>OX104071.1:73428621-73552670 GCA_944474145.2 Dicrocoelium dendriticum | reverse complement strand
GCGGTCGTTTCCTCTTGTATACGTGTTGTAATTCTAATTTCTTTTCCACATGAACATGGCTGTCTCGCTAAACTCCGAGACGGATGGACCTATGGGGTCATCGTTTGATGAGTCTACTGCAGCTTGCGGACAGGTTAACTGTTCAGAGCCAGTAACAGATGCATCTGGTGGTATGCAGTGTGACGTCTGCTGCCGCTGGGAACACGAAAGCTGTACCGGCCTACAAGCTGACCAGTACCAAATGCTATCATCAAGCGTCCACTTTCTTTTCAGCTGCGCTGAATGCTGCGCTAAAAGATCGACGCGCCCGGCTGTCACCGGTGCTAAACTTTCAGCGTTGGCTTCAAGGTTGGCAGATGTTGAGTTGGCGATAGCTAAACTCGCCTCTATTGCGTCGCTCGATACGAAAATGGATTTAATTTTAAAATCCCTAAATATTTCGTTTGAAGACACAGCAATAGCCGGCAACATTGCTGACGATCCATCCACTGGAGTCTGTCACTCGATCATAAAGTCGCACATCCTACCGGCCAATCCAGGTAGCATTGCTGGCGGTCCTCATGATCCGATCAAAGTGAAGAAAAATAGGGTGCGGAAATACCAAAAGCCCTCTGCTAAACCCAGAGAAATAGTTGCCACGGCATCGAACAAGATGCCGTCTTTGACAGTCGTAAAGTCGTCTGAAGATTGCACACAGAACTTTCCACAGACGCTGACTGTCTCGGCCGCCAGTGAACCAGCCTGTTCTGACGAAATGCTGGTAACTGCCCAATGCGATACAAAGTCAACGGCCCCTGCTCTAGTGAGCCAAAAGAAGAAGCGGACAAGATCTGCTCGTAAAACTTCGAAGGGGCTTGAAGACCCTGGAACCAGTAAGACGCCGGCAATAGAGCGGAAAACCTACGCTACCGTTGCTTCGGCGTCGTTTGGGAAGCCAGCGACAGTCCCACCGCCAGTGGTGAAAACAGCTGGTATAGGTGTCGAATCAAAGGCACGTGGGGTAAACACTCCCCGTCGTGCCGACTCTTTCACGGATAGTAGCGTTATATTCCGTAACGTTACTGAATCTGAGGCTGTTCTCCCAAGGGAACGCATCTTGGATGACATCAAGTGGCTGAAACTGTGTGTCAGCAAGCTGCTTCCACCTGGTTTCCCTGGTGTCACTGTCAGAAAGCTGACCAGATTGGGGAACGTTCCTATCGCTACGCCAAATCCACGACCCCGACTACTTCGCGTAGTCCTTTCTACCCCGGAGGAACGCAAATCGTTACTGCGATTTGCATTCAAACTTAAGGTTAGTGGTGTCAGCGTTCAGCCGGACCTCCCACTGGCAGATAGGTTGAAGTTAAAGGAGGCTATCAAAGACCTCAAAACTAGACGGGCGGCTGGTGAACAAGGCCTCCGTCTGGTGGGTTTTCAGGTGGTCAGCCGGAAATTACTTTCCGCCCTATCAGAACCAATCCTGATGGCGCACGACCCAGGGATGGTCGTGCCGACTTCCTTGAGGTAGTACTTAGCAACGTGCGTAGCCTAAGGAACAAGGTGCACGAGTTGGGTCTACTTGTAGACAAATCTCGTCCCGACATACTTGCTTTCACTGAGACGTGGTTGTCTCCGGATATCACGGACGGTGAGGTATATTTACCTGGCTACGCGCTGCTTAGAACTGATCGCTCCGTTGGTCGCCAAGGCGGAGGCGTTGTACTGTATGTGAGCTGTAACTTAGATGTGTTGAGGACTTGCACATTCCAGTCGTCGGATCAGACTGTTGAAGCCCTATCGGCTGTTTTGTGCACTTCCTCTACCCAGTTTACAGTTATAGTGGTATACAGAAGTCCTGGAAGTTCCTCCAGGGGGATACTTGACTTTATTCGCACTCAGTCTGCGAATAAGTGTTTAGTTCTAGGGGATTTCAACCTCCCGGAAGTCTGTTGGGCCGATCTTTCTTGCAATTCGGCATTAGGAACATTCGGTGCAGACTTCCTTGAACTGACTCTCCAAGTGCCTTTGCACCAGTTCGTTGACTTTCCCACTAGGTATATGGACAACCAAATGCCATCTACTTTGGATTTGGTTTTCGCTAAGTCCCTGGACTTCGTGACTGACGTTTCATGCGGTGCACCTCTAGGGTCCAGCGATCACGCATGCATATCCTTTCGATGTGCTCTTTCAAGGCACCAAGAGACCGCTGTTGAATTACTTCCGAATATTTGGCGGGCGGACTTTAGTGCAATGCGAACTAAGGCTTCAGTTCTGAACTGTGAGATTTCGATGGCTGACTCTGTCCAGTTAGCCTGGGATAAATTTAAGGCATACCTTACGGAGGTTTCCGCACCCTATATTCCACTCATTAGGAAAAGAGGGTTAAGGGCACAGCCTCCATGGATAGATACCACAGGCAAGTACCTACTCAAGAAACGGTCTAGATGCTGGCGAACCTACCAAGCAGCTCCATCAGCCAGTACCTATGATAGTTATCGAGAGAATAGAAATAAATGTAAGCAACATCTCAGAACTGCTCGTCTCCAATACGAGCAGGGTTTAGCGGACTCGGCCGCAGCTAATCCCAAGAAGTTTTTTGCTTACGTTAAAAGACGCAGCGGGGCAAAATTGTCTATACCAGCTTTATTGCGAGCAGACGGGACCCCTGCGCAAACTGACTATGACAAGGCTTGTATACTGAGTGATCAGTATACTGCGGTCTTTGCTCGGGAGACCTCTTTACCGCAGGTTGAATTGGTTTCAAGAGTTCCAGAGGATTCTTGCTTAGCTGAATTTAGCATAACGGAGACTCAGGTCTTCGAGCTACTGCAAGGCATTAATCCCTCTAAAGCTTCCGGTCCTGATTCAATTCATCCGAAGCTGTTGCATGAACTGGCCACTGAGCTGAGTGGTCCGCTCACGTGCGTATTTTCAATATCGCTGGACAGCTGCAGCCTACCTTCGGAATGGAAGGAGGCAATCATCTCTCCGATTTTTAAGGGCGGTGACAGCGCTCTACCCGCGAACTACCGGCCTGTCAGTTTGACAAGCGTAGTAGTCAAGTTGTTCGAGAAGCTGATAAGGGATTCAGTGGAGAACCACCTGAATCGATTCAACCTTCTCAGTGTTGCACAACATGGATTCCGCAAAGGATTTTCATGTCAGACTAATTTACTTGTAGCTCGTGAAAGCTGGGCCGAAGCGGTAGACAGTGGCCACGCTGTAGACGTGCTATTCGTAGATTTTTCGAAAGCTTTTGACACTGTTCCACATCTTCGGCTCTCACTAAAGTTGAGATCTTACGGGATATCTGGTCGCGCCCTTCAATGGGTGTCTGCCTTCCTTGAGGGGAGGGAACAGTGCGTACGGGTGGGGCGTAGCCTTTCGCTCAGGCAAGCTGTCCTTAGTGGCGTTCCGCAGGGCTCGGTATTGGGGCCATTGTTGTTCGCGATCTATGTAAATGACTTGCCGGGAGAGCTAGGGGTGTCATCATTAATGTTTGCTGACGACCTTAAGCTCTGGAATATTGTGGATATCCCGGGGGGTCCTGAGGCAATTCAGCGTGCCTTGGATAGACTCTGGGAATGGTCTATCTTATGGTTGATGCCCATAAATAGGGCCAAGTGCTCTGTTCTCCGAATCGGAGCTGCTAATCCTCCCACCCGATATGTTCTCGGCGGTGGTGAACTCCCTGTTGTCACTCAGCAGGTTGATTTAGGAGTCGTACACGCATCAGCACTTCATTCTGGAGACAACTGGAAGAAGGCTGCTTGTCGAGGGTTTCGTATGATGTGGTTTATCCGCCGCTCTTTCGGAATCTTAACGGCCAAGTTGTTTGTGAAGCTATTTTCGGCATTCGTCCGACCCCACCTGGAATATTGTATTCAGGCTTGTCCACCATGTCTTAACCGAGACAAAATGGACTTGGAGAGGGTGTTACGAGTGGGCACTCGGTTAGTGCAGGGTCTACGGGGACAGACGTATCCTGAACGCTTGCTCAGTTTGGGTATGTACTCCATGCACTACCGAAGGATAAGAGGGGACCTGATTCTCACTTATCGTATTTTGACGGGTAAGATTGGCCCGGACTTGTCAGGGCTTTTTAGTCCCGCTACGTTACCTAGTCTCCGCGGTCACCCACTGAAACTGCATAAACCACGGTCTGATAGGATTAGGACGGAAACTCGTCTATCGCGCCGAGTTATAGATCGCTGGAATTCGCTTCCAGATCACGTGGTTAGGGAACCTACGGTTAAGGGTTTTGCGCGCCAGCTCGATGCTCTTGGGTGGCAACAGCAAACCTTTCCTTTTTCCTAGCTGACTCACCTTCATTTTTCAGTTCTTTTTTATTGACTCAAATATCTTGGTATTCCACTTGCTTAGCTCTTACCACTTTCTCTTTTGCCTCCTGCGTTTACTTTTTTCTCTTTCTTACTTCACGTAACCGACCCAGCAGGGACTGCTAGGGCAGGATACGTGGGCATTAATTGGTTGGACAGGGTGTGATGCGGTCTTTGTTTTAGGTCCATCAGTATTTCAAAGTTCGCCAACTCCTGGTTCAACGACCCGCCGAAGAAGGAACACTCACGGGATCTATCCTATCGTTCCAGTCCCGCTTGAACTTGAACTTGAACTTCCTCTCATCTCGAACTGCGGAGAGCGCCCTCCGTTCGGTTATTTTTGGCTATGTTGATGACGGCACTTTGGCTGCGACGTAGTCGCAGCACCGTCACTCCTCAAAATCTAGTGCGCAATAAATAGTTTCCTGTCATTTTATGGCATGATTCCCGGCTATCTTTGTGGCTTTGCAGTTTTGTTCAATTCTGTGCAAATGTGATATTGCATTTGTTTAAATGTGTCAGAAGTCAGCTACGCACCGTTACCCTGCAAAACCTAGTGCGCAATAAATAGTTTATGGTGATTTTATGGCATTATTCCCGGCTATCTTTCTGCCTTCGCAGTTTTATTTAAATCTCTGCAAATGTGTTATTGCAATTGTTTAAATGTGTCGGAAACTAGATACGCGGTAGAAACAGTATTTTCAAAGTCGTACGCCATGGAGTCTGATTTCCGGAGAATCTTCCTTGGGCGTTCTTTTGACAGTTTTGACGAGTTTAATAGTTTGTTTTCAGACTTTATGCTTCTTCATTACGTCAATTTCGTACGCTACAGCAGCAAAAAATGTAACCTGTCACGGGTGAAGTACGACAAGGTGATTTATCGATGTGTCCGCTGCGCTCGGCGGAAGTCAAAAAGTACAGGAGTGAGACGTGTTTAGTAGGATTTCGCTTCTATTATTCTACATCTTTCAGCTCACGTGATACTAACTGCCAAGCTCGCGTTAACCTCATTAGAACGGGACGCAAGCTGAAAGTCACAACGTTCGATCTGTCTCACAATCACCCAGTTAATCGCCTTCTTTTTGAGCGACACCCCATCAATCGCCGTCTGACGGACGATGAGTTCACTCAGTCCGTAGACCTTTTCCGCTACAACACCCCAACAAGCGACATCAAGCAGTTCGTCGAGTTCGATTCGGAAAGCATATTACCAGCGATGATGTCCGCAATGTTCGTCGTAAACTGAGACCTGGCGTTGAGTGTAAGTTTATTTTGATAGTTTTTTATTTCCTGCAGTAAAATTGCCTCAGGTTATCAAGTCTATGGAAGAAGACGGAGTTGCGCGAATTATTTCTGAGGAAGGCTTGTGCACACACGTATTATTCGCTCGGCATCAACAAATAGAACTTTTCCGCCGATTCTCGCATGTCGTTTGTGTAGACGCTACTCATGGCACTAACCGTTTGAAGTAAGAATTGATAGCTGGCTTACTTGTTGCTTGCAGCTTCAAACTATACCAGTTTTTAATAACTGACGGCATGGGGTATGGCCGGCCAATATTTTATGCGTTTCTGCGTCGGGAAGATTACGCATCATTGCTTACGTTGTTCGAAGCGTTTCGGGATATCATGGGTCATGATATTCCCGTCCGCACAATAATGATGGACAAAATGGCCGCTCAAATACGTGCGGCGCGCGCCGTTTTTCAATGCGACATTTTGTTGTGTTACTTCCACATCCGCCAAGCCATCAGGAAGCATGTAAGTGATAAATCTTTGTAACATTCTGTAAACAAGCATTACGCGGTCACGTTATCTATTTCATCGCATGGCAACTTCTGACACGGAGACGGAGTAAAATCTCTTTATATATGTAATATTCTTGTTTTAGATTTCAACAAGATTTGAAGCTCCTTCAAAGAACAGACCCCCACTTTGTGCGCTACGTTACGTTGTACTGGTTGTACATAAAACGCTCGTGGGCGAAACACGCACAAGCTGAACTGGTGCATTTGGCAATACAACGAACAACCGAGTTCAGAATGCCAACTTGCGATTGAAGAAGTTACCCATGCATCGGATGGCCTTGTTGCAGCCGTTCGCAAAGTCTGGGCGCATTCGTAAGTTCTCCTGAAGAGTCCAAGATGTATGCGGCGTTTTCTGTGACAGGACACAAGTGGGTTGGAATAGCATTTGGCTCGAAGTCTCGTGGTCGGTGTATATAGGCTCCATCAGCGGCACATTTGGTGTCAACGCAATAGGACGCAGTTGGGTTGTAATAGCATACGGCTCGAAGTCTCGTGGTCGGTGTATATAGGCTCCATCAGCGGCACATTTGGTGTCAACGCAATAGGACGCAGTTGGGTTGTAATAGCACACCGCTCGAAGTCTCCTGGTCGTTTGGTCGAGAATCGGTAATTCAAAATCAAGTTAGGTTTTGGGTTTGCGGCTGCTGCATTGCGTAATTATAATTAATATGTGGCTTTCCGCTTTGTGTTTACGATATTTTTACAATGAAATTTTCGTTGCTGGAGTTCAAGCGGCCTTGGAAGATATACTGCGTGACCAAAAGGTCGTCCATAAGGTGTACATTTGCATTGCTGAGGGCCAAAAGTCCGGTCATTTAGGGAGTTACAACACTCACACGACGGCACACGCTTTACTGCTCGAGCTGAAAAGATGCATATTCCGTCAACTTTACGCGCGAATCGAGTATAGACTAGTAAGTACGTACTAACATAGTGACCATTTATTCGTCACACATGGCGCGCTAAAAGTCACTTGTGCTGACCGAAAGTACGGTTAAAAAGAGGGAGTTAACGCAATAAACAGCGGCGATAATTATTTAGAGTATTAGTTAACAATATCCATGGACACATAAAGACATTTATCCTTATCTCCTTTTGCTTCTACGCCAGTGGCCAAAAGCACGCTTCAGTGGGAGGGCTTGCTGTACATATGTTTGGATAAAATGCTAATTCATAGCTACAATAATGCTGCATAAGATTCGCATGATTTTACAAAATCTTCGCTGTTAAAGAAGCCACTTAATTTTGTCTGCTATGATGAATGCACTGCTATGAAACTCACAAAAACCCAAGTGTTACTTATTTCATTATATTAATAATGCGTTTCACATTAACATTCCGAGGCTAAAAATATCGGCACAATAGCAGACTAATCAAATAGTCCAGGACGATACTAAAATTGGACGGCTTGAGTTTTTAATAAATGGGCTACGAAACGGTATGCTTGTCTTTTATACCTTGTAGCGAATGATTTCTACTTTAGTTGCCAATATTACATACTGTTGCGCATATTTAAGGCAAATATAGCTGCATGCATTACACACTTCGAAGTTTCTCCATCGATACGTGGACGCATAGTAACGCCAGTTGGATATTAGCGATTTTGCAACACAGCGGGCCCAGCTGATTGAGTGGACACCAGTTTGCATTCATTTCAAAACCGTTTTGCTGCACATCTCGTCTGTGTTCTGTTTTGCGTATAACAACATCTAGACATGACTCCAAGAAAACGCATAAAAGATAACCCACGGACTAATAACGGACGCTCGTGACAACAAGCTTGTCACAAAAAAAAGATTTTACGGTATAAGTTTCGGAAATCCAATGTCTTTAACGGACTTCCAAGACTGCGAATTAGTTAAATGCAGCATCCATGAAAACAGGCGACCTGATTTTGACTTTTAGCATCACAATGCACTCACTGTGCAATATTAGACCTAAGGTTGTGGAAATTTCTTCGTCTAATTAAGTTAGCAAATTTACAGCATTTTGCTAACCGTATTGCTAAGCATTCGAATCGGCGGTAAACGGTTAATAGCTTTTTAGCACACTAAAACACAGTTTTTAGGTTACACTAGATTAAAATGCCAGAGTCTAGAGATCAATTGTTTCACTTCCGTCTGACCAATCAACAAACGTCACCATCTTTAAAGTACCCTGCTAGGACTGCGACTACCGGGCAGCCTGCACTTTGTGCTTGATTTCTTCGTTCATTGGATGTATGTCGTGGAAACTTAGATAGAATTCAGTTTCATTCTAATTCTAAAATTTCTAACCTGAAACACGTGTGTTTTCATCGCTTGGTTCCGGCGATCTTGCTATCGCCATCTGAATCTGTTTCCTCGGCGTTTCGTCGACACATTTAAGCTGTTACATAGATAGATAGAGAAAGGAACGGACTACACAAAAGTTGTTGGACACTTTCCTGCTGCTGTACAATTACTGTACCAAATCATTTGTCACCAGCAGAAGCACTAAGGGACGAACTCTCCGTAACGTAACTCCTTTTTTGCTTCCGCGAAGTACTATCACGCAGAAGTGAGCTCTCGAGTGGGAAAGTGCCAAAATGAGCGATACAGAACGCAGTCACGTCGATTTTACATAGGACAACGTGCATTGGTCACAGACTATCGCATGGGGAGACATCAGCAGGCGGCAGCATCGCTACAGAGTAGACTTGTTCGTGTTCTCTGTGGGGTCATAGTGTGTACTTTGATTCGGATCAGGCATGCCAATCATTTGCGACCAAATAGAACCCTCGCAAGCACAAGTACTCGACTAATACCGTTAGATGTCCCGCTTAAGAGCTTCGATGTTATCGTATTCTCAGAATGTTTCAAATGTACCCTGCGCAGAACATCCAGAATAACCGAACATACAACTGCGATGCTAAGCTGATCGAGTTCGGATATCCGTCATCAAAATACATTTGGATCCAAGAAGGCAGTCGTATGCCAATTTTCTCGGGGATGGTTTTAAGGAAGCCTGTCCGTAGCGGTCTTCAAAGCCCATCCTTTCGCTAGCAGTCCGGAGTAGTTTGACTCTGACGCAAGCTGAAGCTTACTGGCCGGCCAATGACAGCGTTTCACCTTGAAGATTGCCAATGAGGATGATCTGCCTTGAAGCCCACCAATGAGCACCTTATTTGGGCAACCAACAAGCATCTAGTAATCGTTGAAATCCAGGAACTTCCAGTTAGGCCATTCTCCTATGCGCTATTTATTTGACCCCATAATTTGCTTGTACATACTGCTTGCCGTGTGTTTAATGTAAGTTTTGCCAGAGCCTTTTGTGTTCTGGTGTAAGAAGTCGGTCGGTCGGTCCAGATTACGCAACGGTAGCAGGTTATCCGTACGCCAGCGGTAACCTCAACACTACCAAACTTATGGTGACAAGGCTATCTGTGATGACGTATTCGATTTTGCTCAAAGCTGTGCCTAATTTATAGCCCCTGTACCCACTAAAAGCAGACGGAAGATGGTTAAGCAAATTGTTAAGCCGCTAGGTCTGACGTGGCTAAAACCGAGTAGGAGTTGGGGTGGAGCACAAACCTCCAATCCTATTACCCCGGCTACTTTGACGAAGAAATGCGCAGTGACACTTTTGGTCAAACCTATCGAACTTGGTGTCGAGTCGAAGACTCGTGGGGTGAAAACACCCTGTCGAGGTGATTCATTTGCATAAAGTAGCGTCATCTTCCAAAACGTCGCTGAATCTGAAGCAGCTTTTTCCAGGGAACGCATGCATGACCAACTCCATTGGTTCAAACTGTGCGCCATCAATTTCTCTCCGTCTTCTTGCCCTGATCTTGTTGCCGGAACGCGGATCAGACTGGGGTCTGTTTCTGTCGATGCGTCAAAGCTGCGATGCCGACTACTTCACCTGGCCATTTCTACCCCGGAGGAGCAAAAAGCATTACTGCTTTCGTCACTCAAACTCAAGGGTGATAATGTCAACGGTTACTTGAATGTTCCATTGGCGGACTGGCTCAAGTTGAAGACCATCGAAGACCTCAGAAGGGCGGCTGGTGAGCGAAGCCTCCTTTTTGTGTGCTCTCAGGTGGTCAGCCGTAGGTCAATTTCCGCCCCACCAGAATCCATCGCAATGAGGCTAGACCTTATCGTGGTGCGATGGTTTGCGTGCCTCAACGATCCATTGAGCTGTGCTGAATGTTGCTTCTTGCATCTTCAGAGTCAATCATACCAAATCGGTCAATGGCTAGAAGCCAGACAAACAGCTTCCTGGTCCTCCAATTGGTGATTGAAATGAGGGGACTCATTATTCCTTACAACGGACTCTTTGTAGCCCACTGCCTTGCGGTCAGGTTTTTTGACCAAGGACCTTATTTGAGAACCCTAATCGTTCTCCTGTCTAGGGCTGGGCAATTTGAAAGTATCCTGCACACACAAAGCAATGCAATAACTCTGTCTTCAAACCTTATTTTGATGCTGAAACCATCGCCGAGAGTAATCAACGGCACGCTATCTGCTGCATCGAGCACGGAGGATAGGGGGTTGGATCCTACTGCTGATACCTTACCGTTTTCTTGTTCTATTACGCTTTCTCACCCTTATCATCCCTCTCCAACTCCACTTTTCTCCCCCTTTTTCACCTCAATTCTTGGCCCTATCATCTCTTGCTTTGATAGGTGTTAATCTTTTAGTCTCAACTCACACGCAAACGCCGAGCGACACTCCTGCTCTGTTGGTATATCAATGTTCAACCTAGTGGTAAGCGCAGTTCATCGGTTTCTATTTGGAGCCCTGGATCATCACTCAGATTGACATGTCTCAACTTACGCACATTTTTACAGATCGGTCAACGGGCAACACTTGTCTGAACATTCGAGACTCTCGATCCGTTTCTGCTGCTTATCGGAAACCTGCTTGCCAGACCCAAGCTCTGTGCTCGCTTTGCGATCGTCTTCAGGTGACACTAGCAGTGCTTTCTCACTGCGTCTATCCGGGGATAATTCAGCTTCGAGTGGCGACCAAGCCGGTTTGTATTGCCCTGAGTCCCCGGGCTGAAGCTGCTCTGGTTGATTTGATCCGAATCAGTAACCGAACACTTGCCGTCCGACTGGCTTTCTCTTTCAAAGCTTCGAAGTCGCGTTGGGCTAATAGGTGTCTGTCATCATTGCTTACGTTCCCAAAAACCGTAGCGATGACTCGGTAAAAGACGACTTTATCGCCAACTGTACGACATCCTTCCTCACAGAAGTATTACGGACACTGTAATGCTGGCTAGAGGTCTGAAGTTGAGAACTATCCACTGATGAGCTTTATCTGGGTGGTCAACATGATGTAGGCTCCCGTAATGATAACGGTTAGCGGCTACTTCATTTGTGTGGAGATGCTCGCATTTTTCTTGCGGGCACTAATTTTTGACACACCACCCGCCGGAGGGTGACATGGCGCCCACCAGCCTTAGGTCAGTTATGGACTCAAAGCTATCACATTACTGTCAGTTGCCGTTGGAGAGGCTACGTTCATAACAGTCGCTCAATTTGGAGCACATGTGTGGACACAGATCATGCACTTGTGTGTACTGATCTGCGGGTGTGTTTTGGCAGACACCCGTAATGACGCTGTTAGCGTATAGACACCAGCCAACTGGCGAAACCAAATGTTTTGAATACGTATCGAAATACGCTGGCATTCAGATTGAGTTATCGCACTGAAAGCAGTCGAAGGTCACTGGTCACATGTTCACCAGACCTTATTAGCAGTAGGCAAATCCTCATGTGGCAAGTCTGCTGGCCAGTCTCTTTACATTGGGTCTTTTTGCAGTCTCTGGAATCTATTGATGCTTGCCCGCATCTTCCGGCTGGAAGCAAACACAACGAGACTCGCAAAGAACTGAGGACGAAACTGCGTATTAGCCTGAAAAGAGACCACGAATCTTGATGGTCTCCTCGTGCGTCAGAGATGGAAGTGGCCGCTGTCCTTAGTAACCATCGGACGTTTTTCTGTTTGCTACGGGAAACCTGTAGCAGGAGACCTGATATTAGTGGGAATATAGGTGACGAGAGTGGGCAGCCTATCCACAACTTGTCAAAACGCATGTAGTGTTAGGCTGAACATTATGAAAAGGAATTTGGTACTTCTTAACTGTCAGATTTCTCTCCAGCTAGTGATCGTCCTGCTTCCTGCGCTGTACTGTGGATCCGTCCTCTCGCTCAAACGTTTAACGTGGGATCAAGTTGTTGATGTTGAATAGGGCCGCGGGACCAGATGATCTTTCCCCAGCCCTCATCAACCTCAGGGGACTTACGTTTCTGATGGTTTACACGAGTTATTAGTGAAACTTTGGGAGCAGGTGGCTGTCCAGACCAACTGAGGTCCCTCCGTTATTGTCCCGGTCAACAACACAGGCTCGCGTTCGGAATGCGACAACCATTTAGGAATCAGTCTTATCTCCATCGCCTCCAAATTATCTGCCTCTGCTATTTTTCACAGATTGATTGGCACCCACGAAGGCCATACTCGTGATAAACAAATCAAGTTACATCGAAATAGAGGTTGCATTGACCCGCCTCTTCAAAACACGCCAGTTGTTTATAACCGTCCCATATATTGGTATCTCACTGTTGTCCTGTTTCTCTACATCAAAGGTGCCTTTGGGACTCTGCTAAGGATGGTCTGTCCGTGGAATATGTACTTATTATCCGAGCGCTTTACACGCGTAGCCCAAGCAGAGTGATAGCTTACGGCAGGCTATCGCTGCTCTTCATTATCTTCAGCAATATAAGACATGAATGCTTGATACTACCCTTTCTCTTCAATTTCGCTATTGACAAAGTCATGGAGATCGCGTTTACTGGTCACGACTTAAAGGGTGTGGAGCTGCTCCCAGGTTAACTATTTCTTTACTTGGATTATGTTGAGACAGCTTACAAATATGCCAAGCAGCATTAGACACATAAGCGCTCGCTTTTCAAAGCTTCGGGCTTTCCTTCGTATTCTCAGCACAAAACTATCTTTCAACATTGACATGGACCTGCGCTGACCCTCAGTGGGGACCAACTAGAACTCGTTCAGAAATTTAACTATCTAGGCAGTCAGCGCCTGCGGAACCGAAGGCGACGTTCCCAACCGTATAGCAAAAGCTTGAAGTGCTTTTGCTAACTTTCGCCATCTTTGACGCCGGCGCGACTTCAGTTTCTCCCTGAAGAGCAGAGTGTACCCGCGGTTGTGAAACCTAGTCCAATGGATCGGCAGTCGTGAGTCGTGGAAACTGGATCCACTGCACTTCAGTGCTCGGGTCATAGTTGTTCAACTGAACTGAAACAGCATCTAAAGACAATGTGCATTTTCATCATCCCCATTTATTCCCCTCCTAACTGCATTTCAGTGATGGCTGGATACACTTGCTGAGATGATCAGTAGCCGATATCAGTGACGTTCGTGTTGTATATTCCTCTGAGACTGTCACTCCAACCTTGATATCATTTCTTAGCATAATACAAATTTTGGATAATGATTTTTTTGCAGCATGGTAACTGGCTGGTAGCTTTCCGGAACCATACCCATTTGTTACAGGTAACTCAGCCTACGTGCACCGGTTGTCATCTTTTTTTCCGTATTACAGCACAGTAGCTGAAGTGTTTTCCACCTCTAACTAAGGTATATAATGTATGTAATGTAATTTAGTTCGGAGAGTGTCAACATCGATTTCTATCGTCAGCTCTCCTCTCGTCTCCACATCGCGAAAAATACTGATAGTTACTGTTGAAATGACTACCAAATTGGGTCATTTTTCAGGCTCAGAACAACACTTGGGAGACCAGTTCGGAATCTAAGCACTCCGAGTGGACAATATCGACCGATCCTTATAGATACGTTCTGACGGAAGTAATTTTACTAACAGCAGCGCTTTCCGGCGCAATCGTTCACATCTTGTCACCTGGTGCCCACCGAATTTATCTGTAACCACCGAATTTAATCATACCTGCATTAGTGCGTCTATGTCTACGAGAATATCCATTATTATTGTATTGCTATCAGCTATCGACGGTGCACATAAATTAAAGACTATCGGTCAATTTACAGCATGTGCTTGGATTCTGACCATGTTCGAGTGGAAAAAAATGACCATCAGTACCAACTGGGGCGAATCGATCATAGTGGGCTGTCGCACCGAATTTACTAACCTTAAGGGTGTTAACCTAAACCCAGTGGTGACTTTATTTCTGGTCCTAATTATCGTTTATCTCACTGCGGAACAAGAAGCTCGGGTTAGACAAAAGGGGGCTGGTTATCGCTCGGGGCGCAACTGCATAGAAAAGGCATCAGCAATACGCCGGTGCGCAGTGCTGACACTTCTCTGCCTCGCAACCACCACCAGTCGCGCTCTCACCAAGAACACTGCGCGGGTCATCCGGTTCGGAGCCACACCTTTGGATTACAATACAGGCTTGTGATCCTTAAGGCTACGGGTTAACCTGTTTAGACCCAATGTTCACTGTGACACTTGTTACAACATCGCATTTCCTACACTGACAATAGCTGTGTTCTTCAACTACATGAGTGCGTTCGATTCAGTCAATCGATCTATTTTGTTCGAAATGCTTGCACGGAAAGGTGTTTCCATGAAATACGTGTGAACATTTTGCTTGCCTTGTATTCTAACAATGCAAGCCGCGTCAGAGTCTACGATGACTTGTCTGATATCTTTCCGACCACAAGTGGCGTTTGCCACGGTGTTCGAATGCCTGTTTAACTCTTGATTTTTTTTTCAAGACACGGACGTTGCATAGTCATTCTACATGTTGTCTAGGAATGATAGATGTCCCAGCTATTGTGCCTCTATTCGATGCATTTAGTTTGTGGCAAAATGAATGTATTTACCTTGAGATTGTGCGTTGTTTGCATGAGCTATATGGAAGAAGGGTCGGGAAGATTGATTGCTTAATTGGTCCTGAGGAATGTAGACTCTGACTCTCAACATGACATCGGTTGGAACCTCTGGACTCCTGGGTTGGGTACCAAATGACGTTGAACACTTCTGATTGGAGACACTTGCAGACATAGTGAAGAGCCGACCACATTAACGTTTGTGTTGTGAGTTCCTTTATCCCTTCCCATTTCAGTTAACCTCCCTCTCCAATCATGATCTCCCTGTCGATGTATAACATTACAAAACATAATATTGCTCGTTTCTACTTTGTACTTGGTCAGACTAATTATTTTCTTATTCATTTTCTCACATATTACTACATTCCATTGCAACGCATTAGCTACAGTATTTCTCCTATCTTGCTAACGTGTAGGATGAACGAGTGGCACTTTGGTCTGTAGGTATGATAAATGTTACTCTATTCACAGTCTTGCATAGCGTTTGTTTGGTTCTTCCCAACCACGAGATGGACGAAATGGACAGGTATTGTTTTTGACATATCTTCCCTAACTTACCGTCCTTCTATTATGCGTAGTGCTCCAACACACGGAAATGGAGACATCTTGACGTATCTGACTGCGCTCATTGTGTTAATCGCACCAACGCCCCTCGATTTTCCGACTGCAGTTATTCTCCTTTTATCGCCCGGCTTTTGCTGTGCCGTTTATCGCTAGTTAATGTATGTGGAAATAATCGACCCTACCAGCTTGTGGTACTTCTGACAAGCGTCCCAGAGTACCTCCTACGTTGAAATCTCTTCCGCGACTCCCGAGTCCAAATAGAAACTACCTCCTTACTTATTTACGATGAGTGGTACCATTCGGTTCATCCATGCTTGTAGATTCTTCCACGCCCTAGGCTTGTCCGGCGCTCAATGATTGTAATGCCTCATTCTCTAAGCACAAATCTCTACTTGGGTTTGTACTTTTCTGTTTCAGCTCGTTACCATTATTTCACTCTCCTGCGCTAACCACGCAGTATCTCAACAGCTGCGGTCAGCTTCATCAATTTGTTTAACGGCTAAATTTGACGAACCGCCGTCACCCAGAATATGACAGACTTTGAGGATTCAGTTGGTTACGCCCTTATTTTTAATTTTTTTAGCTTAACTCCTCAAATAGCGAATCATATTTCCGGTCAATAGCTCTTCCACCAGTAACCGTTTTGAACACAGAGCAGGACGAGGATTGCATTTTCAAAGGGTAATGCTTTCATTCATCATACTTTTAGGAAAGCCAAACTTTATCGATATGATCGAGCGGAAGAACCCCCGGAATGGAAGGATCGTGGGACAGGTTACGTCAAGATCCTCCAACATAAGAGCACTGGGCGATTTCGTCTATTAATGCGTCGTGACCGTACATTCAAGGTTGGTTGCTATTGACCCTCTTTCCTTCTACTCCTTGCCATCTATAATTTTATCTCGCATACATTGTCCACTGCATTCAGTCAATCAACAACAGCAATACATCAGCCATGTGAACCGATGCTTCGCTGCCATACAACCATGATTACCTATGAAACAAAGAAAAAGAAGAGGAAAAGGGAGACTTACCTGAAAACCTTAATTTCCTAGAAAAACATGCAGGGTTTAGGCCCTTACACCTTGTTTAAACAACATACCTTCACAAACATCTGGCCTTCGTGCAAACATAAGGCGGCATCGGCGTGACAGCTTCTTCGCATAGTAATCGGCCACTACCCCGCAGACAACTCAATACTAAACACATTTTAAACAGGCAGTCCGACTGGGAGACCGCAGCGGACGCGCCACTGGTGTCACTCGCGAGCTTTGCCCTGTAAACTCTCCAGCCAAGCACAAGTCAACTTGCGTGGACTCCAGCCTGGAAGGCCGGGTGTACCAACGGCTGATTACAATCCCTGTTCCCAAGTCACGTTTCGTCAACTTCGAGCCTTGCACCACCCTATGTTTCACCGACAAAATAAGGTTCTCCTCGGTAAGCGGTGCCGGCGCATACGAGGTACGCGTCTAAACCCACGCAACTAATTCAATGTTATCTGGTGTTCTAAGGAACCAGCTTGAGCATCACTGCTTAGTACTCGCCTACGCACATCATCGTTGCGGACACGCTGGGGTCATCCGACACTAGCAATGTTTCGCAAGCGGCGATGAGCAAAGGCTTGAAGACGTCTCAGATCGAAGGGACGAAGTTGCACTCCCGTAGAGTAAGACGGACTTCACTGTGGCCATGTAAACACGGTCTTTCAGACGGAGGGAAATACCCTTCTGTCGCAGATTCCAGAAGACAGTTCTGGCTTTTGCAATGCGTGAACTGACTTCAGGTCCTATGCGCCCATCGTTGCTAATGCAGCTGCTAAGTTAATTGCATCGATCAACCACCTCGAGTTCCTCGTTATCAGGGGTCAACTGCTCAACCAGGGGCTGGTGGTCTTGCGGCAGCTCTTTTCACTTTGTAGATGCGAAGCGCATACCAAATAATGGGACCACTCTGAAGGTTGTTTTCAGGGTTGATTCTGCCGGCCCAAAATCGTTAAACATCAAGACGACATCGTCTGTTTAATCATGATCAACCAAACTTTCGCCAGGCAAGACGTCAATGCCTACCTCCCAAAATTCTTTAAGGGAACACTATGATGCAGTTCACGACAACATTGAGTACAAAATGAGGAAACCGGACAACTCTGACGAACGTCACTTTTTGTCGGAAAGTTATCCGACAGATCACTGTAAACCCTAGCGCGGCCCGTAGCGTTCGAGTATAGAGCACATATTTCGTGGGAACACCTTTCCGCGCGTATTTCGAACAGAATGCATCGATCAACCGAATTGAACGCACTCTTAAAGTCGAGGAACACAGCTATTGCCAGTCTGCGGTATGTGTGGCGCTGCTCTAGCACCTGCTGCAGAGTGAATATGTGGCCTGTACAGCCTTTTCCTGGGTGGAAACCTGACTGCTCTTCCCTAATCCGAGATTCCCGTTTCACAGTGAGGCGACGAACGAGAATGGAGGCCTGTAATTTTGTAACAACTGGCGTTAGGCTAACATCCCTATGGTAAGCACAGTCTGTGCGACTCACCTTGTATATTGCCACTGTAATGGATCCACTCAGGTTAGCCGGGACACTTCTTCCTGGTCTGTACGAATAGGGAGGTTAGTGCTTTGCTGATGACCTTACCCTATCCTTTAATAGTGCAGGTGGATAGGAATCTGGACCAGTGACATGAAAGTGATTGAGGGCTATGATCACGTTTCGGACCTCAGCTCCGGTGGAGCCTTTAAACTAAACATCGGTGGCTCGTTCTGCATCACCTGAGTTGGAAAAGGCCCGGGAGCGGGGGACCAACTGAACTGATCTTGAAAGTGTTCTGCTCAACAGCCACATGGCGCTCCTTATTGTGTGTCAGTGTACCTGCATTGTCTCTGCTTGTCTCACTGATGCCTGGTTTCCTGGGACCGGTGGTGCGGATCAGCTGGAAGAACTTGCGGTAATTGCCTACTGCTCCTGCCTCTTCCATTTCTTGAGCCCGAATGGTCCATCAGGCTTCCTTGATAACACGCAGGCTCCGCTTTAGTTTGCGTCTAATAGTCCGTCTGATCACATTGTGTTCAGACAGCCGGGAGGTTCCTACTGGATTCCAAAAGGTTCACCGATCTCTCAGATATCCAGTGACTGGTGCGGTGACGTCTGATAGTGCCATAAGCAGATGCTCCTGCGTCGTGCATAGCGGCCGAGTCCCTATTCCACTGAAGGTCATTGTCAATAGGACAAGACAGCGAGAATTCTGTATGCAGTGCAACTTAATAGGCTTGCCTGACCGAGGACTGAAACAATTTTTCATGGGTTTGATTCCCAGTCTGTGACCGAGGAAATGCGCACCACTGACGAGCCCCAATAGGGCGAAACGCGTCTGGTGCTTTTTTGGACTAGGTTCTGCTATGTAGCTTGTAAGCAGCTGAGACGGAAGCATTACAATTTTTCAGGCTCAATCGGAGGAGACGCTTGATGCGCCTCCCGGTAAAGTTCATCGAGAAACGACAGTCTACCAAGGCATGATCAGAGTCGACGCAGGTACTCCAGTACGAGCGGCAATCCAGGATGGAACCACGCCACCTGTAACTTATGGTTATATGGTCATTTTGGGTCCATCGCTGGCCAGCTACAGGGGGGACGCCAAGTGACACTTCGCCGCCCACTGCGTCTAAAAGCAGTGCTACTAAGAAACAACTGGTGCTCCGCACACAGTTGCAGTGGACACTCGCCGTTGTCAGTCCGTTCGGAGTTAAGCCCATAATTACCACCCAATTGAGCTTCTGAAGAGCTCAGACGCCCTATTTGTGCGTTCATTTCTCCTGCAAGTACTATACTATTTGAACTAGTAGCACTGCGTAGTAGGGCGTTCAGTTCGTGATAGAATGTGTTTCTGACAGCCTTAGGACTGCAGTCGGTGGGAGTATGAGCGGAAATCACAAGCAAACATCGTTTTGTACTACTTCGTGAACCAACCTTAGTTGTCATCGTCAAACGGGCTACATATAAACGGCTGTTTACCGGAATCCAATAACCCACGACGACTCATCCTTGGAGCTACCATTGCTAGCCCAGCTTGACCAGAGGCTGCCGCATTAGTCTCCGGATGCCTGCAAGCAGTAGTGGGAGGACAAGCCGGGCGCAGTTACTTCAATAACCCCATTAAGGTCATTGATCGTAGTTTCGTACACACAACACACGTCAATGCCCATTGTGTCCTACCTGCATACGAGTTCAGCCTGTTGACCTATTTGTCTGAGAATGTTGAACGCCGCTGGGGAAATGAGACAGCGTGGCCTTATAAGGGACTGTTGCCGATACGCGTCCGATGAGTGTTGCCGGAAGGTGGCTGCAGATGGTTTTACTCCAGTGGCACTTCAGTTAGAAATTATAGAAGGAAGGTTAGTAATGGGGGTCGAGATGGGAGTAAGAGAAAAAGGTGGAAAAGAAAGAAGGGAGACGCCAGCAGTAGCATGTTTTCGCTTATCCGCCCTGCTGTATACGGCAGATAAGGCGCTGCTTGATGATCTGCGCGACGACCGATGCAGGATGTAATTTGGTGTAGTTGTCATGGTTGTATGTGGACTGATACTGCCAGGGCGCCCAAACTTATACAGGAGGACGATTAAGGTCCTCATCCAAAGCCTTTGGCTCAAAAACCTGCTCGCAAGGTCGCAGAAGTTGGCAATAATTTAGTTTTATGGAAATGGACGCCATCCCATTTCATACCCCCCCATCTTGGAGGACCAGGAGACTGAGTTTGTCTGACCTCTAACCATTGTCCAACTAGGTGGGTGTAGCTCTCAAAGGGCCCGGAGGCACTACCCAGTATAGCTCAATGGATCAAGGAGGTACGCAGACCGTCACCACGTTGAGGTCCAGTCTTGTTGCAACGCGCTTTACACTGCACTTCGCAATTTGTGCTTTATGGCCACTCGCTGATTCTGTTTTCTTATTTTATGGTATTTCATTAGCCTTATAGGCACTGTATTTGTCATTCATCATGGCGACTAGTGCTTATAGCCTTATTTGTCTGATCGGCTTGAATTTAGGATGCACCCTTGCTTTATTGCCTCTGCTTTCGTACTCACCCTGCACTTTCTCATGCTCCTTACCTACGTGCCTAATTTTTCGATACAGTTCGCGTTACCCATACCATATCCAGTACTATGTCATTGCAACTGCTATTACCTGACATTTCACATACTTGTACTGACCATCGTCGCACACTTACTAAGAAACAAACATCATAAATATTGGGCACAGTGAAGCACAGCTGTGAGACCTATATGCTGCCTGGTAAGACGCTGTTGCTCTTGCTTATGCGGACCATATCGTCTTTCCATTTAACGATGCTTCGGCGGCGCAATCAGCTCTGAGAAACCTCTCTAGAGTGCTCCCATTATTTGGTATACGCTTCGCAACTTCATAGTACAAAATGTTGTTGCAGTACCACCAGCCACTTGATGAATCCATGAATCTTGATATCGAGAAATTCGAATTAGTTGATCGATTTCCTTACCTTGGCGGCTGCATCAGCAACGATGGGCGCATAGGACCTGAAGTCAGTTCACGCATTGCAAAAGCCAGAACTGTCTTCTGGAATCTGCGACAGAAGGGTATTTCCCTCCGTCTGAAAGGCCGTGTTTACAAGGCCACAGTGAAGGCCGTCTTACTCTACGGGAGTGAGACTTGGTCCCTTCGATCTGAGACGTCTTCAAGTCTTTGCTCATCGCCGCTTGGGAAGCATTGCTAGTGTCGGATGGCCCCAGCGTGTCCGCAACGATGATGTGCGTAGGCGAGTACTAAGCAGTGATGTTCAAGCTGGTTCCTCAGAACACCAGATAGCGTTGAATTAGTTGCGTGGGTTTGGACGCGTACCTCGTATGCGCCGGCACCGCTTACCGAGGAGAACCTTGTTTTGTCGGACAAACGTAGAGTGGCGCAAGGCTCGAGGTTGACGAAACTTGACTTGGCAACAGGAAATGTAGTCAGTAACGACCAAACTCGAAGCCGTTGGTACGCCCCGTCTTCCAGGCTGGAGTCCACGCGACTCGCCTCGTGGTTGACTGGAGAATTTACAGGACATAGCTCGCAACTGAGACCAGTGGCGCGTCCGCTGCAGTCTCCCAGTTTAAAATGTGTTTAGTATTGAGTTGTCTGCGGGGTAATGGCTGATTATGATGCGGTGCAGTGATGACCGCAAGGAAACTGTCACGCCGATGCCGCCTTATGTTTGCACGATGACCAGATGTTTGTGAAGGTATGTTGTTACCACAAGTTGTAGGCGCCTTGACCCTAAATATTTGCTTAGGGTATTAAGTTTTTCTAGTAAGCCCTCTTACCTCCCTCTCTTTATCTTTTATTCTATTGTTCATCATGGTTTTATGGCAGCGCAGCGTCAGTTCAACTCGCTGATGTACTGTTGTTGTTGTTGTTGCTATTATTATTATTATTATTATCATTATAAGAATACCAGGAGTAAAAATCAAACCGAATGGGCACATACCGAAAGTTGTGGGCCACTGTTTGTGTGCTTGGTTTACGATTTTATTCTGTACGCACAGCTTCGGTTTTAGGTGGCAGATAAGGATAATTTTAGCAATGGGTAGGATATGTTTACGTAATTCGCGCAAGTGTCTCTTAGGTTTGGAATATAAATCTCTACTTGTTTTCAAAGCCCGTGTCACCGTGCTTGGGGATGTGCAACATGATAGAGCTATTAGAAGATCGCATTACCTCTATAAAGCCACTTGCTTGACGGGTCCGGAAGGAAAAGGTGTCTGCCTGATGGTCGCGGGTTCGGTCCTGAGTGTGATGACTGGCAGCTCTCGCGTTATCCTTAGCCTACACGCGACTGCTGGGTTTTACGTGGCAACGAGGCGTCGGCATGCATACTATTGATTCCCTTTTTGTAAAACCACTTCGGGATGTGCTCCGGATAGGCGCGTCTTAATATGGCCCACTTGCCGTCTACCAAATTAGCACTAATATTGATAAACAAGCATTGATCGAGTCACCGTAGGCATTCTATCTTCTAATAGTTTTGCGGTTACAGGCTTGCTGGGGTCTACTATAGACAATCCATTCGCCGGAGCTGTGTGTACAAAAGCAATTCGTACGCCAGTTACTTTTACCATGATCCACATCTTTCGGTACACTGACACTCAATTTCATTTTTACCTCGGTTAACCTTTGATTGCTCGTGAAAATAATGTTCCAACTTTAGCGACAACGTGATTCATCTGGTTTACCGATAAATTTGACAGCCCAGTCAATAATTAGACCAACTCGACGCATGTATACTGCATTATGTTAAATATCTGCGTCTGTGAAGAATACCTAACAACACACTGATTCATGCTCTGAAATAAGAATCGTTAGACTGCTAAAAATAAGCATTTTCTGAGATTCATACAAACCGTTTCAGCATCCTCATCGGAGATTTGGAACATACATACAGCCGAGGCAGACCGCCATCTGCCATACGTTTACCTTAATTGACTTAAGACATGGATGGACACTGCGGATTGGTTCTGATATTATATGAATTTATCCGCCACTCACTAATTTGCAACTGCTGGCTTCAAGTCAAGCAGTCCCCTATCGAATCCGGTGTAGCATGTACTCCAGTCTGTAAATATAATAGTGACCAGCCTCAGTCAGCTCCTCACAGGGCTATACAATCACCTTCCTTGCTTGGACCTACCTCTCACCGCCTTATGAATCCTACTTTTGATGGGGGCCATCAGATACTTCTCAATTTATCACGCTTTCTCTTAACTCACACTACTTAGTCGAGCGCTGCTGTGGGGAAACCGGGGATTATCATCTGCCCGCAAATCTTCGTCACTGAACGACATTCTTCGTTCGTGCTGTACAACTCTTTTTTCCGTAATTTATCCAAGAAGAGACCGTCGATCGCTTAGCAACCTATACTGGATAGTGTCTGAATCGTTTATTAACCTGTGGACTTCAATTCACCTCGTTCATTTTAACACTGGCATCCTATATCGGGTCGGCTAGCGAATGATATTGGCCCTCACCACATACTTCACGTAATTAAAGCGTTGTCATGTCAACTACTCGTTGACCGCCTAACTTTTGCCTTATATCTCACTCCTTTAGTGATGCCGAGTCAATTCTTTACGGGTTTTTTTCATGGTCGGTATTGCTTTTCACAAAATAGTTGAGAAAATTTACTTGTTTGTAATGGCCAAACGTATGTGACTCACATTTGAACGCTTGCAGAGCAAACAGACCGTCTTCGCTTTTTGTGCTTTCGATATACCAGTTGCAGCTCGGAGACCATCAAAGATTAATCCTGTCAATAAATCATGCCCTCAAGTGAGCCATTTATTAGAGACGGAACATCATCTAAAGGGATTGTACCCTAGATTAAATAAAAAATCAAGTTATTGAAAAGATCTCTGTTTTAGTTTTTTTATAATATTATTACAATTATGGGAAAGTATCAGGCCACGCTGTAGGCTACTGAAAGCTGGGTTGAAGTTTGCTAATCCACAGGTGCTTGAACGAAATCAGCAAATTTGATAAAATGCACGCCAATTATGCACCAATTCACCCTGCCTGACGTGGTTTTTGTCACCAAAGCGAAACGTTGCCAACTGAACAAACCAACGGGTTATTCACAAAACTCCCGGAGTGGTGTTCTACCCGTTTTGACAAACACGTAGTCGTGCATCCAAGATATTTGCACTACAGATGCAAAGGAACTAATACCGATGTATGATTTGGACTGAACCGGGTGTCTGTTCTTGGAACTTTGTATAACAAAGGGTGCAGTCTTCGCACGTACATGCACGTAGGCGGCTTGATAGATTTTGTTCACTGCGACCGCGAGTCTTCTCAGCGAATCAAGGGCAGTATCCCCTTTGAATGAAACTGAGGGAAATGCGTATTTTTTTGTTACGGCATGGTGGTTCCCAGGCCCATACGGTTTGTTGCGTGCGAGAGACCACCAAGGTGTCCGCGGCTGCTCTGTTTACTTTATTGTATCATCCAAAGTTCGACTTGATAAACGTGTCACTGAGATATTCATCGTCAAATTCTGCTGTGGTTACAATAGAGCTATCTAATGTGATTTCTGAGAATGCAGAAAGTGAAACGTTTGAGGTACCTGTACTAGGTGCTCAGGTGCATCATAGATCTACGCCAACCACAGCCTCTGTGCTAGTAGGTAAAAGGTGTAAATACAACGACATTCGTCTACCTTTTAGATTTATGAAGTCCAACAGCTGACCACAGTGTGTATTGTGTAACAAAGTGTTTCTGAACAGTTAATATCTGTAAAAATGTAGAGGCCTTTTGTAAAAAAAATTTGCATACGGACTGTAACGATTGAAAAGTTGCGTACTCTGAGCGCAAGCAAGATGAGCTGACAAACGCCTTAAAGTGCCAACTTAACGCGTCTAAGACTGTACATGAAAAAGCTACTGATGCATCTTACCTAGTTACTTATCGGGTCGCGCTGACAGGATACTTTGATACAATAGCCGCGAAACTTATCAAGCGATGTGCAGTCAAAATGGCTAGGTGCATGCTGCCTGTTATGCCACTATCGAATGATACGGTACCTCGAAGAATCAAGACACTAGCAACTGCTGTTAAAGCGAAGTTAACCTCATGCATCGGGTATACTCGTTTCTCTCCTCAAATTGATGAGTCGACAGATGTGACAAGATTTGCCATGCTGCTTGTGCTTGTAAGATATCAGCAACAACTATCGCTGGAATAATGCATGCTTTTGTGTGAACTACCGAAGAACACTAGTGGTGCTGATTTACTACATCGTCAATATTTTTATGCACGCAAATAACATTCCATGTGACAACTGCCTCGATATTTGCATTGATGGTGCCAAGGCAATGACAGCAAGGGTTGCTGGTATTGTGCTGACAGTCAAAACCGCTGCAAATACGTGCACTAGTAGTCAATATATATTCTTCATCGACAAGCACTTATTGTAAGAGAAATGTCATCTTATCTCAAAACTGTCCTTGGTATGGCAGTGAAAGTAATTAATTTCGTTAAATTTTTCTGAACAACCGACTTTTCAACATGTTGTATGGCGATGCAGGATGTGTTCACACATCTTTACTGATCCACACTTAAGTAAGATGGCTCTCCCATGTTAAGCTATTACTGCTTTTACAGAAGAGTAGTAGGGGGAGTTGAATGGTATAGGTAGGAATTCGTCACATCAGTACGCAGACCAAACTGCTTATAACGCCATAAGTTAAATGGCGGCTTAAGTTTGGTAAGCTCGTCGCTTTGTGTGGGGGCTACCCTGTCCTCTGCACGGCAGTAACGTGTAAGTCAGTGGATAGTGAGCGGCGCTATATCACATCTAGTAACTTATTCACGATGGTCGTTGCCGTCCCCCGTAGCTCAGTGGTATCAACCACGGACTGGCAACAGTCGAGTTGCTGGTTCAAGCCCTACCAGGGTCCGATGGAATGCGCATTGCTGACGATTCCCGAAAGGATAAAACGCGCGTACAGTGCTTTTCCGAGCGTGTGACGGCTGTCTGAGTGAGTCTAGATGTGACGAATTTTTACTTATACCATTACTGCTTTTGTTAGAATTGCGCGCAGAATTCTTCGCTTTTTACATGAATCACCAATTTGATTTACGGTTCCAGATGACTGATGCAAAATGGTTGTCAAGACTTGTCTATTTGTCAAAAATAAACGACGTTGATCTCGAACTGCAAAGCAAATCTCCGGAAATCTGCAATTGATAACATTTGAAGTTTCAGAAGAAAGTTAAAATTTTTCGAGATTTATATTCGCACTGGAGATTCTTTCTGACGAAATTGTGAAGTATTTGGAAGCTCTATCCGAAGCGTTGTGACTGTATATCCCAACTAAGATGGGGGATTATTGAAAGAACTTTCATCGGAAAATCTCCTCTTTTCATACCTCAGTGTGAGAAATTCATCGATCTGATATCGGATTCTTCACAAATTTGTTGCTGTCTGATTTCCGGATGTAAAACGAAGGACGAGCCCCTTGTCATAGCAAAGACTGCTGTCCTAATGCTTCTCCCATTTGCCACAACTTATCTGTGTGGAAGTGCATTTTCGCTTTGCATCTATACAAAAACAAAGTACCGTAGTAGACTTGAAGCTGTACCAGATATGAACTTAGCTTTCCTCCATAGCACCATACATTAAAGAAGTCAGCGCTGCAGGTCGGAAACAATTTCATCCGACGCATTACTTTTTACTAACATTAATGAACACTTGTTAATTTGTGTACAGCAATGAACGTCTTCAGGACACTCCGTCTCATTCACCTTTTATTAAAAGGTAGTCCTGTGATTAAAAATATCTCGGGGTTCCACCGTGGGAGCTCTCACTAAAACGGGTCCACAACCAAAAATCTTTGAGAACCGCTGCTCTAAAGAGATGCGTTTTCCGGAATTATACATGGATCGACGAATACACCCACTTTTTAAACTTTACATCTCTGCATCAAAAACGGAGCCTAGTTCGTTACTTTCATTATGGTGCCGTCAGAATCTGTAGTCCGTAGACTGGATAACGCATAAGAACCTATTTTCATAACTTTAAGAGGACGAATACCCCGTTCCATTTATCAGATGCCGAAGAAATTCGTTTCTGCTTGGCTGCTTGATAATCGACAGGATGCTCTTTTCAGGATAACCCACAACTAGTGAATCGCTTCAGGACCACCTTATCTCCGTTTTTCTCCTTTTTTCTCGAAAGGATCGTAGACAGTTCTTCCTTATCCTTCTTTACTAAAGTTGAAGTTCAACCATTTGTTTTTCTGACAACCTTGGATTGCGCGATCGGTGTAGAGTACTTGTGGTCTAACCCGGCTCACTGCATGAACGATTTTGTACAGACTGGCGCATAGCGGTGCACCTTTAGGAATGTAGTGTGCACCTACAACGTACCGAACCGATAAGCTGCCACCGAACACGCCCGAAGTGGTAACGCATGTCACCTATCATGGTTGCTGTACCATTGTAGGTCAACTCACCGAGATATTACTTAATTTTATGTGCTTTTCTAAGGCTGAAACATATGTGGGTGTGGTGGATTCTCAGATTATCAGTCAGGAGAAAATTTGACAACATCGCAGTTCAGCAGGCATTATGAATCGCTGATAAGACCACTTCAAGTTAAAGGTATTAGGAAGCAAGCCATCTGGTCATCCGCTTCCGCTTGACCTTACTCATGCGCAAGCGTCCGTATCCGGATTTGCCTGCCACTGTCACAGGACCCCTGCGCCTACAGAGGGACCATGCGTGGTTTGCGCTGCACCACCCACAGTTCCACCCACACACCCCATATCCGGTGTAAACCCGAAGGAATAAGACCGGGAGGCTTGTGAATGGGAGCCACGTTTCATCAACGGAGCCGGACCACCCTCCTACACCAAGCAGAACAGAAGCATTCCGGTCTAATCGGGAATGCATGCACACCAGACATACACATGACGGTGGCTGGACCGTAGCCCGTTTCACACAGGATGGAACCACTCTTTGAGGCTAGCACCGTCACGGGGACAGTGCACCCTATGTCCACCAGTAAGGACCAACTGTCTCCTGGAGCCAGCATGGACGTGGTAGTGGGTAATAGACAGGCAGGCACCTTGTCAACATTCACATCAGGCGCAGCCACATCGGGGAGCTCAAGCAACATCTACTTCTGAAATACAAGATTACTCATCACGGAGACAAACGTACCACATACGCCGCCTTATTGGCCAGGATTAGTAAATCGAATGGGAGCATACTCATGGTGCTTCTATTCCGCGTCCAATAGTGCTTTTTCCTGCACCTGAGTAACCGCTCTTTATAGTAGTTCACGGAATGCGCATCGATCAAAATTTGCCATGGATTCGCCACACCTGTAATCAACAGGAGTTTGTTATAAACTCACCTCTTTCATATTCTGGTAATGTTTTTTCGGTTTGCCCGAGTGCCGTTTCCCTGCACTAAGTTGGCCGTACAAAAGCGGTATGAGTATCCTCATCGAATTCATTCGGTATACATGTATTGGGGTCATCCATGTCCAATGGCAGTTCGAATACAACATATGCACATGCGTTTATGCAAACTTAAGTGTGAGCTGTCACAAACTGGATAGAGACACATTAGACCTCATGATCAATGGTACGACAAACGTGTATGGGTTTCGTTTGAAGGTCAGGCTAACAAGCACTTTCGCAGGCATGAGAATAACTACCCAACAAGGTGAGCAACACTATAATGTACCCAATAAGAACTGTTTATGTTTTCTTCAACATTTAGACGTGACAGCCTTAAATCTTGGGCATCCATATTTGAAGGAACCCGATATAACAATAGTGAAGCAACTGCTAGCTAGCAGGATAAATCAACTACTGATACAGTAAACTAGTCTGCACTTGGGTGTTACCGTCTACATGTACAGTCTGTTTTGCGTAGCTGATGAGGGAGGTCGCACATCATGCGAATGCGATGGAGTGTCCACTTCTGGCTCTCAGTGTCGCCCATCGATTCGGTCATCTGGTGCCGGAGGTACGTGCACATTCCCAAAGAACGATTGATGCGCAACCTTTGATATTGACAGGTGACATGAACAAAGTCCCGCTGCCCACTGTCAAACATACGACTTTCCAAATAGTGTTCAGATTGTTTTGCAAATGTTCAACTATTCAACCGTTTGTACGTACCCATGTGTACTCTGCTGTGAGCATAAGATATTTGCTAAAAATCGGCATCGTACGTCTCCGGGTGCAACCATTTGGTGCTCATAAAACGTTATCCCTATGTGCCGATTCCTTTCCGATGTAATATACTAATACATTGACGTACCATTCCCGTTAGGTTTAACAGTTTATTTCGTCTATCCATCAGATTGACCATGTGCAATGCAACTTCTGGTAGGCGTCTCTGCGCTTCCGCATTCCATCCGCTTAGTACATGCGTTTTCATAAGCCCCGGTAGATTCAGTATGGCTGGTGAACAACTGGAACTATAAACATGCTCCTTCTCATTACTTACCTGCAGAGCGGAACATGAACTGTCTACATTGTAATAATTGGTAGTCGAATAATTGTCGGAGGTGTTCACCTGCCACTGAATGTCCAGGGAAATTTCTCTTCGAATGCATAGCTTAACATGGTCACACGAAGGACAGTCGTTGAGCATTATGTCCAAAATGTCAAACTTTACACTATATGCTTACTGCAAGCGGCCAAGCGCTTGTAATCTTTTGATTCAAGCGTAACCATCGAACTGGATACATTTTCAATAATTTGCCACCCAAGCATTGATCCGTATCAACCACACAGTTCGCTCGGAAACTCCGCGCGCACGTCAAATACGAATGAGCTCATGGATGGACTGAACCATTATTAGATGTGGCTCATCCGTTCTAGGCGGGTGCAATAAAGAGACTACATTGCACCAAGTCAGCAGTTAATCATTCTAGAATGCAACTGTACCCAAGCGCGACTTACACGCGGGATATAGAATAATGAAGAACAAAACGAAAATGACGGTGCTGGAGTAAGGAACTTTTCAAGTTAACAGGGAAATGGTTCGATTAAGTCTATTGCTGTTCATAAGCTCAGCTAAGTTAAAGTCCGCGGTGAGAGAACGAACAGGATTTATAGCTATGCTCACTTTAACAAAGAAGTAGAAGCACCATGGAACAGTGATTACTAATCGTTGGTGTGTTCTGTGAGTGCCATCTCCTATCTTATTAACTGCAGGCTATTCGTATCGGAAGGTAAACCATAGCCGGTCCAGTCGTCTTATGTCCGGGGCGAGCGAGAATCAACCGGGATGTAGAACAACCAGGCAGTCCGTCGTGTGTTAACTAGTTATTTCCCTCTGGTCATTCGTGCTGATCGCTAGCATATCTCGACCAATTCCTCAGTGCCTAGGATGTTACCTGCTCCAAAGCATTTCGATCTAGATGTCACATCGTGTTGCCGCTGTTCCGGAATCAACCTTGATGACTTGTCTGAATCTCAATGCGTTTATCTGAAGACGGCAGCAGTACAATGGAGCGTATAGAGACACTTGGGATGGGATACATTGACCCCATATTGCCATCCGCAATACGTCAGGGTGTCACACGAGAAGAAATCTAATAATCCCCATCTGTCAAGGGGGAACGTAGCGAGACGCGAACAGATGTTAGTGGGACTGGTAATTTGGGCGAGCCCCAGTTAGACATCAGCCTGTCAAGCTGAAGTATGACGCTTACACGTGTTTCTAAATGGCTTCCGCATAGTCATTCAACATGAGATATCAGTTGACATACCAAAGGTCCTTGGTTCGAGTTGCAGTACTGCAGTGTTGTGAACGGGCATTTGTTCACACTTGTGTATGAACTACCACAAATTGGATGGAGAAACAATAACCCTCATGAGCAATAGTATTACGAATATGCGCGAGTGTGGATTAAATGTAAGAATAACAACCATATTCCACTAGTGTTGGAAGATCTCACGTACAATTATAAACAACCAATGCGACGATCTTTGATTAGTTGACATTTCAGCGTCAAGCTAAAAATATGGCACCCATAAATTTATTCAGAACTATGGGCATCAACAATAGCTAGAGGCGGATATGGAAATACGGATGCAAATACCATCAACACGGTTACCAGGTGGAATGATACACAGACAAATGTACCGTAAAACACTGACGGATTATGGTTACAGTGCATTGTAAATGCTGTCTGCTATATGCGTTAGTAGGCGATACTATCGTACATTCTCTGATGGCCACTTTGACGCTATCACATCGGTAACACATGTAGTAAATTCCACTGCTCCCTGTTCTACCATCAGCTTTCGAAAAAGTATGCAACCTGTTTTAGCAAATTTACAAGAAGTAGCTTGCACAACATCTAATTACTCAACCGTAGGCAAATGTGGCTGTATAATCTACTGTGGAGATAAGCTATTTATGTAAGCGACAGATTCGCTTGAGGCTCAAGTGCCACGTAACAACTCCCTTTGTGCAATCAAGAAACAACGCCTAGACGTTACCTACGGTACAGTTTAACAAAATGTAACTTAAGCGCAATATGTACATACCTAAGTCGCAGAACAACTGGATCTTTGTAAGGCACAGAAGGAAGGCAAATCACCCCAGTTGCTGCCGTTTGACACGATCACCATACACAGTACTGCGCGGAATTAGCTGGTCTCTTTAAATGTATTCAACAACTATACGGGACTGGTTTTCGTCACACTGCATCGAATGGCGGGTATAGTGTGTCTGTGTGATTCGCATCTTAAAAGCCAGGGGTAATGGTGACGCCGCTAGCGTGAATAGGTCGCGTTAACTCTTGGCTACTAAGCGGTTGTTGCTTGCAATATTCCACATTCGTTCGTGCATTCGATTGAACAATTGGGTGTAGTGATCAACAATTATCCCTGGAGCCTAAGTACTCTACAACGCTTCCTCGCTTTGGAAGACAGTTTGGAAATTCGGTGTGTTCAAGACCCAGAAACCTTTGTTGCAAATGTCCACACATTGTCTCGCCCATGTAAGTTGATTAATCCCGGCAAGTCACTGCCTAGCAATTAACATGGTTGGCGGCATCCGGTTTCGGATTTGCCTGTCACTGTGGCAAGCCACAGGACGCCTGCGCCTACAGAGGGACCATGGATGGCTTGCGCTGCACCACCCACAGCTCCAACCACACACCCCATATCCAGTGTAAACCCAAAAGAATAAGACCGGGAGGCATGCGGATGGGAGCCACGTTTCATCAACGGAGCTGGCCCACACTCCTTCACAGGCAAACACAAGCACGTTGTATTTGGGGAATCAACCGCACACAAGGCGGTGGCTGGACCGTAGTCCGCTCCATACTGAGTGCATGGAACCACTCTTCGAGCCTAACACGGCCACAAGGACCGTGCACCCCGTCCCCTCCAGCAACGACCAACTGTCTCTTGGAGCCAGTATGGACGAGGTAGTGGGTAATAGACAGGTAGGCACCTTGTCAACATGCACATCAAGCGCAGCCACCCCAAGGATATCAAACAACAGCCAAGCACTTAAGAGAGAGAGAGAACGAAAAAGAGAAAAACTCGATTAATGCATAAGGAAACGGTGACATAAACCTTAATTAAATAGCATACGTAATAAATTGTTTACAAACAAATCCTAGCTAAGTGCACGAGGTCAGGAAGTATAGTTCACGGAATGCCACGAACACAAAAATGTTATGGAAATCGAATACAATTGGCTGAAGCTGATGTTGATACTACATGTTCTGTTTCGCATATTAGTCACGCGAATGAGTGTAGCTATATTTCCTGCTGTACATCGCTCATACTGAAGTTAGGATAAGTCGGCTATTATCGAGATAAGGTGTAAAAGAGCAAACGTTCCTGCTGCAATTTAAGTTAGAAATGGCCAATCATCTAGATTGACTCAAAAGTAGGTTAGTCCAACTGTGGTGCTACGGTAGTGTTTAAATAAGTATTTACTTGAAAAATAAATCTACGCACAGAAACAATTGATTTGTTGCGAAGATTAGCTACAACCGAGATGTATGATGACAGTGTTAGTAAATTGTAAGCGACAAAATTACGATGAGAAACGCAGGCTGCATGTGATTATCATACATTCAGCTAGCCACTTTATCTGCGCCATCTGCCGATGCTCTTGATACCCATTATGTGTTTACCCCCATGCGATTAACTATGCAATGCTCAATCTTTTCATTGCAAATCACACCATGAGTATGTAGATTTGCTCGTTCATTATTTTCCCAGCCATGTCTAAGTGATTCCATTCCATACTCCGCTGTTAGATACCATCGTGCCCAGATGTCCCACCACATGCCCATTTGAGAAATTCTCCAGTCTCTGGTTGTCATCCACTTTGTTGTTCCCCTCCTTATCCATTGACCCGGATATATATATATATATATATATATATATATATATATATATATATATATATATATATAAACCCGAGCCAACGCAGGCGATGTCGGAGAATAACGTTCTGAAGACTGACACTGCTTGCTCCAAGCACTCGGTCTCACCTCTGCGTTGCTTACGTGGTGTTGCCACCACACCCGAGCAATCCTTCGTAGACACCGAGTGCCGAAGACTGACAACCGCTTCATGTCTTCCTAACGAATACCCCGTCTCACAGCCGTACAAAGGTACTGCACGGACGGAAGCATTGTACACCCTGCCCTTGCGCTTGAGACTGGCATCACGACAACACCGTAAGTGTCTCAGTTTGATACATGCAAAGCGGGCTTTTGCGATCCGTTGTGAGACCGCCACTAGCCGTGATGCAACTCCCTAGATAAGTAAGGCAAAGCACTTGCTCCAGAACATATCCGACAATGGTGAACGCGGGTATAGGCACCTGCCCATCCTGGAGCAGCTTTTTACATTTTTCCGGAGTGAAGTATAAGCCTTACTTAGACGCCTCCATCGCTAAACCGCCAAAAGCGCTCTGGACCGTTTGTGGATCGTCCCTCAGCAGGGCGATATCATGGGCGTAATCCTAGTCCGTGACTCTGTCTCTAGGGAGGAGCTCAAGACCGCAATTCTGTACACCTTTCAATGCTTCTTGGACGACATCTTCATGGCAGAATTGAAGAGGAAAGGTGAAATAGGGCAACCTTGGCGAACACCGCTAGTCACAGCAAATGAAGAAGTGTGCGTGCCTTATGCCCTGACTTTGCCCGACATCTGACTGTAAAGTTCTTTCAGGATGGTTACAAACTTGTCGGGCACATCTTTCTTCGTAAACATTTCCACAACGCAGCTCTGTCCACTGAATCAAATGCCGCTCGGATGTCCAAGAACACTACGATTGTTGGCCGCCGGTTGATGTGGCCGAGTTCGAGAAGTTGGCGGAGCGTGAAGATTTGGTCGATGCAGCCGCGGCCTGGACAAAATCCGGCTTGTTTTTCTCGGGGAAGCTCCTCTCTAGTCGTTGAAAGCCTGCGAAGTAGGATCGACACGAAAACTTTAGATGAGACTGAGGTCAACGGGATTCCATGGTAGTTACAGCAATAATCGCGGGAGCCTTTCTTCTGAATCGGAAAAGTGACTGATTCTCCCCATGAGTTCGGATCCTTCACCTCAGTCCAAACTTTCGTGAACGGCGATAGGATTTCGCTGACAAGTACACTCCCGCCATCTTTGAATAGAGCCGGTTGTAGGCTGTTGGGACCAGGAGCCTTGTGGCGTTTCAAAGATTGGATTTCATCTCGGATCTCTGCTTCATTTGGAGGCCTGTGGAGACAGGCCAACCATCATCCTTTGGGGCTGGAAGTACCACAGGGTGCTGTGTTAGGTGGTTGAATTGAAGAGCGAAATGCTCTGCCCAGCGCCCCAATCGCCTGTGAAAGTTAGTGATCTTCGTGCCGTCTGATTCGCAAATCGTCTGGCTGATAGCGTGGGAATTGCAACCGGTGGCTTTGATGATGCAAAATAGACGGCGGAACTTGCCAGCTGATGCATCGGCTTCCATCTCATCAGCTTGTTTTGACCACCAGGATTCACGCTCAGAGCGAAGGCTGCTTTCAGCTTTGGCATAATAGACCGGCGGTGTTCGTTGTGCTCTGCGCCAGCAGGCACCGCCCTTCGGCTATCCAGCCAGCAATTTCAGTGAATCACGGGCAATGCTGGTCTTCAGCAAAGCAATTATTCTCATTTCATTAATATGAATCAACATCAGAAATCAGTTCGGGGTGAAGAATTCTTTTCGGTAAACTCTCATCCGACCCAAACGTTTACACAACACTGATTTTGGGGAAAGCATCAACTGGGGCTGGGATTGACTTCTGGATTGTCTGAACGATCAAAATCGATAACTTGAGACAGGGATCTAGTTGGTATGCCAAGTAAACTAAATAAACATGCATGCAATGCTCAGTAGTCCGAAGTAATTAGGTAGGTAAGGTAACAACCAAATAACTAAGTAACAGTATCCGTTGGCCAAGGTAGTAGTATCGGCCGTATGAATCATTTTTGTACACATAATTCCGGCTTCAGGTGGTTTATGTAGATAGCCTCGGCGATGGATAAGAGCTGTTTGCGGAATCCTTGGGAGAAGTGTTCAGGTAGTGACTAGATGACTTTGAATGAGTATCTGATGTTCAGTACTCGGCTGGAAGAATCCAGGGTGGAATTGGAATTCCTTAATGAATGCATGCAGGCAAGCCGCTATCCAAAGCACTTTTAGAGGGAAATACGGTGGGGTGGCCTCTACCCAAACACAAAACCTAGAAGATACATGCGCTCAATTATGTGGATAACAACCGTGTTAAGATGTCGGAGCTGGAGAGATTCATTTCGCAAAGATTACCAGCGGTGTTATGTCTGCCTGAAGACTTGAGACGACCTTTTGTGGTATATGTAGAACTGGCTAAACAGAAAATGGGAGTAAGGAAACAAAAGAAGTTAGTTAGTACGCTTAATAACCATGTCTCCCAGCTGACATTTCCGAATAACCCACAACGATATGTGTTTAACCTTTCAAGTGTGATACTAACCCAGACGCGGCTGAAAGTGTTATCATTAGGTCCACAGTTTTACAGTCCATGTAGGAAACTACATCAGGCGGCTTTAGAGGTGCAGTTTGAATGTCTGATTACTCAGACTAAAGGCCTGCTTCCAACCTCATCAAGTGATGTTGCGAACCTAAAATGTAGCCTAGTTCATAGTTGTCACGAATACGTTACGACCAAACCATCTAGTAATAGTATTATCACTAGGGAACGAATTCCGGCAGTTAGAGAGCTACGCTTTAACAACGAATTCATAATCTCTAAGCCAAATAAGGACTCCAGCTTAATGCTAATGGAAAGGGTGGCTCATATCCATAATATGCAGTACATCCTCAGTGACCAGAGTAAGTTTCATAGGCTCATGACAGGAAAAGTCAACACAGGGGAGTTAGAGAAACAGCTAACCGGCTGCCTCAAGCGAATGATGCAAGCCAAACTCATCACAAAGAACGAATTCGAAAAGCTGAAGCCTTCAGGTGGACACCTACCGAGATTATATGGCCTGCCTAATGTTCACAAGGAAGGCGCCCCAATGCGCCCAATCTTGGACATGGTGGGTTCTCCTCAGCATTTGTTGGCCCAGTGGATGCTGGCGAAGCTGCAGCCGTTACGGAATTTGGTTTGTACTTAGTGCATGGGAGACACCTTCGAATTCATTGAGCGGATATCTGAAATCAACCTTGTTAACAAAAGAATGTTATCATTCGATGCCCAGTCGCTGTTCACAAACATTCCATTGCTCGAAACCGTGCATTATATATGCGAGTTTGCTCGGCAACTGCCCATCTACGCAACTTTTCCGTAGAGTTTGCTAAAGGAGGAGCTACTTCGTTGCACGTTAAATGTTCAGTTCACCTTCAATGGTGAAATGTGCCGTCAGATTGACGTAGTGGTCATGGGATCTCCTTTGGGGCCACTGCTGGCTGATATTTTCGTGGCGAAATTGGAACGTGGCTCACTCGCAACGCACATCCGTAGAACCGAAATGCATCTACGGTATGTTGACGACACCTTCGTACTTTGCAAATCCGAAAAGCATGCGGAACAGTTGCTGAAAGCTTTCTATGACGCACACGAGAATCTCCACTTCACTTGTGAAAACGAACTCGGAAACCGGTTACCTTTCTTGGATGTAGAGCTTATCCCTAACTCGGACGGATCATACAGCAGAAAGCACACATGGACCGGGCAGTACACTAACATCCACAGCGCAGTACCTCTACAGCATAAGCGGAGTTTAATCAGATCTCTCGCCTTCAGGGCGCGCAGTATTTGTATACCGGATACCGTCAACGAAGAAGTACAGAGGATCAGCGACGCCGCCCTCAGGGAAAATATCTATCCTCATAAATTTATCATGAAGCATTTGAAGGAACGCAATTGAAAGCTACCTAGGAGCATTGTCCCTAAGAAAGAGCTTTTCATACATATGTCATTTAAGGGTGATTCTACAGCTGATGTGTTATCCTGACGCCTGAAAGATGCTGTTGTGTAAACTTAGTTTGCGGCTCGCCTGAGAATTGTTTAGCAAAACAAGCCGTTGTTTACAAAACCCTTGAAGGATAAAGTGCCATCGTTGACCCGCTCAATGCTCGTTTATCAGTACTCGTTCTCCTGTGATGCACGATACGTGGATCGCATGACGAGGCGCCTATCTCAGAGGATTCGTGAACACATTCCGGCATGGTTTCACAAAGGCGAAATGTGGTCCTCAGACAGTTCACTCATGTCGCACCTCATTGAATGTGGCCATACAGCTTCAGAGAGTGACTTCGCAGTCATCTACTCACTGCCTGAACACTTCTCCCGAGGATTCCGCAAACAGCTCTTATCCATTGCCAAAGCTATCTACATTCACCATATAAAGCTGGAATTATGTGTACAAAAACGATTCGTACGGCCGATACTACTACCTTGGCCAACGGATACTGTTACTTAGTTATTTGGTTGTTACCTTACCTACCTAATTACTTCGGACTACTGAGCATTGTATGCATGTTTATTTAGTTTACTTGGCATACCAACTAGATCCCTGTCTCAAGTTATCGATTTTGATCGTTCAGACAATCCAGAAGTCGATCCCAGCCCGAGTTGATGCTTTCCCCAAAATCAGTGTTGTGTAAACGTTTGGGTCGGATGAGAGTTTACCGAAAAGAATTCTTCACCCTGAACTAACTTCTGATATTCTTTCATATCCAGCAATTCCAAAGATCTTTCTGAGATCCAACTTTTGGGAGTGGAGCAAGCGAGGCCGCAGCTGGCCAAACCGGCCGACAGTATGGCTTGTTGGAGATATGTCCATTGTTGGTCAACATCCAAAGTGGGAGAGAGCGAGAGTTTTACGAAGGCTTTGTTGATACTCCTTCACCATTAGGTCCTCCAACTTGTATTCATTCGAGTGTGTTTGAACCTAGGTGAATCACCGAAACGCATGCAAACGTTCGCACATACAAGTGCATGGTCAGTATCGACGCATATTGACCAAAGTGATCTGTAGTCCTGTACGCTGCGGCGTCACCTGCGACTTATGAGTTTTTGGTCAATCTGTGACCAGCGCTGGGTTGATGAGGGGGGCACCAATTGGCGTACTGGCGTCGAGGATGAGGAAAGCTGGTGCTGGAGTGGAAAAGCTGGTGATCAGCACACAGACTGAGCAGTCTGTCTCCATTGTCTGAGCGAACATCCTCATATCTCTACGGTCCCCCGAGGTGACACTAAGGTGATACCAGTCAACCGACACGCGCGTTGTAGTCTCCCTTCAAAACAATGATGTCTGTTTTAGGAGCAGCTAATGAAGATTCTGGTAGAACTGGTCCTTGACTGTGTCCGAGCTACAGTCAGTGAGCGCGTAGGCAGAGATCACGCTTTTCGACTTGACGTCTGCTAACTTTATAATAGCCATGGGGCTTCGTCGCACAAAGGCCACTTTTGATCTGAATCCCATCAATCAGAGCGGTCTCGGCTCTAGCACTGAGGGCGATTCCAACACCAGCTTGCCCAAATGCGGCAGACTCAGCGTCACCAGAGGCTGAGATGGAAGCAAGTGCTTTGGCGGAGCGGTGATGCTAACTGGTAGACCAAGTTGGAGTCATGGAGTCGTGTTTCAGTCAGGCAGCAGACATCAATTTCAAGGGTCTCTAGCATGCATGCAAGTCCAGCTTGCTGACCGATCTGCAGTAATATGCGTACGTTGAAAGCTGTAAGTTTGAACTGCGTTCCGGGTAGCAGGAGCGAAGATGGAAGACTTCGGGGTTGGCAGCTCCCTGTTAAACACTGTGTGGTTAGGTTGGCAGATGTCACGGGAACAGGTTCATTGGTGGAGGTGGAGAAGGAGGTAGAAGAAGTAGGTATGAATGGTGCAAGGGAAGGTTAGATAAAATGGTAACGTGTGCTTGTGAAGTTGGCATAGTAGCATGAGTAAATAGCATGGTAGCATCAAGAGAACGTGTGAATGGCTGTAGTTGTAAGTCCATGGTTCGTCACTAGGCGAGATACTACCCGGTTGTCTAGGCCGAGGTAGTTAGGTTGTCATAGAGGACCACCGCCCCGAACCTTTGGCCAAAGGGCCTACCCCACAAGGCAGCATGGCGAGATGAGGGATTCGCACCCGTTGGGAACCGGTGAGTGGACACTCAGTTCATACGCCTTTCGGATGACGACAAGCTATGCCAGTGGCCCAACATTCCCGAAGTCAGAGACAAGATCCGATGCTGGAATTGCTTGCTGGTGTACACTGTGTAAAATGGAAACAAGGAGCGGTGACTTTATTTAGTGGCGAGCTACATCCGCCACGTCGCAGTGTTGTTAAGGGGATTTTTGGGACTTTTTATTGGGAGAACGCTCGCCATTCGAAAACCCACCACGTCCTGGAGCACGGCCGCCGAACAATTCGCCGGAACGGGAAATTCCAGACCCGTCCAGCTGGCACAACGAGGAGGTTCTTCGGCGAGCCAGCCAGTTTGTACGTACTATCCAACTATTGAAGCACTGGATTGTCTCTCGCAATTGAATCATCTGCGTTAAGTGTGCTTTTTCGAATACCGGTTGATGGCCTGTATCCTGGCTGGACGGAACCTCGGAGTGGCTAATCGACTGATGACGCGATAAATCCCTTGAATGAGACTCATTTTCTCGGTAATAACGATAGTCAGAAACTCTTTCCAACGTTACGCAGTCCTCGGCTCGTAGCCATAAGCGTCATAAGCCTATCTTGTAATCTTAAAGTCGCAGATTCGAGCCTGAGTTGGGGTCTGGGTAACTCTCACGTTATCCTTAGCCCACACGCCTCTGGTGGGGATTGCCTGTCGGCGAAGAGTCGGTACTGCCTACCGGCGTAGTGCTGATGCTTAGCGCAGTCACGAAGCCGACGTCATTATTTCCTTGAGCTAGCTACTTCCTGCTAACTCTAAAAGTCTTAGCAAGCGATCCACAAGGTCATGGTCACAGGCTCTGGCCCCGCAGCGAACGCGTAGAATGAGCACCGTTAACAATTCTCACGGAGTTGGAACGACCGACAAGTTTTTTCCGGACCTGTCATAGCTGCGTAACTGGGTTTAGGTGTTATGCATTTCAACGGACGCCATACAAATTCCCTTACTACTACTCTCTTGTACCCAATACGCGGTCCAAACCGTTTATAATGTCATAGGTTAACTGGCGTTTGATGGTTGAGAGGTGGGGGTGGCAACCTGCTTTCCACACCGCGCTTACGTGCAAGGTATAGTGGAACTTCAAGCATGCCATATCACATCCATTACCCTAGTCATATATATATATATATATATATATATATATATCGTTGGCAGCATCCGGTTTCGGATTTGCCTGTCACTGTGGCAAGCCACAGGACGCCTGCGCCTACAGAGGGACCATGGATGGCTTGCGCTGCACCACCCACAGCTCCAACCACATACCCCATATCCAGTGTAAACCCGAAGGAATAAGACCGGGAGGCATGCGGATGGGAACCACGTTTCATCAACGGAGCCGGCCCACACTCCTTCACAGGCAAACACAAGCACGCTGTATTCGGGGAATCAAGTGCACACAAGGCGGTGGCTGGACCGTAGTCCGCTCCACACTGAGTGCATGGAACCGCTCTTTGAGCCTAGCACGGCCACAAGGACCGTGCGTCCCGTCCCCTCCAGCAACGACCAACTGTCTCTTGGAGCCAGTATGAACGATGTAGTGGGTAATAGACAGGTAGGCACCTTGTCAACATGCACATCAAGCGCAACCATACCAGGGATATCAAACAACAGCCATTCACTTTAAACGACAAGCTGAGATAAAATAAATCCAATAATGCATACAGATACGGTGGCATAACTCTTCGCTAAATTACCATATGAAGTAAGTTGGTTAGCCACAAATCCGTGATAAGTAAGAAATGTCTACGAGTTACTTAAAATGCTACAAACGCAACAAAATAACCGAAGATAAGCGCAATTAGTGTAAGCAAGGTGGCCAGTTAATAGACGATTAGTCAGGTAGGCAGAACAAACCAAATAAAGCGGAATGAAATTTATCCAGCTTAAAAAGACCTAGTTTAAGTGTAAGTTGGTCTAGCCCAACTGCGGTGAAGAAGCATCAAGAATGCAACATCAGCCTCAGCATGCATATATACATATATATATATACATATATATATGTATATATATATATATATATATATTGATCACAATCTGTGTACAGATACTGTGCCATCGGGACCATGGCGGAATAGGAACACAAGTTTAGGGTAAAAGAAGAAAGAAAACAGACAATTTTTGTTCATTTTCCACTTGGTTTTTGAGGTTTTTTAGAGGACAGAAGGAGAATCACCGCAACAATCAGAGATACACGCCCGCCACTGAGTTCGGTTTTGTGCACTGATTTCCAAGGTTTCCAACAACCCAGTACCCTTGGGACCCGATCCAGGAATTCTGGAGGAACCAACTGTGGCCAACTGTTTTGTCAACTTTTTCATCCTGCTTCTCCAAGTTATAGGCTGTTCACCACACCGCCTCCTCCAGCCCTGTCCAGCGACCGCGAACAAGACACGACTCGAAGACACTAAACGGGCATACGCAGTGCGTGTCCGAGCCACCGTAGTTGGCGCAGCGAGAAAAGCGCCTCGTGGGACTGGCTCTTTCCACCCAAGGCACGCTGTATTCAGCTTTGGCTACGTGGTTCATGCACCACACACGAGCGAAGGACCGAAAGCAACGGTTCTCGAAGACGGACAGTCGACGTGGGTCATCGGTACGAGCAGGCCAAGTCTCGCAACCGTACAACAGTACAGCGCAGGCAGTAGCACTATAAACCCGTCCTTAGATGGAGAGACGGATGTCTTGACGGCGCCTGGAGAAGGCGAGACGAGTTCTTGAGACACGCATCGAAATCCCGTTTCCAACAGCCCCACCAGCAGTTATGCAGCTTCCCAGATAGAAAAAGCTCTGTACAACTTCTAACGTTTCCCCATCGATGGTGAGTGCAGATAAGAGTGTATACCAGTCTTGAAAAAGCCCTTTGCACTTGAATGATGAAAGGTGCATGCCATACTTCGACGCTTCACTCGCCAGGCGGTTAAGTGCAAGTTAGGCGGTCTGCGGACGATCACCCAACATGATGATATCATCAGCGTAATCCAACTCACCCACCCGACTACCTGGGAGGAACTCAATGCTAGCATTCAACAAGTATTCTGGAGCATTTTTGAGGACATCTCAATGGCAAATGTTGGTCGTTACCGATCCTTCATGGTCTCGTATTCTTGTTAGTCCGAAAGTTTCAAGTGGATGATGCGACATTACGCAGTAAAATAAGTGTGAGTGATTCCATCTAGTTGGGACTAGCCGCGTTCCTCCTAGGTGGCCTGGCGTTTGGTCATATTGTTCAGAGATCTCATCCCGCATGACCTTTTGAGAGTCATGTCACCTGAGCCCACCCCACTTCGGCGGCTATACTCGTAACTTTAGGTCTAGGTACGTCATCGTCGTTATTTCTCTTGTCACTGCTATTCCCTTTCTCTTTTTCGCCTCGTTATTTCGAACACGTTCTGTTTATTGAGCGATCTAGCCCCGATCCGGCTCAATTGGTCAAAAGCAGTCGGTTAAGTCACCTCTCTCTTGCGCTGCCGTATGTTTTCGCAAGGTTACTTCGGCTCGCTGCACATTTGGACTGCCTCGTTTGCGTTCTCTCGTTTGTGTACCATCTGCCTCCTGTTCATCCATTTAGCTTCTTGTCGGCTTATTTATCAGGTCTGCGCCAATCACGCCATCACACCGCAAATGCAGCTGAGACCCAACTGTGGCAGTGATCGGGCTTTTGTGTGGCAAACACGAGGCGATTTCTCCGACGAAGTACCCAACTCGGAGCCTCTTGGAATTCGTTTTCCAACAGTCACAGGTGTGTTTACTGCCCGTCATTATCCTGTTCACAGATAGTGTTCATTTTTCAGGGCGCTACCAGTTGGAACAATGCTGAACCGCGGTTTTTTGACCGTTGCGATAAAACCAGATTGTAATGTGGCGCAGTGGTCTGCACGCCCGTCTCTTCCATCGACCCATACTAAATGGAACTTTCTACTTGCTTATGATCTCGGCTTTATTATCCTCCTCTTAAGCAAAGATTGTGGAGATGACCATGGCCCTCCCGCCTCAACTCCTCCTGTCTTGAGAGACAGCCATTCATAAGTTTTAGACTCTGTTTGGTTGACACGAATCACAATTATCAAAATTCACTCTTGACTATGAGAGAGCACAACCTCCTTACTAATTTGCTACCACCGTTTACAATTTTCTCGATTCAGTGCAAAGCTGCCTAAACTCATTTGCGTTTGATACTCTTCAAGGCGTATAATATGCCGCAGTAGAAGAATACGCAGTTGTGAATCTCCAATAGAGCAGCTAATGACCTGCTTCGGGTGGTTCACTAGATGACACCGTAGTTACTTTATGGTGTTAAGTGACTTATATCCACTAGCTTGTGATCCCGATTCTTTCAGCTCGGAACGAATGTGGGAAGTTGTTATGGGGAATCTATGTCCCCACAAGATCGCGCAATCGGGGAACCACGTAAGACCCAGACACTGGCATTCATGCTAGCTTATATGATTCAATCGGCCTCCGTAGTTACATGAATTCACTCTTTTCGTCCAACCTTCGTAACTAATTCACTTTTTCCTTCGCAGCCTCCACGGTTGTAAACATTCACGTGTTTCCTAAACCTTCCGCTTACGTTGTGCCCATTCACTTAGTTACGCTTCGCTTTCCGGTTTAGCTTGCTAATGTTGTTCTGTGTGAAATATTCTATACACCACTTATCCTTGGTAAAAAAAAAATAAGGATGCGAAACTCTATGTGTGCTCATTGTTTGGTCAATGAAAGTGCCTGTCTTTCGTGTGGACACGTGTGAAGTCTGCGTTTTCTTTGTGGTTACTCGATTCAGCCGCATGTAGAAAACGTCTGGCAATCAAATCTCACAAATCATGCGAATCCGCATTTCTTCGGTTACTTTTCTCTGAATGTATACAGTTCGCAAGTCTTTCATTCTTTCCGATTAGGAATCGTCACAACCAGATCATTATAACAGACCTTTCGAGCAAAATTCTTCCGAAAAGACCGCACTCGTGATTTTCAGTTTGAAATATCCACCGGAGGTTGGCAAAGCACCTTTGTGGGGAGTTTCGGAGCTGTCCTCCTAACACTGCAATGCAGGACCGACCGGTTTCGTCCTAATTTGGAATCGTCAGGCAGAGATAGCTTGAGCTGAGTGGAGAACCCGACACCTAGTGGTTGACGGCTTTCGTCAAAGCACCTTTTTGTTATCTCTGCCTATGCTCCCATTGAATGCATTTCCGGGACCGTTAAGCATTCACCCCATCGGCAAATTTCCATTATTCGGATGTATTTAGAATTGTCCGTTATATGAATGCCCGTTCGTATCACCCATCGGAAGCAGAACATCACTTCGGAGGCCGTTTCAGATTCGATGATTACTATGTTCTCAGATGTTTTTACTTTCTTCAGTTGTGTCTGGAGCATTTTCATTGGAGTCGCCTTCTTTAATTCATTTTTGTATGTGATAATATTGCCTCATTAAACTTCTCGTAAGTTGTGGGTTATTTTTTCGAACGGTTCTGTGCTCTTGGTTTCTTGATCGGTTTCAAGCTTTTGAACACTGATGTATTTCATTTGTTTTCGTACTGCTCTTGTCATTGCTGGTTCGTCTTCGCGGTCTCCTCCCTTTCTGATTCTCTGTCGCACACAATTCCCATATTTTGAAATTTCAAGAGAAAATTAGTTTTTTTATATTAGTGCTTCACTACGTTGTAACGCATAGGTTGTATGCGGGTTGGGATACTGGCGGGGTGAATAACTCCGAGCACAGGGACGAGGACGAGTCTAAGTCCCGGCGGCTGTTTCTAGACACCCAGACCAATACATCGCGCCTCTAATGGCACCATTTCCCTGCTTTGATAACCATAACTGATGTATGATCCTTCGACAGTCCCAACTTTGTCTGGCTTTCTTTTCACCCCAACTGAGCCCGGCTGCGTTCGCTTGCTCACATGGGTTATTGGATGACGTCGCCAATCTGACCATATTTTTCGCGTTATGTCAACTGCCGTCATCCTTCGTAACCCGGGCGTATTTCTGCTTAATTACAACTGGGTATAGCAGCATTTCCAGTTTTTGTGGGTTCCTAAGGGACTTGCAAGCCGTATAGTGACTTTCTGTAGATGCAATGCTTGTCTGACAGAGTGGAGTCCCCACAATTATCCTTCAAAAGATACAGGCCCCACTCAGCCCTCGATAGCCGTCACAGAGAGAAACGACTTAGAACTCGCACTTGCATTTGTTTAGTTTTCGCCTGAATGATTCAAAATGACGCTAGTTGCGAAAACTTACCGAATTGATTATTTTACTTATTTTACTTATGTACTTGCTCTTCGTAATCACGCATACGAAACTGTGAGGTCATAAATCACTTACAGCTACTGAATCTCACACATTTCACACGTCTGATGATCCTAAATCTCTAGAACATTAGAATCACTCTCAACATTTGTGCAGAGCACACTTTGTTCAAGTGAATTCCAACGAATGGTCGTTTGTGTACTCCTCGACCTCGAGGCTTAGTCGGAGTTTATAGCCACTATTTTTGTCAGATCTCATCATCGATTATCAATATGTCCAGGTGACTAGACTGGCCTCGTCCAATGCACCAATCAATCGCATTACTCCACATCCTGTGAGTTGATTCCTCCATAGCTTTCCACTTTACAAAAGCAAAATGTGTGGACCAGTTAGGTTCGACTAACCATAGGTGGGTCAAATTGCTTTTAACTCACATCACCCGAATATTATTATAATTATATAATTGAAGGCTGGTAGCTCAGGTTTTTCAGATGGCTGTTGAACTGTTCGCTGAGCTTGGCAATTTTGTTGCAAACGTTTCGTCACCAATCGAGTCACCTCGATTGGTGACGAAACGTTTGCAACAAAATTGCCAAGCTCAGCGAACAGTTCAACAGCCATTATAATAATTCTTATTTAATAGCAGCAGGTACGAATAAAAGTCGTCAACAGGAATTGTTTGGAATAAAGCATAAGGGGGTGCAAATGCAACAGCGCCACTGATTTCACGACTACACTGTAATTGGTATGATATCCAACCTCTGGTATGGTCCCCATCCATACTCAGCTCTTCGGTGAGCTACCTAGTTCGATTTTGTCCTATTATTGACTGGCCACATCGGGGTTTGGTCCACCTAGGGGCTATGTTGGCAGGCTATGCACTCTAAGCTAAAGACTGGCAGGTGTGTGAAGGACGTGACAGAACCATTGGAGTTGCTTCATATTCAGCAGGCCCTGCACTCATCATCATCATCATCATACACGTTAGCTAGAGGTGGGGAACACCTTAGCTACTGTGCCGCAATACACAGAAAAAAGGAGAAAAAAGAATGCAACTGGTGCAAGCTACCGGTAACGGATGGACATCGTTCCGGTAAGCTACAAGCCGGCTACTGTGCATAAAAAAATTACTATGCAAAATTATGCAAGGCTAAATAATGAGATCGTGGTTGGAGGGGAGGCTAAGAGGGATGGGGTGGGACAAAGAAACTCACAGCACGAACGCCACTGAGGTCGGCTCCTAGCCATATCAGCAAGTGTGTCCAACCAAACGTGTTCATCGTCTTTCGGACCCCAACCAGGGAGCCGAGACGCTCCAACCGAGGCCAACTCAGAAGTGAGGGCCTTCATTCCTCTTGACCAAGTCATCGCTTGGCCACCCCTCCTCTTCTTCCATCCACATCCCCGTGGCGCAAACAACGCACGTCGCGGGAGTCGATGGGCTGGCATGCGCAACACGTGGCCCAGCCATCGGAGCCTGGTGCATGAAATGACGGTGCTGAGCGGTTCATTTCCTTTTGCTGTGCCGTAAACTAGGCGTCGAACAGGCTCGTTGCTCACACGGTGTTCCCACCAGATGTGAGCCAAACTGCGAAGGCACCGATGGTCGAACTTAACTAGCCTCTTGAGGTCCGCTGCTTTAAGCGGCCAGGTTTCACAACCGTACAGTAGGGTCGAACGTACCGCTGCATTGTACACTCTACCCTTCAGGGCCAGAGTGATGTCGTGCCACCGCCATAAGTGGTGAAGGTTAGCAAAAGCGCCCCGAGATTTTGCTATACGGTTCGTGATCTCATTCTCAATCCCACGGGCGCTGATACAACTTCCCAGGTAGTTGAATTTTTGAACGACTTCTAGCTGATCCCCACCAACATCATCAGCAGCAACAGCAGTATATCAGCCATTTGAACTGATGCTTCGCTACCATACAACCATGAGGACCTATGAAATAAAGAATAAGAAGAGGGAGAGAAGGGGGACTTACCTGAAAACCTTAATGCCCTAAGCAAATATTCAGGGTCAAGGCGCCTACACCTTGTGTAGACAACATTCCGTCACAAACAGCTGGCTATCGTGCAAAGATAAGGCGGCATCGGCGAGACAGCTTCCTTTCGGCTTTCACTGCTACGCGTCATAATCAGCCATTACCCCGCAGATAACTCAGCACCAAACACACTTTAAACAGACAATCCGATAAGAAGACGGCAGCAGACGCGCCACTGGTGTCTACTGCGAGCCATGTCCTGTAAAGTCTCGAGCCAAGCACAAGGCGAGTCACGTGGACTTCAAGCCGGAAGGCGAGACGGACCAACGGCACCCAGTTTGGTCGTCATTGATTTCATTTCCCGTTGCCAAGTCAACTTCTGTCCACCTCGAGCCTTGCGCCATCCTACACCTGGTAGACTGAACGAGTCCCTCCTAGGTAAGCGGTGACCAGGCATGCATAGCACGTGCCCGAGCCAACGCAACTTATTCAGTGCTATCTGTTGTTCTAGGGAGCTAGCATGGTTATCACCACCTAGTACTCGCCTACGCACATCATCCTTGCGGACTCGCTGGTGCCATCCGACACCAGCAATGCTGCGCAAACAACGATGATCAAAGACTTGAAGGAGCCTCAGATCTTCAGACCGAAGGGGCCAAGTTTCACTACCATAGAGCAGAACGGTCCTCACTGTGGCCTTGTATGCACGGCCTTTCAGACGGAGGAAAATTCCCTTGTGTCGCCAAAGATGACGCAGGTTCAAGAAAGCAGCTCTGGCCTTTGCAATGCGTGAGCTAACGTCATTTTCTATGCGCCCATCATTGCTGATGCAGCTGCCAAGATAATTGAATTGATCAACCACCTCGAGTTCCTCGTTAGCAAGCGTCAAGGGGTCATCGAGTGGCTGGTGGTCCTGCAGCAACACTTTGCACTTTGAAGGTGCGAAGTGCATACCAACTAATGGGACCACTCTGGATAGGCTATTCAGGGTTGATTGTGCCACCTCAACATTGTCCGAAAGCAAGACGATATCGTCCGCATAATCTAGATCAACTAACCGTTCACCAGGCAGCACTTCAACACCTACATCGTGAGATTCCGCAAGGGAACACTCCATGATAGAATCCACGACGAAATTGAACAAAAGCGGGGAAATCGGGCAACCCTGTCGAACGTCTCTTGTAGTCGAAAAGCTAGCCGATAGGGCACCATAGACCCTGACGCGGCCTGTAGTGTTCGAGTATAGAGCACGAAGGATGTTCACATATTTCGTGGGAACACCTTTTCGCGCAAGTATTTCGAACAGAATCGATCGATCGACTGAATCGAACGCACTCTTGAAATCGAGGAACACAGCTATTGTCGGTCTGCGGTATGCGTGGCGCTGCTCTAGCACCTGCCGCAAAGTAAATATATGGTCTATACAGCCACGTCCTGGGCGAAAACCGGCCTGCTCTTCTCTAATCCGAGATTCCCGTTCTGCAGTGAGGCGACGAACGATAATCGAGGCGAGTAATTTTGTCACAACTGGCGTTAGACTAATACCCCTGTGGTTCGCAGAGTCTGTGCGGCAGCCCTTTTCGTATATTGCCACTATAATCGATTCGCTCCAAATAGTCGGCACACTCTCTTCCTTCCAGATACGTTCGAATAGGGAGGTCAGTGCCTTCCAGAGGGCCTCACCTCCATCCTTAAATAGTGCAGGTGGGAGGAAATCCGGGCCAGCGGCACGAAAACGATTGAGGGCTGTGATCGCGTTTCGGACCTCGGCCTCCGACGGAGGCTCTAAACTAACCGTCCATGGCACGTCCTGCATCACCTGAGTAGGAAGAGGTGCTGGAGCAGGGGGCCAGCTGAACTGATATTCAAAGTGTTCAGCCCAACGATCCATGCGGCGCTCCTTCTTGTGTATCAGTGCACCGGCGCTGTCTCTGATTGTCTCACTGACGCCTGGTTTTCTGGGACCAGTGGTGCGGATTAGCTGGAAGAGCTTGCGGTAATTGCCTACTGCTCCTGCCTCCTCCATTTCTTGAGCGCGACTGGTCCACCAGGCTTCCTTGTCAGCACGTAGGCTCCGCTTTAGTTCACGCCTAATAGCCCGTCTGGTCACATTGTGTTCAGAACCAGCCGGGAGGTGTCTTCTTGCTTCCAATCGGTTCACAGACCTCTCGGATATCCAGTGATTGGTGCGGTGACAACAGATGCTCCTGCATCGTGCATAGCGGCCGAGATTCTATTTCACTGAAGATCAGTGTCATTGGGACAAGACAGCGAGAGTTCGCTATGCAGTGCTTCTTGATAGGCTTGCCAAACCGAGGGCTGGGACAATTTCTCCGTTGCCAATCGGGGAAACCCTTTGTGCGCCTTCCGGTAAAGTTCATGGAGAAATGACAGCGCACCAAGGTATGACCAGAGTCGACACAGGTACTCCAGTACGTGCGGCAATCCAGAATGGAACCGCGCCACCTGTAACTTATGGCTATGTGGTCAATTTGGGTCCATCGCTGGCCAGTTACAGGTGGACGCCAAGTGGCACTTCGGCGCCCACTGTGTCTAAAAGCAGTGCTACTAAGAAACAACTGGTGCTCCGCACACAGTTGCAGCAGACGGTCGTCGTTGTCAGTCCGTTCGGAGTTAAGCCCATAATTACCACCCAATTGAGCTTCTGAAGAGCTCAGACGCCCTACTTGTGCGTTCATATCCCCTGCAAGTACTATAATATCTGAACTAGTAGCACTGCGTAGTAGGGCGTTCAGTTCGTGATAGAAAGTGTCCTTGACTGCATTCGGTGGGAGTGCGAGCAGAAATCACAAACAAACAGCGTTTTGTTTTACTTCGCGAATTCACCTTAGCTGATGTCGTCAAACGGGCTGCACATAAACGGTTGTTCATTGGAATCCAATCAACCAACGGTGACAGTCTTGGAGCTGAGAATGATACCTACAACAGCTTGACCCATGAGTGCCGCATCGGCGTCTCCGGATGCGTGCAACCAATGACGAGAGGATAAGCCGGGTGCAGTTAATTCAATAACCCCGTTAGGGTCATTAATCCTAGTTTCGGACACACAACACCCAGTGTGTCCAAGGTGCGTGCGAGTGCAACCTGCTGACCTGTTTGTCTTAGAGTGCGGACGTTGAATGTCGCCATAGAAACGGGACAGCGTGGCCTTATAAGGGACTTTTGCCGATAGGCGTCCGATAGGTGCTATGAGATGGTGGCTGCAAATGGTACTACTCCAGTAGCACTTCGGTTGCTGTCGATTAAACTGGGAATGATAGAAGGAAGGTTAGTAATGGGGGCCGGGATGGGAGTAAGAGAAAAAGGTGGAAAAGAAAGGAGGCGCCAGTAGTAGCATGTTTTCGCTTATCCGCCCTGCTGTATGCAGCAGATAAGGCGACCCTTGACAATCTGCGCGACGGCCGATGCAGGATGAAGTTTATGTTTGAAGAAAATGTCATGGTTGTATGTGGGCTGGGATACTGCCAGGACTCTCAGACCTAGACAGGAGGACGATTAGGGTCCTCATCCAAAGCCTTTGGTTCAAAAGCCTGTCCGCAAGGCAGCGGGGTGACAGTGATTTAGTTTTACAGAAATGGACGCCATCCCATTTCAAACCCCCAACCTGGAGGATCAGGAGACTGCGTTTGTCAGACCTCTCACCATTGACCAACCTGGTAGGAGTAGCTCTCAAGATGCTCGGAGGCATCACCCAGTATAGCTCAATGGGTCAATGAGATACGCAAACCGTCGCACCACGTTAAGGTCCAGTCTCGTTGCGACGGGATCCCTACCAACGGTCAGCGTATGAGCCGGTCCAGACCAATCTTGAATGAACGCTTTGCACTTCGATGGTGCAAAGCAAAGCCCGAAGTGACGGACAGCTATTGCTAATCTGTCCAGTGCCGCTTGACACGTTTGTGAGCTGTCACAGATTAGAGCAATATCATCAGCATACTCTAAGTCAAGAAGTCGTTCTCCTGGGAGTCACTCCACACCTTCTAAGTCGTGTCCTGTGAACGCGATTTCCATGACGTCATCAACAGCGAAGTTGAAGAGGAAAGGTGACAGCGGGCATCCTTGTCTCACGCCGCTGGAGATATTAAAAGGCGACGGTAACTTGCCGTTAGCCATCACTCGGTCCGAGCTACGCGCGTATAATGCCCGGATAATATTCACATATTTCTCGGGTACACCTTTCCTGAGTAGACAGTCTCAAAGTGCATGTCTATCCACGGAATCGAATGCACCTTTGATATCGAGGAACACGACAATGGTTGGCCGCCAATATGTGTGACGGTGCTACAACAACTGACGCAAGGTGAAGATGTGGTCAATGCAGCTACGACCTCGACGAAATCCAGCTCGCTCTTCACGAATCTGGCTTTCACGAGTGCCATTCAGTCTGTGAAGGATGACAGAGGCAAGCAATTTGGAGACGATGGAGACCAGAGTTATTCCTCTATGGCTGCCGCATTCCGATCGTGAGCCTCCCTTGAAAATTGACACTATGACGTAGTGGATCCAATCGGTTGGGACAGTTTCCTGCTCCCACCGTTTGACTAGTTACTCGTGTAAATCATCCACAAGAGCAGGTCCCCTGAATTTGAAGGGGACTGGAGAAAGATCATCTGGTCCCGCAGCTGTGTTCAACTTCAACAGTTCGATCTCACGTTCGACTTCTGAGAAAGAGGGTGGATCTAAAGGGACAGCCCAGGGAGCGGGGCGATCAGTGGCCGGCGAGAAATCTAACAATTCCGACTGATTAAATTGATTTCCAAGGTGCTCAGCCCAACGCTCTAAGCGTTTTGACAAATTGTGGATAGGCTGTCCACTCTCGTCACCTATATTCCCACTAATATCAGGTCTCCTGCTGCCCGTTTCCCGTATCAGACGGAATAACTCACGATGGTTACCAAGGGCAGCGGACATTTCTATCTCTGATGCACGATGAGACCACCAGGATTCGCGGTCTCTCTTCAGGCTAGCACGGAGTTTTGCCCGGAGCTCTTTGCGAGTTTCATTGTGTTCGCTTCCAGCCGGAATATGCCGGCGATGCACTGGGGCACCAACTGATTTGCGGTTACATTCCAACTGTCTGATTCCAGTATGGCTCTCTGCTCTCACCGATTGTGATGGTTACTTGTGTTTTACGTGTGCGATTAGATTAGAAGAGTTGACACCCACACTAGACAGAAACAAGTATATACTTAGTGTTAAATAACGACGGTCCTGTTACGAAGCATAACAATGATATACATGCGCAGCAATGAGAATGAGAAGTTTTCATCACAGGGTTGTGTATCCAGCATTCGCCATGAAGAGTATGGAATGTCACTAATGCTACATATTATAGGTCACCCTTGCATTAGCTTAAGAATGAACCAGTTCACGGACTCACTCCTGACGTTTGCACATAGTCAAAGAAGAGTGTATATGAAGTCACACAGGATTTTTGTACTTTTGTTATGTGTTCCTATGTATTATGATCATATTTGAATTATTTTGGCAAGTTTTATTCATGTATTAAATTTTTGGCAGCATCCGGTTTCGGATTTGCCTGTCACTGTGGCCAGCCACAGGACACCTGCGCCTACAGAGTGACCAGGGATAGCAAGCGCTGCACCACCCACAGCTCCAACCACACACACCATATCCAGTGTAAACCCGAAGGAATAAGACCGGGAGACATGTGGATGGGAGCCACGTCTTATCAACGGAGCCGGCCCACACTCGTTCACAGGCAAACCCAAGCACACTGTATTTGGGGAACCAAGCGCACACAAAGCGGTGGCTGGACCGTAGTCCGCTCCACACTGAGTGCATGGAACCGCTCTTTGAGCCTAGCACGGCCACAAGGACCGTGCGTCCCGTCCCCTCCAGCAACGACCAATTGTCTTTTGAGCCCATATGAACGATGTAGTGGGTAACAGACAGGTAGGCACTTTGTCAACATGCATATCAAGCGCATCCACACCGGAGAAGTCAAACAACGGCCAATCATTTGAAATGCCGATACCAAATAAAAGATATCGAATAAGGTAAGCGTATATGACGACATAAATACTCGCTAAATTAGCATATGGAGTAAATTGGTTATAAACGAATCCGCGATAAGTACAAAATCTCGGATGGTTATTTAAAAATTACCAGGGGCTATTTACGTAAGGTTACCACAATTAGGATGAGCGACGTATGCAAGTTAGGAGAAGATTACCAAGTACGCAGAACAAGTCAAATAAAGTGAAATGAAATTTATCCAGCTTAAAAAGACCTAGTTTACGTGTAAGTTGGCTTAGCCCAGCTGCGGTGAAGAAGCATCATGAATGCAACATCAGTCTCAGCATGGGGCACATATACATACATGGTTGGCGGCATCCGGTTTCGGATTTGCCTGTCACTGTAGCCAGACACAGGACGCCTGCGCCTACAGAGGGACCATAAAAAAAGAGGGACCATGGGTGGCTTGAGCTGCACCACCCACAGCTCCAAACCACGCACCCCATATCCAGTGTAAACCCGAAGGAATAAAACCGGGAGGCATGCGGATGAGATCCATGTATTATATACAGAAAAGTTTACATGTAGTCCTGTGGCTCACTTAGACTATCCTGCGTGTTAAGTATACCAGAGGTCATAGTGTTGCATCTGTCGGTGCATACAAATCAGTGACTTGTTGTTTGAGTCTCACTATGTGTGTGCGTGTGTGCAAACAGAGTCACATCAAAATTGTTTGTATCGCCTCTGGGTTGCCGCGTCACACACGAATTGGTTCACCAAGCCAAAACCTAGTTATCACGGTTATCAATGATCAGACAACATCAATCTCCTCACCGTTTCAGAACCTGATATCCGATTCAGGCAGTACTGCTGACCGCCATTCCTCCCATTCTTAATTCATATCCCAACTAATGACATAAGTGACTGGAGCTGTGTTGGGGGGCCCCCATGATCTTTGTCTTTGCACGTAGCAACCTCGTCGGTGTTGTGACCACCAGCTAAATGCAATGCAACACTGGTTTATGGCGGGTAAAAAACCACAGGCCTAACCTGTCCTCTAGATTGCTAATAGAAGTTGATCAAATAAAATACACATCATTGAGGCGATGGAGTAGTGGCATATAAAAAGAGGGTTGTAAGAGTGAAGTAGTACTAGACAAAACGAAATAGCGACTTGTTATGGTTAATGCTAATTGCAAATAACAAACGAGTTGCGCCCACCTCTGCACGGATTTGCGTGCGTCACTGTTGGTCATAATTCTAAACTGACTAGTTAGCCAGTATAAATCCAGAATATCCGTTCAAGTCACAAAGTGTAGAGCGGTCAATTCGATATCCAATGGTTTTTCGAAAATAGCTAAGGTGGGGGCACAGGCAACGGAGTTTGCAAGCGCGTTCTAGATTTGGTAGACCCAAAGGGAGAAATACGTTCCTTGACAATCTAGGCGACTGTATTGTTGACTCATTTTCACGCTATTGCTTCTGAGGTTGCTGTCCGCGCTGAGTTTCATATGGTGGCGACATACGTAACTGGGGTCGCACAATATCTGGTAATCTAATATGAGGTCTCCACGTAGCTGCAGGTAGCGTCTACTGAACACTTCGAATTTCTTCAGTTGTTGCTGGTACAGAAGGTAGCGCAAACACTTGAAAACTTTCGTTGCTTGGCGTTGGGGAGTTTCGAGCGCTGCAAGCTCACGCTTTAGCCGAGGATGCCAAGCCTGGATTGTGTATTCGACGTGGGAACGCACGTAGGCATTGAACACCAGAGAAAAGATGGATGAGTGTCCTCCCGCAAGAGACCAACATACTGCTTACCTATTTTTGAACCGGACTCTGCTTGTCTGGAACTACCGAGGTCGTCTTGTACAAGCACATAGAGGTCACCTTTCTGTGAGCTTGTCTGCAGATCGTGCGTCTCGATTTTGTAGATGTCGGCTTGTCGATGGCGGATGTGGGCAACGCAGCACTTGCCCACATTTAGTGGCACAACGTTCTAACCGACCAAATCCACGCCTCGTCGAGGTCACGTTTGTGGTTCTCGTTGTCGTCCAATCCCTTGACCGCTCGTTGACATCATCCGCGAAGAATAACGATTTTGCGGTGATAACTCGCTAGATCGTTAATAAAAACTGAGAACAGGCAAGGCTCAAGTACCGAACCCTGTAGTACACCGGGTTTGGTTACAGGTAGAAGTAGCTGGGTAACCGTCCAGTCGTTTGATAATACCCAAGAAGGAGTGTCATCTCCTACGCTGGCTTTGACAATCGGTCGTTTGGCAGACCGTCTGCTTAGGAGGAAGTGGAAGAGTGAATGTGGTCATTGGTGACCGGTTCACTCTTAGAGTAAAAGGTCCAGGTGCCATTACTGCGCTCTTATGCCTTTACACAGCTATGGGACTCACAGTATGGAGAGTTTTAGCTTGAGAGGATTTTCTCCAATGCGTTCTTCACAGGCGGTCGTCGGCACAAACAGGTACGGTCAAACAATTAGGAGGCTTCCCTGTTAAGATGTTTGTAGGTTTTACGACATGCAAGCATTTGACAAGGTATGGTCCATGCCCTCTCTGCCCAGCTGGCGTAAACTGACCGAACCTAGGACTCTTCTGAGGATCAGGAGGCCCGCCGGAGCATGATGCACGCAATTGGTTTGAATACAATTGAGATGAGATTGCAAACAATGTGACCGTTCGTCATTGAGCGTGTCTAGACAATGAACTATTTCACTGGTTACATCCATGTGGCCCTCTATCTTTTGTTCCCTATTCGAAGAAAATACTCAGCTCGTTGCTCCTTCGGAAATCCCAGTTTCATCTGACTTCGGTTCCACCAATTGAGCCCGGTTGTGTTCGCCGAGTCGCATGGGTTTATTAGATGACGTCACTAATCTGACCAGTTCCTCGTGTTAGTTTTTGTGTCGCTAACATGATGTAGTACTTCTGTCAATTTCTTGATATTTTAATTGCATCTATTCTCCGCTTTTACCAACGCATCTTTCGAGTCATTTGGCGATGCATTTTTTCCGCTTTTCAGTTACTTTTTATTATGGAATAGCATGTGACTTGTCGACTCCTATTGGCACTTCATCCCACGTCCACACTGTGGGGTTCACATTGATCTCTCCCCCTCATTCCTCATCAATCATCAGTTGATGAGCGTTTCCTATTGCTTGCGACACCATATCTTTTTCTGGATCTTTGAAGTCACTTCCTTGTGTTTATTTCCATAGACGCGCAGTCCTTCAAAGAATGCTTCGAGAAAGCCAGAAATTCCTTTCCGTCGAGCAGATCTGGTAAGTCTGTCATCTTTTTTGGATCTTTATCCGGCCACATCGAGGCTACTTCGCAACTAACTCTTTGTAGTGATCAATCTTGTAGCGGTGCACTACATTGGACGTTCGTCCGATGGTCGAAGGGATCGCGCCTCTTTCTTGTGTAACCCACTGGTCAATATAGGTGCTGCCGACCTGGCAGTACCTCTAATCCGCCCGCCACTCGTAGTGGTCGCATGACAGCAAAGCATCGGTGCGTCGCACCAGTATCTTTCTGATGCCATCTTGTGTTTCCAGACGGAACATAACGCCATCCTGCTTCTGTTCTGCTATCTGGAATTTTTAATTCGATGCCAAATTTGGTGGATATGATTTAACACTTGATCAAGGTTTTACACACTTACTGCACCGTAACGGTTTTGACAGCGCATCGCCACAATGTGGGTGTACGCAAATATCTTGTTTTATTCAATCTCGGAAACGCTTGGAACCGACTGGGACCTCATGATTTCAGAGGCTCTTAAATACAAATCGGTTTTTTGTAGGTTTTCTATTGTGGCAGTTTCGCTCTTGACACAAGAGTCTGGCCTGAAGAAACTCTTACGTCGAGAGCGAACCGTTGCCGCAACAAAAGCTTACCAAAACCGATTTGGTTTCAAGAGCTTCTGAAATCTTGTTTTATTAATGATATTACGCGGCTATGACTAACTCCTGTTCCAGCTTCAACGAGCAGCTTTCGGAGTGAAAGTGAGGCTTCCAGCTTGTGGTGCTCTCTGGCATTTCCTGCTTTCCTATCCGCTTGCTCTGAATTGTGGGGGTCATATCGCACATTATTACTGCACACGTGCTTGATTTCTACAGTGCGATGTTTACGTGCTTGGTTTGGTTTGTATCCTTTTGGTTTTGCTCCAGAATTATTGCCCTCTATTCAATTTCTATTCTTTGTAAGTAGTAGGAGGGTTTATTAGGTTTTTGTGTAGATTCGTCGCAGTTAGACACAGGCAGTCACCACACATACAGGAAAGCGCTAGACGGCCGTTTCGTCCTATTGGGACTCGTCAGTAGCGCGCACCCACTGAATCCTGCTATTTCACGGTTAGATATCTCTCATGGCAGTCCGCTGCCGTTGCCCATGGCTCATTGACATAAGTCGCTGACTCGCAAGAGTAAGGTCGTGTGTTAGAATCCTGCAAGATTCGGCAGCTGCGCGTTACTGACGAGTCCCAATAAGACGAAACGGCCGTCTAGCGCTTTCCTGGATGTGGTGGCTGTCTGCCTGTGTCTAACTGCGATGAATCTACACAACAACTTCTATCTTGACAACTAATAAGTAGGAGGATTTTTGACTGTCTATATCTCACTCCGCTTTATTGCCCAGTTTTTCAAACTACAAATTCTTTCTTCATAAGTATGCTAAATTTTCACCGTCTAATTGCCCATTGCCGGGCTCGTCCAACCGCTTAATCGCCCCGCTACGTGGTCTGTGTTCTTATCGCTCTGTCAATTTTGCGCCCTCGCTCCGTCTTTTATTACGATTACGCCAAAGCTAGCGAGTCTGATCGAGTCAAGAACAACAAAGTCGTCAGTGACGTTATTGACAGATCAGAAAAGGTTACCTACGTCATTCAGTACACCAGCAAGCTAAATATATAAACGGCTGGGAGCAAGCCCTCGGTCCTATTCAAAACTCAAGAACCGAGCAAAGTCGGATAATCTTTCCGCTCCACATTTGTCAGCACTCTATTGGTTACACTCAGATATGGCCAGTAGCACTAAAAATTTGTCCTTGACAGCAAAGTTGGACGTTTTGGACAAAATTAGAATGTATCCACCAGGAACCACGCAGGCCAAGTTGTTGCGTGATTTCCACCTTTCTCGTCGTACCCTAGCCAGGTTGATTGCCAGCGAAAATGAACTCCGGCGGAATTTATCGCATGACACTACAAGCTCTCAGAAAAGCGAGCGATGTGGAAAGGAGGAAGAAGTGGAAACTGCGTTGAAAGAATGGATGATATCGGTTCGTGAGCACAATCAGACAGTTACAGGCCCGCTTCTGAAGAAAACGGTAAATGAGTTCAGTGAAAGATTCGGAAAAACCATTGCTGCCACAGAAGGATGGTTGCAAAGACGAAAGCATAGAAATCAAATTGTGTATAAATGTGCGCATGGCGAAAAGAGTACTGCGGACAGAGCAGTCTGTGAAAATTGGCTGAATGATCAACTGTCTAAACTATTAAAGGCATTTGGTGATGACAACGTGTACAATGATGACGAAACAGATCTTTTTTACTAAGCAACTCCAGTGGGATCTTTGTGTGTTTTTGCCGACAAGCTCAGCAGATCAAAAAGAGCCGTGGATGGGATCAGTCTCCCGCGCTGTGCGGATTAAAGAAAACTGGCTTATATTGGAAAAAGTAAGAAACCACGATGTTGTAATGGCGTGAACGTGGACACACTTCCTGCAACTTACAGAACTACCAAAAATGCGTGGATGACGAAAGAACTTTTCACCGAGTGACTTTTCGAATGGGACAGGGAGCTAGGCCAAGTGGCCCAAAAGTTATGTTGCTTTTGGATAATTGCACAGCCCATCCACAGGTAGAAGGCCTGAAAAGCATTTAAGTGAGATTGTTGAAGGCGTACACGACCAGCATTCTTCAACCCATGGACAAAGGTTTGATTATGAATCCGAAAATCCCTTCTAGAAAGGAAATTTTTGACCTAATTCTTTATCACATCGAAAGCAACCTGTTGTCTAGCTCGTCGTTGGCGGTGGATGTCAGTACCATTTCTGTGCTCGATGCAATTCAGTTCGCTTCAAAAAGTTGGAGACGGGTTACCGGTGCAACAATAGAAGCTTGCTTTCGGCATGCTGGCTTCAGTCGAATGGCATCCGATGCACTTTCTGATAACGCGGTCATCGCTGAGGACGAGATCATTGCTTGCATAATCCCATTCATCAACGCAGAGGAGTTCGTCGCCATTGACAAAGATGTGGAATGTACTTCAGATCTTACAACTGTTGAAGATGAAATAGTCAATAGGATTTTAGAGAACCGACTAGAACAGAAAGAAGGCAGAGGATGACGTGCCAGATGTCTCTGTGAGTAATAGCAATCAGCACATGTCGCATTTAATAACAAAGAATTGTGCGGATGCTTTGTAAAGCTACGGACATTTGCGTGGGCTAGTCCAAATTGGACTTCATCAGTGCAAAAGTGACTGGAGTAACAGCTCAAAATAATCTACAACTGACTTTGGATTATTTTCTCGGCAAAAGCACACAATGGCACTATTTTGTATAGTATGCAGGTAAAACGTTTTACGTCATAAATTTTAGACTACAGGTCATGTTCATCTGAATAGACGTCTTTTGTAGGCTTTACTTGCAATCACGTGTTTTCTCCTTCTTAGCACGTTACACTTCAAGTGATATACTATGCCATTATTCAGTGGCTGTTTTCTGTTTGGAAAAATGACGTTTCTAGTTTCTTGCCCACCTTGCTTTACTGCCCACTTTTGAAATATCCCGGTGGTGGGCAATTAAACGGGTTCGACTGTAGTTCGTCTTCGCAACTCACATACCGGATTGTCTAGCTCCAAGTCCAATAGAGCGAAACCACCGTTTTGTGCTTTTCTGGACTGGGGATTACACTATCTGTCTTGTGAGCTGCTGGGACGCACTAGTACAATCACCCTTTTGTTCACCGTTGTTGAATGCTATAGCCGGAAGCTAGTCTCTCTGCTGAGGCTAAAAATTGTCCATTACCGCATTCGGGTTTTGTCTCCTCTGCGCGTAATCGCGACTCATTTTGCATGCATCCTGTTCCCGTCTCATCGCGCGAGAATGACGGTCACTAGCTAGCATATCCCCTGTTGCAACTGCGATCGGAAGCGAAAGCTTTCGTTCCGTTTGCGGTTCTTCATGAATGCTCCGCTACGTTTCTTCACAGTACAATACCTATCATTTTTCGGTGGCGTTATTCAGACTTTCTTCAGACGTTTGCAACTGACGGTAAGCCTCGCAATATTAAGCCCTCGCAGCGTTTCTTCTTTTGTTATCATACTAAAATCGCTCATGTGAGGGTGGTCGATAGACAGTACAATGAACAGTGAATTTATACAGGTTAAGAAGCGTTGCTTTACAAGTCCCGTTGGGTAGTTGGTGGGGATATCAACATAACAGTAATGCTGATAAGGATAGTAAAATAGTTAATAATTGGAATATGCAAATCAGGACTTATCGTTTGCTCCGCTGTAGTTCTGCGATCCTTTTAGATATACAGCACTCACAGTTAACAACAAATAATTCCATGGTATACTCCAGGTGTAGGATGGAGACGTAGTGTTAACTGACAGAGTATAAGTGGATGAGTGCATCGTCCAAGCATCTTTTAAATACTGTTATTGGCGGTACAGAAACGACCGATTCTGGGAGAGCATTCCACAGAGGACAGACACGAATGGAAAGGAAGTTTCTGCGGCACTCCAGACGACTGTATTGTTCTGCGAGTTTTAATGAGTGGCCTCTCAGGTTTGTATTGCTGCTGAGTTGCAGTAAAGGGCGGCACACATGATGTGGGCCGTGAAGGATCAAGTATGCCATAATCAGGTCACCTCGTAGTCTGCGATAGATTCCACCGAACACCCCCAATCCTTGCAGCCTCTCCTGGTAGGAAAGAATGCGCATTCCAATTACGTTCTTAGATGCCCGGCGTTGTGGCTGCTCCAGTGCATTAAGATCATGTTTTAGGCATGGATGCTAGGCTTGAATTGCGTATTCGACATAGGGGCGAACATACGCACTGAGCATTTGTCGAAATATGGAGCTGTTTATTTGTCCAGGTGCCCGTCGCAACAGCTCGACGTGTTGGTTCCCAGTCTTCGAGGCCTTTTCGGATTGCGTGGAGCAACCCAAATCATCTTGAACCAGGACACCCAAGTCACGTTCGACAGCTGATTGTTGTAGTTTATTCGTTCCGAGCCGGTATGAATAGCTGCTTTGATGTCGGTTGGTAAGCACCTTGCATTTACTGACGTTGAAATGCAATAAGTTTTGGGTCGACCATTGATACACCGTATCTAGGTCACTCTGAAGCACATGTTGGTCGGCGTTCGCCTGGATCCTGCGTCGTAACTCCACTCCCCCTTACACGCTACTCCCTTGAAATCAGTACTAACCCAAACTACTTCACGATGGCCGTTCGGCATTACAGTAAGGTATGAGTTGCGAAGTATCACAATTGCTTACTTGAATTCAATGGTTGCTGTCCTCCCTTTGGTCTAAGGATCTTAGTCACCGCAGCAGAAGAGACGACTTGCTGCTTCGAACACTCTCTCATTAGACAGATGTAGTATGCGCTACGGATGCGTCCTCAAGTGTTGCGCAGTGCAACTTATTGGATATCGCTGTTGGAGTCTGTTTCACACATTCAGTGGACCATTATTTAAGGTCTGCAAGCTCAGCAAACATTCAAACCACCAACTGAACAACCTGAGCTACCAACATTTGCTTCGATATTAAGGCGATCTGTCGTTTGATGTACGTGGACAGCTTTGCCACCCCTAAATGTTAACTCGCAGGATGTTCAGCCAACATTTATTATTTAATCCCATCTGTTTACTTAATGCACCGCACTCAGTGGGACGGTAATATTTATACCCCTTAGTCGCTTGTGTGGTGTCCAACGCCTCGCTCATTCCACTAGGGCTGCACCGTACCTCTGCTTGCTGTCGGCGTGACTCCACTAGTTTCCCGTTGGTCTACAAAGGTGGCACTACTCGAGTTGTAGAGTTTTTGTTTTCCATAGTAACTCTTTCCACTGGAATGAGCTGTTCGCTGCACGTACACGGTGTGCTAACGCAATAAACGAGTCTCCGGGCTAATTTCATCATTTTGACGGGAATCCCAAATGTAACCTCACAGTAACACTTTTATTCGTCTTCGTCGCATCCAGCACCGCTGCTCGCAGCAATTCCGACATTGTCAATTCCTCACCTTATTTGAGTGGGCATCAATATAGACGCGTAGATGATGAACCATACTACTAAATGATTCTGGGCCGGGCGGTCAAATAACCGTTTCCCACTATTGTTCTACGCGGGTATTTCGGAAATAGCGTAAAAGGTGAAATCCAGCATTCTGTATCCGAAACCATGTCACGCGAAACCCTACGGTTTAAGTACCCAGTATGAACTCCAGCCTTGATTTAGGAGGCGACTAAAACGGCGTTGACACATGTTTCTTAACGGTTTAGCTTTTGAGAAAGATCCACGGTGGAACTGAAATAAGTAAAGTGCACTAAAGCAAACTGTTGGCGGTTTTTGTGGCCAAATGTTGCACATTAGCTGTTCATTCCAAGGTGTTTTTTTGACTTTAGTTTGCTCTGTGAGTTCTTATGGAGTGAGATTATCGTGGGTTTGTAGCCTTCAAATACTGCGCTGATCCACTCAATCTTGTCATGCTTAGCCTTGCTGCGTTTGAGACAATCACTATACTTTTTCCTAAGTTGTTAACTGCCACGGACTAATACTACTTCGGTTTTTAGTCAGGGACTGCTTGCGTTCGGTTTTGGCAACAGATATGCTTCAGTTGTTGTTAATATTCTTCCCCAGTCTACCTGAACATATTGCCAGTTAACTCTCGTCTTTCCTATCAACGTTTAAAGATGGGAGTACGATCGACTTCTTCGTACTTTTTGTCAGAACGTTGCGACTGTGTCGGAATTCCACCTCCTCGTATTCTTGGCTTGGTTACTATTGGAGTACCACCAATCCGTTCTTCGGCGCACGTCGACGAATCATTGCGGCACGCAGACCGCACTGCATTGGGTTCCACCCACATCGCATAGGCCCGAGTGTGGGTCTTATGATTCGCTACCTCGACCTCGAGATCTACTCTAGTGTGGCACGATCGTGAATCCGGCACCCTACTTAATGTCGTTCTCTTCCGTGTATTTATCCTTCTCTCGACCGACTTTTCTAATTACGCTTCTCTGTTTTCTCATCCACTTTTTGTCACCTTTTCCTTATTTTTCGTTTTATCTTTATCCACCACCATTGCCTCGGTGACTTGCGTCGTGACATCGGAGCATACCGTTCTCAGTTTTTGAGCCATGTTCAATTATTTAAAGTAACAGTAAGGTTGAACTAAAAGCGAAGCGTTGAATGAGGGGGCAGAACACGATGCAAGCGAAGCACATGAGAAGGATACTATTGGGAGTGCATTTAATCCCCAATTCAACTTGACTCTAGAATAGAGGGTTCTGCCTCCCATCCTCCCTTGAAAATTAATGTATATTTATTTTATTTAACGTGTATAGACATCATGTGTGCCCCATGCTGCGGCTGATGTTGCATTCATGATGCTTCCCCACCGCAGTTTGGCTAAACCAACCTACACTTAAACTAGGTCTTTTTAAGCTGGATAAAGTTCATTTCACTTTATTTGGTTTGTTCTGCCTACCTGACTAATCGTCTATTAACTGGCCACCTTGCTTACGCTAATTGTGCTTATCTTCGTTAGTTTTGTCGTGTTGGTAGCATTTATTGAATAACTTGTGTACATTTTGTACTTATCGCGGATTCGTTGCTAACCAACTTAGTTCATATACTAATTTTGGGAAGAATTATGTCTGCATGGCCGTATTCTTTAATGGATATGTTTTATTTGATAATGTCATTTCAAGTGATTGGCTGTTGTTTGACATCCACGGTGTGGATGCGCTTAATGTGCATGTTGACAAGGTGCCTACCTGTCTATTACCCATTACCTCGTCCATACTGCTTCTAGAAGACAGTTGGTCGTTACTGGAGGGGACGGGATGCACGGTCCTTGTGGCCGTGCTAGGCTCGAAGAGTGGTTCCATGCAGTCAGTGTGGAGCGGACTACGGTCCGGCCACCGCCTTGTGTGCGTTTGATTCCCCAAATACAGTGTGCTTGTGTTTTGTCTGTGAAGGTATGGGCCGGCTCTATTGATGAAACGTGGCTCCCATCCACATGCCTCCCGGTCTTATTCCTTCGGGTTTACACTGGATATGGAGTGCATGGTTTGGAGCTGTGTGTGGTGCAGCGCAAGCCACCCATGGTCCCTCTGTAGGCGCAGGCGTCCTGTGGCTGGCCACAGTGGCAGGCAAATCCGAAACCGGATGCCGCCAACCATAGACATCATGTGTTACGCATACACCATCCCTGTATGTATATCTTGTTTCGAACGTTTGTTTGCATTTCTATGTTCAGTTGAATCCCATGCTTCTGCTCACTCGAAAGTCCAGATGCGCCCTACTTCTTTACCGTATGCATCCCCTTTGTCGACTCTTCCTGTCTTTCTGCACATTATTTGCCGATTACATGTGTACCTCACTTTCAGACAACTCTCCTATTGCCTCCAAGAGCTTGCCGAACAGATCCCCCGACACAAAGCCAAAGGAAGACGTCGGTTCTAGCCTCACGGTCCCATTACAGAAGTTGATTTTGGCCGACACAACTTCGACTGACTCGGGTTCCGGCGCGAACGGCATCAGAATCTCAAAAGCGACCACTATTTACTGAGCTTCCCTATTTTTGTACCGGGGATATTTGTCTATGCTTATTCCGCAGGTGTAATTTGTATGCGTATTTTTCTCTTTCTCTGAGCTTTTTACACCTTTAACCAAATGCATTTTTACACCGCCTTTCCCTGTTTGCTCTGATGCACACAGTAATTTACTGGGAGAACAAGTTGGCTGTTTCCGACACTTGAGGGAATTTTAATCGGTCGCGTTCTACGCACCGAGCCGCATGTGGTTTGGTAAGAACATTGGGACCACGACTCACCTATCCGAATACTGGCGTTCAATCGACGTATTACACAATGCAGCTTGACATTCCTCTGTTGATGACTACTGTTCCTTCTAAGTTCGGCTGCTAAGTAGCGTATGTATTTTGTGTATACTCATCCAGTTCAAGTATCCACCAATGTCCACAATCTGTCAAACCGGTTTTTTTTCATTTCCCTAAGATTTTACATTATTCTACGCACAGCCGGTAATATCAAACGTTAACCAACAGCTTGTCTCTGGACACGTCTTGTTCCGATGGATCCCACTGTTACGAGTCATTCGCTGAGCTGAGCCGCCGCCATAGGTCGGTAGTTGTCGTCCAATACTTCTCTAGATTATACTGGCTACTATTTCATATATCAAGAACGAAAGACCGAAGGTAAACAATTGTTTTCGATGATTCATCTTCAGACCTGTACAATCATATGGGTGAAATCGCAATGGGAAGTACAAGTGGATTAACGATCAGTTCAAATGAGATTGATCACGTGTCGACCAAAGGCATGAACCAGTAACAAGCAGCAAACTAGGGCTGAGGTACAGTTGCACAATTGCAGTTGCTGTCCGAAGGATCCGTTTTGGCTGGCCAAGGTAACTGAACAGCTTCGATCAGCTTCTTTTGTGCACACAAAAGCGGTTGGTACAACCGAATGCTGATCGTCTCGGCAGTAGCAAGGGTCCGGAAGCGCAGGCCTTTCGACTGGAGTGGAGGGACCCTGTACAGTATTCGAAAGGCACTGACGGGGTCAACCTCATGCCCACTATCAACCAGATATGCCATAACTGAGCTAGTTATAGCTCCAGTACCGCCTCGACGCAACCAACGTGGTAGGTGCTCCTTAATGCGTTTCGACAGTTGCCGCGCCGTTCGACCGATGTAAGTAGCGCCACAAGCGCACTTGAACTGATAAATTACCATAGAAGCGGTCAGCGTCGATAACTTGTCTTTGTTGTAAATACGGGTGAGTGGCTCCGTGGAAAAGGTACACTTAAGCTTGGCTGCTTGAAAAGTTGACTTGACAGCTGTTGAAAGGCTTCTAGTTACACGCTCAGCAGCGGCGTCTCCCTTGAAGGGTAGTCGTATGAAAAGTTCTTTATTCAGATATATTTGTGATAATTTCATTAACAGTTATCCAATCCTCTGTACCGCTTAACTGTATGTAATAATAATACTGATCTGTCAGTTGTACGCCTTGACGGCGCTTCGCTGCCGCGCTACCACCACCATTTGCGTGTGAGCTGAGTATACCGCAAGGACACCGGCCCCTACGCGAATTCGAACCGGTGATTGCAAGCCAGGCGTGTAGACCACTTATGTGTACTTTGTGATTAACTCTTACATGGTCTTTTAAAACTTATCCATGTATTTTGTGGAGTGCATCAACGACGCACCGTTAGATTATGCTGCTATTTCGCTAGCATGCAGACGGCGACACGGGAGATGGAACTACAGTGTGATGTTCAGTCCCATGTAGGAGCGAGAGCTCGGACCTCTGGTGCAGAAGCGGCATGTCAACGATACATGGAAGCTAACATCTTTGAGGAGCAATCTCCCGCGTAGCAGTTGAAACCAGGCTAATCCCCAAATCTATATCAATTTTTTGTGTGGTGATAAACCCGATAATCTGACGGTAATTTTTTGCATTCAGTTGTCAAGGATAGACATCTACCTTTTTGCTATCACTTAACCCTTTGTGTCCTGGCGGTACGTATAAGTACCACTTTTTAACTTATAATACAGCTTCAGAGCAATCGTCATTCCTGCCGGTATTCGCAAGGATACGTACAATCTAGCCTTTTGTCAACAATTAAGTAAGGGCCAGCACTCCGATACCTTACTCTACAATGTGTGGAAAAAACTTTTGGGGTTCATGTCGAGGTATAAGTAAATTAATTCAGGACTCAGTGAGTTAACGTAGGGCTCAATGGTATATTACGAGTAAAAAAACAATGGTTAACAAGTCACATGGGATGGAAAATATTGCGAAAATAAAATTTCATAAAGTGAAAAGCTCTTTGATGGACTCACCATAGACTCAAAAAATAACGGGTATGTTCGCGTATTAAGATATAAATCCATTGGTTGAGAGTTTGGTAAGACGCCGATTGTATTTTATAGCCACCTGGCTAACAAGTTATAAGATGAAATGCAAATGAGACAACGCATCGTCAAGTCGTTTTTAAATATCATTAGATTGGGGGCAGCGAAGATATAATTTGGGAGAACGTTCCAAGCCTGACATGCGGATGGAGAAGAAATTTCTATGGCATTCAAGCCGGCTATACTGTATTGTCAATTACCGAGGATTACCTCTTGGGTTAGTGTTGGTGTTCAATTCCAGCAGCGGACGGCAAATGTGGTTTGGGTTCTTCAGAATCTGGTAAACCACTATGAAATCTCCCGCAAAGGCCAATATCGACTGCTGTGCATTCTTAGAGATTGCAGTCTAAGCTGATAGGGCAGATGAAAGAGGTCCCTGACCATCTTGATTGCCCTTCTTTGAGGAGTCTCCAGAGCATAGAGATCCTGTTTCTGCCACGGATACTACGCCTGAATAGCATATTCTATGTGCGGTCGAACGTAGGCACTAAGCATTTGTAGAAAGACTGAGGGTTCAAACCGACCGAACGCTCTGCGAAGGAGACCGAAGTGTTGATTGCCGGTTCTCGACGCCTTCTGTGCTTGTTTTGAGCATCGAAGTTCTTCCTGTACCAGTACACCCAGGTCACGCTCCTGAGAGGCCTTCTGCAAGGTGTGGTCTCCAAGCTTGTGGACGCTCATCAGCTGGTGACGCAGATGGATCACCTTGCACTTAGCTATGTTCAACCGAAGTAGGCTCCTCCTTGACCATAAATGCAATCTAGGTCATGTTGGAGTAGATCGTGCTCTTCATTGTTATTAATCGCCCTCCATATCTTGACATCGGGGAAAGGAGGAAATTTCAGGAGATAACACTTGCCAGGTCGTTGATAAACACTAGGAACAGGCGCGGTCCCAGCACCGAGCCAAGTGGAACACCACGTTCCACCTCAATCGGGTTAGAGAGTGATCCTCTAACACCCACTTGAATCTTTCGTTGGTGAAGAAAGTTGCCAATCCAGCCAAGAATAGGATCTCTTATTCCGTAGCTCTGTAACTTGTGAAATAGGATGCCGTGATCCAAGCGGTCGATAGATGACGTCAACTGCGATCCCCTTATCAGCCGCTTATGTCCAACTACCTCGTGCCATTAGCAGGTTGGTGGTGCCTGACCGATGTTTATGGCATCCATGCTGCTCTGGTGCCAAGATGTTGCATTTTTCTAGCTAGTACCTTAGAGCCTCGGCGACGACCGCCTCCATCACCTTCGCGAGCACAGGGAGGAGATTCACTTGGCGATAGTTTACAGGATCTGAACGACTACCACCTTTAAAAATTGGGGTGCAAATGCCACGCCTCCACATATTGGGGACTTGTTGTTCATCAAACCACCTTTGGAAGAATTTTGACAGTGGTTCAGTTAGCCTGTTGGCCGCAGCCCTCACTGCTTTTGGACGGATGTTGTCTGCTGCCGAAGAGCTATGATCGCGCAATGAGAGTAACTTCCTTAGCACAATTGCTGGGTTGTAAGTCATATGTGTAAACCATGGAGTCGGTAATGTGCTCGACGTTATGGGACAGGTAGGGGCCGCGAATTCGAAAATTGGGATGTATAGTAGACTCAGGGCATTATCCGCTTCTTCAGTGCTTTGTGCTCTACCGCCTGTTGTAGAAAGTAGTGGGATGTCATGCTTTACTTTACGAAGATTTGACGTTCCTATTCAGCAGTTTATTGTTTGCCATACATTTTTGGTTAGGCACTGTTGATAAGTTATTTTGTCCTCACGGAAAAGTACAGTGCAATGGTTGCGATGGGTCAGGAAATTACCTTGTCTTTGAGTCAGGGTTAACACTGTACGCACGCCATACTGCATCTCTTCCCGCCATGCATTTTCGTGTCCTGCTCCTTAGAATTGAAGGCATTTTCGCGGGACGAAGGGGCTTGGTCTCTAATGAACTGTTGACGATGTCACTGAGTCTTCAACGAACTCTGTCCAGACGTTGTCAAGGCGACTGGTTTGAGAATTCTTAAGCAGATGCGTCGACAAGTTCTTTCGAGACTTGATATCGTGTGATTGTATGGGTTAGTTCCGAGTGTTCAGATGGATACTCTTCACAACACCTATAGTTGAACATTATTTCTACATGGCCACTGACACCTAATAGACTATCCATCAATAATTTTTCAACCATGAGCTCTTCATCCATGAGCACAAGTTCCAAAATGGGCGGTTTGTTTGCTGTCCTGAATCCAGTGAACGTGGTGTCATGATTACAAGGGAATACTAGCGATCTGTGCATGTATCTCTGTTTTGAACTGTTCATTGGATGATACTGATACCTCCAGTTCGTGTAGATTGAAGTCCCCGGAGATGAGAATGTGACTGTACCTAGTGCGTGTTACCCTGTTTAGGCATATATCAAGCGGGAATCCATTTCCGGATTGGATGTTGGGAGGCGGTAAACGAAAGCTATGAGATATGCGTCGTTGTGTCCTAGTCGGAGACAGCACCAGAGCCAGTCGGTAACATTAGTTTCCAGATCATCAACTATTGCAGGTCGCTGCGGTCGTATAGAAGGACCCAACCTCCACTGCTGGAGTGTTCGTTTCGGGTGAGTGTCATTCTTGCTACATCAACCTCAGCATTAGCCACTTCTTGATGCAACCATGTTTCGGTAATGGAAATTAAGGCACAAGCATTCGCAACCTGACGTAGCCGAAGTTCGGTAAGTTTACTATGGGGCCCTTTGGCTTTAGTGTGCACACATGAAAGTTCCTCAGATTTAAGTAATGTTTCCTAGCATGTAAAGCTCATACTTGAAGTTTCGCCGACCAGTGAGTGGCCAGTGACTAATCGATTTTTCGGTTTGTACTTGGCGAAGGGTTCGACGTCTTATTTATCGTCTGCGTAGTTCGTCCCGTACCTAATCTTATACTACAGCGTAAGGTGTCTGGTCAATATCATCTTAAACAGGTTATATGGGCTCATTAAAGACACTACTGGTGCATTGTTCATTTATAAATCCCATAGCGTTTGGCTCGTTGAGTGACATATCATATCTAAGGGGCATATCGCTGACTGTCTTCAGCCGAAGCTCAGATGGTAGACTGCAACGAAACATGCACCAGCTTTTTATCAGCCGTGCTAACATATGTTTTGACTGTAGGACCACTTTCAACACTCTCGGATCACATCCTTCGTAGTTCGGTGAGGCACGCAGCCGTGACACTGAGTTTGCTAGCACATCATCCAATCAGTGTTTCATGAATATATCACCTTTTTCTTTATTATGGGTTGTTATTTCATGCTTCAGTTTCAGGAACCCTGTGAACAAGAATGGTTCTGGTTATTGTTTCCTTCCGGTAGTCCTCGAGGTGCGGTTAACTCGATAACGCTCGCCCCATGGGATATCTGGAAAAATGCAGATGAAGTAGTGTTCATTTCTGAGTCTACTTGTCGACAGTAGCACTGATTCTACTTCATTGATGGAGTTCAGCACTAAGCGCAAAAGTCTTAGCTGTTCGTAATACATAGAGTTGGCGTGCCGCGTAATACCTACTACGTGTACAGCTTTCAGTACAACTCCGATTAGGTTACTAACGACGTCCTACGGATTGATACCATCCGGTTGCCTGCCTCTTATTTATGTCGACTTTGATTCTGGGACATTGGAGCACACCTATGCGTACTAGTACGCTCAGTACTGGTAGCTGTTACTTCACACCTTTCGACCTGTCTCGCTTAGTACTTCAAACACTAAGGGATGTACCACAAAAAACTGGTGGTGCTTGCACCAGGAGAACTCCGTTTCGCTCTTCTGTTTCCGATCCAGTTGTGGTTGCTGTTACATTGAAATAACTCTTGGAAGCAATCGTGACCCAGCTTTCGCTAGTACCGGCTTGCACTTTTTCTATGCACTCCGTCAGGAGATTGGAAGTAGCTTGTAATTATTCCGATCGGACTGAGAACCGCATTAGTCAAACGTGAGTCACGCGTGATATTGGAACACCAGCTGCTTTTCTGTGCTATTGGTGTCCTATTGCTTAGGTGTTACCAGCCGTTCTCAGAACTGGTGCAACACTTACTGGGGAGGCTTGAGTTGCACAGTTCGCTATGCTTACCCCAACCTTGGTGATTTTGGTGGTCAGCATTTCCTAAAACTTGTCTAGTAGCTTGTCGTACTTCTGAGATAAAGTAACGCTTTTTATTAGGGGGGTGGATGTGCATTCCGCGAGGAACCATAGAGACTGGTTGGTTAAATAATTTGGCGTAGGAGGTTTGATGCGAAAGCATTTCTCATGGAAACTGTTACAACAGTTGCCGCACGGAATGCCCCCTAATCAAGTTTGGATCATGATCCACATAGGTCTTTGTGGCACGTTGAGCATCGCACTTGTCGAGCAAATATTACGAACCATTTGAACGCCTCACCCTTTATGGTAACATGTTGCTCTATTACTGACCTTGACACTAAGGTCACAGCGTTCACGTTACAGGTGTGTACTTGCAGGCTGTCCTCTCTGGCGTCTCGGTCGAATGTCTCAGCCTGAATGTGGGGCAGCTTACACGAGGGCGTGCTTGTGAATTTTCCTGTCTTGGCCTATGGGTTGCGAAAACTGAATTTGCTGTGAAACTTGTAGCTGCTCCAAGCAATCTTGGATTTTAACGAGCGAGAATTAGTTCGAAAGCCGTTGAAATGCTCTATCGAGTGAGACCACACCATGTCCCTGATGGTTGGAGTTACGCAACCTTCGGCGCTTTGATATCGGCGAAACACCCCGGCATTAAGAATTCGGAGTACATGTAGTATGCACTAGAGGGTGCTCGAGAAAATGGTATCACAATTGGAGGTTGTAAAAGTACGACAAATAGGGATCGATCCAAAGTTGTGCAGCAAAAAGCCGCTGAACAACAGCGAAAAAACCACGAGTGCACAAGGGATCGATTGGCACACAAGTTAGATCAACCTCAGGAACGCTCCAGCTGTTCGGGATTTCACATGATTTAAGTAAACAAAATGGCGGCATTCGGTGGCATCGAAGCATTGTTTATCGGGGTGAGGAGGCGGTTTAAATATCGCTGGGTTTTCCATTTGCAATACGAATATCACAGTGTCTTCGTCTCAAGTATTATTGAGCATCAGATGATCGATCTGCCCGGGGCGCCCTTATTCGTCTTTTATGGTGGTTTGCTGTGGTCACTGTATGTGAAATACTAACTGATTTCGTTTTCTTTTTTGTTGATCGCACTTCAGCAGAATCATTTTGGCTTTGCCACTGCAGTAGTTGGTGTCGCGATCATCGTCGATTTCAACAAGGAATTCGACAAATGGGTACTCGTAGTGCCCGATCCTGATGCTTCACTAAATGTTTGTTTACCTTTTAATGAGATGGTTTATCTGAACTTGACGATAAATCTAAGCTCAAGCTCAGTTTTAAACGGGAGTGAAACAGCGTGATATTGCCGCGCGTGTTCCTTCTTGCATGTGTCATTGGGCCATGATGGTATTCGACGGTAATACTTGCAATCTAGTAGAATCATCTCAACACACGCGAACCGCACAATGACCCACGTGAATTTCACTTACGGTCCGCGCTGTGCCAGCCGTGTGTAATAAGAGACAAAAGTACGAAAGTAACAAAACTGCAGCATACCAGAAAGTAATGAAGAAGTGCAGTAATGTGAAGAAATAAGTAAATGTTTATTCTCGACGATGCAAGAATACAATAAGAAAGTTTGTTTGGAACTGCAGGCCGAAGGTATCGAGTCGATGTTAACATTCTTTTGTCGTTTTTATGGATACTGTTTCTTCGGGCGGTGCATTGTGTGAATCGGCTGTTTGACAGCAAATGGGGGTCTAAACTCCACCAGATCATCGAATGACCGCAAAAGGATTGAGGAGATATGATAGGACAAGGCTGGGTCAATATTTCCACGTAGTATAGAACAATAGATTTATCACGTATATAAAAGTAAACGCTTAACACTTTTCCGTAGGTAAAGAGCGGTCAAATATAGATGTATCTCAACAAAAAACGCGTAGCGGTGGACGTACTAAAAACTTAAAGTGTATACATTGTTTGGTTACATAGTTCCCGTGTCCCAGTAATTTGAGTTAAATCACGTAATGCAAGTAGTGTAGTGCATCGTCAAGTGTAGTTTTGGATTCGGACAACGTAGTAGAAAATATGATAAAAGGCGAAAGTAAGTTCCATTGTTGGGATACAAGAAATGAGCAAATGTTCCGGCTGCATTCCAGCTTCAAATGGTGGGCTCTCAGTGAAGTGTTATGGCTGAGTTTCCGTGATGGTCGGCACGGGTGTTTAGAGTCGTTGAGAGTCTGGTACACAGATTTGAGATCACCTCGCAGAAGACGATATTGCTCGCTTAAAACTTCTAGAGTCTAGTATCAACTGGTATGGGAAGTGGAATAATCTCTTTACATTATTGTCACCCTCCGTTGTTGCCTCTCAAGATCAGTGAGGTCATGTTTTTGCCATTGGTGCCTGACCTGAATGGCGTGTTCAACGCGTGGCCTCACGAAATTGTTAAACATTTGCGAAAAGGAAGTAGGATTAAACTGGCCAAACGCCTTCCGCAGTAGACCCAAATGTTGGCTGGCCTTTTTTGCCACCATCTCAGCCTGCTTTCGGCATCCGAGATCATCCTGAACCAGCACCACATGATCATAATCATGAGGAGCGCACTGCGGGACGTGTTATCTCGTCCGATATTGGTAGGTGCTCTGGAGGCGTATGCTCATTATTATATTGCACTTGACAGGGTTAAACTCAATTATGTTCTGTGTCGACCACTTGTTAACCCTGTGGAGATCACCTTGCAGTGTTATTTGGTCGCCTACTCGTTTGATTGCCAGCCAAATCTTGGGGGCATCTGTAATGAATTGAAGTTCTACGTGAACACTCTTCAATGTCGTTCATGAACGAGCGGAATAATCGTGATCTTAGTACCAAACCTCGAGAAACGCTACAATGAACTTGTATCAGGTCGGACTGGGTGCTACGAACCGGCACATTCAGGCGTCGTTGAAGTAAAAGTGAATAAATCCAGTCCAGGATAGGTTCACCGATCCCGAGCTCCGAAGCTCATGGGGTAGCGGTCACAACTAAAATCCCAATGCCTACTATCTCTATCTGATGAGATGAAATAACATCACCACCGCATTCTCCTTCACAAACTTCCATACTATGGAAACGGTGACCCTTTGCTGGGTTGGACAAGTAACTTCCTCATTCAACGTCAGCTAAATGTGAGTCTACAGCTCCATTTCTGACTCCATTGACTTCAAGTGTGGTGTGCCCCAAGAATCAGTATTGGGGCCACGTTTATTCTTAGTATTTGTTAACGATCTTACTAGTGTGCTGCAGTCAAACTTCTTGCTATTTGCAGATGAGGTATAGCTCGGGCTTGGCATCCAGACAGTGGACGATCACACCCCACTGCAGAGCGATCTCGACAGGGCCTATACCTTGTCATCCGAAAGCCGACTCCAGTTTAACTTGGCGAAATGCAAAGTTGTGAGCATGCGCCATCAGTTTACAAATGAAGATCGACTTGGGACCAGCAGTTGCAAAGTGCTTTCTAGGAATACCACTTCGGAGTGGTCATGCGGGATGATCTTACCTGCTCGCGACAATCTGTAAAGTCTTCGAAAAGAGCCAATCAACATCTTGGTCTCATAAGGAAAGCTATCGGAAATTTCGAGCCATCAACCTTTCCGCAAATGCTGAACGCCTACTTGAGGCCTCCCGTGGAATACAGGACCCAGGCCTCGCGCACATGGGACGTCGACGCCCTCGAAGCTTCCCAACGTAGAGGGACCAAATTCGTCAGATGATCGTTTCACTTTCGCTACCGGCGCATGCGCGGACTCTGAGATTGTACAATCGTGAATATCGAAGTAAGCGAGGAGACCTGGGTTTACTTAATATCGACGGATTCAATCCACTCTTATCGCAGCCTGTTGTAGCTGAGCCGAAATACCAGACTGAAAGTTCACCAACTCAAACTGGCCCCGAACTGCAGTTCACTTGATTGCCGACAAAACGCCTTCTCCCTCCGGGTGTCCCGAACCTAGGACACCCTTCTAACACGTCATTCTTGAGCCTAAATTAACGCTTCCCAAAAAAACCTTTTTGAAACACTTTCCCAATTGAATCGGAATGACCGAGATTTACCTCAAGGTGAACCGAGGTCTCAATAGAGGTTGCATGTCGCAACCAAACCACACAGCGGGTTCCCAAATTCGACTTTGAATTCCCTTCCGCTGTGTCAAGCGTTGCTCGCGGATCTCCGTAGCGTAGTGTTCAGGGCCTCCGCCGTGAACTAATAGGCTCTGAGTTCCACCCAGCCCAGGCTATCGTCACCTGATGAGTCCAAACGAGGACGAAACCGCGGTCGTGGTGTGCCACTGTTGGGAGGAGCGACACCGAAACATTTCCATTTCGGATACGGTCCTCGCGATCGAAATGACCGAGATTTACATCAAGGTGAACCGAGGTCGCAATAGAGGTTGCGAGTCGCAACCCAACGACACAGCGTGCTTCCTAAATTCGGCTTTGAATTCCTTCCTGCTGTGCCAAGCGTTGCTCCAGGAGCTCCGTAGCGTAGTGTTCAGAGCATCAGCCGTGAACTACTAGGCTCTGAGTTCCATCCCGGCTCAGGCTTTCGCCACCTGATGCGTCCAAACGAGGACGAAACCGCGGTCGTGGTGTGCCAGTGTTGAGATGAGCAACACCCAACTATTTCCACTTTCCCACTTGCATTACTTGCTATAGTCCATTTCACTCTGAGGACGAGTTAACGCGAACCAATATACGTGCTAAGCAGTCCTCTCTGCAACGTCACGGTGGTGATACATATGAATAGCTTGGATAACGTCGGTCGAATGAAACGGCACACGAGTGAGCGTTGCCATTTCAGGTTTTCTATTTCTCACTGAGTACGTGAACTATAACTGCGCTCCGTACTATTTTGCATGTGCACATTCCGACGCCATTTTAAGCTATTGTTATAAAACAGTGCATTTGAATGAGTAGATGTTTAAAACGATGACTTACTTATCCTTTGATCCTTTTAAATTTAATTTTTATTTCATCCATGCTACGGGACTTGTCAAGGGTATGCTTTTTTACCCGTGCTAAATCAATGTACATTGTTTCTTGTTCAAGAAATATCCGGTGACCAAGGCGATAAAATGCCGTAGCGAAATCAAGGTAAGTGGCACCGACTTCTCTAGCATCGACGGATTTAGTCTAGCTGACACGGGCTAACAAAAGATTCATGGTACATGAGCGGTTTTGGCGGCATCCATGCTGCTCTCACACGATGATATGGCATCTTTCTAAGTATCCCACAAGTGTGTCTGCAACGACAGATTCCATGAGTTTAGAAAGTACTGAAAGATGGACAATCAGGCGGTAGTTTGTGGAAACTTCACGATTGCCTTCCTTGTAACTGTGGTGACTATGCCACAATTCCACCTGCATCTCGTCGATAGAAGGTTGCAAAAACTAAGATACTGGTTCAACCAAGCTCCTGGCAGCTACCATCATTGAGTTGGAACGTACGCTATTCGGACCAGGTGAACTGTACCCACATAATGACATCAGTCGTTTCAGCACATTGTGGCTGTGCTTATGTTGCTAAAACCTGGTAGTGATGGGATATGGGGGAGAATAATATGCGATGGCGATGCGCTCTAGAAAGTACAAGCGAATTGATGTTTAAGAGCATTAGTTACTTCTTGGGCAGTTTGTATTTGCACACATGCGGTGTTTAGAGGAGAGATGATGCGCTGTATTTGGCGAAGTTTGCTAACATCATGTGAATTGTAATCGAAGCACTACTTACTTCGTGGAACTGCATCCAAAATAGTTCTATCCAGATTACTCTTTCTCCATATAGTATGTGCCGTGTCTCATTAACCACCATCATCATCATCATCACTATTCCACACGTTAGCTGCATGGGAGAAATACCTTAACAACTGTGCCGCAATGCAATACAGTATGTTTTTGTCACAAGAAAATACAAAGTGCTAGTGAGCAGAAGCCAGGAACAACTAATATTATTTATTTTTATTCTTGTGCACCGACAATGTGATCGTGGTTTCGGCGAGAGGCTAAGCTTGATAGCGATGAACAAAGGGGCTCATAACACAACAGCCACTGACGTCTGTTCTTCGCCATGTCTAAACGTGTTTTCAGCCATAGGTGCTCGTCGTCTTCCAGAAACCAAACAGGAAGTCGAGAACCTCCAACCGATGATAGCTTCGAAGCGAGGGCCTTTATGTCCTTTGACCGAATCCTCGCTTGGCCTTCTCTCCATCCACACTCCGGTCTCACATGCAACGCACGTCGCGTGAACCCTAGTACACCGGTATATTACGGGTAGGAACACCAGAATGAGAACCACAACATGGTGGAAAGTAAACAAAGTCATAAAATGAAAATCTCTATGCTGGATTCACCACAGTGTTCATACAGAGGCATGCATAAAGGAGACCACCTCGTTTGTGTAGGTTAGTGCTGGTTTTGTAGCGTTCGTCACATTATATCGTCTGTTGATGTACACGGACTATATCTCGAAACGTTTGTTGGTTAGAGTAACGTCAAGACGTGTTTTAAACGCGGATAAACTTGGGGCGGAAATAACGCATTTTAGTATGGCGTTCCATGTTTAGCAGATACGAAGAGAGTATAAGTTGCGTCTACATTCCAGCCGACTGCTTTGCATAGCCGAGTTAAATTGCTGACCCCTCAAATTCCTGAGGGGACTGAGTTGCGGCAAGTCGCGGCAGGCGTGGTTGATATTCCTCAGAATCTTGAAGGCAATTATTTGGTCTCTACGTAGACGCCGATACTGGCCGTATTACAATCTTAGGGTTCTCAGCCTAAGTTGATATGGAAGATGGAACATCCCTTGACATACTTCGTTGCTGTTCGCTGTGGAGTTTTGAGTACTGCGGGATCTTGCTCTTGCCAGGGCTGCCAGGCCTGGATTGCGTATTCCAAATGAGGGCGCAAGTAGGTGTTAAGCAACTGTAAAACATGCTATCGTTTTGCTTTCCAACTTTTGAAACCTTCTTATATTGTTTTGAGCAACCGAGATCAGTCTGGATTAATACCCCAAGGTCACGCTCCTGCTTGCAGGACATGGTCTCCAAGCTCGTATATGACGTTCGGTCGGTGACGAATGTTGACCACCTTACACTTAGACGAACTACATTGCAGCCGATTATGGAGTGGCCATCCATACACCCTGTCCAGATCTTCACCAACTGCATCGTGAAGTCCTTTGTCGGAGATCACCCACTACATCTTAACGTCATCAGCAAAAAAGCACAAATTCCAATGCAGTCAAACGCGTCAGCTCGTTAATGAACACGCGAAACAGACGCGGCTCCAGAACTGATCCTTGTGGAAGTCCACATTCAACACTAATCTGATTTGATAGTGCACTACGAACCCTAACCTGCAGTTGTCGATTCTTTAGGATATTTCTGTTCCACTCAAAGACGGAATCCCCAAATTCATTGCTTTCCAGCTTATAAAGCAGATTCTGATGGTCCAGTCGGTCAAAATCTCTGAAGAAGTCAAGGTAAATAATGTCGGCCCCTTTACCGTTATCGGCCTCTTCCTTCCAACTACTACGTGCAATCAGTAAGTTGGTTATGCAAGAACGGCGTTGTCGGAGACCGTGCTGCTCAGGTGTTATGATGTAACCTAGATGGTCGAGTAACACCTCAAAGATGATTGCCTCCATCGACTTTGAGTGTACGGAGACAAGGACCACTGGTTGATAGTTTGCGGGGTCCGAGTCTCTGACCTTTATGAAAATTGGTGTGGTCAGACCATGTTTCCACACGGTAGCTACAGTTGGCACATTTAAGCACTTTTGTAAGAAATACGATAATGGTTCGATTAACGTTGTTGCTGCTCCCTTCAGTGCCCTTGGGTGCATTTGTTCGGTTACGGGAGAACTGTAGGTACGTGGTGAAGCAGTTCTTTCAACACAAATGTGGCAACAAAATTGTTGTTTGTAAGTATTGAAATTGAAGCTTTGTATGTTGGTATGTAATAGTGGCGGACATTCCGTTAGGTCGGGACACATTGCATCCGTAGAACGTTGGCTGCCTCTTCAGTACTTTATGCCACATTTCGACCGTCGTGTTATGTGGGGAATGCCGCACTTCACTTTCCAAATGGTGGTAACATGCCAATATGGGAGCTTTCGTGATGGTCACATTTGCAAACCAAATCTTGCTGGTGAGTCAGTTTGTCTTCACGGACAAGCAGGTTACAATGGATGCGCGACCACAACTGGCTCTGTAAGTAAGTCAAGTCGCACTCCTTAGTGACATGCGTTTGCGAGTTATACTTCTGATGAATGGTGATGGATCGTTGGAATGAACCCTCTTAGTTGCTGAAAAAGTCACGACCAGAATGCTGAAGCTTCTAACCGACTGAATCCAGCCACTGTCAGGGGAGCAACCTACCAATAATCCCCAGGCGGTCGTTGCAACGAAATCGTACCGTATGCTGTAGTGTGTGATGGTACGCATCACTCCAGTGTCCTAATCCGCATATTCAGCGTAACACACATGATCATAAAGTACGGTGATGAAGATGGTGGTGATACTGCAGCGCAGAACAACGCAGCAGTGAAGCACGATCTTTATTGGTGTGAACACACACACTACCTCACCACCCACACAAGCGCGCATTAATGAGCCATGTTTCTTTCCCACGTTGCACCATCCATCCTGACCTCCGCTCGTGGCACTTCTGTGCTCCTTCTGGGGGTACGGGAACGCATCTTCTATGTCCGTTTCGCCCGTGTATCTTCGCTTCCACGGCTCTGATTCTGACAAGCCCGGAGTTGTTCGATAGCGTGCGCTTTGCTTGACCATGGGTATAGCACTCTCCCCGGGGTTGTTTCCTGAAGATGCGATACCGGCGGTTTTGTCCGATTTATTGCGCCTTCAACAAATTCTCCACCTGCTTTGCCTGCCTCTGTCTCACCCACGAATGCCGCTCCTGTCCCGTTTTCGTCCCATTCTATTGGGCCTGGGTTTCTCCGGCGAATCACCCCCATTGCATCGGTCTCTCTATTCGTCCGCCTCCATTTTAATGATCTAGACGACCTTTGGGCAAGCGCTGCCTTTCGCCTCCCTACACCCGCCCCTCCTCGAAGTTGGTGTTCTCTCCCATGCCACTGACGTAACATAGCGGCATTCATCCAGTGTTGCGACCCATCGTTGTTAACTTTGACTTTCTCTCCTTTCCGGTCGAGTACCGTATAAGGGCGTTTCCAGTATTCCCTGAACTTCCGTGCCCCCGGACGTTCGTGATTTCGTATCGTTACTTTGTCACCTGAACTGGATGATTGCCACTTGTGGGTCGCGTACCTGGCATAGTAGTTGCGCTTATTCCTTACTTGCCGAAACTTGATTTCTCTTCTGGCGCTTACTTCCAGACGTTCGCGGTGTGTTGGTGGGATATCCCATCCTTGCGTTTGCATAGTGCATGCATCGAGTGGAATTATTGGCTGTCTGCCAAACAGTAATTCGAACGAGGCAACTTTGTTGATCGACTGCTTACTGGTTCTATACGCGAGGAGGACACTGGGCAATGCTTGCTCCCACGGTAACTTTGTACAGTTTATCCATGCCTTCATTGTCCGATTAAAGCGCACGGTCAACCTGTTGGTCTGTGGATGGTACGGTGACGTGCGTCGTCTCTGGATGTTCCACTTCTGCAATACCGCCTGAAACGCTCTGGACTCGAAACATGGTCCTTGGTCGGTTACAATCCACTGAGGGACTCCATACCTTGCGGGTATATTGAACTCAAATACCTGTGCCACTGTTTCACCTGTTTGATCCTTGATCGGTATGGCTTCTATCCACCGAGTAAAATGGTCAATCATTACTAGGATGTACCTGTTTCCGGACCGACTGACCGGTAAGGGACCAAAAACGTCCAATCCCCAAAATTGAAACGGTTGGTTGACTTCGATAGATCTCATCGGAGGCCTCGTTGTATCCATCTCGCGGTTTGTTTGACAAGACGGGCATCCACGAATGTATGCCGCGACGTCTTTTCTCATGGTTGACCAAAATACCCTCCTCTGCAGCAGGTCGAGGACTCTCTCGAATCATATATGGGCATCGTCATGGGTCACTTGCATCACCGCTCCCGTAGATTCTGGGGGATGGAGAGTACTTTCATTCCGTTTATTGTTCCAAACAGATGGCCGTTCGCGACCTCTAGCTTATCCCAAATCCGGAAGAGCTCCTCTATTGCTCCTGACATCACCCCTGGCTTGGTCCCGGCTTGTAAATGAGTGCATACTAACCTCATCAATTCATCCGCGCGTTGCCTTTCCAGTAGGCTTCGATCCTCAGCGGTGACTCCACTCACCGGTATGGCCGTATCTGGTAAGAACTCGTCCAGAGATGGGCGTGATAACATGTCGAGCATGACGTTCTTCGTCCCATCTATGTGCTCGATCGTAAAGTTGCATTCATGGAGCCGGTACGCCCACCTTGCTAGTCGTCCCCGCTGATCCCTCGTCGTCACTAACCATGATAGTGGCTTATGGTCGGTAACAACATGAAATTCAGTTGCTAATAAGTATGTTCTCCATTTCTGCAATGCCCATACAATGGCAAGACATTCTTTCTCCGTCGTGGAGTACTTTTGCTCTGTGCTGGTCGGGACATCATGATAATCATCATTATACATGTCAGCTAGAGGTGGTAAAACACCTCCGCTATTGTACCGCAATACATAAAGGGAATACATACATACATACAATACATAAAGGAAAAAATAAATACGACAGTTGCATGCCAGCTGAGCTACCAGCAACGGATAGGCATCGTTCCGGTAAGCTACTAGCCGGCTACTAGGCAAAAAACAAAAATTTAATTACGTTTTACCCTACGAAATAAGATCGTAGATGGAGGGGGAGGCTAAAGGGATGGGGAGGGACAAAGAAACTCACAGCAGGAACGCCACTGAGGTCGGCTCCTTGCCATGTCAGAAAGTGTATCCAGCCAAACGTGTTCACCGTCTTTTGGACCCCAACCAGGGAGCCGTGAAGCTCCAATCGAGGCTAGTTCCGAAGTGAGGGATTTCATTCCTCTGGACCAAGTCATCGCTTGGCCACCTCTCCTCTTCTTCCACCCACATCCCCGGTGAGCAAACAACGCACGTCGAGGGAGTCGGTGGGCTGGCATGCGCAACACGTGGCCCAGCCATCGGAGCCTGGTGCGTGAAATGACGGTGCTGAGCGGTTCATTCCCTTTTCCTAGGCCGTAAACAAGGCGTCGAACACGCTCGTTACTCACGCGGTGTTCCCACCAAATGTGAGCCAAACTGCGAAGGCACCGATGGTCGAACGTAAGTAGCCTCTTCATGTCCGCCGATCTTAGGGGCCAGGTTTCGCAACCGTACAGTAAGGTCGAACGTACCGCTGCATTGTACACTCTACCCTTCAGGGCGAGAGTAATGTCGCGCCGTCGCCATAGGTGGCGAAGGTTAGCAAAAGCACTTCGAGCTTTCGCTATACGGTTCGTGATCTCGTCTTCGATCCCAAAGGCGCTGATACAACTTCCCAGGTAATTGAATTTCTGAACGACTTCTAGCTGGTCCCCACCAAGGGTCAGCACAGGGGGTGAACCCTGCCAATCCTGGAGGAACGCTTTGCACTTCGCTGGTGCAAAGCAAAGCCCGAAGCGACTGACAGCCAGTGCTAATCTGTCCAGCGCAGCTTGACACGTCTGGGAGCTGTCACAGATGAGGGCAATGTCGTCTGCATACTCTAAGTCAAGAAGTCGTTCTCCTGGGAGTAGCTCCACACCTTCCAAGTCATGTCCTGTAAATGCAATCTCCATGACTTCGTCAATAGCGAAGTTGAAGAGGAAAGGTGACAGCGGGCATCCTTGTCTCACACCGCTGGAGATATTAAAGGGTGGCGACAGCTTGCCGTAAGCCCTCACTCTGCCCGTGCTACGCAAATATAATGCTTGGATAATATTTACATATTTCTCGGGCACACCTTTCCTGAGTAGACAATTCCAAAGGGCACATCGATCAACCGAATCGAATGCACCTTTGATGTCGAGGAACACGACTACGGTGGGCCGCCAATATGTGTGACGGTGCTCCAACAACTGATGCAAGGTGAAGATGTGGTCGATGCAGCCACGACCCCGACGAAACCCGGCTTGCTCCTCACGAATCTGGCTTTCACGAGCGCCAGTCAGTCTGTGGAGAATTATGGACGCGAGTAATTTGGAGGCGATGGAGATCAGACTGATTCCTCTATGGTTGCCGCATTCCGAGCGCGAGCCGCCTTTGAAGATGGGAACAATAGCGGAGCGGCTCCAGTCGGTTGGGACAATCTCCTGCTCCCACAGTTTCACTAGTAATTCATGCAAAGCATCAACAAGAGCAAAGCCTCCGAATTTGAAGAGGGCTGGAGGAAGATCATCTGGTCCCGCGGCTTTGTTCAACTTCAACAGTCCGATCTCACGTTCGACTTCTGAGCGAGAGGGTGGATCCAAAGGGACAGCCCACGGAGCAGGGCGATCACTGACCGGCGAATCGAACAATTCTTGCCGATTAAATTGCTTTTCAAAATGCTCAGCCCAACGCTCCAGACGTTTTGACAAATTGTGGATAGGCTGTCCACTCTCGTCACGTATAGTTTCACTAACACCAGGTCTCCTGCTGCCCGTTTCCCGTATCAGACGGAATAACTTACGATGGTTGCCAAGGGCAGCGGCCACTTCCATCTCTGACGCACGATGAGACCACCAAGATTCGCGGTCTCTCTTCAGGCTGGCACGGAGTTTTGCCCGGAGCTCTTTGCGAGTTTCATTGTGCTCGCTTCCAGCCTGAATTTGCCGGCGAGCATCGATAAGTTCCAGAGACTGCGAAGAGACCCAATGTCCATGTTGTCTATTAGACATACCACATGAGGATTTGCCTGCTGCTAGTAAGGTCTGGCGAACATGTGACCAGTGACCATCAATTGTCTCCTGTGAGCGATTACTCAACTCGCATGTCAGCGTACTTCGATACGCATTCAGAACAGCTGGCTTTGTCAGTTGGCTGGTGTCTATACGCTCACAGCGTCGTCGTGGGCGTCCGCCAAAACACATCCGCATGTCAGCACATACAAGTGCATGATCGGTGTCCACACATGTGCTCCAAATCGAGCGACAATTCTGGATGCAGCCTCTCCAGCGGTAACTTATAGCAATGTGATCGATCTGCGTCCAAGGCTGGTTCGAGGCTGGTGGGCGCCAAGTCACCCTCCGGCGAGTGCTGTGTCGGAAATTAGTGCTCGCAAGAAATAAGCGAGCATCTTCACACAAATGAAGTAACCGCTCACCGTTATCATTACGGGAGCCTACACCGTGTTGACCGCCCAGATGCAGTTCATCAGTGGACAACTTTCCAACTTGTGCGTTCAGATCCCCAGCCAGCACAACAGTATCCGTGCTTCTTCTGTGGCGAAGGAGCTGGGTCAGTTGGCGGTAGAAGTCGTTCTTTACCGAATCATCGCTGCAGTTTGTGGGCGCATAGGCAGCGATGATGAATAGACATCTATTAGTCCCGCGCGACTTCGAAGCTTTAAACGAGCCAGCCAATCGGACCGCACACATCCGGCTACTGATTGGAATCCAATCAACCAGAGCAGCTTCAGCCCGGGGACTCAGGGCAATGCCAACACCAGCTTGGCCGGTGCTCGAAGCTGCATCGTCACCGGATAGGCGCAAGGAGAAAATACTGCTTGCGTCACCTGAAGGGGATCGCAGAGTGAGCACAGTGCTCGAGTCTTGCAGGCGAGTCTCTGATAAGCAGCAGATATCGATCGAGAGGGTCTCTAATGTTCGGGCAAGTGCTGCCTGTTGACCGATTTGTAGCAGTGTGCGTACATTGAGGCATGCCAGTCTGAAGGAGGATCGAGGACTCCAAATGGAAGCCGATGAACTGGATTGGACCGCTTGGTTGGACCTGGGCTTGTCGACAGGAGAGGAGTGACGCTCCGCGTTCACGTGTGAGTTGAAATTAGAAGGTAAATGCCTAGCAAAGCATGTTGGGGGAGGGCCAAGAATCGGGGGTTGAAAACTGGGGGGATATAAGTGAAGTTGGAATGGGACGGTAAGAGTGAAAAAGCGTAAGAGGGGGAATAAGAAGACGGGAAGGCTTGAGCAGTAGCATCCAAACCCCTATCCACCCTGCTCGATGCAGCAGATAGGGCACCGTTTATTATCCTCTGCGGTGGCCAGAGCATCAAGAAATTGTTTGAAGGAAAATTCATAGTATTGCGTGGGCAGGATACTGTCAGGTTGCCCAGGCCTAGACAGGAGAACGATTAGGGTTCTCAACCAAAGCCTTTGGTTCAAAAACCTGACCGCAAGGCAGCGGGTTTGGCATTGGGCTACAAGGAGTCCATTTTAAGGAATAAGGTGCCACCCTCATTCCAACCCCCAACCTGGAGGACCAGGAGGCTGAGTTTGTCTGACCTCTAACCATTGACCAATCTGGTATGAGTGACTCTGAAGGTGCAAAAGCACCACCCAGCATGGCTCAATGGATCACTGAGGCACACAAACCATCGCACCACGGTAAGGTCCAGCCTCATTGCGATGGGCTGGTCGGGACTCTGCTGGCATATTCGACCACCCCGGCTGGTTGGGACAGTGCAGCTCCGATTGCAATGTCGCTTGCACCGACCGCCACCGTAAATTGTTCCCCAGGGTTGGGTAGCCGTAAACATGCTGGTGCCTCCGCAATGTACTGCTTAAGGTCGTTGAAGGCCCGATCTGCTTCAGGTGTCCACGAGAACGATTCGTTTTTATGCAAGGGTTTTAACAAAGGGCTTATCCTCTCCGCAAATTGCGGCACGAACCTCGAGTTACACGTTATCATACCGAGGAATGACCGGAGCTGACGCTTCGATTTCGGGGCTACGAAATTCTTGATTGTTTCGCGTTTCTCTAGAAGCGGCTGAACCTGGCCATTCCCGACCATGTGGCCCAAACATACAGTCGACTTTTGAGCAATCTGTGACTTTTTGCGACTGCGCTTCAAGCCGGCTTCCTCCAGTCTTTGTAACACCGCTGCGAGTCGGGCACCATGATCATCTTCCGTCTCCGAGAAAATAAGGATGTCATCACCATAAACAGCCACATTTTTGAGGTTCTCCAGCACCATAAGTAGTAAGCGTCTGAATGTTGTCGGGGCGTTGCACAGTCCAAACGGCATTCTCAAGAATTCGTACGGTTGGCCATTTACGCTGAAAGCTGTTTTCTACCTGTCTTCCTCTGCAATAGGGAGTTGCCAATTACCCGAACGTAGGTCTATCAATGAAATCAGCTTGGCATTGTGAAGGTTGAAAAATATTTCTTCCATTTGGGCATTGGAAAAGCGTCTTTCTCCGTAAATCTATTCAGCTCCCTGAAATCGACACAGAATCTGCCTTTCTCGTCAACAATACGGGAGATGAATACGGACTGTTTGTTCGTCTGATGCTGCCTTTGGCCTCCATTTCAGCCACCTGTTTCTGTATCTCCACCAGACGGTTCTGCGGTGTCCACCTGAAAATCGGCTTGCATTGCCGCCCCCCGTGATTAGAGGTATCCGATGTTTTACCCAGCTGCAAAATCCGTAATCATCATTCACATCCGTGAACAAATGCGCATACTTCTGAAGCACATCCCTTATTGCACGGTTCAGGCACTCGGGAAGAACCGTAACGGCACCTATGTGGTCGCCTTTCCCTGGGCTCATCTCGATCGTCTCACTGCCTATTATCACAACATTCTCCCTCAAATCAGTGGTTGCACCCAACCGCTTAAGGATGTTGTTACCGATGATTGTCTCCGTTGCGCCCCCCACAACGAACATGGAGTGACTAATGACCGTTTTTCCGATCCTCACTCGTAATCGCTGAGCTCCAGTAACCTTCAAGCAGTGTCCTCCGACTGTTTGCATTGCGATTGATGACTGGAGTAACGGGACACACCCGAGCGTTCTCGTAATGGAAGCGCCGCTTCCCGTATCTATTATCGCATTAACTACGTCACCCTCAATTGTTATTCCGAGGGATGGTACCCGCCACCGATCCGACATAGATAAAGAACAACAACGGTAAAAATTTCTTTTTGTACAATATGTAGCGTAACGACCCAGCTGGTTGCATCGGAAGCAATGCGGCCTATTTCGCCTTCCGGGCGCGTTGCGTTGTGTCTCGGTTCTCGAAGTTTTGCTCACCAGCCTCTCAACCATGCGCGAAAGCTGGTCTATTTTGCATTCCAACGCGGATGGTTCGATTCTCCCCATCTCCACGTGCCCCACAAAACTCTGCGCCACAGCCACAAGGTCTTCTGCCCTACTGATCGCAACCATGGATGCCAATTTCACTTTGTCCTGAATGGGTTTGGGCAACCTTCGGACGAATTGGCCTCTCAGTAGTCGATCTCTCGCGCCGCCATCCAACTCAGGGAGCGCCACCTCCAAGTGTCTCTTCAGCTGCTGAAAGAACACCACCAAACCTCCTTGCTCTTCCCAATTGGTGGAGTGGAATTGCTCGAGCGCATGTTACCGATTGCTCTCCTTACCGAATTCCGCGCACAAAGCAGCCTTCATCTCGGCAAAAATGCAGCCAGCCTTGGCCTTCCTCGTTAGCTGGTAGGTCGCCTTTGCTCTCTCCGTCAGCATCGTGCCCAAAGGGTCAGTGCGACCCAGTGGAGTGCCTGTAACTATTTCATCGACCCCGAATTTTTCGTTAGTGAGCACAAGGTCGAGTATCGACGCCGTGTTGGTAGTTCGAAACCTGGTGGGAGAGGTTACGTGATTGTGCAGAAGTAAGCTGTAAATTAGCTCTGGCAAGCAGTCTTTAAAGTGTGCAGCATCGGTTGCTGGTGTTTCCATGTCGTACACATTCAAGTTTCGCGCGATAAGAATGTGGCTGTATGGATTGTTTAAAGAAACCTAAAAAACACGGTTCAGTTTGAAGTCCATTCCCGAGGTGGAGTTTCGCAGGTCGCAAATTACGGCTACAAGACATGTGTCCCTGTTCCGCAACCATAGCCGAGACCAGTACGAATCAGAGTTAAGGGTTGCATCTGCAGAATTCAGTTTATTCTTTGACCCTGACGTATACAATTATTGTGACGAGCCGTAAAGTTATCGGAATCTCTGTTTGACATCTGCTATCCTTGGAAAGTCGAATTCTGCGCGAACATGTTCGCCTCCTCCCACTTGAAACAGCTACACCGGTTTAAGGAGAAAGTGTTCAAAGAAAAAATAGCGCCCCAGCGCGATCTCTCATTGTTCCTGTCAAGTAGGAGATACAACGTCTTGATCAAGTGCATATCCGTTCTATATTTGGGAATGGTAGCTGTCGCAAACTCTAGAGGATGTTGGAAATGCTTAGAGGAGCTACTCGACGTGCGCCCAATTTCGATGCGGAGAAACTGAAGCAGGAGTTCTGCAACTACGATAGTCATATAGCCACAGACCCCCACCGCACAAATTAGATGTTTTCCAGCCGAAAACACTGCGCTCCACGATAGGTGCTGTTATCGTTTCCAGTGACAAAACAGGGGGCTTCGACTCGAACCCGGAACCTTTGGGGTATTAGCTGAAACCTACTCTCCTAGGTCACCGAGTGGCACCAGGCATCGCTTGTCACAACGGTTAATGACTCGTTAGAGGGGTCGGTAGACTACCCATGCGTGCTCGGTTCCGACAGGAAAGTAAGAACTGTGATTGATGCTTGACTTCTGAACAATTGTTACAAAAAATGCGGCATGACCGTAGCCTGGACCGAAAAGTAGGCAGTGGAACACATGCGAAAAGAAAAGCACATTCGGTATGACAAACACACAATGACAGTGGAGAGAAAATGTACATCGGGATGATACAAATGCACCGGGACTGAGAGCGAAAGATCAAGGGAATGTATGAATGCAGCAGCATCAAAGATAGGCTTGCCAGCCGAAGTACATGCGTGACAGGTTTGATCGATCGGTGGCTGAACGCACCAGAAGGCTCACGTGACCAGAGACGTCGAGCTGATCCAGACCACCGCATTTGCGATGCTCCGAAGATGATGCGGCCAAGTTCCCGGTGACACGACCTTCCAGCTTACCACGAACATTGAGCAACACACGCTCGGCAAGTTGATTCAATGGTTCTGTGTATAGAGGATGGAAGAACACCGAAGAATGTTGTGCTCAAAAGCATGGAAAGAGGTGGGAATTTACAAGACGATACCAAAGTCTATTGATGTGTCACCATCACGCCCAGAAAGCGACAATGGAAAGACGAATGGCTAGGTACTGCGGTGCATTAATGGAAATCACAAGTGAACGCACTGTGTACCGGGACTTGGAGCGATACCGAGTTCGGGAAGACGGACAAGCAAACAAAAGTGCTCGCACATATAGTTAAGCGGGGGTGGGGGGGGGGGAGAAGGCCCCCGCATGCAAGTCAGATGAAAGCATCCCAGTTGGATGATCATTCTTTGGGAGACTTTAACAACCCCCTCAAGAAGTCGTCGATCATTCTCCATGCGGTTGATTGCACATGCCAGAGGGATGGAAGTATTTCATAACACGGTGAATCGGCTAACCTGTTGGAAAACAGTGAGCCACTAGAGCAGATAACCCCCATAACAGTGCCTTGCGACAAGTTTAATCGTGTATTGAGAGTTAAGGCTTCATCCCACTTAAAGTAAACGAAGTGAACGTTCGTCATTCACCCAATGATCGCAACGAGAGTTAAACTTTGCGTTGTGCAATGGTTTGCGGACCCCCGTGATCCATTGAGCTATAGTCGGTGGCACTCATATCAGACAGATAAATGGCTACGGGTCAAACTAGCTCAGTCCCATAATCCGATCCACTATGAACGCGAGATAGAGGTCGATGACCCACTTCCTTTAAAAACTAGCCATGGGAGACAACAGGTCTACGGGTTATAAGCTCACAGCTCGATTGGCGTAGAGCACGAGCGCCACGCATTGTCTCTGACGCTGGGAGAGCATCTTTTGGTGCTCAATGGTTTGCGACTGCCCGCCTCAAGTCAGACAGCCCCTGGTCAAATTGGTGCAAACCCGCCAACTCCCACTTGCGGCTGGCCGTGGTCGCAGGTGGGTAACATATTACGGTCGTAAAACATATGTGTATTGTTCTAAAGCTTCAAAGACTGTCTGTGACAGGCCTCAAGCAGATCCCATGGGGTCTCTCCAATCACACTCCCCAGCTGGACTTGCTCCCCACTGCCTTGTGAGTCAGGGTATTGGGTCAAAGGCTGCGGGTGGAGTCCCGTAAGCGAATCTCCATGTATCCCACTGCCTTGTGGGTCAGACTGTTGAGTCAAAGGTTAGAGGCAGGGCACTTCGAACAAAAACTACGCTCTTGGAGAGTATCACCCGCCCTCTCGGCCACGTCAACCATACTCCCACTTCTTCTTCTTTTTCACTTTCCTCTCCTTTTCCCGTTTATGGAGCAAGAGACAGCCACTGACCTCGCAGTTGCTGCCATTGATACATGTGACTCTTCCAACAAACAGTGGTTCCTTTAACGTCTGCAATATAGACCAGATTGACCAGCAGGCAGCTCTGATTCTCACTCTTCACACTCTTGGTATTGATGTGTGCTGTGCCTCCGAAACACGCATACAAGATAACAGCATTGTGACGTCGTAACTGCGAATGGATCTCTGAGGTATCGATCAGCTTGATCGAAGCATGGAAACAAGTTCCAATGGGTACTGAGTTTCAACGTGTCCGTAACTCCCTGAAACGACGCATCGCACGTAGTCTTAGAATTGACCGGGAACGTTTGTGGATGTCAAGGGTCTGTGAAATGGAGAAAGCCAGTGATATTGGGAACAACCGAGTCTTATTTCAACTCATCCGGAAAACAGGTCCGATAAAACCAGCCGTTAGCGTGATAATGGCTGAGAAAGACGGGCAGCTGATCCATTATCAGCCTCGTCGACTAGCTCGTTGGGCAAGAACGTTTTGAAAAAGTTCAGCAGGCCTGCTGCGAAGCTACCGCTTGCCGAATCACCCGAGCCCACGTGGGAAGTTGATGTCACACATACCACCTTGGAATAGATTCAAGATAAGCTTTCCGTGTTGAAGTAAAACAAGGCTCCAGAACCTGATGACTTTCCTCCATCTCTGCTGAAAGATGGTGGTGAACTTTTACTGTCTGGACTCATTACTCTAATTAATAAGATTTTGTACAGACTGGCGAGTGTTAACTGTCGTGCTCAGCTTCAAGAAGGGTCAGTGCACTTTGTGCGAAATTCATCGAGGCGTCAGCCTTGTTTCCAGTGCATCCAAACTTCTCACAGGTATCATTCTCTAACGACTTATTGGTCCTTGTGAGAACCGAATCTCTGAGAGCCAGATTAGCTTCCGCCCTGGTCGCGGCTGTATCGAACACATATTCAGTCTTCAGCAAGTGTTAGAGCAGAGACACACATACAGACGACGGACTATGGTGGTTTCCCTTGAGTTGTTGACATGGGACGACATAGCTCTTCTTAAGTCTGACGCAGTGGCCATGCAAACACTGTTGGATAGACTGACGCGTAACGCTGCACGCTTCGGCATGGGCTTTGCACCTTCAAACTGCAAAGCACTGCTGCAGGACTGGACCGACACACCTCCGGTACTAGCTTTCACGGAACAACCACTGGAAGTGGTGGATCGATTCACTTACCTTGGTATCTGTGTCACCTCTGGTGGTCACATCACTGAGGAAGTTACTTCCCGTATCAGCAAGGCCCGTGTGGCTTTTCAAAGACCTAACCATCTATGGAAACGACGGGATATCAGCCTGTCAGTGAAAGGTTGGATGTATAAAGCAGCCGTATACCCGATCTTACTGTATGGATCAGAGACTTGGCCAGATGTTTTATGGCCGGAAGAAACAGGACCCGCTAAATATCGGAATTTTCTTTCTTTCTTTATGACACATGGATAGACACAGGAAGTATGCATTCTTATTAGTGGCAGGAACAATCTTGACTTGGATTTCACGTTCAGCATATCCAGTGCAAAAAACACAGATTCTTAGCAATCTCCATTGGAGCGATCATCATGTTATCCAGATAACCTTTAAGATTTCCCAAATAACAGCAGCGAGTCCCCACTATGCTTACCAATATAGACCATATAACAAATTAGACTGGAACAGTTTACGTCTGACTATCAGATTCCTTGACCGGGATGGCGTTTTCCTCACGGACAGTCCATATCTCGTCACTGATGAGGTCTAGCAGCATTTGATTCTATTGCACCGACCTGCTTGCGCCACTGCAATATAGGAAGTCGTCTCAAAATCTTATTTCTCAAGCTGTTAAGATGCGTATAGAACGATTGAGCTCTGGCTTCAAGAAAAGGAATGATATGGATGCGAGCATACAAACAAATACAATCATCCAGAACTTACAAGCCTAACATGAAAGAAAACCTGTGTCACAAGAGGCGCAAGCACTAGCAGCTGCAAACAAGTTACATCGTATAATGAGAGTCAGATACGAAACACAACGTCATCAACCGATAACGATTGTCTCAGCAGACGGCAGTCTCACTAACGACCCCGAAGAGCTATTTAATAAACATTTCCTCTCGTTGTTTAATACAGGCTCGGCTGTTGAACAAGAAAGACTACCTCCACTCACTAAGGAAACAATAGATACAACTGAGTTCAACTTGTATAACATTAGAAAGCAAATAGTCGCCTTAAAGCATTCTTTTCACTCTGGACCTGACAGTATACCACCAGCATTGCTTAAAGTTTCCGAGCCCGATATACCACTGCTCCTGTTGAAGATATACACCTAATCAATTAAGGTTGGTGTACACCTTGCTAAATGAAAGCGGGCCACCGCCATACCCTGACACAAAGGGGATCACGCCACGAGCTAGCAAATTACCGCCCAATTAGCCATAATTTCAATCTGATTCGTATTATGAAAAGAATAAGAAAAGAAAAAAATCATTCAATTTCTAAATTCACAAAATCTGATCAACAGATGGTAACAGGAATTTCCCCGTGGTCGTTCATGTCGAATATGCCAATCTGAACTTCTGGCTACGTAACCAAGTCGGATAGCTCGGGACGGTCGATGGTTATTCTTTTCTTCGACAGAAAAAGCACTTGACCGTGTATCTCATGCAGAACTTTTAACAAAATTGGCCTCTTATAAGTTTGCTAACCCATTATAAGCATAGCTGTCATCATAGTTGTTTACACGCACCCAATGTGTCAGAGTTGGAAACTGCGTGTCTGCACCTATCTCAGTAAGCAGCGGCGTCATACAAGGAAGCGCTTTAAATCCACTGGTATTTCTGATTTACATAAGTGACATTTTTCCTATCTTTCGACATGGTAGATCCTTTGTTTTCGCAGATGATATCAAACTTGTGTTCGCTTTTGATAGCAGAAATGAACCACACGGCGATCAAACAATACAGATGAAGCTCTACGCTCTTCAGTGGTGGCGCCGCCAGTGGAAAATGACTTTACCTGTTGGCAAATGTATAGTTCGATTTTTCTAACACAACATTCTTAATTACATACTGAGGTTAGATGATAGGCCACTTACCTACTGCACAACGATTTGTGATCACGGAATTCACTACTCCAGTTCCTGCAATTTCTCTGAACACGTACAGTACGTCACTGTTGAACTGAGATTTACAATAGCAAGTATTTTCAATACGTTATGTTAGAAGGACTTTAGGCTAGCTATGTATAAAGCGTATGCTAGTCCAAATTTGGGATATAATCCATTAGTATTCAGAAATTTAAAAACGTGCGATAAAGTCAAACTTGAGAAAGTGCTACGGCCCTTGACAAAACGGTTACAAGGATTAGGTTCCTTGAGTTACCAACAACGGTGTAAACTGCCGAAGCTAGAACAACTATGGTTGAGAAGAATTAAGATCAAGCCAATCTTCCTGTTTGAATTAATTCATATTAATCCTGAGAAATTAGATACTGTACACTTTGGCACTTTCCATCTACACCTAATTAAAAATACTTCATCAAGTGTTCTCCCTATAAAAAGTCACATTTGTCTGTTTAGCAACACTGTGACGTGGCGGATGTGACTAGGCACTAAATAAAGTCACTGTCCCTTGCCTCTTTCTGAGTGGCATTGTAATCCAAGGGTGTGTTGGGCCCCTGGTCCTATGCGGTCCTAAAGGCGTATGAACCATTCGTATGGTCACCGGATCCCAACGGGTTGCGATACCCTCATATCACCTTGCTGTCTTGTAGGTTAGATCCTGGATCAAAGGCTAGGGGTGGGGCCCCCTAAGACAACCCACTAGTTCGGCCTGGGCAACCGGGTAGTATCCTGCCCACTGACGAACCTTGGATGCACCATCCCATTCCCTCCCCCAATAAAAAATATCAAAACAACTCAAAACTGCGAATGAAAAAATGGGCAAAAATTGTTTATTTTCATTGTTCATTTAGTCTAACCCTGTTTTCCTATTCCGCCATGGTTCCGATGGCACAATATCTGTACACAGATAGTGATCAATATATATATATATATATATATATATATATATATATATATATGTATATATAATCAAGCTTCTGCGTCCTTAGAGTACCTATGAGGCTGTGTTCTAAATTCTTTCTCATACAATATTATGGAATGAGATGCTGGAACTCACTAGATGAAACAACGCCAAGCATCTATTGCATGCTCAAGTGTTCAAGCACCTCACCGTGTAGTTACTATATATACTGAGTGAATGTACATCAATGGACGATATTTATGAGGAAGGACCTATAGGACATTAAATGTCGGGCCTCCCATCTACCGCATTCTAAGTAAATTGTGCTCGGTTTAGTTCTCACCTTGTGCATTAACCTTGCGACCCTGCTTATCTATTCTCGTTTCCTTTCTTCTATGTTCAATGATTTATTGGTCCCACTTGGGCTACCGGGTTGCCTAACATTAATAGGTTTCAAGCCACTTAGTTCCACCGACACTCCTAAACACCTCGCACCAGTTACTACTCATTTGTGATCCTTTACTGCCTATTCATTCATCCTGCCTTGTCTTGATTTTTAACTAATCACCTCGAAACGCCACAATAAAACATTCCAGCTAGTTGATTAACTATTCCTCTGATGGAACCACAAATGTGACCCAGGCTTTTGTCACTCCCCTTCACTTCCCCTTGGCCCTCGTCATCTCTTAATTTTTAGCAGACTTGAATGCTCGCCACTCGCCAATGATAACACTGGCAGATTGGTAGTATTAAAAGTCACATTCTTTTTCGGACATTATTGTCATCTTACTCTTCACCATATCAGGTTCAATTAACCTGGCCTGAAAGTTAATCGTGAGTCAGACTTCCGGATGGCCGGATATCCAGGACTTTTGACCACTACTTCACCTGGCCCTGGCTCCACCCCCCACCATGCACTTGTTGAACCTCAGACTAAGTGATGGGTAGACACAGCTCCTAATTGTTCCACAAGCCTGCTCTTCCTCGCTTATTCGTACGTCCTCCATGATGCAATAAAAATAGCACCATCCAGAGTAACCACAGATGCGATGGAAGGTGAGGCACACAGGTCTTACTGAATGCCGTAATGCTCCGGAGTATAGCGACCATAAAACTCTCTGCATATACAACAGAATCCTGTAACAGTGAGGTGTGATATAAGATCAACGATTTGGATGCTACAATGGCCAGATACATAGTCATGCATCTTTGTGCAACCCAGCAAGATACAACCCGTGTTCTTTACTATTTATCTTATTCTTATCTGCACATCAGTAACCATAAGCGTTTGCGCGTTAGCCGTGGACTTGATTCAGTTAAGCCAGACGAAAACACAAACACAGAGCTGTGTAATAAGATGGTTATTTGCGTAACCGTCAGTCTCAAAAATACAGCGACAGGACGTGCGAGGCACTCCAGGTCACGTGAACACAGAATCCGAATTGTCAAGCAATAATTACGGCAGACGGACGCACGCGTCCAGCCATACACATCATTTGGGTTCACCGATCCATTCGTTAGAAGGTGCCCGTCCTAACACCTCCCCGTTTGTAGTCCAACTGTCATATGATTTCAGCCTTGCGTTAACCTGGAGCGGCGTGACAGGAACTCGGCAACAATCGGACCATCTTCTGGGTCGAAAATCGGGTGAAGGAGAGGTTGTTGGATTGATAGGCTTCTCTTGCTGAATAGCCGCTGTTTTTGGTAGTTTGAATTCGTCCCGAAGCAATTCAAGAGGCGTAGTTAGGGCATCCTCTCTTCTGTCAAATGACATGTAGCTCCTGAGTTGATTGATGTGGCGGATCCATATGTCATCGCCTCGGCCACTTCATAAAAGGCGTGGCCATATCTCTTTACAACCATTTCTGGTGTCCAAGAGATTTGCTTGTTCCGATAGTCCAACACTTTCTGGCCAACTTCGAAGTGTAGTGGTATAACACGATGCCTCCGGTTGTACTGGTGCTCCATTATCCAATTTCTTTCGAGATTGGGACTAGCCGGCGGCCTTATTAGATCAAATTTTGTTCGAGGCCTTCTGAGCGGGAGTGATTCTGCTGGGGACTTCCCTTCAGGCGTCTGCGAATTAGGCGTAAGCCTGTATGTTAACAGAAAAGTTTGCAGGACCTCTTGGATTAGTCCGTCTCCTTCCGCTTTGAGCAAAGCCCTCTTGAAAGTATCCACAAATCGTTCAGCTTGCCCATTTGACTGTGGAGGTGAGCGCAAATGCTGCATGCCGTGCACCGCACCGAATTCAGCAAAATGTGGAGAAGTAAATTGGGATCCATCGCCGGATACTATTGTTTCCGGAAAACCGAACCGACTGAATACTTCCCTGAGGACTGTAATTGTAGCCGACGTTGTGTTCGACATTTGGAAGATCTCGGGCCATTTGCTGTATGCATCGATGATAAGTAGACAGTTCTGTCCTTTGACTGGTCCTGCGAAATCAAGGTGAACCCTTGACCATGGTTTCTTGGGCTTTGGCCAGGAGAACAGTTCGCATTTTCGTGGCGATTTTGAGAATCCATAAACGGCTAGTACACATAACTCCTCGCTAGAGCTTTCATCCTGTTCGAACTGGGGTGTCCAGTATGAAATTGAGGTAGGACTTTAGATTGAAGTTCGGCTGGGATGACGACACGTTCACCAAACAAGGTACAGTCTTCGACGACCGATAGTGCATTTCGACTCTGGAACATTTGTTGTAGCTGTGCGTCGGAAAATTTTCGAGGCCACTGTAAGTGGTAAAATGTGCTTACCTGTGAGACAGCAGCCGGTGCCGTAAGGTGGCGTCTCGAATCTGACTGAAATATCATGGAAGCTGGCTCACAGTATCCGAGAGTACACGGTTAACTTCCGTTTCGATTGAGACATTTGCAACGACAGTGTCTTCTGGTTGGTACTGTTCGTCTAACAACCGTGACAGCGCGTCGGTCTGACAAACGTCGCTCGTCCATCGGTACTTGATGTTGAAATTGTACCCCAGCAAAGTTGTCGTCCATCTCTGCAGACGATTTGCCGTATATAGAGGAATTCCTTTCTTCGAGCCGAATGTAGGAAGAAGCGGTTTGTGGTCTTCTAAGGCGGCATTCAGGCCAGTAGAGTAATCTGCAAATAAGCGTATCTTTCTGTGTGGTTTCTTGACCATCACAATGGGGGCTGCGCATAAAGAGAAATTAGTCGGTTTGATAATTCTGATTGACTGTAGTCTGTCAAGTTCTTGGTCGACGATTGAAACCACTGCATATGGAACTGGTCTCTTCGGTCGGAAGAATGGCTTTGCTTCTAGCCGCAGGGAAAGATTGGCCTTGGTTTTCGTGCACAAGCCCAGACCATCATGAAACAGCTGCAGATATTTCCGCTGTAAAGACTCCGTCCACTCTGCAGATGCGTCGCTTACTTTGTTACACACGGAATTCAAGGGAACACCAAGTAGTTTCATACTCTCAATCCAATCGAGACCAAGATGTCGCGCTATGTAGCATACCCATATGAACTGACAATCTCTGAAGATTACAGGACAATAGATTTCACCGGCTAAGTCCAGCGGTCCTCCTGAAGCGTTGGTTATAATCCGAGTTATTCTTTGAACAGGTGGCTCGCCAATTTTCTTCCAAGTTGTCTCGGAAATGAGCGTGATGTCTGAGGCAGTGTCAAGTTGGAGCCGTACGGGCACCTGGTTCACAAGCACTGTTACGAACCTGCGTTTTGCGGTCCTGTATGGAAGGTAGCAAAGATAGGATAAATTTTGTTTTTGTTAACAATGTGGGTACAAACGTCTTGGCAGGGTTTGGTGTAAGCGTTCTTGTTGTAAAGGGTTACAGGGCAATGATCCTCCTTGTGGCCCCGTTTGTTGCATTTATGACAGACATGCCTCTTGAACGGACAGAATTTGACGAAGTGTCATTCGCCACATTGCTAGCATAGTTGATTTCAATGTGTTTTGGACCGTCGCTGTACTCCCGCGCTGGTATGACACCGTCAACACATCCACACGGGCCTTGGACAATCATGTTCGTATCGGGATTCAAGTTGATCAACCTCTGGCATTCGGAAGTGAAGGACATGAGATTGATGGACGGGTCCTGCTCAAATTTATTAAGCGGCCTCGTGAGTATTTCGGCATCCTCGGGCGCTTGGAGACCACAAACGAAAAGAAAGCCTTGAACTGGTTGTCTGACATTTCCCTTAGCTTGAAACGCTCGAAATGACGATTGACGGTACTGGCATAAGTTACAAAATCGTCTGACGCGCACTTAATGAGCTTCATGCAGCTGTATTGGGCACTGGATAAGGAAGACTGTTCACCAATAATGTCATTTGGAAGAGGTACAAGTTAGTCAAAGTTAAAATCTTTGAGGCAGTTTAGCAAAATAAAATTGAGAAACCTGTCATGCACATTGTTTCCCAGCTTCCGCAAAATCAATCTGCACTTCCATCCGTCATCAACATGAGTGAATTCGGACTGGAAAAGGTCTTTGTATCTTCTGAACCAAGATGCGAAGGTTAGGCCGGTATCCGAGTCATACTGAAACTCACCAACGCTGTTGGCAATCGCAACTGCTGATGATTGCCGCATTTCATTGGTTGGTCTTGCTTGACTCACAAAAAGCTGAAAAAGGTTTTCGAGCAATCCTGTCAGGCTTTCGTCAAATTGCTTCTGTTGATGTTGAAGTATTGCGGTAAGTTGCTCCAATGAAAACGACATAGTTCGTCGTAGCTAATCAAACCGTTACCTCCGTCGCCAGTTGTTAAGCCAGACGAAAACAGAAAAACAGAGCTGTGTGATAAGATGGTCATTTGCATAACGGGCAGTCTCAAAAATACCGCAACCGGACGTGCGAGGCACTCGAGGTCACATGAACACAGAATCCAAAGTATCAAGCAATAATTACGGCAGACGGACGCACGCGTTTAGGGTCCAGTTGTGCACATCATTTGGGTCCACTGATCCATTGGTTAGAAAGTGCCCCTCCTAACAGATTCATCTCAGTAAATACGTACAATGTAGCCATAATGTTGAAGCTTACAGCTTGTTTTCAATGATTCCTGACGGGTGTGCTCATGTAAGCCTGTAAAATTCACCTTCTGAGGCGCACATTATTGCAAGTTGTAATTGATGTTAATATTGCGCTACACGATATTTTTTCAGACTTCGTTAGACAAGTTAAAAAGTATCCTTCGTCATCATCTATGATGCCTTTTCATCTACATCTGTGTCATACGCTGAAGTTTTGATTTTTGCAAAATAATGCACATTTCGCTCTCATGGCGCGTAGCCACAGAGTCTGCTGCTATTAGTTTGTTGACTTTCATTCTGAAGTATCCATTACACAAGGTAAGGCTTTCAGCATGATTCCGCATTTTTAGATGCCATAACTCAACTACAAGAGAAATTACAAGAGTACTTGCCAAACTTTATGTATTTCTTGTAAATTGTTGTCTATATTTTTTAAGGTATTCTTTGATAGATATTATTTATTTACTGGTAAACATTTCGTAGTCGTTTCTTGCTTACTATGATACTATGGTTATTTTATTTCCTCTCTGGGTCAAGTGTATACTGAAACCTCTGAACATATTTCAATCGACTGATGAAGTTGGATTGCGCGTCAGCGGGAGATTGAAAGACTGATTCGGCTACTGAAGCCACATTTTCGTCTTCTAGACAAACTGCGTTGGTTCAGATTGACGGGACATCAGCTAACGGAGAATCTAACCGCAGTACATTCTTCTGCACTTCTCCATGAACAACGTATATATACGAAATCGTGACGAACACCACATTATACATCTTTCCATCCTATATGTTGAGGGGATTTATGAAGAAAAGCTGTATACCTGTTGATCTATCCCTATGTGGGGATAGTCTCTCGCACTGTCGAGCAATAAATGATGTATTTTACAAAAGCTGAATCCGTGATTGGCCAACATGATGACGAGGGACAGTGAGTGTTCGCGATGAGGTGGTGTAGTGGATGCCAAGAAGGAGGGCGCGGTGAAACCTACGGTTTGCTTTTTAAATAGGAGTGCTCATCTGTCATGACGCAACTAACTAGGACCAAGAAGTTTTAAGCAGGGATCGCTGGCTCGCATACCACAGTGATTGCCAATTGGGGTTGCGGACTCAATGCGATTGGATCCGAGAGCTGCAGCCACAATCGCGCAGTATGCCTGCAAGCAGGTAGAGCGCACATGGTATAGCCAGCAGGTGCGCGATAGCAGACACGCTTTACGCAGTGTACGGAAATACAGCTTGCCACCGCTACCTTTTTTGGGGAACCGGCCACATACACTCAAACTGCGTCATAATTCAACTCGAGAGTGCAGCAACGAGTAGACGAAAGGTTAGAACAAGCATGTGCTCCAATTTCTTCCTGGTCAGATATATCTGTCAGTTGAATAACCTACCAAACGCACTTCAAAGAAAATCGTAAGGTATACGCCGTAACGGCGCTTCGCTGCCACGCGACCACCACCAGTCGCGTGAGGGCTGAGTATACCGCGAGAACGCCTACCCCTACGCGGATTCGAACCGGTGACCTTATGGTTGCAAACCAGGCGCAGACCACTCGGCCACTTGCCGACTAATCACACGCAGGTCATGTGACAATGCGGTAACTTTCAGTAACAAGCTCGCAAGTTACCTTGACCTGAATACAAAAGTGATAATATTCACTTGGAGAGAGCACATCGACGAACTATTTCAAGGAGCCCAAAAATACATAAACATCCAAGTTTCCAAAACTTGCCTTTCGACTCGGAAATCCACTACATCGCCATGGCGACCAGTCAGAAACATCCCCAAAGATCTCTCCAATGAGCAATGTACCTATGTACGAAGCTGTAAATGATGACCGTGTCCAAGGCAACCACTTTTGTAGGTCCCTTGAGTGGTCGCCTTAGACAGGTTTGACTGTACATAGATCTCATGCGAGAGCATGGTTACTTTTGTACATATTGATTCGCACCGCTACAGACAGTTCTTCGAACCATGAGAAATACTGTTATAACTCAGAAACTACAACGGGAGAAAGCAAAAATACCTCGGCCTCCTGCGGTTGCAAAGGGAACGCGGGCCACTGCGTTCTCTGTGGTTGTATCCATCACCGAGCGTCCCGATAGGTCAGCAACACTGACCACCAAACTAAGAGTCTGTCGACCGAGATCACCGGGCAGATTTGTCTGATCAGTAAGGACACTACGATTAGCGGCGGCGTTAGACTGCATGGGCCTGGAGGCAAACTCCGCACGACGAGCTTCCAGCGCACACAACTGTGTTGGTGTCATAGACCAGGAGTACAATGGATCGTGAAGAAGAACCTGAACACAGCGCGAAATAAAAGGTGAAAAAATATAAACGACAGGAGATCAGCAGTGCAATAGAGCTTAGACAACTCAAAGTTAGTTTGTAGCCGCAAACATGGCCTAACGTTAAGTCAGCAAGTCGTGGAGGAGAACTCACTTGTAACAGAGTCAATATCACGTCGCTGGCATTTCGAAGCTCAGTCAACACGATTTCAGCCGCTGGGATGAATGCGCCTTCCAGTCCGAGAGGTCCGAGTGCATGGACTAGATCCCGTGTGAGTCGGAAAGGGACCGCTTCGGGAGTTGGAAGCAGACGACCCTAGAAAATACAGGCACGTTTGAGCACGCGGCACCAAGATAGGTACCGCAAATCAGGTTAAATAATGAAGAGTATACGAAGCTAGGGGATTAAGCGTGCACGTATGTGGTCAACCCAATGATCCAAATAACCGTTTGGCAATGACAACCTTACAGTATTGCCTGTAAACATTCGAATTAGTAGGGATGTCGATTTCATACGGGCGGCGCAACTGTGCACAACCGTTGTGGTTAAGCATTACATTCGCATCGTGAGCGAATGCGCATGTTCAGCGACTGGAGTGCATGCGATCGACACTCTCAATCTGGCCAATGTCCGCTGGTGCCACCGGCAGATAGGGAACTGAGTATGCAGCAGGCAAAATTCATGCAGAAGTTGCGAGTGTGATTGCGGTGACCCAATACGATCCACGATGGTGATGGGGAGGCGTCGATGGGATACCTTGACCTACCGAGCAATACACAAACTGCTCCAGCATTTTTAGAACTTTCGAAGGCAGATTCTGGGATGCCTAAACTATCCAGACCATTGCCGTGCGCCATACAAGTGCGACAAGGCGAAAAAGGGGATCCCTTCCAGCTTCTCGTGCGGGTTACAACATTCAGGTTCGCTTGATCTAACAATTATAACGGTCTGTAAAGGACAGGCATGCAGGTTGACGTAATACACTGATCGACACGCGCTCACTATCCGTCAGTCACCATGGCCACGTGTGGCTAAAACGAGGAGGAAGATGGGTGCTTCAGGCTGGAACCACTTCGTGTCATCTGATGACCGTTTGCAACCTAACATCCCTTGGGCTTGGATAAAATAGTCAACTGTTGGAAATTACGGGGAAATCAGGCGTACGACAGATTCACAACTTCGGGATTACAAACTGAGAGTGGTGAGCGGTAGTTTCTGCGCACAAACAGTCAAGCACTGCCGGATGGTGGATAAAACATCAGCAAACGTAAGTATTCTTGCTTTTTAATTACGACGGATTACTGTGCATTATGAGTAGGAGCCAATCCGACGGCCCATTTTGAGTGGAGATTCTGTGACTTAACAAGGTCAACAGTCTACAATGGTGACATCCTAGCTGTTGATAACGCTTCCTAGAACGTGCTTCCAACTCGGTTACTCGGTGAAGTGGATGGGATCACGAGGCTTCATCACACTACACAATGTTGATCCAGTCAAATGATCTTGACCGAAGGGAAAAATAGGGAAGAGGAGACAGTGAATAGTCGTTGTGGGTTTAAACGTCTACAGACTGAGAAACAACGCCGGGGGTTCAGGCTAGATGAGCACGATTCAAAGACGGCAACGTCCTTGAACCAGATGTGTTTCCGTCTTTGTTGACTCATTGTACAACCAAAAACCTTGATCTACAGATAAGATGAATCGCAGAAGTGGGTCCCTTGGGATAAAGCGTTGCATATAATCAGGACAGATAAGCGAAGGCGGTAGCAGAGCTGACCCACAAATTGATGCGATATATATTACTCGGCTGCTTCTATGAGTTACAGTTTCGGATTTACAAGGTTCTTCCTCTGACCCGGCTAAATGGAATATGGGTAATTTAGTGCAGCGTGGACAAACGCCAACCAACTAGCGTAGCCGCGTAATGGACGATAGTGCTTGATGAGTGAAATGTCCGGGTCCGTTACATTCATTTCCAATTGGCCGTTTGGTTCGCTCCTTGGATGCACCAGTTCACTACAAATGGATACTCTCGTCAGAGTGGTAAGTGATCCTAATAGGAAGGGACAACCAGAGCAGCACCGATGACAACGCGTTGCTTGGATGCTCAAACTCTCCAGACAGTACTGTTTGAACTGGAATCGTCAAATCGGCTACCGAATATCAGCGATTGAGGGCGGAAACACCTTAAGCCTAGTTAACACTGTTCCATCGAATTGACAGCCACAGTAACTGAGATACTCGGCATAATATGAAAATACACCCCAATCGAGCTGACAAACGCCGTCTGACCAAGATCGAACAGAAGGGAAGGTCAGCCGACAGAGAGAATGATTATGTGGACCGCTAGCCTGTGAGAAATTATCCCGACCCATAAAAGGCTAGCTGTTCGCAACACAAGTTGCGGAGAAGGGGACAGAGAAGGGGAAAATAACAAATCTCAAATGGTTTCACGTGGAAGGTGCTTCTTAATGAATCTAGCACGTTTTAATAGACCCACTGGAGTGTGTGTGAATTCGGATCAAGTTAGTCTGTTCGATCATGTCTGCCACCCGACTGACTCAGTGTGTACATCTTAGGGATACTGTGTCTGGTTGGGCGGAATCCGGAGTTAGCCAGTCAATGAGATCGCAAGAGAGCATGAGAAAATTCGCTGAAAGATTAGGTCACAACAATGATTGGATGCCCTGTCGTATATGACATATTGGCCACTAGCTTACAACTTTTAAACCATTCCACCTGACGATTTAAGTTCTTCTACAGTTCTCTCGCTATTAGTATTAATAGCAACACCTGGCAACGCGAGTCAAGGCGACTAAATACACCTCCCCTAGGTGTACGGGTCATAGTTGAGAAACAGAACCCAAATGGACCGGAAGTAGCGACTTCATTTGCACAAGTTGCTGTAAATGAACCCATTTAGGGTTTATAAAGCTTAGTTTGACGACTTGTACTGTCATCCAGGGTAACCAGTGGGCATACCAAGGTCGATGAACCCCACGGGTGTAGCAAGTTGTGAAAATTGCGAGAGAAGAAATTCAGTACACGCAAAGTATTGGTACCAAAAGGTTCATCATCATCATCATCATACACGTTAGCTAGAGGTGGGAAACACCTCAGCTACTGTGCCGCAATACAAAGAAAAAAGGAGAGAAAAAAACTGGTGAAAGCTGGCTGAGCTACCGGTAACGGATGGACATCGTTCCGGTGAGCTACCAGCCGGCTGCTGTGCACCCAAAAAATTTTTATGCAAAATTATATAAGGCTAAGTAATGAGATCGTGGTTGGAGGGGGAGGCTAAGAGGGATGGGGTGGGACAAGGAAACTCACAGCACGAACGCCACTGAGGTCGGCTCCTTGCCATATCAGCAAGTGTGTCCAGCCAAACGTGTTCATCGTCTTTCGGACCCCAACCAGGGAGCCGAGACGCTCCAACCGAGGCCAGCTTCGAAGTGAGGGTCTTCATTCCTCTCGATCAAGTCGTCGCTTGGCCACCCCTCCTCTTCTTCCATCCACACCCCCGGCGCGCAAACAACACACATCGCGGAAGTCGGTGGGCTGGCATGCGTAACACGTGGCCGAGCCATCGGAGCCTGATGCGTGAAATAACGGTGCTGAGCGGTTCAGTTCCTTTTCCTGTGCCATAAACAAGGCGTCGAACACGCTCGTTACTCACGCGGTGTTCCCACCAAACGTGAGCTAAATTACGAAGGCACCGGTAGTCGAACGTAACTAGCCTCTTCAGATCCGCTGCTTTAAGCGGTCAGGTTTCACAACCGTACAATAGGGTCGAACGTACTGCTGCATTGTACACTCTACCCTTCAGGGCGAGAGTGATGTCGCGCCGGCACCATAAGTGGCGAAGGTTAGCAAAAGCGCCCCGAGCTTTTGCTATACGATTCGTGATATCATCTTCAATCCCACAGGCGCTGATACAACTTCCCAGGTAGTTGAATGTTTGAACGACTTCTAGCTGATCCCCACCAAGGGTCAGCGTAGGAGGCGGTCCAGACCAATCTTGGAGAAACGCTTTGCACTTCGAGGGTGCGAAGCAAAGCCCGAAGTGACGCACAGCTAGTGCTAATCTGTCCAGTGCCGCTTGGCACGTTTGTGAGCTGTCACAGATGAGGGCAATATCATCAGCATACTCTAAATCAAGAAGTCGTTCTCCTGGGAGTAGCTCCACACCTTCCAAGTCGTGTCCTGTAAACGCGATTTCCATGACTTCGTCAACAGCGAAGTTGAAGAGGAAAGGTGACAGCTGGCATCCTTGTCTCACGCCGCTGGAGATATTAAAGGGCGACGACAACTTGCCGTAAGCCCTCACTCTGCCCGAGCTACGAGCATATAATGCTCGGATAATATTCACATATTTCTCAGGTACACCTTTCCTGAGTAGACAGTCCCAAAGTGCATGTCTATCCACCGAATCGAATGCACCTTTGATATCAAGGAACAAGACAACGGTGGACCGCCGATATATGTGACGGTGCTCCAACAACTGACGCAAGGTGAAGATGTGGTCAATGCAACTACGACCTCGACGAAATCCAGCTTGCTCTTCACGAATCTGGCTTTCACGAGTGTCAGTCAGTCTGTGAAGGATGACAGAGGCAAGCAATTTGGACGCGATGGAGACCAGACTGATTCCTCTATGGCTGCCGCATTCCGATCGTGAGCCTCCCTTGAAAATTGGGACTATGATGGAGCGGCTCCAATCGGTTGGGATAGTTTCCTGCTCCTACAGTCTCACTAGTAACTCGTGTAAATCATTCACAAGAGCAGGTCCCCCGAATTTGAAAAGGGCTGGAGGAAGGTCATCAGGTCCCGCGGCTTTATTTAACTTCAACAGTTTGATCTCATGTTCGACTTCTGAGCGAGAGGGTGGATCCAAAGGAACAGCCCACGGAGCAGGGCGATCACTGGTCGGCGAGAAATCTAACAATTCCGACCGATTAAATTGCCTTTCAAAGTGCTCAGCTCAACGTTCCAGGCGTTTTGATAAATTGTGGATGGGTTGTCCACTCTCGTCACGTATAGTTTCACTAACACCAGGTCTCCTGCTGCCCGTTTCCCGTATAAGACGGAATAACTCACGATGGTTACCAAGGGCAGCGGCCATTTCCATCTCTGTTGCACGACGAGACCACCAGGATTCGCGGTCTCTCTTCAGGCTAGCACAGAGTTTTGCCCGGAGCTCTTTGCGAGTTTCATTGTGTTCGCTTCCAGCCGGAATATGCCGGCGAGCATCTACCAAAAGGTTACTGAATACTGGTTAGAAGCAGCAAGTAGAGTTTGCTCTGTGTAGCTGCATCAATCGTCACTCATAGACAAATACCCGTTATGTTGTGTTCCGCTCAATATATTTTGCGTCTGCAAAGTGTTTGTCAAGGAACTTCTTAAATTCCAACACTGACTTTGCCTCAACTACGTGCTGCGGCAGGTCGTTCCATAAATTCACCATTCTACGTTCGAAACAGAGTTGGTGAGCGACCCGCTTCAAATCCGGTACGTTAAAATGATTACAAGGACGTCGATTGTATCCTGAGTCGCGTTTTTATTCGTAGTAAGGTGTTCACACTTTCATCCAGGGAGTAGGACCGAGGGCGAGGGGACAGAACAAGACGTAAATGGGCCTGAGACCATTAAGACAAAATCGGAAGTGCGGGAACATCGATCCTGTGAGGCACCTCCCACTTCGACACGTACAATAGTCTGGCCAGAGATGAAATAAGCCAGTCAACTGAGTGCCGCACCCGCGTAGTCTTGTATAATGACCGACACCAATGATCCACTTCGAACTCGAGTATGCTTCCTATCAACAAGAAAGGTAAGGAAAAGTGCGGTTGAGGAACGTGGGCAGGCGACTCGCAGGTTATGCAGCTACTTTCATAGCCTGCACAAGCGCCCCGGATGAGTTGGTTCGTTTGTTCACAGCGAATCATCTGATTGGAGTGGGCGAGAGATAAAATCCGCACAGGTGTGCGACCGGATGACGACTCACAGAGAACAGAGACACAAAGTTGGAAATTCTAGCACGATCGACGAAGCTTCAGGTTGGAAATATGAGAAAACGTGTGGCGAAAAGTCGAGCAGTTTGGCACGGGACGGAAGACAGGATTGGCCTTCAGAACTACGACTCTTGCGAGCCGTCACGAATCGAGGTGGCATATAAACTGCTAAGGCGATTAGTTATCGGAGTGTCCTATCCGTCAACGCTCTCATGCAGAGAATGTACCTAACTGATGAGAAAAACAGCGAAGGCATACACGGTACGCGCGGGAGAAGCTCTACGTTAACATCTACCTATTTTTAAAGCAAACCAGGTTGGAAAACGGTGAAACTAAAATTTGTAGTCATGTAAAGTGGACCACAGCTGCTTGCTTGTTGCTGGACATGGCCAGATGAGAGGCATATGGATATTTCGCTGCTGTACCTGAAAGGAAAACTAACCGGAAGATATCCCACTTTTAGCGAAAGGCATTTACAAAGCAAGTGTGTGTTAAATGACCCGATGAGTCGTGTTGATGATCAATGGATCCAAATCAGTTGTGGGCACGTGAAGAATTGTGAACTTACCTGGTCAAATGCTACACCCAAATCGATGTGAATCAGTTCACCTGAGCTTCGATGTAGTAAGAGATTTTGTGGATGGCGATCCCCTAAACCGACCAGGTATCCAACGAGGCTGGACGCAGCCAACGATCGCGTGTATGCGTAGCGAGCGCGACACCACGACTGGGGATCACGGAAATTTTCCAAATAAAAGTAAGCAAGAACGGGGCTTGAGGAAAGGGACAAAAAGTGGAGCATCAACAAAAAAAATCGAGTAATGAAAATGGGACACGATGGGTGAGCCAAATGTAAGGGAAGAAGTCGGCGCTACGTGTGGGTGGGAAACACTAAATATATCTTCCCAGTGTAGATTTACGATTATATCAGACCGACCAAAAACAGACGTGAAGCAGCGCTTGTACGTTCGCAACATGATGTCCAATTAGACGAATAACAGAGGAGCAATACCTTTAAAAGCCATTCGGTGGAGTTGATGCCTCTCTCGGAACTTCGATGGCGGTGAGCGGTCCACGAGCAGTAGTGCTGTGAGACCGGATATGCAGCTAGTACTGGTTGGATTCAGAACCTTGGACTGATAACGGACAGACGTGCAAGGAGAATGTGAAATGGCCCGGATGCACCGAACAGAGAGTGAACAGGGAGAAAAGAATGACGGGCAATGCGATTTCGCAGTCACCAGACACGGGTGTTGACAAGAGGCTAAGCAGTCGAGTTCGATGCGTCAATCGAACAATGGCCACCGAATCGGGGAGGGTGTGGGGATGTGTCAGCAAGTAACTCAATAAGCTCGATCGAGTAATGCTCCTGCGGTATTTCAAAGAATTCGCTACGGAAGCAACGACTAGTAGAAGCGCAAACGGATGAACATAGAAAGTGAACCGAAAGTCAGTACGGAGGACAAAGAATCGCGTTTGCACAAACCTGAGTTTTTCACAAATCTCATCGAACACCACTCGACGACGCTCTGGTGGTCGGTCGCGAACTGCCGCCAGTTTTTGTCTCGCTTGCCCAGGGGGCATATCTCGTGGACGATAGCGTTGATGTGCTCCAGATCGATCTGCTGCTAGCCACTCACCGAGGGGAACCGTGTTTTCACACCATTCAATGACTCCAGTGCGTTGGGCCATCGGAATGACCTATGTGATGGGAAATTGGAGTGTTACTGAACCCAAAGGATGCCAAATCGGTTGTGAGAAATGTATAAGGTCATGTGCTCACTTTGTAAGTGTGAATACGCAATCCGCCATCGATATCCATCCAGCTGCAATTCTGGGATGAGTCCGAGTTCGGGGAGTACGATGTGCGAGCACCTGGAATCTGATGCGAGCCACGTTTTGAGAGCAAACGGTTCGCGGCTGCGAAAACCTATAAGTGTGACAAAACCAAAGATGTGCATATAGAAGGAGGGGGGGATAGAGGATAGAAACAGACAGGAGAACGGCGGAATAAGTGAGATTGGCGGCCTGAGGAAGTGGCAGTACAGCTTAGGGTGCAGTTCATAGGGAACGGGAACAGAATCGCATTGAAGTCGTGTGGAGAGCAAGGTGACCGGGCTAGAGTCATTGTAACATGTGCAGCGGCAATAGATGGGCTGCTTCCGGTTAGAGTTGGTTTGTGACGAAAAGTAAAACCACAACGCTCAGGAAAATTAAGCCGTCTTTGCACTTGGTGCTTTTTATCGCGGGTGAACACAATGGTGAACGTGGAGCCTGGATCAAAGCAGACGCCCGTATCGCAGCGCCAAATAGACTTAGCTGTTGGAAGCATTCACATATTAGATATAGGCGGTGGGAGGGGGCGCGGCAAAAATTATACTGATGCTCAATTGTGGCGTGCTTATCCGAGAAAGAAAATGCGAGTGGACGGAAACCTTCGAATAAAAAGACTCATGAGAATGATATGGACTTGATTCACGACGATTGTAAGTGGAAAGACACTAAGTCTCAGAGTGGTAACACAGTGAGATAAGGAGATAGAATATGCTGAGCGAATTCCATGGGTTTTGTTGTCAGCTTCCATGATCAGCTCGTGTCTGAGAGAAAACTTCATACGAATAGTATGGAACAGATACACCAGTCAATAAGTAGCCGCACGAAGGTTAACGGAATCAGCTATCAGGCGTCACCCTGTGTTCCAAAACACCAGGTGTGTCATTGAATCAAGCACGATATAGGACATAATACCGGAGCGATCCTTTCCATAGATAAATAACAGAAGACCGCCTCAATTAAGGCGACCATATGATAAGGGTATAAAGTTGGCGGCATCCGTTTTCGGATTGGCCTGCTTTGGAAATTGTAAACAACCAAGGGATGCCTGAGCCTACAGAGGGAGCATGGGTGGCTTGCGCTGCACCACCCACAAAACCCATATTCAGTGTAAACCTGAAGGACCGGGAGACATGTGAATTGGAGCCATGTTACATCAACGGAGCCGACCCACACTCCTTCAACTTGCACATCAGACATCTGAAGAGGGGGTATACCAGGTACAGTAGAAGTACACATGGCGTGGCTGCGCCGTAACGCGTTCCACAGCGGATAGAACCATTTTCGAGGCTAGCACTGTCACAAAGACAGTGCACTCCGTCTCTCCTGATCTTCTCCTCCTAATCATCATCCTCAACTACTGTACATCAGCCACTTGAACTGGTGTTTCGCTGTCAAGCCGACTTGTAGTCTTAAGGATCACAAGCTTGCTTTGTAATCCGAGGGCGCAGATTCCAGACTGCGTAGGAGACCAGACGACCCTCGTAGTATTCTTAGCGCACGCGAGACTGTTGGTGGTTGCAAGGCAGAGAAGCGTCGGCACTACGTACCGGCGTACTACTGATGCCTTCCTTTTCTTCCGCTGCCGTACAATCACAACGATCTACGGAACGAAGAATATGAGGGAGAGAAGGAGGATCTAACCTAAAACCTCAATGTCCTAAGCAAAAAGTCTGGGTCAACTGGCTTACATCTTGTCAACAACATACCGTCGCAAACAGCTGGGCCAAAGGACCAGAGAGCGCTACTAATTGGCTTTCTCATGACGCCTGGTTTCCTGGTAGCAATAGTGGGGATCAATTGGAAGTATTTGCGGTAACTGCCTACTGCTCCCATCTCCTTCATTTCATGAACCCGACTGGTATACTTGACTTCCTGGCAAGCATACAGGCTGCGCTTTAATTCGCGCCTAATAGTCCGCCTGGTTACACTGCCTCTAGAACCGACTGAAGACGTTTTCTGGATTCCAACAAGTTCATCGAACTCGCGGATATCTAGTGACTGGTGTGGTGACGATCGACAGTGTCGCAAGCAGAGACTCCCGTATTATGAATAGCGGCCAAGATACTAAAACTCAGCGCCGTTAGGGCGACAGAGTGAAATTTAAGTACGTAGGGCATCCTGGTACGCCTGCCTGACCAAGGCTGCATGGTACAGGGCAGTGTCTTAGGTCCGTTACTCTTCCTACTGTATATAAATGACCTCGTTTCCGTTATACAACTTGGGAAGCCTTATTTACTTGTTGCTGATTTAAAGGTGGTTTACACGTTCCCAGGTTCTCAGAGTACCGTTGAACTTAACAATATCCAAAGCGACTTGAAAGCCATTGAGAGATGGGCTGACATTTGGCAGATGACGTTTGCAACATCGAAGGGTAGTATACTAGCGTACGGATGTCAGATAGCAGCAGAAGTGTTCAGGCTTCATGACGAAGTTATTCTTATCAGCCAGTCTGTTCGTGACTTAGGTTGAAGATATTCTAGTTCGTTCAACTTTCGCGAACATATAAATCATATCGTGAAAAATGCTAAGCAGTCGATCGGGCTCATATACCACCTGCTAACCTTGAAAGAAACCAGACTACTTGCTTTCAAAATCAGTATCAGGCCTTTGCTTGAATATTGCTGTGTTATGTTCAGTAACTTGCGAAAGGCTGACTTGAGAGCCATTGAAAACGTCCAACACGCCTTTACGAAGCGCATATTTGGCTATTCAACCGCTCTTTCATACAGATAGGTGCAAGTAGTTGAATCCTGAACCTCTGTGGTTACGAAGAATGCAATTAAATCTGTGCTTCCTCCACAAACTCGCTTGGCGGAAAGCATATGTTAGAACCTATCAATTACACTTTCGGGAAAATACCAGTTATGAACTGCGAGATAGTAAATGTATATTCTCTTTAGCTAAATTTAAGATCAGCCTAAGGAGGAATTTCTACCTTCTTAGGTATGGCTCTATATGGAATAAGCTGCCAAAAGAGATTAGATGTATTGAACATTTTTGCATGTTCAAGAAAATGATAAAGGTTTATCTGTCAACGGACAGAGTGAAATGGATCTTAAAAACCCAACTTGATGATGAAAAGCCGTATGAAGAAGGGCCGGATCATGTATGATAACGGAGAACATCGACTCGAATGCACTAGAGAAAACATGATCATCTAGAATGAGCTGCTACAAACCGCTTCTTATGCTATTCTTTAATGCTACCTCCTATGCGGTTTTACTCCTTTCAAACTTGATTCATACCAACTGTCTTCTGTTTAAAACCGAGATCAAAATTATTTACTAGTGTGGCATCATGAACTATTTTCGTAATTTTCCCCACAAATTTATTAATTCGTAATATTGTTCTGCGATCCCCTTCGCTACATTGGTTCTGCAGTGTTAATCATTTCCCCTTCTTTTCTGGAGTCAACAGTCCAGAAACATATACTTGAGTTCAGTGATGGCAATAACTGATTCCCTATGTGACTTTTGCCTATGGACAACTCGTACAGTTATCTGTCTCCGGCTGTCACGCCACACAATTTGATCGTATGATCGGCTCGATCCATTTTTACGCTGATGTAAAATACACACCTGCCTACTTTTTTACACTAACGATATAATACCTCTTTAACATAATTCTTCTTTTCTACATTCTTCCTTATTTCATTGTTGGCCACGACTGGGCTGATCTCCTGTGGTGACGGATTATAGCTTCCAGATTATAAAAGAGTTTACCTATGCAAGGCACATTGCCACAAATTGACTGGCGTATAAAAAGTGCCATAATTGAATGATCCGCATGACGGACTGGGCTGGGGCTTCATCGCTTATAATACAGGTATAAAAGCAGCCCTAAAAAGAGCAGAACATATGATAAACAGGTGATGGGTCATATGCTACTATGCCACACCGGCACGCGGCCAGGTATAGCATGGAAGTGCGGGCGAAACCTTTCGAGGGAATACCTTGCATGGAAGCAAGTTCCCTGGGGGCGGTTCCACGTGTGCTCTTATTACTTTAACTGGACATCTGTTTAAATCTGCATATGTTATTGTTCCTGGTTTTTTAATTTCTTTAATACCTTAATCCTGCCAATTACTTTAACACCTGTTTTGGACCCATTGGAAAAAGCGTGAACAAATTGATTATTTTTTTGCGATCCTGTTGTACACACTGATCAGGCCACATAGTTGGACTGCACCTCGAAGCACCGAGGAACATACCACTTATTTATTTTATTTATTTAACTTCTCATTACTCAACCGATGATAGCGTTTGGCAGGCTACTCGGTAAAATGCATGGAAAAACGACAACGTACAGGGTCGACGCAGGTACTCCTGAAGGAGCGATCATCCGGGATGGAATCAAGCTACCCGTAACGTATGGCAAGGTGACCTATTTGGATCTATCACTGGCCAGGTATAGGGGGACGCCAAGTGGCACTCGGGGCTCATTGTGTCTAAAAACGGTGCTACTAAGGAACAGGCAGTGCTCCGCGCACAGTTGCAACTGACACTCGCAGCTATCCGTCCGGTCGGAGTTAAATCCATACCATACGCCCTACAAGAGAATCGCTCCGATAACGGAACCAGACTTTTCATTTTGTGTGAAGACAATGGTCTAGTTCTCGTAAGCACCAACTACAGACACCCGATGATACGTGCTGCCACTTGCTTCAACAATGCAGGCTTGATCTCAAATAGACCATACTGGAATCAGTTTCAGGTGGTGAGCTACCATTTAGGAGGGTAGATCATTTTGGTCTACTTATCTTGATTCTGATAACGCACTGGTTTGTGCGGACATTTGCGTGCGCTTTGGGGATTCCCACAAACGGAAGCACTGTAAAGTTGATATGAACAAGCTAGTAGCTGATCCGTCGACTCAGATGAACGACCAATCGTCATCAGAAAACGCTTTAGCTTGTGCTCCTCCCACTGACGTCAACATGCATTAGAACTTCTTGGAGAATACGATGCTACCTTCTGGCCAATCGGTCTGCGGATTCACTCATTACCCCGCAAAGAGTTGGATCTCAGTGCTCCTCGACACTGTTCGACCGTACCCACATAACTCCAATCAGAATGAACTTCGCCGCGCTATCAGCCGTCAACTCAAACGAAGCCTTCGCGGTGATCGTGAAGCTTGGTGGTCTCGACGCACCTTGAAACTGCCGCCCTACCTGGAAATACTCGCAGGTTGTTTCAGTTCTTTCTGATCATTAGTCACAGAAGGTGTGGTGTCAGCGGTTATCTGCGAGGCGGATGGGTCACAAATCATCAACTTGCAGAGGCAGACGGGTTGAGCCATTTCAATTCAGTTCTTCCCCGACGTCCACTTTCGCACTTAGCTCGTTCCGTCGTACGCCATGGGAGGTGTCACTCGAAACCCTACTGGGGCCGAAGTCCGCCTTGACATTAGGCATTCGAAGCGCTATAAGGCTGCTGGATCAAAGGTGATTTCTCCAAAACTGTTTACATATGGTAATGAAAAAAATCGTCATTCAGCTATTAACCCTATTTCTAGAAAAGAAGAAAGAGAAGAAAGGTTTCCCTCTTTATGGCGAGAGCCAGTTAATGTCCCAGGCTCCTGGGTTTCAAGTTCCAAGCATAGAGGAATCCGCCTGATACCAGTTGTCTCCAAGCTGCTAGCATCTATCATGCTACGCAGGCTATCGTTAACTCGCAAGGCATACTATCGGGATGAGCAGGTTGGTTTCCGCCCCGGTGGAAGTTACGCGGATCAAATATTCACACTTCGTCAGCTCCTCGAATATTGCTACGTGTACCGCAGACCTACCATTGTCGGCTTCCTGGACATTTGGGCTGCATTTGACTCAATAGACCGGTCTGCCTTTTGGCATTGCCTACTAAGGAAGAGTCCCGATAAAGTACGTCGTTATTCTTCAGGCGCTACATCTCTATACTGCAGGCTAAGAGCATACGGCAAGCTCTTCACAATCTTCACTGTCACCAGGGGTGTGCGACAAGGATGCCCTGTCTCCATTTCTTTTCAACTTCGCTATCGAAGAAGTCCTGATGGGAATTTTAGGAGGTTTTCAGAATTCGGGAATTGAGCTCCTTCCAGGTAATCGTGCAACTGACTTAGATTACGCTCAGTGACGACCCTCATGGTATGCAATTGATGCTTCACCGACTGGTAACTGAAGCGTCTAAGTATGGTATGTACATTACCCCCTCAAAGTGCTGGCACAGGATCGGCAGAATATTCCCCCTTAACTCACCATCGAAAACACTCGGTTTGAGTAGGTGGATTATTTTGCTTACTTAGGGATCAGTGTCTCTACCGACGGAACTATTGGAAAGGAGGTGTCTCTCCGTATCGCTAAAGCCCGCTCGGCCTTCGCCGATTTGACACATTCGTGGCGTCGTCGCGACATCTCGCTTTTGCTAAAAGGCAGGGTTTACAATACGTGTTCGCGCAGTACAATGTACAGATGCGAATCCTGGCCGATCCGAGTGGATGACATGCGTAGGCTTTCGGCCTTCGACAACGGCTGTCTGCGGAGGATCGCCCGGGTGCACAATGATGATTTCAGACAACGAGCCTTTGGCAAGTCGGATCTCCCGAGCTATGAGTTAGTTCTATTGCCCCAGCTGAGATGGCTTGGCTACGCCCTGCGCATGCCAACTGAGGGTTTTGCGGGCGATTACCAAGCCGCGCCCCATTTATGTATGCAGCGTTGCATTAGAAGAGATCAGGTGGAGAACGGTCCGACCAGTTGGAGACAAAGCATCAAAGCGCTGACATCCTGTCTTTCAATTGCTGTCCGGTACGTCTTCCTGGTTTGCGACCGAAAGATGAAAAATGCCGATGGCTTACAACACTAAAAACAATGGTACAAAAGCAATTACAGTGGAAACAATGCGCACAAGTCTGCGTGAACTTCCGATTTCAAAAGTACTAACTCCTTAAAAATGACTCAGAAACGGCGTGTGAAAGGGACAAAAAAGTTTTCTTTTTGATACTTCATTACTTTTCGACATCGCTGTACATATTCCTGTTCCCAGTTAAATTTCCATGGTTTTGAATGGCTCATTGTCTGTTTTATACTGATCTTAATATATACTTAAAAGTCCATACCAACCACCTAGCTGAGGTTCTGAAGAGCCCAGGGGACCTCCTTATGCATTCATATCCCCTTCAACAACAAGGATATCAAAACTGGTAACACTGCGAAGCAGCGTGTTCAGATCGTGGTAGGTGTCCTTGAAAGCCTTAGAACTGCAGCTTTCGGAGGCATAAGCGGAAAACACAAACAGTGTCTTGGATTACTTTGTAAATGAACCGTAGTTGATGTCATCGAACGGGTGCTCATAGGAATCCAAACAACCAACGATGGCGTAGACTTGGAGCTGAAAACGATGTCCACTACACCTTGGCTAGGGGTTGTCGTATCAACTTCTCCTGATGCGCGTAAGCAATAGTGAGACAAGCCGGGCGTAGTTTGTTTAACAACCCCGTGCAACAAAAGTTGAGACCCAGGATGTCCAACGTAGGCAGGCAGTCACTGTTCGTATTGGCTGAGACAATGCCATACGGTTTGAATACGTCCGTCCCAACCACAGCAGCACGCCAACGCGCGCGTTGAAATCACCAGTAGGAATAGTCGGTCGCTCCTTGGCACGGACTGTATCACGGAGGACAACTGAGTGTAAAACTGTTCCATCATGTCGTCAGGATAACATGATGGGCCCATACGTCCAGTTGGCTGTGACATCAGGTGGTTGGCTAGGCGGTCGGATGGTGCGAATCCGAACCCATGTCCACGTGATGCTGTGGTGAAGTTTCCTACATATTGAAGCAACCCTTTCCTGACGAAATTTTCAGTAAAAACGTTAACACCAAAGCACCGCAAGATTTAATTCCGGACAAATTTCTCTGCATATTCTCGAGTGCGTACTACAGAACACGTGGAAATTAATAGCAGCATGAAGAGCTAAGAAAGTTGAAATAGCAAATGCACCAATATACGTACACCCACATACACGCGCAGACACGTCTTTGACAACTCTTCAGCTGTCTATTGGCTTGCTACGAAGAAACGGCATGCGATCATTCTGCTCTCGCTCTATTGTCACCATGATGCTTTGATGCAGGTCATTTAATCTGATGTTCAGTTGCGTTAGTTGTTCTTCTTGATCACAAATGATCAATATATCGTCCATGTATCGGCGAAATAGAACGGATTGGTGGATTTTGTCCTTGACTTGATTTTCAAGGTGAGCAATGAAAATATCCGTTAAGAGCGGTCCGAGTGGACTATACATTGCAACACCATCCGCCTGCAGAAACCCTTGCTTTTGAAAATAGGACTTCATATTCGATGTATTTAGCAGCAAGAGCCGTTCTATTTCGGACAGTGGAATACGCAGTTCTGATTGGCTGTCATATATATATATATATATATATATATATATATATATATATATATTTGGTTGGCGGCATCCGGTTCCGGATTTGCCTGTCACTGTGGCCAGCCACAGGACGCCTGCGCCTACAGAGGGACCATGGATGGCTTGCGCTGCACCACCCACAGTTCCAACCACATATCCAGTGTAAACCCGAAGGAATAAGACCGGGAGGCATGCGGATGGGAACCAAGTTTCATCAACGGAGCCGACCCACACTCCTTCACAGGAATACAAAAGCACGCTGTATTTGGGAATCAAGCGCACACACAAGGAGATGGCTGGACCGCAGTCCGCTTCACACAGAGTGCATGGAACCACTCTTTGATCCTAACACGGCCACAAGGACCGTGCACTCCGTCCCCTCCAGCGACGACCAACTATCTCCTAGAGCCAGTATGGACAAGGTAGTGGGTAATAGACAGGTAGGCACCTTGTCAACATGCACATCAAGCGCAGCCACATCGCGGATATTAAACAACAGCCAATCAGTTGAGATACGAGAGAGAGAGATACAAAGAAAATAACTCGATTAATGCATAAGGAAACGTGATATAAACCTTAAATTAATGAGCATTTGAAATAAGTTGTTTACAAAAGAAATCCTAGATAAGTTCACGAGGTCAGAAAGTGTACTTTACGGAAATGCCACGAACACAAAAATGCTATGTAAATCGAATACAATTGGCTTAAGTGAGGTGCGCAAGTTAATGGAACAGAGTACAGGTAGACATTTATATGAGAAAAAAAGCATTAAGGCAACATTAAAAACCCACTACCTGAAATAAATAGAGTTAGCATGCAAGCACGCGGTTAGTAAATCGAATGCAGTGTACCTATGAACGCTGCGCCGGTTCTGCCTACGTTCTCTGCAGGACCCGTCGTCGCTTCTGTTGTGGTCCCGAGTGGCCTCGCTTATGGCTCACTAGACATTTTGTCCTAATGCCTTTCTTGCTCATATATATATATATATATATATATATATATATATATATATATATATATATATATATATATATATATATATATATATATAAACTCAAAGCCAGAGAGCGTTCATGCGACCCTCTGCAATTAATTAGGCCAGGCGTTGGTAAATCAAGAGAATAGTCAAATGGAACTCAGTTGTCGTCTAGGGAAGGACCAAAAGTAAAAAGACGAGATTAGTTGTTTTTAGTATGAAGTAGAGAGTGATGGCGTGGTACGGCAGAGACGAGGGTACTCGGCTATTCCCACCTCAAAGAGATATGGACCAACATAGTCGGTGTATGTTATCGTTAGATACCAACGGGCCGAACCGTCTAAACAGTGACGGCTATCTACAATTCGAAGCGACGTGGACCAACGTAGATTCGATAACCAAAATCAAGAGTGGACACAACATACAAGGCGAAGCATTCAGCGAAATTCACTGAGGGCTGGGACATAGATGTCAGAGTAAAGTGACCATATACCGCCTGAGATGGTTGAGCCACGAGAATGCCAACAGTGGAAAAAATTAAAGTTGGCCGGTTAACCACGATGAAGACTGGCCACTAGTGAGTTAGGAAACGGGAAAGATGAATTCGTGAAACAATGGTGGTAGCTGTCAAGCCAGACAAAAGAGAATAGCGAGCCGAGTAGAAAAGGGCACAAAGGAGCAAACAAACTAACTGCTTAAATGAGGTAGACTGCTATGGTTGCTGGACATAGCATGATAAATGTAAATGGTTACGCGGTTTGTGTGCACCTGTTGCATCACAGCGTCTTGTCTCGGGTCGTCTTTCCCTTTGACCAACTGACGTCGTTCACGACCATCTGTGCCAAGGCAGGTGACGATCTTGGGCAAATTGATTCCGCCAGCGAGACGGAACTTTGGAGCGAATCCAGCGATACGTACGAAACTCGATGGGGGATATTCACCGGAACGGTCTATTCGCAAAGTGGCCGTTGGCACTGCGACCAAATCAAGACTTTCATTGGACGCGGAAGCACCATGGCGGGTGGAGACCACAAATCGCTGTAGTTTGCAGTTGGACGGCAAGGCAACAGCATCTGCAAAGGTCATCGTGAAATAAAGGGATGTTTACAGTGAGATAAGATAAATGAACGCACGTAACATATGACAGAAAGGGGGTGAACAGAGCATGAGGAGCAAGAAAAGAGGGGTCGTTGGTTACCTGTGTTACCTTTGTGCGCGTCCACATCCGCATTGGCCCATTCCACGTAGGCTTCAGCAAGAGACTGCATTTGTCTCAACAACGGACCACGCCTCCCATCATATAGTCGGTTGAGAACACGACGAGCAGCATTAGCGCGTCCGTGATGCTCCGAAACGGGTCGTGGCTTGTGAACATGAAGAGAACAGAGGAGATGGGATTAGGAGATATGCGCTTCGAAGACAAATCCATATGGCAAGATGCTAGTGAACCATATAGTACCAAATTCTTAGAAGCTGTGCACTGGATTTGCAAGGTACAGGGTAGAAAGCAGATAGTGAGCTCTAGAGGACCTGGACCGAAGGACCAAAGTAGTATCGTCTGATCCGGAGTGCCTTGTGTTCCCTTGAATTCAACCAAACGAGGAGAAATGGCTATGGCTTTACAATGCTGTGCACAGGTAGTAAAGGAAACTAAGCAGGCATCTTGTTGCCTAGTCAGACACGTTCAGGTACTTCATACGGCAGGGTGGCCACCGGAGTAGTAACTCAAACTACCACATACCAGAGTTGAATGGTAACGCCGTAAATACGGGCGTTAGTTGAGCGAGTAATGGGACAGTGCGCTGCATCGATTGATGCTATGGACCCGCACTGAAGGGACTGCACGAAAAGCAGATGCCACATTACACGTTGCTACAGTGCATCGGAAAGAGGTAGACCCCATTGAGGGGCGGAATAACGTTAATATTACTCATGTCGCCAAGTTGAATTATGGGTAAAAAGTGTCACACAAACAAATATGGAATGCAAACAATTCATCATGGTCCACTCTCAGCCAGCAGGCTATGGCAAGTCTGGAAAAGCATCAGATACCGGTGTTTCGACCTTCTGCGTCTCGTCAGTGGTGCGCCTTCCGTCCCCATGAATTCCTGATTCCAGCAGCTAGTGTCACTTCACTATGGGTAGCAGCCTCGGAGCTGCATGATTGACAGTTGAATGTGATATACCCCGACTCGTCTTGCATTAGTAATAAAATATAAAATGCTTACCCTACAAAGAAAATTAGACAAAAGGAGAATAGACGAGGGAGAATAATGCGGAAAAAGTACAAAGAAAGAGAAGAGGACGCAAAATCCATCCGTGAACATTTACAGAAAAGAGTTAAGACATACCGGTGCTGAATTGGATTCAGTAGTCATCCGTGATGCACGGGATCGTTGTGGGGCTGCAAAATTTCGTGCAGATTTGTCATTTTTCGGCGTGACATACAGCTCATCCAAGTCAGCGTTCACCAGAAAAAGTAAAATAAATGCCGAATGGTGCGGATGCCATTCGGTTACGCGTTCGACAAGCTGAGGTGAGCAGAAAGGATGAGGGAATTAAAACTAAGTAGAATTGCAACAGTACGGGTGAAAGATGCACAAGAAAATGTAACAAATAACACTTGCACCAACTTCCACTCAGATGCATGGGAGCCAACACCGTCCGGTTGCAAAGGTATAGACAGCTAAAGGGGTTGGATCGAAACGAGTTTTTCGGAGGCACCATCGCATGCTCCTGAGTGTGGAGATGCAGCCAAGATGGACCAAAGAGATCAAACCGATATGGCTCGATTGCAAGTGAAAGAAAGGTAATCAGTCCCGGTTTGTGATACGTGTTTGTTCTTGGGCAACGCGATGCCAAATCCCGAGATAGCATGTCAAGTTGTTGGGATGTAGATCATAGTTAGCGGACACCGAAAGAGGCCAACCAGTATAAATGTCAAAAAAGCAACCCAAGCGAGGTTATTCTGCTAAAAAGCATCCCGCATTGGCGCTCGCGTCACCAGAGACGAAAACAACATTTGTGCGCGTAGTCAGTGTGGCAAAATACAACAGTCATCGTTAGGATTCGTGCCCAAATGACCTCTGAGGCAAGAAAACTGTGCCGTCATTCATTGCTTAGAAGTCGTGAACACGACACAGTAAAACTGTGTGTGTGAGCCAATACACTGCCAGCATTCAAGTATGCCACGGATTAGGTACGCAGCCTGTCCGATTGTGATACCATACATGTACTGAGTTATTGGTTCGGTGTTAACAGAAGTGAGAAATGTCACTGGAATTTAAGCCAATCAGTTAAAGGTTCACCCCGTTGCCGCTCTTCTGTGCGCATGGTAAGGACAAATGGAATGAACGGGGGGAATTTCCGCTCCGCAAAACTGTGTTGCTCACCTAGCACACTGAGGTAAGCAAACCGACAGCATTTGAGACCAGTCAGAGCATAGTATGCACTGAACTGCGAGGACCAACAATAAGAGAATAGGATGTAGCTAATGAACAACTGAAGATAAAGCGAACATCAGGGAAAGAGGTGAACCACTTTTAAAAACAATGACTGGCAAATATCAGTCGGAACACCAAAATGATGTATCGAGGCAAGTGTTACGGGGAGGACAGAGGAAGAGCAAGTGTTTTCGGGTACGAACTATTACGTAAAATGTCGCTGATTTATTCGTTCCCCCAACAGTTGTATCCTCCAGACGCGGATAGAAAGGAGAAGTATAAGAAACGGGTTTTCCGGGCAACTGCAC
>OX104071.1:73386200-73428126 GCA_944474145.2 Dicrocoelium dendriticum | reverse complement strand
GTCCTCCATCCCAACGGAAGTTAGTGGACGAGGCAAGCAGTCAAGTAACTAACTAAATAACTAAATTTTATATTATCTGTGTTGAGCGAGACACGCCAACAAGGCCTGGGCAAATAGGTACAAGCAAAGCTGTAACGATAAAATGTGATCAAATGTTCTCCTGCCATTGGAAAGTGCAAAAAGTGATATAAAGTAGTGATAACTGTTCGACCTTACAGTTGAAACAGATTGTTAATGAAAATGTAAAAATTGTTGTTGATCAATTTGTGTGATACTGGAATTAGTTCCAAGTAAGTGTTATAGCCTGAAGCAGACCTCGTGTGCTGTTACTCGCAGTCAGCTGCTATCCGCCTTCTATCCTGAAGTGTATGGTGCGTTCTGTGGTCGTGTTGGGTTTCAGTCCTGGTCGCTCAGGCGCTGTGTTCGTTGCGTGCGTAATTATCAGAGTGGCTAATTATAGACCGTTCAGTCATTGAAGGATTGTTCCAGTCCAGTGGAAGCATCCGTGGGGAACTTAGAAAGACGCAACGTACTACGCTTCAATGTCCCAGATAAACTTCCGCTGGAAAACTCAAACACCTGTTACTTACTAGCTGCAACTTGTCACCTGACTGTTACACATGTAAGCTTCTGAGGAAGTGGAGCAGCAAAAGAAGCTGCATAATTATCTTTACCTTTCGCAGCCAAGCGCTTGCTGAAAGTTTTTTCATGATAAAACGAGAAATTAGACTACGCCTCAATATCGGGCCGATTTTACTGAAGCCAGAGGAAACGCCTTTACAAAAGGCAACTGTGTTACCAAAAGATGCCAAAAGGCAAGTCAGGTCAAACACGCGAAAGGGCTCTACTGTGGTTGCGACTGCGTGCACTGCTATTAACCCCGCGACACTTCCTAGGGTAGACATTGACTTATCTCCACAGCTTTCAACAAAAGTCCCATCAGTACCAAACGTCATCCAACGAGCATACGAAAGTCAATCTAGGAAAGCAACTGGCCTTACTCATAATGGTTCATGTGAGTCCACGACTTCCACCAAGGGCATAGAAACACTCAAGACTACCTCTAAAGACCAGGAAACTGGTCACGCGAACTTAAGCATGTCTTTGCTTTGTGATCTTGGACATGGTGACACGTAAGTTGAAACTGGAGCTGTGCTGATGATAATATTTCTCGACATGAAGTAAGCCTTTGACCGAGTCCCTTACGCTGGCCTTCTGACCAACCTTAGATCCTCTGGTAGCTTTAACCAACTATTGCTTTGATTCACCTCATACCTTGCTAATTGCACCTAGTCGGTTCGACTAGGATACAAGGATTCAGAACCAAGACCAGTAACCAGTGGAGTATTTCAGGGCAGTGTCCTAAGACCATTGTTGTTCCTCCTCTACATCAACAATATATTTGACTCCTTTTCACAAGGTAAACCGTTTCTATCCGTGAAGCAGTCTGGAGATTCTCTGGTTTGCCGGTGTAAAACTCTGACTAAAATTATTTCATTGTTCACCTAGGCAACCGGTGAGGTTTGTTGAACTGATTGCTGCGTTTGAATGCTTGACATGCTTATCGCCATGCTTGCTTGGTGCTCGTTTCGGTTGCAACATGTGACTGTCCTGTGTACTGTGAATCCTCCGTTCCCTAGCTAGATCGTCAACGGTGTCACTTTTTATAGCTAGGTAACAGGGAGTCGTTTACTGTGCCAATGAAAGTTTCCTTGCAACCCGACCTGTTTTTTCGAATCGCTCTCCAGGCTCGCGATACAGGCTACTCGGTAAATTGCTGACCCCGACTCCGGAAGAATCTCAGAGTCGGATGGTTCAAACTTATTCCGTGAGCTCGTTTCGTTTATTTTTCATACTTTCCGGTTTATTTTTGCATACGGTAGCCTAATTTTGCGTCATTTTTTAAACCACGGAATCTGTAGGCCCTGTGGTAGAGTATCTCTTTAGCGTTGTATCGCTCTGTGCCAACGTTTTGGGACGTGGATACTCTTTTGTGGTTCGCTCACCTTGTGACTGAGTTTTATAAGCACAGAATCACTTCCGACTACGCAACGTGTAGCAAGCTATTATCTTATCTCCGCTGAGATATCAATGCAGGTTCGAGACGTTTTAATGTCTCAGACCGAAAACCGCTATGAGGCTCTCAAGGAGGCCACGATTAAGCGTGTTATGCCCTCTGAGAAAGTTTGCCTGCAGTAGCTTTTCAACGATCTGCAGCTGGGCGACAAACTGCGCACAACCCTGCCATGGGAGATGCAGCAACTCCCTAGTTCCTGAACCATGGGCGAGACTTTGCTTCGCTAACTATGGCTACAGCGGCTACCAGAAAACCCGCAAGCGATTCTTGCCATCGTGAACTCCGTTTCGCTCACTCAACTAGCAGATCTAGCGGACTGAGTTATTGAGCGCTCACAGCCGCAAGCCGACGCCAGCATGATCAATGCCGTAACGTCCCCGGGAACTTCTATCACTAGCTTACAGTCAACTATAAAAGCCCTTCAGACACCAGTTGCAACACTTAGTCGTCAGGTTCAACAGCCTACCAAGAACCGTCGTCGCTATAGCCGAGCAAACTTGCCCTTCAATTGTTCCAAGTCCAGCAGCAGACAGGCCTGCCATTGGCACCATCAGCGCTTCCGTACCACAGCTCGTGCATGTAGCAAACCTTACAACTTTTCCGAGAATCAAAGAAACTTCTCTGCCGGTCAGTAAAGGCGACGGACGCGACCGTCCAATACCAAAGTCGCCTGCTCCGCCTTAGGGGTTTAATTTCCGGCACAGAGTTCCTAGTCGACACGAAAGCCAAAGTTAGCGTTAGACCCCGTAACTCAGATAAGATCGTCTCACGCTCGCCGAACAAGCTGCGTACTGCCGATGGCACGCCAATCGTAACGTTCGGCGAAAGGTAGCTAACGCTGAAATTAAATAAATAAATAAATAAATACTTTATTCTCGACTATGCGAGGCACGCCCATGGAGGCATGATCAGATATGTACAACTGTACAAACATTTTATGGCAATTGTGACAGTAACAGTAGAAAATTGGTCGTATGTCCATGATAATATAAATAAATAGATAGTTTATTCTCAGTTTCATAGAGACGCACCAACTTAGGCATGATCAAGGTTTAAAACTGTTGTGTATCACGATGATACATCGGGTTCAATCGTGTGTAGTTGAAACGGTGTCGGGAAGAGTTGATATGTGAATCTAGTCGACTTGCCAGTATGTAGTTGTGGGCTGTGACTTTATTCAGTGGCGAGTCACATCCGCCACGTCGCAGTGTTGTTAAACAGACATTTGTGGCTTTTTATAGGGAGAACGCTTGCCAGGCGAAAACCCACCACGTCCTGCAACACTGCCGTAAAGCATTTTGAACATTAATGTTGAACTGGCAAAGCCGCTTGACGACTGGTTTCACCTTCGGTTTTTCGCGGGGTAATGGCTTCTAATTTCCTCTGTTAGTTGGACGGGTATTTTGATCTGGGTCGCCATGATTTTTGAGGTCGGTGGAGGAGAGGGACATCGCGATTTTTCTTCTTGTTGTATGTCCAGGTGAGCAAAAGGTTCAATTTTTCCACTGTCCAGATTTTTCAGATGTATAATGTATGGGAGTATGAGGATATGTCCAGTTCTCCATACTGGACAAGGGTTATGGTGATTGTAGGTCGGTCCTTGCGGAGTTTTACCATCCTCCATGTCAGTCCTTGTGGGTTGTTACGTCCGTCTTGGGCCAAAACTGTTCCTCAGTCCAATCCCAGATCTCCAAGATGTCCCGGACCTCAGAGAAAAGGGAAAGTGAGGGACAACCGAGAGAAGACCGCAAGAACAGGCATGGAGTTGAACATTGTTAATGTCTTGTGTTATAACATTTGGGCTTGAGACAAAAGCATGTACACTGTGCAACAATAATTATGCTGAAAATGTCTTTTGAGTATCCTATAGAATCATTAGCCGTATAGGTGGATTGCTATCGCCTGCGTAGAGACAAGAGCGTTGCACCAGTAAGTAAAGTACGAGTATCCGTTTGATATGAGTCGATAGTTGCGTGGGGATAGAGCAAAGAGAGTTAGAATGTTGGTAGTGATTGTCAGGTGCATGAACAGCACGTAGTTAGTGTAATCCGAGAGGGGGCATAATAAGCGGAAATAAATAGGTTGCTGCGAGAGAGTCTTAAAGATCAATTGGTGGCAGGGCAGCGGAGGGACTGGATGCAGATATTCTAAAGGAGTAAAGGTTATTGAGATACGGGGTGGCTACTAACAAGCACTGGATCATCGCATATGCATGGGGCCAATGGCCATTAGCTACTTCTGAAGAGAGATGCCGAATTTATGACGACCGACAGATGGTGGCGCTAGGAGTGACTCAGTCGCCAGATGCAGCTATTCTAATCAGACGCTTTGTCACTAGTGTATGCCTATAGGGTCGATGAGTGTATCTATAGGCCAGTGAAGGTAAGTGATAGGTCAATAGATCAGCTAAGCTGTGACGCAAACAATCCAAGAGAATGAACGTTGTAAGAGGGAGCGAGCTCCGGATATCCGCAAAGTTAGATGGGAGCTATAGCGACTAGCTGCTGCTAAGCAGAGATAGTGGCTCTAGAAAAGAATGAATCAGTGGCTGCTGTAGCCATGTCATTAAGAAGTTTGACCAATACTGGATACCTACAGTTTCGATGAAGAAATCGACATGCGAGCGAAGCTTTAAGAAACAGACGGCAGAAGAGAATGAAGGTTGGAGAGTCAGTGGGTGGCTCCTTGTAATCTACATGGAGCCAACAATGACTAGCTGTTGTCAAGTGGAGTTGACGCGAGTAGGACGAACGACAAATATCGGCGCGCTAGGAGAGAGAAGAGTGACCAGCAATAGAGTTTAGACTAAGCCTTCAGTTACTAGTGGATCCTACGGTGGCACATAATAAGTCAACAAACCATCTGAGCTGTGATGCAAACAATCCAAGAGAATGAACATTGTAAGAAGGGAGCGACTCCTACAGATCTCCGGATATCCGCAGAGTTAAATGGAAGCTATGGCGACTAGCTGCTGCTAAGCAGAGATAGTGGCTCTGGAAAAGAATGAATCAGTGGCTGGTGCAGCCATAGCATTAAGACGTTTGTCCACTATTGGATACCTACAGTTTCGATGAAGAAGTCAACAGGCGAGCGAGGTTTAAGAGAGACAGACGGCAGAAGAAAATGAAGGCTGGAGAGTCAAGAAGTGGCTCCTTGTAGGCTACATGGAGCCAACAATGACTAGCTATTGTCAAGAAAAGTTGAGGCGAGTAAGATGAACGACGGATAATGGCGCGCTAGGAGAGAGATGAATGGCCAGCATTGGAGTTCGGATTAAGCCTCCAGTTACTAGTGGATCCTACGGTGGCACATAATAGGTCAACAAACCATCTGAGCTGTAAGCAAACAATCCAAGTGAATGAATATTGTAAGAAGGGAGCGACTCCTACAGAGCTCCGGATATCCGCAGAGTTAAATGGAGGCTATGGTGACTAACTGCTGCTAAGCAGAGATAGTGGCTCTGGAAAAGAATGAATCAGTGGCTGGTGTAGCCATGTCATTAAGACTTTTGACCACTATTGGATACCTACAGTTTCGATGAAGAAATCAACATGCGAGCGAAGCTTAAGAGAGACAGACGGCAAAAGAAAATGAAGGTTGGAGAGTCAGGGAGTGGCTACTTGTAAGCTACATGGAGTCAACAATGACTAGCTGCTGTCAAGAGGAGTTGATGCGAGTGGGACGTACGACACATAACGGCGCGCTAGGAGAGAGAAGAGTGACCAGCAATAGAGTTTTGACTAAGCCTTCAGTTACTAGTGGATCCTACGGTGGCACATAATAGGTCAACAAACCATCTGAGCTGTGATGCAAGCAATCCAAGAGAATGAATATTGTAAGAAGGGAGCGACTCCTACAGAGCTCCGGATATCCGCAGAGTTAAATGGAAGCTATGGCAACTAGCTGCTGCTAAGCAGAGATAGTGGCTCTGGAAAAGAATGAATCAGTGGCTGGTGTAGTCATATCATTAAGACCTTTGACCACTATTGGATACCTGCAGTTTCGACGAAGAATTAAACATGCAAGCGAAGCTTAGAGAGACATACGGCAGAAAAAAATGAAGGCCTACGGCGAACACTTCGCTGGTCTTTCATGGTAGCAGCCGTGCCTTTCGCCATCATAAGCATGGACTTTCTTCAACGCTTTGACCTCATCATCAACGCTAAAAGGAAGAAACTTATCGACTCTAGGACACAGCTCAGTGTTATCGGGATTAGCGCCAACGTGTCTGCCAGCACTCCCGTTCGTGTCCCATCTCAAGTTTTACAGCCATTTAACGCGCTTTTCAACAAGCATTCTTAACTCGTTCGCGTTCCGAACGACTTGCCCCCTGTGACGTTAAACGGCATGCAATACATTTGCACTAAGCGTCCACCTGTTTCGGTCTGCCCTCGCAGATTATCCCTGGACAGGCTCAAAGCTGCTTAGGCGGAATTTGCTCGAAATGGGAATCCTCAGCCCGTCCAAAATTCTATGAGCATCACCATCACACATGCTGCCGAAGAAATTCGGTGACTGGCACCCCTGTGGTGACTACAGGGCCCCTAATAACGTTACCGTCCAGGATAAATACCCCATTCCGCACATGCACGACTTAACCTCAGCTCTAGCTTGTAAGTCTATCTTTAGCAGAGTCGACTTAGTTCGCGCCTACTATCAGATACCTGTGGCGCCAGACGACATTGCTAAAACAGCAGTCACCAGGCCATTCCGCCTATTCCAGTACCTCAGAATGCCTTTCGACCTCAGCAACGCTACTAAAACGTTTCAGCGTTCCATTCATAAGGTAATGCAAAGACTCGAAGGCGTTTATCCTTATCTAAATGACATTTTCTACGCCAGCTCTACTGACCAAGAACATAAATAAATATATAAATATAAATATAGGTATATTTCTAGACAAGCGCTAGATGCTGTTCCTGCGTGGGATCAGATCAAATTGTACATAACATCCATGCTCATGCATGGAGAAGAAATATCGTTAATAACTGCTTTTGATCGTGTTTATCTTTCCGAACAGTTAAGCAGGGATAAATACAAACGTTTCGTAGGCCTGGACATTTTTGAAGTTTGGGTCTCCGTAGCTTATGTACGAATTCTGCGCTTTTCACCGGCTACCGCTGCCAAACCTTGAGGTGCCTGATTCCATTAGTAAACTATCAATCTATTATGCCAATGGATTGTGTTATTTTCGATGGAAAATGCCCCACTAGAGGAAATTTGATCCATTTTCTTTGGTCACATCACCGCATTTCGAGCATCCATTAGTAGCGGGCTCATGGAAAAGAATAAGCAAGCCAAAATTAGATCGTAAAAGTGGCGGGTGGAAATAAGGGAAATAACAGTAGTGGCTAACAATTTAGCCATTCTTAGAAAAGTGCGACTGAAAGGCCGGCCCACTTAACTAGAAAATACACTAATATTGGAAAATGGAACCAAAATATAGCCCAGAAACAGCATACCAGAACCGCAAACCTGGCGCGAATTTCAAAGTGTAAATCTCCAAACAGCGGAATCAACGCCGTTTTGGAGCCGAAATGTTAACTAAAACGGGACAACAATGGGCGGTCTAGGACAAACCTTAGGCGCTGGTTACGACAAAGGTAAAATAATTAAGCTATGTGCAGTGGTTATGGAGATATTTGCATTTTTAGCGGTCGGCGGCGGATAGCGCCATTTTCGAGCCTCCGCTAAATTCACGTTCTGCTTTGGAAGCAGATACAGAAAAAAGAAAGAAATAATACAAAAAACGGCTAGGCGTAATAAGTTCCGAATATGGAGTAGTAACTGGGAATGCCTAAGATAACGTGTAATTCGCTGCAGTAGCGAAGTATGACGCAGTGGGCCGAAAAGCATACTTTCTCAGTAAACGTAGTAAAAGTTGGGAAAACAGACGGAAAGGTTTTAGGGAAATACTAGGTAGGCTGTAAGGATTATTATATAGGTAGAACAGCACAGGATATGGTGTAGCTAGCCCACAGCCAGAATGCGACCATGTGCGATTTTCAGAGTATATTGGGCCGCAGAATCCACTATGAATGTGGAATTCAACGTTTTTAATGCTACGATGTGGATGCGAAAATTATACCAAAGCCGCATGAGCTGAGTCCATATGGATAAGACAAGGGAACATAAAACTCATTTGCCCCGTCTGAACTAGGATAACGCAAGCATTTCCTACAGAAATATTACCAGTTTCGACTCTTTGAGGCTATTTTATACGTCATTATGGTTGTATCACTGGCACTAATGAGCCAGGGTGGTCTTCCAGTGATAATAAAAAAACTAATGTGAGAAAATTCACAAAATGTGTCCAGGTGAGAAACACCTTGGGTTCCGCTTTGGTTAGACACGAATACCACTTCTTTTGGGGGTTGCGCCATCTCAAGCATGACCGATTAGTGGGCCACAGGTGCTAAAGCACACAACTGTGCATTAAGTTGCTAGTTTAGAGCTCTATTTCTCTTAGCTGATAGTCGGATGCAAGTGCCTGTGGTGTTGGACCAGAATAACGCAATCGTTCCCTGGAGAAACATCATCAGTTTCAGCACTTTGAGGTTATGTTATATATCTTAATGGATGTGCCTCCAATGCTAATGAGCTAGAGATGTCTTCTATTGATAATAGAGAAATAGGTGTCCAAAAAATTAGCGAAATGCATTCAGGTGTGAAATTCCACGCATGCCGCTTTGGTTAGGCATGATCACCTCATCTTATAGAGGTTGCACTTTCTCATTTGTGGCGGATTATTGGGCCTCATGTATTAAAGCACACCATTTCTGCATCGCGTTGCTATTTTGAGCTCTAACTCTCTTGGTTGGGAGTCCGATGCAAGTGCAAGTGATATTCACCAGTGTAAGGTAATAGAAAACTGGGAGATCACAACAGCTATTAACTTGGAGGTTTCCTGGTGGGAAGCTTCCACATTGTCAGGCAACGTGAATGAACAATAATATAACGCAAGCAGAGAAGCTAACGGAAAACAAGTGGGAGCTGGTTGTTCACCCACCATTACGTATTACGTATGGTAGGCTTTGGAGCCAGGTAAAGGTTAAAATTACGTACGAACGGCCAAGGAAAGAAGAAGTGGTGGTCAAAATATCTGGGTGTCTAGCTTTCCAGGTGACAGGGGCCTCACTGCCGCATGGTTAGCTTTTTGCCAGAGAAAGGGAATCCGGAAAAATTGTTGTGCAAGCATAAAGGATTGAAGAAAAGGATCTGGTTTTTCATAATGCCTGTCTACCAGCGTTTCCGATAGTGATAGGCATACGTATAACTCAGATAAAACTAAATGTACGGGCCAAGAAAGCTTAAGTGGAGAGTAAATGCCTGAATATAGGTTATGGGGATATTGCCTTCGAGGTGGGTAGGTGGCCCTGTTATATAATCAGCGGTGTAAAGTAGCGAGTACTTAAACCTAGGGGTGGGCATCGGTTATGGGCAACTAGTAGATGCCGATTACGTAGGCTAGTAGAAATACCTATAAAGCAGGCAATTTATACGACTATTTTAGACCGATAAATGGTACCTTACGGGTGCACCATATGTGTAGACAACAACGCTAGAAGCTGACATTTCACATGAGGCTTAGTCTTGTTAAAATGTTTTTAGTAGACGTGACTCATGGGTCACAAGTATAAGTATTCGCAAGAGGCCAAGTGGACTAGGTATTTGGAAAATACTAAGGGGTAAAGATGGAGACGAAGGAACCAAAGTGTAGAAGAGAAGGAAGAAGTGAAGTAAAGTTTGTCCGTTCGGATTGCTTCCCCATTGCTATGCAATATCCTACCTGGTCAGTGCCTACAGGCTTACGATGCTCCCATTCAATAGTACAAGGCTGCTTTACGTGCTGATCTGTTGAGCAGTAAGAAGCTGGACGTCGAGAAGGAGCTTTCAAAGGATTTGAGCTACCGATTAGTGTTTCCAGGTTGCCTTTGCGGTAGCGTCTACTATTTCAAGACTTCCCATTTAACTAAGTGTCGGTGGGAGCCAGTAAAGCGCTCAGCTACTACTGGGGTAGGCTGAATACCTTTTGTGGTCAGATTAGCAGTCCTAACATCTGTAAGATGAGTGCAACTGATCGGGCCAAGATCTCTCACGTCGTGTGACAGGGACCGCAAAGTATGGGGAGGACCTGTGAGCCCAAGATGCTCCTGTCATGAAGCCTAGTTGAGCGCAATACAAAGTTGCGCCAGAGCTGACCAAAATGTGATCTATGCCCCATCGGGGCCGGTCTCAAAAAGGTTGTCATCAGAATCACAGATGTTGAAAAGGCGTCTTATGTTATCCAGGCACATAAACTTTCGTCATCTCGACGCTCTCTTGCAAGGCTTAAAACAGCATGGGTTACCGGGTAACCCGCTAAATGCGAGCTTGGCCAAAGTTCAATCGACTTCCTTGGCCACCGAATATCCGCCTCTGATAGTAAGGCTATGCCAAACAAATCCAGGGACTGAAGGACTATCCTGCTTCTAGTTCCTTCAACCAGTTACGCCGATTCCTTGGCCTGATTAACTATTATTGACGCTTTATTCCTAACTGCGCGAGCATTGTTCTACCAATGACTGCCTTGCTCCGCAACAACAACCAGCGCTCTTTGCATTTTCCAGACGACGCTTGGCTGTCTTTTGAGAAGCTCAAAGATGTTATCTCTAATATAGCGCTTCTCGCACACCCAGGCACATCTGCAACACTCTCCCTGACCACCGGCGCGTCCGGCACTGCCGTCGGTGCAGTTCTTCAACAACTCATGGACCATCAATGGATACCTCTAGCTTTTTTCTCGAAACGTTTACAACCTGCCGAATCGTGTTACAGAACCCACGGTAGGGAACTGTTAGCTATCTGCCTAGGTATCAGACATTTCCGTCACCATCTCGAAGGTCGACATTTTACGGTATTTACTGACCACAAGCCATTGATCTACGCAATCAATGGCACAACGGACAAGTATTCTCCGCGGGAAACTAGACACCTAGACTACGTTTCTCAGTTTACGACAGACGTACAACATGTCTCAGGTGCTCTCAATCCCGTCGCGGATGCGATTTCACGCATTCAGCAGGTCAGCTTATCGCCTGGCTCCAACATTGACTAGCCGCTATGGCTGTTGCCCAACAAGCTGATCCCGACATAGACAAGCTACGACGCAACACCTCGTTGAAACTACGTGAAGTTCCACTAGCTTCATCTGAGGTGACCATTCTTTGTGACGTCTCACAAATTTCTCCCCGACCCGTAGTTCCTACTTCGATGCGTCGACCAGATTTCAACGCTCTACACAACCTGTCTCATCCCGGCATACGTGCTTCGCAGAAGCTCGTAACGAAACGCTTAGTATGGCCCAATGTCATTCGCGATGTCCGCTTTTGGGCACGCCCATGCTTAAAGTGTCAGCGCGCCAAGGTCTACAGACACACCAAAAGCCCACTTGGCATCTTGCCTGCTCCTGACTCTCGTTTTGCACACGTTCATGTTGACCTGGTCGGACCTTTGCCTTCATGCAAACGCTACGTGTACCTCCTCACTTGTGTCGACCGATTCACTCGTTGGCCAGAGGCAATTCCGATAGTCAACTGCTCATCTGAGACAGTCGCACAAGCTTTCCTAGAACGCTGGGTAGCTCAATTCGATTGCCCAAGCGTAGTCATCACTGAGAGAGGATCACACTTTGACGGATCCTTCAGTAAATTGCTCAACGTTCTTAGTTGCCAACATAACCGAACCACCGCATACCACCCTGCAGCTAATGGGATGGTAGAAAGGTTCCACCGGCAACTCAAAGCATCACTCTGTGCCCAATCTAGCACATCCTGGCACGAAGCACTTCCGCTCGTTCTCTTAGGCATAAGAAACACGCTTAAAGCGGATTTGCACGCCACTCCATCTTCGCTAGTCTTTGGCTGCACACAAAGCTTACCTGGTGAACTCGTTCCACCGAAAGCGACAACAAACTTCGACTATGGCGACTACGCAGCTCGCCTATCTCATCACCTGCGACAACTCTAGCCTGTGTAACCCAGAGCACAGAGCTTGAGTACCAACGTGGACGAACGCTTAACTACTTGTACGCACTTGCTCGTTTGCACTGACGGTGTACGCCGGCCACTCCAACCTCCTTATTCTGGCCCTTACCGTGTCTTACGCAGAAGCGACAAGAAGTCTACCATTGACTAAAATGGTAAGACTGAAACGATCAACCTCGATCGACTCAAGCCAGCATTCCACGACAAGTCCGACTCTTCGGTGCAACAAGCACCTTCACAGCCTGTGCCATCACGGCTAGCAACGCAACTTCAGACGCGTCAGTTTGCTAAAGCAGAACCGACAACCTCAACCGACAGCACTCCTACTAGCCCTGAGATCAGTCGACGCGGTAGGAAGCTCAATCCTCCAGTTCGTTTTTCGGACTTTGTTAGAACTTACTATTTTACATAGAACTTGCCTCTAAAAGTTTCTTCTCTTACCAAACGTTTTCCAAAATCCACCAAAATCGACCAAAACGGTTTGAAACTAACAAAAAGAGCAAGACCTTTTTAAAATCCAAAAACAGCTTTACACGTTTTTTTGCTTTGCACACTTTTGTGTATTGCTATGCATCTATACAGCTTTTTCATTTTGCTTTCCATATACATCGTCGGTTGGTTGCACCTCGGTTTCAATTTTCGCTGGATCCCTGCACGTCAACTGGAAGTGGAGCGAACTTCCTGCTCAACCACCTACGTGAACTTTACTAACTGTACCCCCACAAACAGTTATTTAACATTTCGACACCGTAGGAAGGACACGGGTGGGAGCCCGCTACCGTCTAATTGCATGGTTCTCCCCCAGCCGCTGCATCAGGTTTCACAACCTGGTCTCGCACAAGGCTGACCCGCGACGGACAGTCCTCACGTAGATCGAAGGACTGCTTACACAGTACCTTCTGAGAGAGGGCTGTGTAGTAGCCTGGAGATTCTCCTGTTTGTCTGTATAAAATTCTGACAAATTATTTCATTGTTCACTTAGGCAACCGGTGAGGTTTGTTGAACTGATTGCTGAGTTCGAATGCTTGACATGCTTATCGCCATGCTTGCTTGGTGCTCGTTTCGGTTGCAGCACGTGACTGCCCTGTGTGCTGTGAATCCTCCGTTTCCTAGCTAGTTCGTCAACGGTGTCGCTTTTTATAGCTAGGTAACAGGGAATCGTTTACTGTACCAATAAAAGTTTCCTTGCAACCCGAGCTGTTTTTTCGAATCGCTCTCCAGGCTCGCGATACAGGCTACTCGCTAAATTTGCAGATGACATCAAACTAGTCTTCCCCTTTGACTTAGCCCACCCGCATAACGGAATCTCGTGTGTAGATTGACCTTAAAGCGCTTGAAGCTTGGTGCGGCCTGTGGATGATGGATTTCTCACCTGCAAAATGCAAGGTTATATCACGCAGTTGTAGTGCGCCTCCCAACGCGCTGAAAATAAATGGCTGATCAATTGCAGGGTGTACTACAGTCAGGGACCTTGGCATGCATTAATCCAGTTCATTTAACTTCGCCGAGCATGTGCACTACAGCTCCGCAAAAGCTCTATCAACTATTGGGATAATTTGCAAAGCGATGCTACATGTGGAATCACGGCTAGCCCACTACAGGTCCTGCGCACGACCGATTTTGACGTACCGTTCAATTGTGTGCAAAGTTCACGCAAGCGTGACCGTATAGAAATTGAGGGTGCAACGCAAGTTTACCAAACGTCTCCTTGGTTCGTCCACGCTTGGTTATCGAGGCAAATGCAAACAGCTTAAACTGGAACTACTGTGGTTACGCAGGCACAAGCTCTATCTCTTGTTGCTGTTTCAGGTGATACAAAACCCAGAGGTCGATACAGATCAGTTTGTTCTACAAGTAGACAAGGATCGGTACCTCATACTAGCCAGACCGTTTACCATAACCTTGCCTAGGGCTCGACCTAGCATCCGTTCCAACTTCTTTCTACATAAATACACCGTCGCATGGAATCGGCTGCCGACGACCATCTGGAGAGCTAACACCTCTCTAGAGCTTTGAGCTTCTTTACAAAGAGTTCCACACACTATGACAATAGCGGAATTCCAAGGTGTATGCATTCCTGAGTATGAGTTGTGGAAGCATGGACCTGATCGCTACTAAAGGATAACCAAACAAGACCGCCACAAGTTTTGTTGCCACCAAATTATTGGATATCCAGCCCAACCGACAGCTTCCCATTACTCCGACGGACGCAGTTGTTATCTTCTAATGATCCATGACCTCTGAATCCCATTGCGTGAGGCAGCGCACTTGCTTCGTTTGAATCCACTCTCATTTACGCTCGTTTCCATGTATTCTCCATTCGCTTTATGTGTAGGGCTGTAGACATATTACTCAAGCATTCTCCTACTCAGCCTGCTTTAGCTGTCACCTCACAATTAAGCACACTTTATAACCCAGCGCGACGTAGCGCCTAAGCTTAGTAGCTGCAGTTGTCTCCATAAGTTTATCCAGAGCTGATACTGCAACCATACTTCCGCTACAGCTGTGGTATGTAGTCCCTTATTGCTCCTGATGCAACTTTGAAGGTTTGTTAGTTCCTGCCCCACATGGCTGCCCTTAGCCCATTCCTTCCAGAGGCCATGTTATCCCTACCAGATGCAACATCTTCGACTGCTCCATTTGCAGGAGTCCAGCACCATGCCTGGCTTTCCCTAGCTCAGGCAATCTGTGTACTAATCTGTTAGTACCATAGCGAGCTATTTTGAATCTATTATGATTGAAGTGCCGTTGACTATCTCTGTGATATTGTGGGTATCTACTAGGGAACAAGTCGCAATCATATGGTTACATCTGCCCACTGATACTCTCTTTCCGAGCGTCATTAGCTCTGTTTAGCAGTAGCGAGTTGCCATTGGCTCCATGCACCTCTGCGCATATCCGAAGCTTGTTATAAGCCACTCCTAATCTCCAACCTTTGCTCCCTTGGACCGCCTGTAGCACAACTCAGTTGGTATGGTGACTTATTCTGTGACAATTTAGGTATCCGCTAGTAACTCATGGCTTAACCCAGAGCCATTGCTGGCGTTTGAAGCTGTCCACTAGTGCAATTATCTGTAGTTAGTCTCACCTTCGTCACCTCTTTTAGCAACAGCTAGTCGCCATAAGCTCCATGCAAATCTGCGCATACCCAGAGCTCGTTAGGAGCCACTACTTATCTGCAACACTTGTCACTTGGAGTGTTTGTATCACAGCTGGTTTGGTGACTTATCCTGTAAGACTGTAGGTAATCATTAGTAACTAAAGGCTTAAACCGAATGTCATTGCTGGCTAATGATCTCTCCCAGCACCGTTATCTGTCGTTCGCCTTACTCTCCTCACCTCTTTTTGGCGGCAGCTAGTCGTCACAGGCTCTAGGAGTCTCTGCGCATAGCCGGAGCTGGATAAGAGCAACCGCTCGTCTCCAAACTTTATTCCCTTGGACCGTTGGCATCCCAACACAGCTGGTTTGATGACTTATTCTGTGACACTGTAGGTGTCCAATAGTGACCAAACGTCTAAGCGCATAGCTTCACTCGCCCACCGATACTAGCGCTATTATCTCTGTTCAGCAGCAGCTAGTCACCATAGGCTCCATACAACGCAGCGCATATCCAGAGCTCCGTAGGAGCCACTCTTTATCACCGACTCTTATTCTATTGGACTGTTTACATCACAACTCATCTGGTTTGGTGACTTATTCTTTGACACTGTAGGCATCCACTAATGATCAAAAGCCTTAAGCGAATGGCTCCACCCGCACACTGACACTATTCTAGCGACATTATCTCTGTTCAGAAGCAGCAAGTCCTTACCGACTCCATGGATCCCTGCGCCTATCAGAAGCTTGCTGGAAGCCACTACTTATTTGCAACACATCCTCTCTTGGACTGTTTGCACCACAATTCAGTTGGTTTTGTGACTTATACTGTGACACTGTAGGTATCCACCAGTAATTTAAGGCTTTAACTGAATGCTATTGCAGGCCAATAATTTCGCTCCTAGCGCCGTTATCTGCCATTCGCCGTGCTTTCGTCAACTCTTTCTAGCAGCAGCTAGTCGCCACAGGCTCCACGCATCTCTGCGTATATTTGGAGATTGCTAGTAGCAACTCCTTGTCTATAAAATTTATTATCTTGGACTGTTTGTTTCAAAACTCAGCTGGATTGATGACTTATTCTGTGACACTGGTAGGTATCCACTTGTGACCAAAAGTCTAATCGAACATCTCCACCCGCGCACTGCCACTATTCTAGCGCCATTATCTCTGTTCAGCAGAGCAAGTCGCCGCAGGCTCCATACAACGGTGCGCCTAACAGGAGCTCTCTAGGAGCCACTCATTAGCACCATTGCCCGTTCACTTGGACTGTTTGCGTCACAACTCAGCCGGTTTGGCGATGTATTCTGTGACAACTTAGATATCCACTAGCAAGTGATGGCTTAATCCGAATGCCACTGCTGGCCGCTGATCTCTTACTCCTAGCGCCGTTAGCTGTATTTTGTCTCACGCTTGTCAAGCTATTTTGGCAGCAGCTAATTTTCATAAGTTCCACGCATCTCTGTAGCTTTTGAGGAGCCACGGCTTTACTCCCTAAGCTTTATTTTCCTGGAAACTCGGTCTGTAGAATCTCCGTTTAGTTGTTGATCTATTCACTGATACTATAATTATCCACTGGTTATGGAACGTCTTAGTCCAATAGCTACATCTGGCCACTGACACTTTTCATTTCCTATCGCTCGTCTTACATTCGACACCTCAAATTGGCTGCTACTATTCATCGTAGACTGCATGCATTTCGACGCATAACTGGAGGTTGCTTGGATCCACTTCTTATCTTCCAACTTTATTTTCTTGGACTCTTGGCATCACAGCTTAGCTAGTTTGATGCCTTATGCTGTGACACCGTAGGTATCCACTAGTAACTAAGGGCTTAAACAGAATGCCATTGTTGGCCACCGATACTCTCTCCCTTAGCGCCATTATTTATCGTTTGTCTAAGCTCCATCTTGTCCGTTTAGCTGCTGTACGTCCTTGTTAGATTCCTGCATCACGGTGCTTATCCGGAGGATGCTAGGAGTCGCCTCTTGTCTCACCAACCTTTAGACGCTTGAATAGTTTGTATCGTCTACCTTTGTTGATTCATTGAGTTATTCTGTGACACTATAAGTGTATACTATTGGCCAAACGTCTCCTTTGAACAGCTACAATTCTCCGGCGACGCTCTCTCCTAGCGCCGTTATCTTTAGTTCCTTTCACTTTGAGCGCCACTGTTTGAAAGCAGCGAGTGGTCTTAGGCTCCATGCATTTCTGCGCACTTCCGGAGCCAGCTAGTATCCACTCCTTATCTCTTCAACCCTTAGTCACTTGGAATGTTTGTATCACTTAACTTGGCTGATTTGTGGACTTTCTCTGTGACACTGTATGTATCCACTTGTAACCGAATTTCGTGATCGAGTGGCGCCAGTTGGCCACTAATGAGGCGTCCACCAAAGCTACTATCTTTCGGTTGTCTCACCTTTAACCTCTCTAGCGACCGCGATCCGGCGTACGCTACCCTCATCGCTGCGCATATTCGGGGCTTGCTAGGAGCCACTCCTTATCTCTTCAACTGTATTCTCGGGGCTGCTTGTTTTACATAGTTTTGCTTTTCTGTTGATCTATTCTGTGCCACTGGAGTTATACCTTAGTAACTAGAATGGTTAACCCAAACAGCATTTTTGACCACTGAAGCCCAGCCCATTAGTACCATCTCACCATCATCTCACCTTCGACACCTAGTCACTTGGTTATATCCACCTAATCCCAGCCGTCTTCTATTATGCTCCACTTCCTAGCCTCATATAACCATGCACATGATAGTTATTATATGGCCTTCAATAATTCTCATCCCCATGGAGTATATGTAACCCTCGCCACATCTTCACTGTATCCTCTGGCTTCCGACTGAAACCAGTCGTGAGTACATAGCCACCTTCTGGTCTCCGGCTGAATTCCAACGCCGTAAGCTAATACCTTGTGGATTGCTTACCGGAACCATGGCCTTGATACTGATGTACATGAAAGTAATTTACCCATTGGGCCAGGTCTTCTGTTGCATAACCAAAAAGCATATTCATCGTAATATCTGTTACACATTATGCACCAGTTTGTCTCAAGTAAATATCCTGAGCTAGGACTTTCCCATTGCTTGGTACCATGACTGTCCTTTTTTGTCTTCTCTCCTCCTGTTCCTCTCCTTCCTTTTACTCTGAGGTTGTGAACTTCGTTGAGATCCTGGATTAACCTAAGGAACTGCCTCTGGGATGAAACGAAATAACCAAGCAGGACTTACCTGGACCATGGATTTACTTCAAAACCAAGCACCTGCACCCAACGCCTCAACCACCGATGTCCAGTGAGGATAGCTTTACACGAATTCTTCACACCTCAGAAAATATACATAAGCAGGGAAGGTGAGACCCCATACCCTGGAAAGTCTACCTACCTGCAAAAGCACTCTTCCTACACAATTGGCCACAACGTCCAGGTTGGGCTCTGACTGTGCCATTCGTTTGGGCAATAGAGGAGTCATTCGACTGCAACTGGATCATAAAAAGCTTGGCTAGTTGTGCGTCCGTTTAAAGAAATCGGCAACAGTGTTCCAAGACGTGGTGGGTTTTAGCCGGGCAAGCGTTCTCCCTATAAGAAGCCACAAAAGTCCGTTTATCAACACTGTGACGTGGTGGATATGACTCGTCAATGAATAAAGTCACCTTCCAATGTTACACTGGAATATCGACTAGTCCTTTTCCAATATTTTACTGATGCGTACAACAATGATACTCTCAGTCTTCACATACTGTCCTCACGCCACCTGCTGTGCTTTTTCTGTTTTACTCTACACCCACATGAATCCATTTACTCGCCACCCAACTGAGGACTTTACTCCTTATGAGTGTTGCAACTGTTTCTGCAAATTGTACAAATTAAGCTACAGCCAATTACGTGCGTTGTAACGTAGCGATTGTGCAAGCCAATTGCTTGTAAATTTTGCTCCAGCCTGAGTTGGGGTGCCTCGAGTAATTCGAGAACAAAATATTTATTTATTTATTTAGTCCCGGTGCAACATTCAAAGCCGGATAAGGATAAATAATTTTGGAGATATTACCTATACCATGGTTTCTTGGAGAAACTGGCCTCAGAAACCGACACACTGAGGTATTTTGACCATGATATAATTAAAAGGGGTCACGCGGTTTCGCGCAGACAAAATATCTAAAGTGGCTTTTGCGCGTTTCGCAGTATATAGTTCGCGTATTCGTTCATGTTCTTTTTACTAGGTTTGGAAAGTGTGTTCTGTGGCCACTAAATAAATAAATAAATAGTATATTCTAGGTAAAACGAGACACACCTGTAAAGGCATGATCAAATATGCATACAAGCATAGCTTCTGTGGAATGTTAAAACATTTCGTTTTAATGAAAGTTATAAAAGAAAAGATGTTGTCCGTATGAGTGAGCATACTGTCAGGTAATAGTCAGACCCAGGGACATTATGGCGCTGTGGCGCGCAAAAAATCCGTCAAAACACAAGTTGGGGGTAATTTCGCCAGGTGGTGATCCGTGAGCACAGGAGCCTAAACAAGGGTTTGTTGCAACCAATAACCATTACGAGATAGAGATGATCTGTGCTCCAACAAAGCATTCTTCATAGCAGAATTAGTTGCACAATTTGGATGTAGAAGGCTGAGGACTGCGTCTGTGTGAAATGCTTAGCTGTGACTTTATTTTGTGGCGGGTCACAACCGCCACGTTGCAGTGTTGTTAAGCGGACATTTGTGGCTTTTTATAGGGAGAACGCTTGCCAGGCGAAAACCCACCACGTCCTGGAACGCTGCCGTAGCTTTCGTTGAACAGTAGTGCAAGTCGGTTATGCATCGTATAGACCGATTTTGCATTCTATTATTCGCAGTCGGTTGACAGCCAAAATTCTTCGTTGGTTGGCCGAATGGCTTAGTACTGATACGGCAGCAGTCGTTGAAGCCGGTCAATGATGCAAGATTCGAAGAGTCGAATGATAATGATGCAGGTGAGTAAACACATTGTTAATAGAGGCCGGCTCTTCTATTATATTCTTGCTCGGCTCGCAAACCATGTCCAGCTATCCACGCTGGACTTGTCATGGGGTCGGTGAGTGAAGTTGTTTCTTGTGGCTGAATATGTCCTTAATAGGTAAAAACGCCATTCTCCGCAAACTGGATTTGGGATTCCTGCAAATGTAAGTAAGTGTAACTGTTTCCATAGCCAAGTGAAAATTCCATGGAAGACCATCGGAATAGCCACGTATACGTGCGCAACGCTGTCCATGAAATGACATCAGAATAGCTCCAGGTGACTAGGTTGTACATCCTAAATACTGCTGCTTTGGGGCCATATTGTACATCCATAGCCACGCAACCCTATTAAGTTGTCATAGCATTTTTCTATAACTTTTCTTATTTTCATCGTATTTACTTGGAAAGTAATACGGAAGTTGCAGCGAGCTTTTTGGCTACGGTATTGGCAATCTCTCCAGCACTCAAGAAATATTGCAGTTAATGCAACGATTGTGCCCTTATTGTGTAAAGCAATGAAGCCGCGTTCTGGCTATTATATACAGACTTTATATATAGTGATAGTTCTGCTGCAAAAAGGTTCTAACATCTGGCTGCCCTTAGAATCAGTTGAGTTTTGCGCTCGTGGTCATCCGTTAACTAGATACATACCTTATATTTTAGGCTTATGATTTCCAGTTAACTACGCCGAATTGTCGTTCGTTGTTAGAAGATTCTCATTTCTAAGATTTTTTATTAAAATGTTTACCGGTAACCATTACAACTCTTTTTGACATCTGATGCCATCACTCTGCTCTCTTTACATGAGTTCCCATATATCAGGAAGCGTAAGTTACCAAACCTGGCTAATGAAACTGGAATGCATATTGTTGAGGGGCGGTTAATACAGCGTTGGGTTACTTTGCTTAGAAGATGAACAACGGGCCCTCGTGAAATGGAACGCAGCCGAAACAGTTCAGATTCAAGTTCAAGCAGGACTAGAACGATAGGATTGGCCAGTGAGTGTTCCTGCTTCAGCGGGTCGTTAAACCACTAGTTAGCGTGCTTTGAACTACTGATGGACTTAAAACAAAAACCGCATTACACCCTGTCCAGCCGACTAATACTAACGTATGCTGCTCTATAAGTCCCTGCTGGGTCGGTTAAGTGATGTAAGAAAGAGAAAAAGTAAACTTAGAAGGCAAAAGTGAAAGTGGAAAGAGCTAAGCAAGTAGAATACCGCGATATTTGAGTCATTAAAAAGAACTGAAAAGTGAAGTGGGTCAATTATAAAAAAGGAAAAGTTTGGTGTTGCTACCCAAGAGCATCGAGATGGCGCGCAGAACCCTTAATATTAGGTTCTCTAGCCACGTGGTCTGGAAGCGAATCCCAGCGATCTATAATTGCGCGACAGACGAGTTTTGGTCTTACTCCTATCAGATCGTGGGTTATGCAGTTTCATAGGGTGACCGCGGAGAGTACGTAACGTAGCGGGAATAAATAGGACTGAGAAGTCCGGGCCAATCCTACCCGTCGAAATACGATAAGTGAAAATCAGGTCCCCTACTGTGCTTCGGTAGTGCATTGAGTACATCGCCAGACTGAGCAAGCGTTTAGGATACGTCTGTCCCCGTAGACCCTGCACTAACCGAGTGCCCCGAGTAACACCCACTCCAAGTCCAGTTTATCTGAGTTAAAACATGGTGGACAAGCCTGGATACAATATTCCAGGTGGGGTCGGACGGATGCCGAGAACAGTTTCACAAACAAATTGGGCGTTAAGGTTCCGAAAGAGCAGCGGATAAACCACATCATACAAAATCTCTGACTAGCAGCTTTCTTCCAATTGTCGCCTGAACGTAGTGCTGTTGGGCGTCCGACCCCTAAATCAACCTGCTGAGTGACAACAGGGAGCTAACCACCGCCAACAACCTATCGGGTGAGAGGATTAGCAGCTCGGATTCGAAGAATAGAGCACTTGGCCCTATTCATCGGCATCAACCATAAGGTAGACCATTCCCAGAGCCTATCCAAGGCACGCTGAATTGCCTCAGGACCCCCGGGATATCCAAAATATTGCAGAGCTTAAGGTCGTCAGCAAAAATTAGTGATAACAGTTCTAGCTACCCAGGCAAGTTATTTATATAGCTCGCGAACAACAATGGCCCCAATACCGAGCCCTGCGGGACACGACTAATGACAGCTTACTTGATCGAAAGGCTACGCCCCACCCGTACGCACTGTTCCCTCCCCTCAAGGAAAGCAGACACTCATTGAAGGACGCGACCACATATACCTTAAGAGCACAACTTCAGTGAGAGTCGAAGATGAGGAACAGTGTCAAAAGCTTTCGAAAATTCCAAGAGTAGCACGTCTACAACGTGGCCGATGTCTACCGCTTCGGCTTAGCTTTCAGTAGCTACAAGTAGATTAAGCTGCCAGGAAAGCCCTTGCGGAATCCATGTTTCTCAACACTGAGAAAGTTAAAACACTTCAGGTGGTGCTCCACTGAATCCCTTATCAGCTTTCCAAACAACTTGACTACTACGATTGTCGAACTGACAGGCTGGAAGTTCGCAGGCAGAGCGCTGTCACCTCCCTTAAAAAGCGGACAGATGATTGTCTCCTTTCATTCCGAAGGTAGTACGGAGCGGTCAAGCCATAAAAACAGCAAGCCTCTGCGCGTACCACTCAGCTCAGTGGCCGATTTATGCATCAGCTTTGGATGAATTGAATTAGGACCATTAGCTTTAGAAGAATTAAGGCCTTGTAGTAGCTCGAGGATCTGATTCTCCGTTATGTTAAACTTAGCTAAGCAAGAATCCTCTGGAAATCTTGAAAGCAATTCAAACTGTGATAAAGAGGTTGCCCAAGCAAAGGCCCCAGTATACTGCTTACTAAGTATATAAGCCTTGTCATAGTCAATTTGCGCACGGGTCCCGTCTGCTCGCAATACCGCTGGTATGGTCAGTTTTACCCCGCTGCATATTTTAACATAAGCAAAAATTGCTTGGGTTTAGCTGCGGCTGAGTCCGCTAAACCCTGCTTGTCCTTCTGACCAACAGTCCTAAGGTGTTGCATATATTTATTTCCAACCTCTCATTAACTACTATGGGTACTGGCTGCTGAAGCTGCTTGGTAGAGTAGTCAGCATCTAGGCCGTTGCTTGCTTGTGGTATCCATCTATGGAGGCTGTGCCCGTAACCCTCTTTTCCTCATGAGTGCAATATAGGGAGGGGAATCCTCCGAAAGGTAGCCCTAAATTTATCCTTGGCTAACTGGGCATTGTCGGCCATCGAGAGCTCACAGTTCAGCTCGCATTGCACCTAAGAATGATGATCGACAGTGGAATCTAGCTACTATTTCCAGGAAAGCGTTGAAGTCTGTTCACAATTTGCGGCCAGCCCAAGGCATCGCCTGTTGAACTATTAAGTGCTACCATCACTTGTCCGCTTTCCTGGTGCAGTACTCGTGATCAAGGATTACGTAAACTTAACACCAATATTAATAATGCAAGGGCTTGTGGTTGCCGTGCATTAGGAGCTGCCCTTCGTGGGCACAGCTTCTATCCGTCTAGAAATATGCCTTTATTTCTTTATTTATATTCTGGCACCAAGTCTCTTCGATACCGGTATTCCTTTCGCAACTCCAATAGTCGCATAGTCGAGATTAAGATGTTTAGTTATTTATTTATTTATGTGTAAAAGCAAACACATATATATGGCACCAATTTTAGGATAGACATACACAAAGCCCAGTTAGTCTTTAAGGCTTCAGGTTGCCAGCCCTCCACACTTCTGCCCGTTCGGAAGCGTTCCTTTCGCTGACCTCTTCCTTGCCCCCCACGAGATGTGCGTAGAAGGGTTGAATAATCCTACTTTGATCGTCGTAACGTGTTTAAGCTCCTGAGGGTACTCCTCATAGTTTCAAGGTCATAGGTGTATAGCATAGACCATCATCACGGGCCTTCTGTCTCCTCGATCAGTAGCCTCCAGTGATTTGAACAAATGGGTTCAAAAACGTATCACCATCGGAATATCATAGAAACAAAGCTTCAAGTTCCTGTAAGTGCTCCACTTACTTGCGATGCCATGGCCTTATGCTCCGTTTACCTTGACAGTGGATTACTTCTCCAGATTTCCGACTCCTCCTCTGTTTGGCGACAGTACCCTATGGATAACCTACCAAACTCGCCACTGAGGTCTGACGTCCATGCCCGTTGGACGTTTATCTATTTGTTCAAGCTCGTTCAAGTTTGTGTGGGACGGGAACGATAGGAGAATCCTTGCGTGTTCCATTTTGAGTGGATCGTTGAGCCAGAAATTGATAAAGTGCTCAAAGTTATTGATGGATCTAAAACGGAACACTCGTATCGCATTCTAGCCGACCAGTTAATGCCCAATTTTCCTGCACTAGCAGTCCCTGCTGTGACAGTCACGTGAAGTAAGCAAAGAGTAGGAAAAGCACTCGAGGGCACAGAATAAGGAAATGCACTTGAAATAAGAAAATAATAACAATGCGTGAAGAAAAGTAGAGAAAAGAAAATCGAAGTACGAAGATGCAAATTACTCAGGAAAATGGAAAGATTTCTCATTGCCACCCAAGAGTGTCAAGTTGCCTCTCAAACCTCTTATTCGTAGCTTCTCTGATAACACACTGGAAGCAAGTTCCAGCGCTCGATGACTGCGTGGCGGCCGTAGTTCCGAGCTAATTCGGTCGGACCGCGGTTTGTCCAGCTTCCAGGTATGAGCGCGTTGAACAGACAATCTAGAGGGACTGCATATCCAAGGTAAATGTGGACCAACCTTCTCAGTTAAGATAGGCTAGGATAGGATTAGGTCTCCCCTAAGCCTTCTGTAGTGCACTGCATGCATTCCCAAACTAAGTAGACGCCCGGGGTACGTCCGTCCCCGTAATTCCTCGACTAACCTAGTACCCACTCCTAAAACCCTCTCCAGCTCCATTTTGTCCCTTACGTGGCAGGGCGGACAAGCCTGGACGCAGTATTCCAGATGAGGCCGAACGAAAGCCGAGAACAGTCGCGTAAAGACGCCGCCAGTCAAGCCTCCGAAAGAACGCCATATTAACCAAAACGTGCGAAAACCTCTGCTTACGGTCTTCTTTCAGTTGCCGCTGGAGTGTAAAGCCGAAGAGTGTATGACTTTTAGGTGAACCTGGCTAGATACACGGAGAGTTCGACCCCACCGACCAAGTACCTCGTATGAGGGCAACCACTTCCAATTCGGATAACGGAGCACTGCCTGGTGTATGGACAGTAACCAGAAAGTAGACCCATACCAAAGCTTATCCAATGCTCATTGAATAGCTTCGGAACCCCAGGAACCTCGACGATATTCCACAGCTTCAGGTCATCAACAAACAGCAGCGACGGTACCTCAAGCTCCGCGCGTAGGTCGTTCACAAGGACAGAGAACAGCATCGGCCCAAGTATTGATCACGCCTTGCTTGGTGTGTCTCGACAAATTCGAGAATAAACTATTTATTTATTTATTTAGTACCGAGCCATGCGGCGCGCCATTGAGGACAGACTTCCTAAACTATAGGCTTCGGCATACCCGTACACACTGTTCTTTACCCTCCAAGAATCCGGGCACCCAATGAAGGACGCAGCCAGCTACCACGTAGGTGGTCAGCTTTGGCGCAAGCCTCAAATGGGGTACCTTCTCAGATGACTTCGAAAAGTCAACGAAAAGCACATCCAGTGCGTGGTCGTCATCTACTGCATCCGTCCAACTTTCATGAGCCACCATTAGATTCGTTAGACACGAAACACCCTTCCGGAATCCGTGTTGTACCTTGCTAGGTGGGTTAAACATACTCAGATGAAACTTCAATGAATTTGTCACCAGTTTCTCGAGGAGTTTGACTACTACACTCGTCGGCTTAACTAGCCTGTATCTTGCAGCAAGACTCCTGCACCATTTTTAAAGGTAAGACAGATGACAATTTCCTTCCAGTGGGAAGTTAAGGCACAGCTGTCAAGCGATTTCTGAAACACCATAGCGAGCGGTCCACTTAGTTCCGCAGTCAAATCATGCCAAAGTTTCCGGTGAATTAAATCAGTCCTAGAGGGCCTTAGAAGGATTCAGTCCTTGTAACAACCTACGAACTTCCGTCTCCGCTAGAATAAATTTACATAGTCCTGAACCCTCTAGGATCCTGCAAACCAGTACATACCCTGCCAAAGGGCTTTCCCTTACAATAGCTGCCGCATCTCGCCCACTAGGTACGTAGGCCTTGCCATAGTCCGTATGCGCGTAATTGCCGTCAGCAAGCATCAATAATGAAATTGACATGTTCGAACCGCAGCGTCTTTTGCCATAAGCGAAGAACCTTTTTGGATTCTCTGAAGCTTCGTTTGCTAGCCCCTTCTCGAAATTCAGCCGAGCATCCCTTAGGTGTTGCGTACAGCTATTACTAGCCTTACGGTGCCTGTCATAAGTATCGGTGGACGGAACATCTCGGTAAGTCCGCCAACATCTAGACCTTTTTGTGAGCAGATGCCTGCCAGTGGAATCTATCCTGGGCGGTTGTGCTCGTGCCACCTTTCTTCTTGTGACTGGGATGAGGGGAGTAGCGGCCTCTGTGCGGTAGGAGTTAAATTTATCCCATGCAACCTGGACAGTATTGTCGCCTGAGATCTTACAATGGAAACCCGAAGCCTTGGCTCTCAGTGCTTGATAGTCTGCGTGCCATATGTTCCGGCGAGCCTCAACAGTACTCTGGTAGCCTCTAACCAGAGTACAACCGAAGGGCGCACAAACATGATCACTGGATCCCAGTGGATGTCCGTAAGTAATGTCCCCAACAATCGAGTGACTTGGCAAATAATGGGCCTAAGATAGACGGTACTTGGGTGTCCATGCACCTAGTGGGGAGGGCAATGAACTGCTGCAACGGTACTTGAAGCCTAAGCTCAAGAAGATCAGCACCAAATGTGCCTGATGCTGAGTAGCAAGAAAGATCTGCCAAGAAAACCTCTGAAAGGTTGAAGTCGCCCATCACCAAACACTTGTTTGCGGAATGGGAGTGAATAAAGTCGAGTAGCTCTTTAGATACGCTCCCTGGGCTTCTATACACAAGTACAACTGTAATCTGAGCCGGGGATGTGCTAATCACAACCGACAGAGCTTCAACAGTTTTGTCTGCTGGCTGAAATAAGCAAGACTCCAAAAGATCAAGTTTACAGCTCAGATAAAGCGCGGAGCCCCCTCATGCCGGCCAACGGCGCGGTCGCCTCCAAATGGTCTGTACTATTGCGTTGGGCAACACCTGTGTGCTGGATAACACAGTGAACCGTTTGATCCAGGTCTTCTATTTTCTACTGGTTGGTACAAATGCGCTTCAATCCCTTGCACCGCCGGGACATCACCACTTCCAATGTACTACCAGAATCTGTACCTTCTATATATATACTATTTATTTACTTATTTATTAATTTACTTGATGCAATATGCCCTTGATATTCAAACCACCTCATTAGTGTGGTCCGAAGAAAAACTCCAACTTTTCAGATGAACATTGACTGTCCTCGACCATGCCGGAGACCCCAGCAAACCCATTAAACGATGTTCACAGATGGCTTTAACAACTGGAACCAGCCCCTTTATAAGTTTGATACATCTCCAAAAGCAGCTTTAGCTCCACGCAATCTTCATGCAATTTCGTGCAGGTAAAATATTCTATAATTGCTTTCGAGCGTTTCCGTGTATTTTTTACTCATTCTTCCGCGTTCTATTACGAACGCTTGGAGTGTGGTTTGCAACCGCTGAGTTTTACAGCTTAACTACTACTACGTTTGAGCTGTATTGTAAATTTCTAGATACGTAGCCCTATTAAGGCACTATGGCAATAAGCCACTTAGTACAATTATTTATCATGTTCTACGTATTTGCTAGAAAATTAATACGGCGTTTGCAACATGACTTTGGATTACGGTATTAGGAGTCGCTCCAGTACTCGTGAGCTACTAAAACTATTATGCTACTTTTGCTTTTATCGTGTACAGCGGTTAAGCTAGGTTCTGAGTAGCCTATCTCGTATTCATCTTTAGCCGTACTTTCGCTTCAAAGCAAGTTTCTACTTTTAGTTGAAATTAAAGTTATTTATGTTTGACGCTTGTGGTCATTCGCTGCTCAGGTTCATTTGTCACCTTTTACGTTTAGAATTTCCAGGTAAATACTCCGAGTCACCATCCGCTGTTATAAGTTATTTATGTTTGGTTCTCCTTTTTAATTTATTTTTACTGAAAACCATAACAAATCTCTTTGTTCAGCGTTTCTGACGCCGTTACTTTTCTGCTTTCTTACCATGAGCCCACCATGTAGCAGGATCCCAAAGCCACTGAAAATGGTTAATAGAACTAAAACGAATATCCTTGTGGGACCGTTCCCCCAGCGTTGACGTAAGGTGAATAGAAGGTGCAGCAAGAGGCACTTTGCAATGGAACACAGCCGCTAATATTGTGAAGCATGATGATTGCCTGTGGAATCCATCTACTATATTACGGAATGCGTTGAAGCAGTTTCACAAGTTGCAGGCAAACAAAGAAGTCGCCTACTGAACTACTACGTTTCACGTAGGCCATATCCGTCTTCCTGGTGCAATACTCATAACCAAGGAGTACCTAAACTCCATTCTCACTTACGCAACAGCACGTGATTACTGTACACTAGGATCTGACCCTCTCGTGGGCAAAGCCGCTAGTAAGGTCTAGAGATATACCTTTATTTATTTGTGTATGGGTAAAAACGTTCTACTTAACTTCCGTTAGCTTTTTCTTTTAGACCTGACCGAAACCCACCTGGCCCGTGGATTATATGCTCGGACAACTATACTGCTTATGAAATATACAACCCTCCTTAATCCGAGGTTCTTGCTCAACTGCGTAACTCCGTATCCCTGTCAACATATCTCTATCACCGTACTGCACCGCCGGTTCTAACTGTGGCTGGGAAAGCACGACTAAGCATTTTGCTCAGTCGACAGAAAATTGGGTGAACTACGACTGCGATTGTATCCGCGGAAAACCGGTCGTAAAGTTGCGTTGCAAGTAGCTCACTGCTATTCAGCTTGTGGTCAACGGTAGTGTTCAAAGAGGTGGTTGGTTTTTGCTTGGCGAGCTTTCTTCTCATAAAAAACCAAAATTTTGTGCCTAACGCAAGTGCGATGTGGCGATGTGACTCGCCACCAAAGTAAAGTCCCAGCCTGCTGCTAAACACTGGCAATGATCCCGTTAACTGATGTTTATGGGCACAACGGCAAATGAACAAATCCTCACCCTTTTGTTCGACCGTGTTTCTTAAACATATTATCGGTTCCTTCATACACGGAATTTTGGAAAGCAGTCTCCGGAGCAGTTGGAACACCCAGTCCAGGTTTCCATGATGAAAACACATGGATTTTGCCGGGCTTCCGCGCTTTATTTCTATCTGACTCCAATGAACAGGTCCATTATACTAGCATAGCTCCCATACGACAAGTACGTACCATTGTTCGAACCAGGAAGTTTGCGAACACTTACCTTTCTCTTTTGTTGTAGGCACGCTTATTTCGTTTCCATGTCGCTGACAACCACATGATCACGCTTGTACTAATGTGTCTCATTCATTCGAGAACGAAGTATTTATTTATTTGTTATACTTTTAAATGTGTGTATTGCCACGTCGAGAATAAACCAGTTATATATTTTTATAAACGCAGGTGCTACCTTAAAGTTACTACATCTATTTGACTCCGGTTTCTCACCAAGCCCAGACGAAATACGCCTCCTGTATCTAAAGATGGTCGAGGCATTCATTGCCGCTCCACTTTGTCCAGCTTTTCATCCCCACGTAACACTGTTCGGCTCCATTATAGTGTGCTACTCAGATGCTAATCTCAAGGGGTAGCACTAACAGGCATGCTGAGTACGGAATTAGGGAGAACATTTGAACTGGCTCAACCCAACGTGTAATAACAAAATTAAGGAAGGATGGAGGACAGGTAAGCGACAGCAGACAGCAGCATACAGCGTGGCTATCCAGAGGAGCAAGTGATCAGCAAGTACAACCTGTTAAATAATTGTACGGTCAGAAGATTTAAACCACAATAAAATTTAAGGTCTAATTACTGATGGCGGGCATGGTGCATCTTCACTACTGCAGCCTACTCCAGAAGTCTGTATGAAAGAAGCATGCAATAGAGAGGTTAGGGGTAGCGACAAAGTGCGGAGGTGCGAGTAACATAGGGGTTGTAGTAGATGCAGGCGGCCAGAGCGGGCGCGCGTTTTGGCTGGGCCTATGCTATTTGTTAATTTTTATTGATTATCTGGGAGTGGATCAAAGTGTAGCATCGGTGCGTCGTCGGGGCTGGCCATTCGGACTTCACCAACTGACTAGTCTAGAAAAAGCATTGACAGGACACTTTCTTCGCTGCAGACCCGACGGTGCGCTCGGTTGGTGTCAATCGCCCTCTGCGCCCCGGTCCACGGCGATGACGATCCTCGTCTCACAAGCAAGCTCAGACATCGTCTTTGGGGAACAAGTCCTCCGAGCTCGCGAACCAGGCAAGCTGTGGTCTCACTGGTAGTGGGGAGTGGCAATCAATTGAAGCCAGGAAGATGGGGTAGGAGGATTTCGGCAGGTTGGTTAGGAGATTTTGCAACTGCATTTGAAAATTGAGTAATTGGATGGAAAACACGGGTGGGTGAAAGGTGTTCGATACAGGCGCCGTAAGGCCTATGGAAATCGAGACCTTATACGAAATACAGTGTACGCATTTTTGATATTTGTTAGTTGTACCAAGATTTTTATCGGTTTGCAAAATGATTGTGGATAAAACACATGGTTATAATAATAGATGGCAAGCACGCGTGACAAGAGAAATAGCAAATGTTAGCAAAATTGATAAAAACTAACCTAGCGCTTGATCTGTTTACTGCGTCGGTTAGCTGCATGGGGTTGGAATTGGTTTGAGGTATGTCCAGGTATAATAGTGTGGTCTAGGTTGTCTGGTGAGAAAGATACAGCCGCGGGTGCGTTAAATGGTGAGGCTGTGCCTGGTGCGTTTGCAGGAGAGTCTTCGAAAATGCAATCTTAAGACGACTGATGGACACAGTTGTTTGGTGAGCATTCTTGTCTAAAGTAAAATGCCTAAGTGTTCCATAGAGTAAGCTGAACGGGTAGGTGTAGGGAGGCAGAAAAGCGTGACAAACTGAGTTGGTGCGTGCGAAAACGTGAGTGCAGGTAGAGTCCATTTTGTAGTTGTATATCCCTGATCTACTCACCCCAACACGATGAGGTTGGACCGTAACATGATGCGATGTTTCGCGTGCCGTAGTGCTCCATTAAACTGTGCTGGATGGTGCTTCTTGCACCTTCAGAGCCACTATTACCAGAGTGGTCAATGGTTAGCGGCTGGATAAGCTCAGTTTTCTGGCCCTACAGGTTGGAGGCTGCATTGAGAGTGGCTTCTTACTCCATCACACGGGCTTTTAATGGTCCAGTGCCGAAATTCCACTGCCTTACAGTAAAGTTTTGGAACTAAAGGCTTTGATTGAGAATGCTAATCGTTCTCCTTTCCAGGCCTGGGCAACCCGACAGCGTTCCGCCCACGCAATAAATCATGACCTTTTCTTCTAACAATCGCTTTGTGCTCTGGCCGCCACAGAGAATGATAAACGGCGCCCTGTCAGCTGCATTGGGCAGGGGGATAGGGTTTGAATGCTTCTGCTAGGCCTTCTCGCCTTCTCCCTTCCCCTTCCGCTATTTTATCCTTACGTCCCAGTCCCAATACACTTTTACCCACCGTTTTCAATTTCTTAATTCTTAAACCTCCCCCAGGTTGCTGAACTAGTCTCTTGTCTTTTAGTTTTAAATCAAATAATCGCGGGGCGTCGCTAAATTCCGGTCGACAAGTCAATGTTCAACCAAGCGGACAACGTCAGTTTATTCGTTTTGCTTTATAGTCGTCGATCATAGCCAAGACTGGCAGGCTTCAACGTGCGCATTTTGCTATAGCTTGGCTAAAATGCATCACTTGCCCGCACACTTGGGTCCCTCTTGATTGATATTTGCTGTTTATCAGAAACCCGCCTGCAAGCTTCGAGCTGCGTGCTTACCCTGCGGTCCCTCATAGGCGATACTGGCGGCATATTCTAATTGCCCTGGCCTGGCGATGACGCAGAGTTAACTGCCAGTTAAGTTAGCGACGGCAGTATTTTGAGTATCCGGGCTAAAGCGATCCTGCTTGATTGGATCCCGTCAACAGCCGGAGGTGCGCCCTGAGGTTGATTAGCTAGTTCCAGGCTTTGAAGTCAAGCAGGGGAAAACGGTGCCTGTTTGTCATTGCGACTTTCGCCCCACAAACTACATATCTGCTTTGGTGGACAAAGATGTCTACCACCAACTTAATGATCTTCGTTACAGCTGTACCACGGATATGGTGGTGTTTGCTGGTGATTTAAAAGTTCACGTCGAAAAATTGTCCTATACTAAGCTTTATCTGGACGGCTGACATGGTGTAAGCTCAGTAATGATGATGGTGAGCCGTCGCAACATCTGTGAGACTGAGGCTCGTCGCATACTCGCGAGCACAAACTGCCGACGCACCATTTGCAGGAGAGTGACTTGGCGCCCAGCAGTCTCGGGCCAGCCATAGACGCAAATCGATCACATCGCGATTAGGTACCGCTGAAGTGGCTGTGTTCAAGACTGTCGCCCGAGTTGGAGCATCAACGTGGAGTTCGATCGTGCTGTCGTGTGTGCCAACCTGCGCAAGCCTTTCGACGGACGCTGCAACTTCGCTCAGAGCGCCTTGACCCAGCCAGTTGGCAAAGCCAGATGTTCTGAATGCGTAACAAACTACGCAGGCATCTGGGCTGCGTATACGCCTACTGAACACCGTCGATGTTCACTGTTCTCCTACTAGTCAAACGTTACTATCAGCAGACATAGCTTCATGTAGAAAATCAAATTGCGCAACTGGACATTGGGTCTCTACAAAGTCGCTGGAACCTATGGATGCTCGCCGACGTATTTCGGAAGGAAGCGAATACCATGAGACTCACAAAATTCTCAGGAAAAACTGCGTGCTTGCCTGAAGATAGAGACGGCGAAGCTTGTGGTCTCATCGTGCCTCGGAGATGGAAACAGCCGCTGCCTTTGGTGCTGAGCGTGTTATTTCGTCTGATGTGGGAATTAGGCAGCAAGAGACTTGCCGTTGTCGAGACAACACGCGATGTGTGGACAGTTAATCCCCCGCTTGTCAAATGGCTTGCGGTGTTGGGCTGAACACGGTGCAAGGCAGTTTCATCAATCTGAGTTATCGCATTCTCTTGCCGGTATTGAGTGTCCTTCTCCATAGGCCATCTCTTTAGATCCGTCCTTACGAGCAGAAGTCGAAAGTAAGTTTAGAGCGTTGAAATTGCATAAGGATGTTAGGCCGGATAGAATTCGCCCAGATCTCTTCAAATTCGGTTAATCTGTTCTTATGGATGTTATACACGAGTTGCTAAAAGAACTTTGGGAGAAGAAAGCTGTCCCGTCAGACTGGAGCCGCTATGTCATGGTCCCAATTTTCGAGGCAGGCTTCTGTTCGGAATGCAGCAAACAGAGATGGATAAGTCTGATCTCAATTGCTCTTTAATTTCTTGCTTTAGTCTTTCTCCACAAGCTGGCTGACGCTCGTGAAGGTTATATCGGCGAAAAGAAAGCCGGGTTTCGTCGAGATTGAGGATGCATCGACCACATCTTCACTTTTCGTCAATGGTTAGAGCAGCGCTAAGTTTAGTGCCGACCCACAGTTGTCGTGCTTTGCGAACCAAAAGGTGCCTTCGTTTCGGTGGATGGATGTACACTTTATGACTGTCTGCTGAGAAATGGTGGGCCCGGTAATCCTGTAAACCTTATCAAAGCACTGTACGCGCATAGTTCGGGTAGAGTGTGGGTTTATGATAACCTGTCGGAGCCCTTCAATAGCTCCAGCGGTGTGAGACAAGGTCGCCCGCTGTAACTGTTCCTCTTTAATCGCTGTCGTCGAAATCATGGAAACAGCGTTCGCCGGGCATGACCTGGTGGACGTGGAATTACTTCCCATGGAGCAGCTCCTTGATTTGGGGTATGCGTACGACCGTGCCCACATATGTGACAGCGCACAAACGTGCCAGGCTGCAATGGACCGATTAGCACTGACTGTCATTTGCTTTGGTCTACGCTTTGCTTCATCGAACTGAAACGTGCTTCTCACTGATTGGCAGGGCCTCACCACCCCGCTTACCGTCGGTGGTGATCAGCTCGAAGTTGTTCAGGAATTTAAGTACTTGGGCAGCTATATTAGCGCTCGTGAGATCATGGATAAGATTGCAAACCGTATAGTAAACTGTCGAGGTGCTTGTGCTAATCTCTGCCACCTGTGGCGAAGGCGAGTCAACACGCTCGTCCTGAAGTGTAGAGTGTAAAGTGCAATTGTCCGTTCAACCCGTTTATAAGGTTGTGAAACCTGGCCCATCAGGTCAACCGACATAAAGAGGCTCGTCACGTTGGCTCATCGCAGCCTTCGCAGCTTAGCTCATGCCTGGTGGGAGCACCGCGTGAGCAATGAGGATGTTCGGCGTCGTGTAGTTGGTGCAGGAAGAGCGAATGAACCTCTCAGCACAATTATACCCCGCACCAGGCTCCCATGGCTGGGCCACGTGTCGCGCATGCCAGCACACCGAATCCCGCGACGTGCATTGCTTGTGCGCCAGGGTTGCGTTCAGGAGAGGGGAAGAGAGGAGAAGCGAAGCCTTGGTCAAAAGAAATAAAAGCCCTCATTTAGATGTTGGCGCCAGTTGGTGCATCCCGACTGCCTGGCTGGGGTCCTAATGACGAAAAGCACGTTTGATTAAACACACTTGCTGGTATGGCTAGGTACCTGGCTTGATAGCGTTTGTGTTGTGAGTTCCTTTGTATATCTCCCTCTGCTTAGCCTTACCCTCCAAGCACCATCCCATTCGTTAGACATAATATAACACACATAATATAACACAAAAAGTGGCCGAGCTCTTCACCAAAATTTCGTTGTTACCTGCAAGCCTTAAGATAATCGGCGGTGACTTTAATATGCCGCATATTGAGTGGTTAACCCAGTACTCACCTCCCAAATATAGAGCGTTTGTTGACCTTATCTTTGCGTACAACTTGACCCAACATGTTAACGTACCTACCAGGAAATCTAATGTCCTTGACTTAGTATTCACAGCAGGCATCAACCAAGCACAAGTTTGTGTGCTTGACAACCTTCTTGGTAGTGATCATAAGGCAGTGAATTTAACATTCAGACTTCCCACTACTTAGCAGTACAACCTCGCCCCCAGCGAATTCTTCCGTCCTCTATAACGCGTCGATTGGGAAAGCTTCTCCACTCTTCTGCGATCTCTTAACTGGGATGCCTTCTTTCTGGCAACAGACACAGATGTGGCGACCCAAGAGGTATACAACCACATTATGTTCTGTCTTGACGTGGTCGCTCCTAAGCAGAACATGAGGAGACCTACGAAACCGAAGGGTGTAGCTGACACACATAGAGTCCTCAATAAACTGAGAAAAATGCGCTCCAACTACATCAAGACAAAAGATTTCCACATAATAATGCGCATGAGCGACACACTAACAAGTTGGAGATACCTGCAAGCCTCGTCTGCCACTTCAGCGGAACACGCTGCACTCAACAGTTACAACAAGGTCAAAGCACTCACCCAACTGATGAAACGCAGAGCAAAAAACAGAGCTCCAACAATTGCCTCGTTATCACTTTCTAATGGCAATCTCATGACGGACCCCGCCCAACTCTGTGATTATATCAACAAGCACTTCTGCAACTCTTTTTCGGTCCCTGATTCGACAACATCGCCTACAACACCCCTGCTCACTGACGATTGATCACCATCAAATTTAACCTACGCACAATCATACGAGATAAACGTACACTCAAAATGTCTCAATACCCCGGTCCCGATGGCGTTCCATCCGTAGTGCTGATACTAGGAGGTCCAGACGTTCCAGTTCTTTTCCTTAAGCTATTTACACTATCCATGACAACCCATACCTTCCAAGCTGCTTGGAAGCATGCTTTAGTCCTACCACGACATAAACGAGGATCCCGTCTTGACATTGACCATTATCGGCCTATCAGCTACACACCCATTGCGTCAAGAGTAATGGAGAGGCTGGTGAAAGCAGAAATTCTTAACTTTCTTTTGCCTCGTAATCTCATTAATAAGTCTCAACAAGGGTTCCTGCCCTTGAAATCCTGCCAGGCGTTTGTGTTTGAGCTTTTAAACAACGTCACTGACGTGCTAAATTTAGGGCATAAAGTGGTCATCCTCTTCCTAGACATGAAAAAGCATTCGCCCGCGTTCCACCCCTGAAACTGCTGACCAAACTCGCCTCTTTTGGCATCGCTGGGAAGCTGCTCTCCTGGATTGCATCCTACTTAGCAAATCAAACACAATCGGTGCGCCTGGGCGGCACGCCGTCTTCAAAAAAAGCGGTCACCAGCGGAGTCTTTCAAGGAAGTGTCCTGGGCCCCAGGCTCTTATTACTCTACGTCAATGACATCTTCCAAGTCTTCCGCTGGGGAACGCCATACCTATTTGCAGACGACATCAAAGTCGTATTTTCCTTCGTCTCCGATAATATAAAAGATAATGTATCCACAATACAACGAGACCTTAAAGCGCTACAAAACTTTTGCGCAATATGGAATCTCGAATTTTCCCCAGGAAAAAGCAGCATTCTCTCTTATAAATGCACCGTGCCACCGAATACCCCTACTCTCAATGGCGCTGCTCTTACCGTTAGCCACTTTGATCGTGATTTGGGGGTTCAATACTCCAATACCTTTAACTTTGCGGAACAGGTAAGCTATAGTGCAGCTGAAGCTAGGTCGTTAATAGGCTATATCTTCAAATCCATGTCGCTTTTGGAATCTCGATTGACACTGTATAAAACGTGCGCTAGGCCTATTCTCGAATACTGCTCTATAGTCCTTACGAACTCACGTAAGTGCGATAGGAATGCACTCGAGAACGTACAGCGTTCCGTCACCAACCGTCTATTGGGCTCAAACATGCTGAACTATCGTAGTCGATGCAAACAACCGGGACTGGACCCGCTATGGCTACGGTGGCTAAAGATAAACCTTACGTTTCTATACAAACTTAAACAACATCCGGAAATGAACCTGACACGACACTTCAGAACGGAAGGGGATACCCGATATCATCTGCGCAACGCGATTTTTCATTCAGTCTGCCGGCTGCTCGTTGTGGCATACACCATAACTTCTTCCTTTATAGATACGCGGACACCTGGAATAAATTACCTCTGCAAATCCGATCATCTATGACCAGTACACACTTCAACAATGCTATACGGAGATTCCCAGGAGATCCTGTCTTGCAGGCATATCCATGTTTCCAGCGCAAGCCGCTGTTTTGCCTCACCCTTCTTACTGTTCATTTCTTCCTTACTTGAGGTATTGTCTTAGACCTTATTACATGCAATCATACAACTCTCGGGCTAGCATTCGCTGGCACTATCCAGCTTGCTACTATTATCTTAGCACCCTAGCTGCTGAGGTTAGGCCTCACTGCTCCGATACTCTAAGCAACCTTACTCTACGCTTGCATTTCGGCTATTCCCTGCCCTTCCGTCAATTAATGTTTCTTAGCCTCTTAGTTCTTCCCTCCTCTCGCTTGGTCAGCACACAGACGCCCGTTAGCTTCACATTTCTAGGTGTTCATTTCTCACCATTTTCTTAGCACCCTAGTATGAATTGTTTCCATGCGCGACGCTACATATATATTTGTTCCGCACGTGCGCTTTCTTTTAGCTGATCTTTAATGCTTCATTTCTATCGATCAATCCTTTCTCCCCCATTAATCTGGATCCGTTTTTACAGCAAAGGTTTCGACACTTACCTTTGTAGGAGGTTAGCTCTCATAGGCTTTTCCTATTTCAATAGGCCATAGCACTATACTGCTAGTACCATCGTGTCGTCTTTCTGTCTTGCTCACCCGATAGTTTTTACTCAGCGCTTGAGTCCTATCTATCCGCTGGCTTACCATCTCTTTCGATGTAGGCTGGCCACTAACCGTCCATCCACCATTCTAACGCCGCTGGTCCCTGAACTCTGCTTTCTGTTTTTCCACGCAATAGTCGCATCATAGTAAACTGATACTGCGTTTTTGCTTAATGGCGCAACGCTCTGTATTCCTTGTAGATAGTAGCAACCAACTTATGGGGCCACTGCTTTCGAAAAGCATTCAAAAGACACTTTCACCACAATCATTGCTGCACATTGTACATCATTCGTCTCCACTCTAAATGTTATAACATAGGAGTTTAATAATGTTTGTATCCACGCCTGTTCGTTGCGGCCTTCGTTGTCTCTCACCTTCCCTTTTCTCCGAGGTCCGGAACTTCTTGGGGATCTGGGATAGTACCGAGAAACCGCTTTTGTCCGGGACAGAACAACCATTAAGGACCTATGAAGCACATGGCTGTACAAGAAACGGATACAACTGCACTCACTGTCAGGACCGTTGTCCAGTGATGATAGCTGGACTCGAGCACTTCACACACCTGAAAAAATACATACTCCTGAAAAAATCCAGACGCAAGCAACTGGCATTTTACCCACCTGGATACCCACAAAGACGATTCTTCCTGTGGCTCACATCCTCGATTCGTCTCACCCACTATGGCGGCCTTGCCCAAGATACCTGATCAAGTAACAGAGGAAATTGAAGGTCATTTGACTGCGGATATCTGAGTGTGAAATCAGTCGACAACCTGGTCTGCCAGTTCTATATTAGTGCACCGACAATTTTCTGACAGTTTTCCAGGACGTGGTGGGTTTTCGCCTGGCAAGCGTTCTCCCTATAAAAAGCCACAAATGTCCGTACAACCACACTGTGACGTGGCGGATGTGACTCACCACCGAATAAAGTCACTGCCCTGAACTACTTACTGGCAAGTCGACCAGAATCATTATTCAATATTGCCCTGTCACTTTCAATAATAAGTTACACCATGCCCATATGTATCGTTTTCATTGCACATGTAGTGCCCTGACTGTTTCCACTACGCACGCTAGAATTCAACGTTTTGTCATTCATTGAAGACTCTATCCCATGACTACTTACACAATTTCCGCAGACTGTACAACCTTCGGCTTACTGCCGACTACACTCATAGCAACGTGTTTGTTGCGAAGCAATATTGCATGTAAATAATGATCATGCCTTGCTTGGTGTGGCTCGACAAATTCGAGAATAAACTATTTATTTATTTATTACTAAACGCAATTTCCAAACTATTTTGCCTCAAAGTGACGGAAGACGAGCAATGGGAGACAGGACCAAACAACCTCTAGCGAATTAACCTACATCCCTTTTTAATGCTTTATTTCCAACAGTTTCCTACTTCATTTTAACCTCGCATCACGGCTGTTTCTGGCACCTTATTCGCACGTCTGCTCTCTTTTGTCCTTCTTATCCCTACCTAGACGAGAATGCCTCAAGACTTCCATCACTTTGATCCAAATATTTCACTTACTGTTTCTTCTAGAACGTTGAGATTTATATCCTTAGCCGCATCCTTACCCACTCTACTCCTCCCTTAAGCTTAACCGGACTGTATATACTGTAGTCGGCACCTCTTCTGGTCCTTATCGCAACTCTTCAATAGTGGCCTAAGTACACATAACGCCAATGACAAATCCTAGACCTCATTAGATTCACTTTCCTACTTTGCCTCTCATTCTCAAACCTTTTCGACTAGTCCAGCCTCTCAGGCCCCAAATGCCCATAGGCTTCAAACCAAGGCCACTTTTCATTTGAGCATCAACTGCCATCAAATAAGGTTCTCATTGGTAAAAGTAACAGCCTCATGATACTCGTCTCCGTCTGATACATTATCTGTATGCTTGGTACCCCTACCGAAAATGAAAGTTCCGGTCCTTGCTTAATTTTGCCTCTCGGCTCCACTATCATGCTTCCCAGCACACATCAACGTCTACCTCTCTTGCTTGGCCTTTCATTTGGTCCAAATCGCAACTGTTCAGTAGTGGTACAGGTATCACTAACGTTAGCGCGACATCCTAGGCCCCCTTTGATTCTCTTTGATGCTGTGGCACTCATTCTTAAACCTTTTCCACTAGGCCGGCCCTTCAGTCCCTAAATGCCCATGGGCCTCAAACCAAGGCCTCTCTTCCTTTGAGGATCGGCTGCGAGCGATTAAGGTACTCATTGGTATAAGTAACGGCCTCATGATTTTCGTCCCCGTCCGATTCATTATCTGTATGCGTAATCCCAGGCGTAGCTATATGTTCTTGCTACTGTGGCGCTCAATCCTAAACTGCTTGACTGCTAAACTTGTTCCCTCGTTATTGTTATAGCCTCTTACTTATCTGCATTATACGACCTAGTCCCAAAGCGCCGAATATTCCAGTCCCGCTTAGTCGGCCTCCTAGTCACTGAATTCATTTGGACTTCTGAGACATCACTTCTATTGGTTCGGTTGACATAATGTTTCTGTTTACATTACTTGGAGAGCCTTGTGGGCTTTTCCACTCTTTATCAGTAAACCCTGCTCACCCCGACCCTAACCTTTTCATCTCTCGCCTTCTGTTTTCAATCCTTTTTTAATCGGACGTCCGGCTTTACTGCATTGCCGTGATCTTGCCTCACCTGCCTAGTCTGTTTCCCTCAGTCTGCCATTATGCTACTGAGACTTACGCGGGATACGCCCCGCAGTCTAAACATGATGTTTCCCTTAAATCTACTGCCTGCTAGACTTGCCTACCACCTACTGCAGTCTCTTTTCTTACCTTTACTACATGTCCTTATCCAAACGCGCCGACTATTCAAGTCCTACCCGATCGGCCTCCTGCTCTCCGGATTCTTTCAGCCTACTGATACGTCACCTTTCTCGGTTCGGCTGACTCCACTATCCCTTTACAGTACTTGGAGAGCCTCGTGGCTTCGCCCACCCTTCGTCTATAAACCTTTCTCATCCTGACGCTAACTTATATTTTACGCGCTCTGTTTTCAATTTTTCTTCAACTGGCCCTGCGGTGATCTAGCCCCACTGATCCGTTTGCTTTCTCTCTGACTGCTCCTATGCTACCCAGACTAAAGAGGTATACGCTATGCAGACCCAACGCTCTTGTTCCCCTACCTCGTGAGGCTGCTAGGCTCGTTCAACTTCTTCTGTTGCAGCCACCTTTCCTGCGTTTATTTTACGTGCTATTCCTACGCGCTGACTAACTCAGTCTCGCCAGACTGGCCACATGTTTTCTGAATCCACTCAGAGTTCTCCGACGTTACAAACCGTAGAGACTGCTAGACTAGTTCCCTCGTTAGTGTTATAGCCCTTTTCTTACCTTCTTTATACGCCTAGTCCCAAAGCGCCGATTAATCCAGTACCGCTTAGTCGGCCTCATACTCAATGAATACATTTGGACTGCTGAGACTTCACTTCTATTGGTTCGGCTGACATAATTTTTCTGTTTACATTACTTGGAGAGCCTCGTGGGCTTTTCCACTCTTTACCAGTAAACCCTGCTCACCCCGACCCTAACCTTTTCATCTCTCGCCTTCTGTTTTCAATCCTTTTTTAATCGGACGTCCGGCTTTACTGCATTGCCGTGATCTTGCCTCACCTGCGTAGTCTGTTTCCCTCAGTCTGCCATTATGCTACTGAGACTTA
>OX104071.1:73263676-73385700 GCA_944474145.2 Dicrocoelium dendriticum | reverse complement strand
CAAAGGTCGTTAATTATGGATCCAACCAGCTGTAAATACCAATATGTTTCACTCGCCCTCTGTCTCCGTTTTCGCCTGGTCCTGTTGTTTGCGGAATATACCTTTGTCTCTGAAGGACCGACTTTTCACAATTTGAATACTTATCTCAATAACCTAATTACTTGCACGAGTCATTTAAAGGCAATCTGCTTATTTTGTTTAACTTTTCTTTTGCCTTTGCTTTTAAGTTTGCGTTCTTTTTCTATTATCTTGAATGTATCGTAAATATCTTGGAAACCACGTTATTTCATATGACAAGTTAGCCAAGCCTTTTACCGGTACATTCGTTTCTTTAGCCGATTTTTTAATTGATGTCACCATTTAAAATGATCGGTTATTGCATGATATCCACAGGTTGAGCGCGATTGTTGCGCAAGCTGACAAAGTGCCTACATTCTACTGATCTTCAACTCGTTTATTCTGTCTCCAGCATACAGTTGATCGTTGCTGGAGTAGACGCGGTAAAAGGTACGCGTGATAGTGTATGGTTCAAGGTGTGGTACTTTGCACAGGGATTGTGCGGAAAACTAGCTGCAACAAAACCTGCCTTCTTGTGCGCGCTTTATTCCTTAACAGAAGCTTGCTTGTGTTTGCCTGTGAAGGAGCGTCGGCAGGCTCCGTTGATGATATATGGCTGCTGTCCACATGCCACCCCGTCCTACTTCTTCAGATTTACAGTGGACATGGGGTATATAGATATATCTGTGGATAGCGCAGCGCATGCCATCCGTTGTCACTCTGTAAGCGCAGGCGTCCTGTGGCTGCCGGCGTGGAGGCCGCAGTGACAGGTAAATCCCGAACTGAATCCCGTCAGTCAGGTGCATGTGTAAGTGGACCAGTTAAAGGAATTTGATAATGTGTCCCTGAATCCTTGATTCTGTTCGCCGTGTTCTCCGTCATATGCAAGGATCAAGTAAACGCTTAGAATTGGATGACGGCCTCGAAATAGGAAGGATACTTTTGCATTAGTTCACAAGGTAATGTGTCAGTTTTAGGCACAGCATGAGAATAATTGCAAAACAGACGTGAAGTCTAAACGCTTTGATGTATCAACACCGTTAACTATGGTTACCCCTTGTGGCATGGCAGCAAAAGTTTTATATACTAAATGTGTTATTTTCAAGGCCAAGAGGATGTCTTTTTAAACCCAACTTAAGTACTGTCCTCGTATTTGAAAGCTAGCTAGGAGCAAAGGTGTAGTAATCTTGGACTTTGACATCCAACAATTGTTGACAAGCTGATAAGCTCATTTGGAAGTAAACCTTAAATTGTTATTACTGGAAGGTAGCGTATGGCCTGGTTGTAAAACTGTACAATTTTTTCGGAGGGCCTCCCACCCCGTAGCTTTTCAAAACCCAATTGCATTAGTGAAAGACGCCCGGCGTATTTGGTTGGGTTATTGATCCAAACTAATGAAGCAGACGGGGTAAATTATAGCATCTTTGTAGCAACTCAGCCGTGGTGAAGAAAGGGATTCAGGAGACGCCCTCCACTATGCCTCAATTGGGTGGTTTGTAATGACCTCCTTGTAGTAAATAGAGAAAGGATCCCAGTTATTCTATCCAAATGATAGCAGCTCGGTATGCTCCAGTGAGATAAGTTGTAACAGCATCGGGTTACTGCCATCCGTAATCAAAGGAAGGATCCATGTAGTAGCAGTGAAAGCAAATCCAGTCTAGCACTTTGCGAAAAGTTTAGGGAATCGCATAGCGTGCAGCAAATAAACGACTATTTGCAGCAGTAACAGGCTAATCGCTCAAACAGATCCACGGTAAGGGACAACGCCTCATACGGGTAGTTGCCGCAATTGTGGGTAAGAGTTCAAGTCACAAAAATGGGTAGCGTGGGACAGTTCCTCAGGTGGCATTCAAAATATATATGAAAACTGTGCACTACTCCACCCGGCGGAGAATCGTGTTGGTAGCACCTGTCACTCTTTGGTGCCACATTTCATTCAGGAAAGCTTCTTTCCAGCGGAGGTTTTGCCAGGTTTACTGCTTCTACCCCTGCTAGTATGTTGTTCGGCTGCCGGTAGATAAACGATGAACAATAATTTATGCCGGGAAATGCGGTTATTTAGCAAGTCCAGCAGGACGGTGAGGGTAAAACTACATTATCAAAATACATGGGAGTCGTCTCATTGAGGGTTCCTACTGCACCTAGGCAGCTAAATAATGGTAGTGTAAGTGGGATTTTATGCAAACGACGAGGAAGCAGGGTGAGTAATATTTGATTTACTGCTTGAGATAAACAACAATAATATCTTCTGCGCCGCCCTCGCAGGTTAAAGTCATGTTGTTCCACGTATCCGCGATGAGCATTTGTGCACCAGGCGTATATCTAACCAACACGTCGTACAGTGGAAGCCGGTTAAGCTTATGTAGAAGGCGATTAGGGACGACGTGCTCCGGTTTCCTGCCTCAAGCAAAGTCAACCTTTCGGTTTCTGCGTCTATGAAGAGTAAATATGCAGCTGCAACACAAACGCCTGGGGCAAAATACGTAACAACTAAAAATATGACAAATGTATGTGGTGCGCTACCAGTCTAAAAATGTGGCGGTGTCCATACCATGGATTCAGTCTAACAATAAGGTCTCGTTTGGCTACATCTTGCCCCTCAATAAACGTGACAATTGGGGAACAAATGACGAACCGTAAGCCTTTGTGCATGCATACTTTTCTTTGTACGTTTGCCTAATCAAAGAATTTAAGATACATTGAGACAATGCCCAATGGAGAGTGTGCATGGCCTCATTGCCTGTCTTGCATGCCAGTTTTTGCAGGATCGAACATGATTGGACACAATGATGTTAATAAACACTAACACAGGAACTCCGCTGCCTTGAGAGAGAAGCTTCAGCAACCTGTTGTTTGCTTTGAATTGCCCGTTTATGAGTACGAAAAATATCACAAGTAAGCAATACTTCCAGTGCGGTCTTAAGCAAGCGGGGACAAACGGTAGAATTAAGTAAAGAGGCCCGACGGATGACCCAACTCGAGAGACATAGAACTTTAGTTTCCTGGTTTTTGTGAATGTTTCATTCACGTGACGCAAACACGTGGGCTGCAGGCTTCGTGTAACTTCGCGATATTTTACTACCGTACAGGAGGTTATACTGACTGTCAAAACTAAGATGCAGTGATGGTGTCAGGGGCTATTGATAAGTTTTCCTTAGCTAGCGAGAAGGAAACATCTTTACAGTTTGGTGTGTTTACCGAAAGACAGTGAGGTTTGTATTAATAATGAGATGGTTTAAGAGGCATTTCAAATTGGCAGGTGCATCTGTGTTGCGGTTTTGTACACAAAGGATAATGGCATCAGTATATTTTAGTAAGGGGTTTCTTTAGGAGCGGGCATGGAATTAATGTAGGTGGAAAATAAGAATATGGACCACAAGCTTCTTGAAGAACACCTGAATTGGTGGTAATTGAGGAAGAGATTTTCCCCCGAGGTTGGTAAACTGCATACGATTAGCAGACTAGTCTGTAAGAAAAGACACTAGGTAAGGTTGAACTCCGGAACAGTGCGGATCTTGTCACATCACCTCGCGGTTTACATTATCGAAAGCGTTGCCGTAATCTAGGAAGCGGATCCGCGTGACTTTGGATTTTGTATAGTGTGATGAAAATACGGTGTAAAATCCAGGCTTATGCATCCAAAATAGACCTTAAAATGCGATAGGCGAAATGAAAAGGATCATTTGAATGGGTTTGGCAAGCATATTATCAATTATGCTTCCTTCGCATGTCCTCAAATCTATAGATGTACAAGCAATTGGCCGGTAAGTACAGGTCACTTTTTGGCACAGTTGTTATGGGAGCCCTTCGCCAGCAGTCGGCTAACATGTGCTTATGTAGGCACATGGTGTGGAGTTCAGAAAAGGCTGTGCTAAGGCATTGGTGCGCTCCTTGAGGACCATAGGAGATATTGCAGCCGGTCCAGGCGCTTTGAACACTTGTAGCCGTGATATTTCCTTGTGAGCCGTTAATCTATCGAAGGTGATGAAGTTTGTGGGTAGAGTTGCAACAGTACAGATGGTAAGCATAATGCAGAATCATCTCTAGGACCACAGAATGTGCGGTGTAATTCCTCTAAATCGCGAGCCGCGTGTGACAATTTCGATGACTCCGCGCAGGTTCTTCGTCATATTCCATGTTTCTTGGCAATTATTTTTTCCAGATATAGCTTGGACAAAAATATGACTGAGGCAAACTATTTCGTTTTTATCTCAGCCATTAAGGACTTTACTAAAGCAGCGGCTTTGCGCTAGTAAGCTTTTTCTTCAAATCGGTTTTAGCTTTTAAAGCACGGTGATGAAAGTTATCTGCGCGAATGAAAACGCCTTCCGAAAAACAAGAAATATTAAAGCGAAGTTTCGAGTAGTTGGTTGTATGCTCATAGTACGTCGATACCCCAGTTTGCAAAATTTATTGAAGTCTACAGAGGTAAATGGTGCGCGTGGTAGCTCAGTGTTCCAAGGAAGACATTGTCATTGAGTCAACTTATAATCTTTGCAGCGAATAACTTTTATGCTTGACGTTTTGCTGTCGACTATAGCAGACAACTTTATGGTGGCGCATGTTGAGCTTCCAAGCGGTGCCTTGGTACGACAGGAAAGGTATTTATAATTTCCAAACTCCAAGCCTAAGGTTGCTTGTAACTTTGTTGCAGACGGCAAGATGTTCTTCAGTCCAAGCTTGGTAAAAACTAGTATGGAATCTACTGAAGTCACCTGTGAAAACAGAGAAAAATTTAGATGTTCAATGCCGGCAGTTGTGGCACAGGAAAAGATAATGTACCGCTCAGCACCGTTATTTCACGCACCAGGCTCCGATGGCTCGGCCACGTGTTACGCATGCCAGCCCACCGATTCCCGCGACGTGCGTTGTTTGCGCGCCGGGGGTGTGGATGGAAGAAGAGGAGGGATGGCCAAGCGATGACTTGGTCAAGAGGAATGAAAACCCTCACTTCGAAGTTGGGGTCGGTTGCTGCATCCCGACTGCCTGGCTGGGGTCCTAAGGACGGTGAACACGTTTGGTTGGACACACTTGCTGATATGGCAAAGGGCCGAACACAGTGGCGTTGGTGCTGTGAATTTCCTTGTCCCACCCCAGCCCTCTTAGCCTCCCCTCCAACCACGATCTGATCATTTAGCCTTATATAACTTTGCATAGCAATTTTTTTGATGCACAGTAGCCGGCGGGTAGCTTTTCAGAACGATGCCCATCCGTTACCGGTTGCTCAGCCGGTTTGCACCAGTTGCTTTTTCTCCGTTTTGCTTTGTATTGCGGCCCATTAGCTGAGGTGTTCCCCACTAGCTAACGTGTATGATGATGCTGCTGCCGGCAGTTGTAACGTGGTCATAAATGTTTTCAGCATCGGCTATATGGCAGCTGGGAGAGATAAAAATGTTGACTAATAAATTCGAACAATAGCCACCCAAGTATCGTGGCCTGTACTGCACAACTAAACAGCTAACGCGCAGCGCGTACCGAACAATTAAATTTTCGCGACTTACACCATGAAGAATATGTATACGCTATAGCACCACCGGCACGGTACCTTTATGTACACGCGTGGTCATTGCGAAGTACAGCAAATCCGTCAAGTTTCACAAGTGTATCTTCTACGTCCCTGGTAGCACATGTCCAGATTCTGTTTAGAGTAGCCTCCTAAACATTCTTATGAGATCATAAAGCTAAAATGGACAGGATCATGTCTCTTGGGACGGTTAAAAATGGATTTTGTCCCGGTTACGGCGGAGTAAGCAAAATAATCCTAGCATTAACCAATCGAAATTCACAGCCATGCGTTGCAATCCGACAGCTCCAGAAACCTTGATTGCTTACCATTGATATTCGAATACGGAAGCCACACTACCACGCACTTAGTATCCAACAAATCGCATGACGTTTCAAACCTAAGGTACAAGCAGTACGTGTTGCAGTCGTTACTAGGCGTAGAAACACATTTAGGCGGCCATTCCTGCTGCTGGTGAGAAAGCTAAATGGAGCGCACCATGCACCTGAGAACCTCACAAGGCAAAAGAAGTTGACAACCTATGTATAAGAACGTTTCAAGCACATTGATGTGCATAGTACAACAAGCGGGTTAGTAGCCAAAAGCGGCATTGTCAAGGAGTTTAATCCGCTACGGCGATTGACAACCTAGGAGTCTGGTGATGTTTACAATGAAATAGTAGGCTTACCTCGGTGGCGCTGCATGCTATACCTTGCTCAGCCGACTGTCGCTTGTGCCGTGCAGAGTGCAAACACCGTTTGATGTGGAGAGTATTGTCAGCATCTGAGGCTGCACCACCCACGCGTGGCCGAACTCTGCCTGTAAATAAATAAATAAAATAGTTTTTATGCATTACCTTGTGTCAACATACCGTGTACAATGCCGTTCATAGTTGTCTTCCTAAATGCAAACGAACCTGCTGCGCCTAAGTCATTGATCCCCGCGGCAATTGCTCTTATTATTAGCCCGCTCCATCGTACAGCGGACGACGAGTTGCACGTACGCACCGTGCACAGCAGACAAATGGTTGACCAAAAACTCTTTCAAACATAAGACGAACTTACGGCTCTCATTTTGAAACCTTGGTCCTTCAGCCGTTCAGAGCATCTCCTAAGCTCACTGAAAGAGACAAATGACAGAGGAAGTCCCGAGGTAATACTTTGAGACTGCTGTTGCAGCATCTGCAACATGGCCTCGGACATACGTTCTTAGCCGACCTGTTCTGACTGAATCCCGCATAATTCGCCTAAAAATAGAGCTGCTTGCAACGCAATGCACCGGTGACTTCTTACTTTTATTCGCCGTCAGTTCCTGCAGTACCTCGATATTGGATGATGCAACGGCCGCACCAACAGCAGGCGGGATTACTGTTTAATAACACCGTAGGAACGCACTACTTACGGTTTCTTGTTGATGACCCTGGACGTGCGGGGACTAATGCAAATGAAGAGAATAATAAGGACACATGCGTATGTTGCTGCAGCAGGCCTCTTGGGTTTGGAAGTATGCGCGAAATCTTCGTCCTCGGAACTGGAACGAACGGGCCAGCGTCTATTGGGAAATGAGAAAATATGCATGCTTATATGGGTCGCTTAGCTGAAAGTCCCATCGGAATGATATTGGCTGTGGTAGGCAGCATGCCGCGCTCTGATTGGCCTTGCATTTCACGGCCACGCTGGAAGCCAAGGAAACGAAGAGGGTAAAGCAAGATAAAACTTATTCCTGCTGACGATGATGGACACAACAGTGCTCGCCCATCGGCATCGGATGCGGTGTGTCTTTTAAGAGCTGCATAATAGTGCGTATTGCGCACGGAAGGTATTTGTACGCACGCATCTTCTGCTCTAGACCAGGTATTGCTCAAAATTTTTATTAAATCGTCCGGGTCAAGTATTTTGACAACGCTGTATCCTTAACAAGCCATCAGCGCTGCAAAAGGAAGAGGAACGTCTTTAGAATGTATACCCGTGTGGTATAGGGTAAATTACAAGCAAATCGTTCCCTAGAAAAGCGATACACTTGAACCGAATATGACAGGCGCAAAGGCTACGGTGAGCTATGTACGATTGTGATGCACGGAAGATGTAAGCGGTTGAGGAATGTACGCTATGAGTGAGCAGACAAAGAAGATGCGAACATTCCCGGCATTACACGACGAAGTTTTTAGACATATTCACAGAAAATCAGTAAGCACTGTGTGTTTTTCATCGATGATGATGACCTTATCCGGCTATACTGTGGAAAACAAAATACCATGCAAACGAAAGACCTTGTGACCATTATATATACACCTTTCCACATTTCCACCAGTTTGTGTTGCTGAAAGCAGAAGGAAGCTGGTTCTCTTCGGACGTACGGCGCATGGTTTATGAAAACAGGAGCGGGTAATTGTAAACCAGGGGCTAGATAAAAATAAGTGAGTAGCAAAGGGAAGTGATGACAAGCTGTCTGAAGTTCACATTTTCTGTACTTCTTTCGGCAAAGGAACCCGTGAGTCGCCGTTCTAGGTCATCTCACTAGGACCGTAAGTAAATAAATTTCTCGTGTGCAATGCGAGACATGTTTGTGTAGGCATGAGCATGTAAACGGTTCAACTAAATGGTTATCTAAAACCGTGAATTAAAGGAATAAGGAAAGAAAATAAAGCAATGTGAAGGTGAAGATGGCAAATGAGAAGTCTGGAGAGTTATGATATAAAGCCCCTGTCAATATCCGATTAAACACGCTTTTCAGCGCACAGCAAATATTGACGCATCTCGGCGACTTTCCAAGAGCAATAATCATCCAGTGATCAAAGCTAAGTTGAAAAAGTCGAGGTCCAAGAAGTTACAAAGTCATACAAGCCTTTGTTTGCTAAAATCACTCTATCCCTGCGCGGTCGAAATCCACTGTCCACGGGCTACGTACGGCAGTTTTCGATCAAGCTGCGCATTACGCCCAAACCTACTGAATGCGCACGGTCAGTCGGGCATTCTTCAAACAAATCTACATTCAGTGCAGCAAAAGGCGACGATTAGCTGCCATTCCTTTGTAGGGATGCATTACTCCGCAGTGTGCTATCCGTAAGTGGGTATGTCAAATTGAGGCTCATATACTCACCACTTTGGGCGCACTGGTCATAGTTGTAATAACAGGAGTGTTCTTTTTGCATTCCACATAAGCGTGTGCAGTGGTATCACAGAAAACGGCTTTGAGGTGGAATAAGACGTCGCTTGGCACGAAGCGGATATCATAAATTGAGTAGCATAAATAATCGTCCAGGTCATTGGGTTTTGAGTTTCCACCCTAAACACCAACAAGAAATGGATTTCAATATCTTGGAATAGGTTTGGAACCGACCGGGATTTCATGGTTTCAGAAGGTTTTGAATACTACTCGGTTTTGGTAGGGTTTTATTGTGGCAACGTTTCGCCCTTGACACAAGAGCTTCTTCAGGCCAGGTGAATCGGTACACCTGGCCTGGTTCACCTGGCCTGAAGAAGCTCTTGTGTCAAGGGCGAAACGTTGCCACAATAAAACCCTCCCAAAACCGCTTGGTATTCAAAATCTTTTGAAATCAAGAAATGGATTTGTGTCCACGGGTTTGATCACACAATACAAGTTCAACGATGTCTGCTGCTTGGATGTAGTAAGGTTTAAATCCTTTTATACGCAGTTGCTAGTCCACAGTTTAATCTGCCGCGAGCGAAAGAGCAGAGCATGCGTGCTGTAGGCCTCTCGGTAGACCTACGTGACAAAACGTGCCCGGTGCAACAATCCGTAGGCGGGAGTTCCGTGGAGTTTTCATGGGCGTCTGGTAATCCTTTGGCAAGAAAGTATCCATGATTGCACCTGCTACAACAGTTAACGAACAAAAAGCGCAGGTATCTGATATTTTCCAATTAGCTTCCTCAAGTTATGGACCACTTGATCTGGGTCCCCTTCATCCTCACCGTAGTTGGAAAAGTTCTTAGTTGACGCTACTGTGCGAGCAACCATAAGTAATATATATTACGCATCCTCTTACCCTTTTGTCGATTTGCAGCTGACAACTGAAGCGCTTCTTCGCACTTGCATCCTGAAGTCATTCTCATTGCAGCAAGGTAAATGATGCTAAGCGACGGAAACTTTAGTTAATTGATAAACTTCAGACGTGGCATGCTGAGAAAAATAATATGTATCAAACAAGCTATACGTGTAAAACCCGGGTATCTTGACTGAAGAAACACAGTGGCAACAGAGCTAAACAGCCACGTAAAAAAGTGGCATCAGCGACCTACTTTACAAAACCGAAATTGTGCAAATAAAATAACCTACGGATACATTTAAACCACACGTGCTTTGGTCAAATACTATCAGTTAACATGCACGCCAATCATTCATTCAGTAACAAATGTCAAAATAAACGCATTTCGCTGCAACTAATTCTTTACTCACGAACTGGACTGCCGTCCCCTTTCTGTCCAGTTGGTTATGTTCACCGCTACGATTGTGCCAACACGAGTCCTCGTGCAGCAATGTTTCTTGTAGCATAATGACCCAAATTGAGTGTATTCGAGACAGCCGGTGCAAAGTTTAAGCTCTCCTAATTTGCTCACAAGCAAACGGATGTTGGCACCGAGCAAAATAGCTGTACTCATAAGGCCAAGGTTGGAGACTCGAAATGCAACCCGTCATCCTGCGTGGTGCTTTCTTTTGGAACTACCTCGTTTTTTTGCTTCTTTTCCTGTTGTTTCGTACAGGTTGAGCAGGATAAATTGCTAGGTTCGCATTCGCAAAAGCAAGAAAACATTTTGAAATTTCGTTAGTAAATGGAATCTTGACGCGATACGCGCAAGGAAAACTGATGCGTTAATACAAAGGGGTAAAAAATAGTGAATGTGAGCGTCCATGTTGCTCAATCCAGTGGGCAGGAATCACAAAGCTGACCGTAGTAGAACGCACCGCGGTTGAACATAGCGGTTTTTGATGGGTGTACCTAGTATTCTTTCTTTCGTAGGTATACTCGTTGAAACGCTTCATCGCATAGACTACCGTGAGCGGCGCCTTCTTAAGCTGCGCATAGCTTTACTTGGTCACGGCGGGTGCTCGACAGCAGAAAGCCAATGGTTTTCAATTCGGTAAGAGAATGCCCCCCAGTCCGTACTGGCTACCGGCACAACCCACCTCTATAGGTTGCGGTGGACCGTAATACCCGAGTACAGGCCTGTTACAAATGAGGTGGTTAATATTTGCAAACGGTCACGTTTCTCAGTTCTACGATACTCCTTTGTGAGTTAACTTCCTGATCGGCGTCATGACATCAGGGAGTCTTGGCATAAAATGGCTCAAGTACTTCCCCATAAGGTTTTATCGATGGAGTACCTGCACGTCATTAGGAGGCGGCCTCTCTCAGATTACGGAAGTAACAACCCACAAGGACTTACACGGAGCATAGTAGAACTCCGAAAAGGCCGAACTACAATCACCATAACTCTTGTCTAGTATGGCGAACTGGACATATCCTCATACTCCCATAAATTATACATCTGAAAAAGCTGGGCAGCGAAAAGTTGAACTTTTGCTCACTTGGACATACAACAAGAAGAATAATCGCGATGTCCCTCTCCTCCACCGACCTCGAAATTCATGGCGACCCCGATCAAATTACCTGTCCAACTAACAGAGGAAATTAGAAGCCATTACTCTGCGAAAAACCGAAGGTAAAACCAGTCGTCAAGCGACTTTGCCAGTTCAACATTAATGTTCAAAATGCTTTACGGCAGTGTTGCAGGACGTGGTGGGTTTTCACCTGGCAAGCGTTCTCCCTATAAAAAGCCACAAATGTCTGTTTAACAACACTGCGACGTGGCGGATTTGACTGGCTACTGAATAAAGTCACTGCCCACAACTACATACTGGCAAGTCGGCTAGACTCACATATCAACTCTTCCCGACACCGTTTCAACTACACACGATTGAACCCGATGTATCGTCGTGATACACATCTGTTTTTAAACCTTGATCATGCCTGAGTTGGTGTGTCTTTATGAAACTGAGAACAAACTATTTATTTATTTATTATTTATTGACTGTTCCAAGCATGGACATATGAACGATTTTCTACTCTCATTGTTACAGTTGCCATAAAATGTTTGTACAGTTGTACAAATCTGATCACGCCTGTGTCTCGCATAGTCGAGAATAAAGTATTTATTTATTTATTTATTTGACCTTTCCTGGATCAACCTTAACCCCATGGGTGACACCTTCCGAAATTCAGAATTTTCATGTGTAAGCTTAAGATGCTTTTTCAACCAAAGCTGTAAGAAACGGTGGATATTAGTTTCATGCTCTGCTTCTGTCGAAGCATAGATCTACATGTCGCTTGCCACGTATGTTACATTAGTTAAAGCCTCTAACGCCTGCACCAAGAGCTTTTCACAAATTTCACTCTGTTATCAAACCAAACGGCGAACCCGGAAAAGATGACGCCAAAACAGTGTGGCAAAGATAGTAGGAAAACTGGATACTTCAACTAAAACTACGAAACAGAATGCAGAAGACAGGTCTAACTTCGTGAATTATTTAACCTAAGCAAACACAACAAAAAGTCTTCTAGGTTAGGTAGCGCGTAATACTCTCCAAGAGGGTACTCATTCAACGGTTTTGGTTTAATACCAATGCGCAGTTCACCCGCCTTCTTTCTGTTGATTTGACCTGACGAATGCAGTCGGTAGGCCCCTAGACATTGGCAATCACACTATCTTTCAATAAGTTACTCAATTCATCAGAGAACCTGGCACACAGCGCAAATTAAACACTTGTATCCGGTAGCTAGTCGGTCACATCAAAGAGCTACAGACGAGCGAGCGGTTCCTTCAAAGTTTTCAAAACCCAGGCTAAACGCAGACTAATACTGACACATAGCTGGCAAGTTTGGACGCAACGAGCAAGCGTAAAAGCAACAAAACCGAGGGACTGGATTTAATCCATGTCTAGGATGAACGTAAGCTCCTTATCTACGATCAGAAACTTCAGTCCATTTGAAGCAGTGCCACTTGGCTTAACTATTTCTATTGTAGCTGAGCCACTCGGGTAAAGTCTGGAATCATGCAACATGCACAAGCAACCTTGATGGGACCTGATGCACGCCCCGGGACAGTGCTTTTGGTAGCAAGTTGAGGGTAGCACTCGTGTCTACCTGAAAGCATACAGATTTGCATTTAGTCCAAAGGCTTGTGTAGGAACATTCTTGTGGAACCCTCCAACGCACATTGCCAAATGACGATTCTACTTCTGTAGGTGACTTTTGAAGATGGAGCGAACTCACAGTAGTTGAGTGGTAGCAACAAGAAAACTGGTTCCTTTTATCAAACTTAACGCATTCACTTCCCCAAGCTGGACATGGCAGGTGGGTTCTCAGGAGTCGCGCGGCGCAAAAGTTGCAGCTCCGCTCGCTCACGTTGGTAGCCTTTGTTATTTCGCCTTCACAAACGGCCCACAATGTTGCGTCAGTTACGAGTTTTATTTGTTTATATTTGGATGGTTGAGTACTGACGGTTGCAGCTATCGATGAGCAGCTGGAGCGTTAAGTTGCGTCGCCGCAAAAAGCAGTTTTGTCGTATGTTCAGCAGTCAATCCCAGGAAAATTCGATCGCGAGATGGACTGTCTACATGCATTTACAGAAATTGTAGGACCAGGCCAAACCCTTCAGTGCAGTTGTGTACGCGTCGACTGATTTAAGTTTGCCATCGCAGAAGTTGCTAACGTTTTCGTGACCGCCTCCAAATTATTAGGATCTTGGTTTTGTCTTATTCTGTGGTCTCTATTACTGCGCGCATCATCCCCGGCTGCGTGGCGAAACTTGGCCAAAGTATGTGCCAACAGTTGCTCATCCAAAATTACTAAGGTGCAGCATCTTATCCACGCTCCTCCATAGACGTTAATTATTTGCCATTCAGGTTCTGTTCATCCAGCTTCAACGGGAATGGCACTTGAACAGCCGGTGTTGCTAGAACAGCAATTGTGTGTGGCTAGTAGAGTTCTGCTTGGCATGTTCTGGCTTCATGTTGCAAAACAGTCCTTAGGGTATAAGCCTTTATTCAATAAAGTCAAATTGGTCAAAATTGCAGCATCTTTAGCAAGCCAAACTCCTCGATATAAATTACAGGTTCAAGTCCATAACTAACGCCATGCTAAGTCGATGATGTTCCTTCTTTGATTTAGGTAAACAAACGATGAATTTCTCACAAACATCGGCCAGTCTGAGTACACTAAAAGAATCCGGTACACCCGCCTCCCATTGGTTATTTGGTGCGCTCGGTTGGTCACTCCGCTCACACTGACTTTACACTCCCATTACACTACCCTATCATACAGGCTTACGGTGGCTTTTTCATCTAAGAACACTTGCTAGCATCCTCTAGATGGTTAACGAATGCTTTCAGTTCATGAGCAACAAAAGAATGGACCACACAGGTTCGAGGGTTGAAAAGTGGATATGTGAGTTGGCGTTTGTGTCTGATATAGCCACTCACCTAAATGCCTTGAACCTGCAGTCCCAGGGACGGGATCACTTGATCCCTGGTATGCACGAGGCAGTAAAAGCATTTAAAGGGAAGCTTTCAGGAAATGCAAATGCACCACTGTAACCCATCTCATTTTTCTTGTTGCAAAGCACATTTGACCCAAGCACTTATCATGGTGTAAACAGCTGCACTTTGCTGAAAAGTGCACGCGGTTTGCGCTGAGTTCGAACTGCGCTTTGGTGCGGTTGCAGCAGAGTAAAGTAGTTTCGAGTAGTTTTGCAATCCATTTGCTGTCGACCTGGAAATAGTACTTGTGCATTTGCAGATGGAGCTCATAAACCTGCAGTATATTGAAGCACTAAAGGTAAAGTGTGACTCAGTGTGCTAACCACAGTTCACTCGTTTCATTCCTAGTTGCAACTTGAACTTTGAATATGTTTGGTAGCACATATCTATGTTATCAGTTGTTCTCTGTGATGCTGCTTAACAAAACATCACACAAGATCCTTCACAACGATAGACACTTGCTGTCCTTTCTGAGAACCTCCATGACACAGAACCCTACACTAACTATAATGAAGTTGGCGTGAAAAACCGATGCCGAACAATGACAAATTGGTATAACAGCCTAAAGTTAAATGCCTAAGGTTGTTATTATTTTGACTTGCATCGGTTTTAATTATTAGTGACAGCCTCCTATAGCTCATTGTTGTTGCAGCCATGGCCTTATGAATATAGAAAAGCGGTGCTAAGAGATAAAACGCGATATTTATCTAAGAAATGTGTGCATTTTTCAGATCATAACGTGTCCATTGATCCTAAAGGTCTCTTGCATTATTCAGGTAGAGTTAACTCATGCAGCCTTGATGTTAACTTCGAAACGATTTAGAGGATTAACAATACTAAACGCTATGTTCATAGTGGATTGAGTGGCGCAGTATCCGCTAAAAACGTTACAGTGAGGCTTTCTGACCGTGGTTTAATTATAAGTTGTCCTGAAGTCCCTTGCACCTAAAACAGGCTTACTGGATTCCTAGTGTCTTCGAGCAACCTTATTGATTATTTACCGATATTTGCTATGCATGCCTGAAGCGTGTGCTTTTCGGCCACCTACGTCGTACCTAGTTGTTACGGGGCATTACGGACTACATAAAGCATTTCTAGATAGCTATGCCTATTTAGAACTTATATCGTTTCGCCATTTCTATATATGTTTTTCTTCCTGATATCTGCTTGCAAACAGATAGTCATATTTAGCGAAAAGTTATTAGCGATTTCCTTGGACCGCCATTCAATTGCGCATAACTTGTGAACTAATGTACGCATTGCATTGCTTTTGCCTTTACCATAATCAGCGATGAAATCTTGTACTAAGCAGCTTGTTTGTTTACTGCATTTCACAATATTCTGACCTTAAAAAAGAGTTTTCTTTGGTGCTGTGATTTACTAAGGTTGAAATTTGGCGCCAGAGCTGAAATTTAGCGCATGACATTTTGGTTATAAGTTTAGTAATTTGTATTTTTCTAGAGACGTGCGTCACATTAGTAAGTCTCTTAACAAAGGCGTTTCATTTTTATTTGCATTTCTAGAAATTATTTTGACCTTTTCATGTTCCTTATAATTCCGCCGCCCTTATTGCTTCCATGTGCGAACCAATAAATATGCTGACTGGGCGGGCCGAAATAGTTTAAAAATATATGGTGAGGTTGGGTTGCATTGGATCTTGTTTCCAAAGCAAATTCGAACATCTACGGCTCTGCGCAATTTTCACGACAAACAATGTCAAGGTGTTCAATAACGTCTGAATGAGTCAGAAGAATTCAAAGGTGGGGGCGTACAACCCCATCAGCTGTGCACCTAACGAAGCGAATGCATTCGTAATGGCGAAAAAGGAACATAAACGCACACCTTTCCTACTCCTATGCAAAAGCATAAGATTAATGTAAACCTTGCTCGGGTCCCTTACGGGCGCAGCATCCAGTCAGTCCAGAAATATATTATTTATTTATCAAATATTAGTGGATAAAACAGTGTTAGCTTTCTAGTGCTCTATGAACATGTATACAGTGTGGCCCATAAGCTTAAGTGAGATTTCAATTTTGGCCCGTCGCCATGTAAGCACAAACGCAGCTGGAATCATAAAAATAAGGAAAAAACTGGTACCCGACACGGGAACAACGCCGACCAATAGTCTCAGCTTTACTTATAAGCAACAAAGTAAGCAAACTTAGTAACAGTTAATCATCGCATCTATAACACAAACAGGTTACGGAGTAATACCACACTGTTGTTTGAATAAAGTAAAATGTTGTATTCTTGAATCCATGGCGGGTGGACCAATAGACTTCATTTCTGTGGTCAGCTGCCCGTTGCAACGAGACCGGCCCTTAGCCTGGTGCGACGATTTGCGTACCTCCTTGACCTATTGAGCTATACTGGGTGGTTCTTCCGGGCACCTAGTGAGCTACTCCCAACAGGTTGGTCAATAATGAGAGGTCAGACAAACGCAGTCTCCTGGTCCACCAGTTTCGAAATTTGAAATGGGATAGCGTTCATTTCTGTAAAACTAAATCACTGCCATCTCCCCGCTGCCTTAAGGACAGGCTTTTGACTCCAAGGCATTGGCTGAGGACCATACTCGTCCTCCTGTCTAGGTCTGGGCACCCTGGCAGTATCACAGGCCACATACAACGAGTATGTCTTCAAACACAAATCTCATCCTCCATCGGCCGTCGCGCAGCTTATCAAGTGTCGCCTTGTCTGCTGCATACAGCAGGGCAGATAAGCGAAAACCTGCTACCGCTGGCGCCTCCCTTCTTTCTTTTTCACTCGCGTCTCTTATTCCCATCCCGACGCCATTATTAACCTTTCCACTATAATTCCCAGCTTAATTGACAGCAACCGGAGTGCGCTGGAGTAGAACCATCTGCAGCCACCTTCCCACAACACCCATCGGACGCCTATCGGTAACAGTCCCTTATAAGTCCATGCTGTCCCGGTTCCCTGGACACGTTCAACGTACGCACTCTAAGACAAATTAGTCAACAGGTTTCACTCTAACGTACCTTGGACCAACTGGGTATTGATGTGTGTTGTGTGTCCGAAACTAGAATCAATGTCCTTAGTGAAGTTGTTAAATTAATTAACCCGGTTTGTCCACTCTTTATTGGTTGAACGCATCTGGATACAACGATGCAACACTCACGGGTGAAGCTGGTGTAAGTATCAATCTAACCTCCAAGGCTAAGCCGGTGTTCGTGGTTAATATGACGGTGAACGGCGGTTTATGTGCAGCCCGATTGACGACGTCAACCAGAGTGTAGTCAGGAAATAGTACGAAACGCTGTTTGCTGTGATTTCAAATTATGCTTTCATTGACTGTAGTTCTGAGGCTGCGAAGAACACATTTCATCACGAACTGAACAAGCTCCTACGCAGTGCTACTGGTGCAGATTTTGTAGTACTTGCACTGGACATGAACGAAAAAGTAAGGTCTATAGGCCCTTCAGAAGCTCAGCTAGGTGCTGATTATAGGCTGAACTCCGAACGGACTGAAAACAGGGTCGTCCGCTGCAACCTTGTTTTGAGTACCAGTGGTTTCTTAGTAGCACTATTATGGCCGCATACGGAGCCGAAGTGTCACTTGGCGTCCCCCTGTAGCCGGTCAGCCATGGACCTAAATTGAGCACGTTGCTTCTAGAGGCAAGTGGTGTGGTTCCATGCAAGATTACTGCTCGTGCTGGAATACCATCATCGATACTGATCATGCCCTAGTAGCCGTTGTTTCCCAATGAACTGTACCGACAGGTGCACCACGCGTCTCCTTCGATTGGCAAATGATAAACTGAGTCAGCCCTTGGTTAGACAAGTCCAGCAAGACCCACCGCGCACTGAACTTTTGCACATTTGTTCTACTGACACTGAGGTAAAGTGGAATAGAATCTCGGACGCCGTACACGACGCAGGATCCTCTGATTGCGGTCACATCCATTGTCACCGCACCAGGAACTAGATATCTAAGAGGTCGATAAAAAAGTTGGAATCTAGAAGAAAACTCCCGACTGGCTCTGAGCATAATGTGACCAGACAGACTATTCGGCGCGTACCAAAGTGGAACTTCCATGCTGAAAAAGCAGCCTGGTGCACTAGTAGGGCTCAAAATGGAGGAGGGAAGAGCGATAGGCAATTACTGCAGTCACTTCCAGCTGACCCGCTCCACAGGTCCTAAGATACCAGGCGTCACTGAGGCAACCAGAGACAGCGCGGGTGCACTAATACAAAATAAAGAGGGCCGTATGGCTTGTTGGACGGAGCACTTTCAAGATCAGTTTAGCTGGACCCCTGCTCCCGGACCTCTTCCTAATCAGGTGATGCAGGATAAACCATGGAAGGTTAGCTTAGAGCCTCTGTTGGAGGCCGAGGATCGAAACGCGCTCACATCCATCAGTCATTTTCCTGCCGCTGGACCGGATTCCCATCCACCTACACTATTCAAGGATGGAGGTTGAGGTCTTCTGCAAAGAACCGACCTCCATATTCGAACATATCTGGAAGAAAGGCAGTGTCTCGACTAACAGAAGCGAATCGATGATCGTGGCAATGTACAAGAAGGGTAGTCGCACAGATTTTAACCACAGGGTTATTAGCCTAACGCCAGTTGTGACAAAATTACTGATCTCGGTTCACGTTCGTCGCCTCAATGTGGAACGGGAATCTCGAATTGGGGAAGAGCAGGCACGTTTCCGTCATGGATGTGGCTGTATAGACCATACGTTCACTCTCCGGCAGGTGCTAGAACAGCGCCACGAATGCCGCAAACCAAACAAAGAGGTGTTCCTTTATTTCAATATTGCGTTTGCTTCGGTCGGTCGATGCATTCGGTTCGAAATACTTGCGCGGAAATGTGTTCCCACGAAATATATGGACATCCTACGTGCACAATACTAGAACACCACAGGCCGCGTCAGCTTCAACAGCGACCTGTCGGATAACTTCCGCATACAAGTGGCTTTCAATACGTTCGTCCGATTTTTTTTGTTTAATTTCGTAGTGGATTATATCATTGAGAGTTCGCTTCCGGAATCTCACGATTTAAGCCTTGATTGCCTGCCTGGTGTAAGGTTGGTTGTTCCAGATTAGGCGGACGATATCATCCTGCTTTTTGACGACGTTATGGCAGCACAATCAACCCCTAATTGCCTCTCTAGAGTGGTCTCATTATTTGGTATGCACTTTGCACCTTCGAGTGCAAAGTGTTGCTACAGGAGCGTCAGTCACTTGCCGGCCCCTTGCCCCAGGCTAACGAGCAGCACGAGGTGGTTGATCGCTTTGATTAGCTTAATGGCTGCATTGGACGCATCGAAACCGAAGTCGGTACATGCATTAAGAAGATCAGAACTCTCTGAACCTGCGGCATCGTTGGCGATAGAAGGGAGTTGTCTTCAGTCTAAAAGGTTGCGTACACATGGCCACAGTGAGGGCCGTCCTAGTCTATTGGATTGTGACTTGGCCCCTTCGGTCTGAAGATCTGAGGCGCCTTCAAGTCTCTGATCATCGTTGTCTGCGGAGCATTGCTGGTGGCGGGCTACACTAGCTTGTCAGCAACGATGATGCGTATATGCGGGAATTAGACAGAAAAAACCAAGCTAATTCCGTAGAGCAACAGCTAACGCTGAATAAATTGCGTTGGCTTGGGCACGTACTAAGTAAATAAATAAATAATTTATTCTGGAATACATTGAGACACAACCTCTGGCCTGATCAAGTCTCTGCATGGGGTTGTTCCGCAAGAGTCACGTTGCTTTTTATGAAATACGTTGTTAGCACAGTATGCATTAGTTGCAGACATTTCGGATGCACTGGTCAGAAACTGAAGCATTAATTAGGTGGTGATAGGCTGGGTTCAGGAAGGCGTAACAGCGTACTATATGGAGTGGCGTTGAATGGTAGCAACAGGTTTGTCTTTACAGTTTACACACCCAAACTACACTGAAATGATGTGAAAACTAGTGCTGCTTAATTGCCAGTATGAGTTTTTGGCAGTGACTTTATTCATTGGCGGGCCACTTCCGCCAGGTCGCCGTGTTGTTAAACGGACTTTTGTGGCTTTGTATTGGGAGGACGCTTGCATGCAAAAACCCACCACGTCCTGGAACACTGCCGTCAATCTCTTTGAATGATAATCTATAACTGGCAATATAGTTTACGAACCATTGCCATGCACCGTTGAAAACCGTCCAGCGGGGAAATGTCCAGGAACGTTGATGAAAGTATCGCGCAGGTGAGTATGGTTTTTGAATTAATGGTATTTGGCTTTTCGTTTGTGATATACTGGTCTTGGCAGGAAGTCCTCGTGTCTAGATTTTCACATTGGACATGTCAGGTGCTGAGTATAGTGAATCCATGTGGCTACATTCATCCCATCAGGCGAAAATGCGATTCCTCAGGCAAATACGGGATCCATATGAAGTTTGCATTCATGCTTTCCAGACCACGAGTGGACTATCAAATTACTAAGGCTGAACCCATGAGTTCAGCTCAAGTAAAAGCACAGGTTGTCCGCAGAATGGGAGCAAAGTTTCGCCACAAGTAAGTAACTGGCAAGAGAAATTGTTTTCATGCCCAGTAAAAGCCACATGATATGCCATCAGAAAAGCGCCAGATAAGAGAAGAATTAAAAGATTCTTGCAGAAATGTAAGGCGCTGAACCCATTTGTACGAACACCAGTGAAAGGCAGCAAAGCTGTCCATGTCAAGTAAAGTAATTGTGCTGGAAGAATCTGTTTCCATAGTGAAAGATGGATCTATGTAAAGACAATTCCAGGGAGTAATTTGTAGCAGTGGGATTTCGGGGCGAGGTAAACCCATTTGTTTAGACCCTGTGCTTGCGGCATCTGCCAAATTGCCAAAAGGATGATCCATTCGGAAGGTACTTGGTATCGTCGGAATAATCTTTTGCTGCTGAGGCCTCGGAGAAGGCAACAATTTTTTCAAATAAGCTGGATGTTGCGTATGGATCAGTCGGTGCCTAATGAAAAACCGTCATGCGCCTGCCGCCGTATCTGTGGAAATCCCAGAAAAAACAAGCAATGTGTTCCCGGTTACCGCTTGCCTCGAAGGGCCTTGTTTAGTCTGCCAGACGTAGGGTGACGCAAAGCTCAAGCTGGACAGAAGTTTACTTGGCAGCGGGAAATAATGTCACAGACGACCATACTGGTAGCCGTTGGTGTTAGCGTCCCCATGGAAAGCCTTGTGTTTAGCTCGGAAATGTACAGTACATGCCGGGCAACCGACACCACTGCCGCATCTGCTGTCGTCTCCACGTCGGACTGCATGTTTAAAGTGTGTTTGGTTTCCAGTTAGTTACCGGGAAATGGCTTATTATGACGCGGAGCAGTGACAGCCGCAAGGAAACTGTCTCGCTGATAGACAGCTTTTGTGCTGGTGTGTTGTGTACACAAGGTGTAGGCGCCTTGATCCTGCGTGTTTGTTTAGAGCATTAAGGTTTTTAGGCAAGTTCCCCTTCTCTCTTATTATTCTTTAGTCCATAGGTCATCATGGTTGTATGGCAACGATGCATCAGTTTAGAGGGCTGATGTATTGCTGTGGTTGATGTCGGTGACGATGTGGTCAGCATCGCAGCAATCGTACGCTCCTACTTGGCTCTGCTCCCAGGTTCCTCCTGAGAGTGTTTACACTCTTATTCACTTTGATATACTGTTTTCAGTTTTGGATTGATTTGCTTAAGTTAATGATGCAATAATGCATGTTTATAACTTAAGTACGTCCCTGCTATTCTAGGCCTAGACCGCAGGTTTGTATTTCGTTTAGCGTAGATTAAGTGTCATGAGAGGGAAAAGCATTCGGCCTTGTTGGTAACTGTGGCCGTTGTGTGTAGTCACTGTTTTATAAGCATGTGTTAGGATGTCTATCGTAGCGCCGGCCATCATTGCTTACGATTTTCCGCTATCATGGCTTCCTACAAGTCACCAGTTATTATGAGAGGATGCCTAATGTAAAGAACGACGTTGTTGATAGCCTCGCCATGCAAATTGCGTGGATTGGCCGACGTTTGCGCAGTGAATATCATGTGCCCTTAACGGTTACGTACTTATTAACAAGGGACCGTAAATCGTATCACGACTTTAACGGAATACTCTCGGAAACATGCCTTTGAAGGTCCAGAGGTTTAATACACCGATAAATTTCTTCGACCACAATAATTCATCTTCAGAAATGCACATTTTCAGTGCTAGCACTTCTTCGGATGCGCTGCACACGTTTGCATCATGTCACATTGATTACAACAGCGTAGTCTTTCTGCAGCGTGACAGCCATGTCTTTATTCCCTTTTTGCATACAGCAACTAAATAGATACAAATTTTTCCATTTCAGCGATTGTCGCCATCAGTTAGGACTTAGTTCGCTTACTGGACTCATCAGGTGCGATCACTTTGATTAGCGGCTCCTGGTTACATTATGTTGAGGATTACTCGCCGTTTCTGACTGCGAATAGCTGGAAGTACTAGCTGCCGATGAGTACCACGCTTTTCTGGGCCCAGGAGATACGCTGCTACCTGGTGCCGAGGTTATTTGCACAAGTGTTACTATTTTATATACCTTGCTCGCTCAGTCTACTTCAGACATGCTCGGCATTTAGAGCATAATTACGAACAAGGGTTGCTGCCCTCTACGGATGAGATAATTCCAACGGGACTTCGAGCGAAACGTCCAATGTATGCTTACATTTAATGAACTGACTTTGCCCTCTAGACGTATACCTGCCCTCACTAGCTCGGCAGATGCACAACCGTCTGGGTCCAAAAGGGTTTGCGCCATGCCCACTTTAAATATGCGTCATTTAAGTCAAAACTTGACAGCAGATTAATTACAAGAACCTTTCAGATACATTGTGGAAGAGAAAGTAAGCACCTGCTTCGATTCATAATTACTTTTTACTTCGCAGTAACAGCAACCCAAACTTGTGGTTGCACACCGGCCTTATCCGCCTTCAACCATCGCAGGGACCAGCAGCAAGATAAAATTCGTACTCTTTCTTTCTGCATTTGCATTTTCTGAAGAACTATATATGATGCATGCTGAACTGATCACTTTGCGCCGCGCTTTAAGAAAGTTGTTGGAAATTTCGAAAAAGCTTGCTACTGCTTCCCAAAGCAGCCTACCGTTGCCAGTGGCTTCCACTGAAAATAGTTCGATGCCTTGCTCGCGAACGAGACGAAAGTGTAAAAATTTGTAACTTGTTTTAAAAGCCTTAACGATCTTATAGACTGAGTACCTACTCAGCGTCAACGGAGCTACCATACGCCAGCTAGCGAGAGCCATGCTGGAGTGAACCATCATTTTGTTGCTTACAAATGATAACAATTACACGGAGGCTAGGAAGACACCCGCAATCAAGAAGACCAACCTTATAACACCATTCATAGTTAGGTTGTTACAAGTGATTAGGTCGAGCTAGTAAACGTGATTCTGAGCCGGATGTCAGGAGGTGCATCCAAAACAGAGATCACTTCCTGCGTCAAGTCGTGTCTCTACTCAGCATGTCAAAAGGCGCCAATGTGCACGGTGCGTCAGCCTCTTGTCGGCATCGCGCAGGTTCGTTGAAGCCTATGGTCTTTGTCATGCACTTACTTTTCGGATGGTAAATGTGGATATGGACAGTGAAAATGTGGATCCACAAGACCCATGTAAACGGTTTCCCTTGGATGCATCGTTTGAAGGACTTTGTATCATCATGCAGAAAATATAATTATTTCTATGTTGTATTTAAATAAATAAATAAATGATATATTCTCTGTAAAACGAGCCACACCTCTAAAAACGTGATCAAATATGCATACAAGCATAGCTTCTTTGGAATATTAAAACATTTCGTTTTAATGAAAGTAATAAACGAAAAGATGTAGTCCATATGCGCGAGCATACTGTCAGGTAATAGTTAGATCAAGGACCATGAAGGCGCTGTGGCGCGCAAAAGACTGTTGCGTCAAGATACAAGTTGGGGGTAATTTCGCCATGTAGTGATCCATGAGCACAGGAGCCCAAACAAGGTTTTGGTGCAATCAATGACCATTACGAAGCCGGGATGAGCTGTGCTCCATTAAAGCATTCTTCATAGTAAAATCAGTTGCACAGGTTGGATGTAGAAGGCTGAGGACTGCGTCAGTGTGAAATGTATAGCTGTGACTTTATTTTGTGGCGAGTCACATCCGCCAAGTTGCAGGGTTGCTAAGCGGACATTTGTGGCTCGTTGTAGGGAGAACGCTTGACAGGCGAAAACCTACCACGTCCTGGAACACTGTCGTAGCTTCCGTTGAACTGTAGTGCTAGTCGGCTATGCATTGTATGGACCGATTTTGTACTCTATTATTCGCAGTCGGTTGACAGCCAAAATTCTTCCTTTGTTGGCCCAATGGCTTAGTACTGATACGGCAGTAGTCGTTGAAGCCGGTCAATGATGTAAAAGAGTCGCAGAGTCGAATGATAATGAGGCAGGTGAGTAAGCACATTGTTAATAGAGGCCGGCTTTTTCTATTATATTGTCCGGCTCGCAACCCGTGTCCAGCTATCCATGCTGGACGGTGAGTGCAGTTGTTTCTTGCGTCTGAATATGTCCATAACAGGAAAAAATGCTACTCTCCGCAAAGTGGACCAGTAATTCCTTCAAATGTAAGTGTAATTTTCTCCATGGCCAAGTGAAAACTCCATGAAAGATCGTCGGAAAAGCCGCTTATACGCGCACAATGCTGTCCGTGAAATGACATCAGAAAAGCTCCAGGTGGCCGGAGAATCGGAATGTTTGAGGCAGTGAAGGTAATCACGCCAGAATTGTCTGTCTTCGGTTGTGGAACAGGGGATCCATGTAAATACAATATTCCTAGTGAGTAAATGGTTCTACTGTGAGTACGAGGCGAGCTAAACCCATTTGTTTAGACCCCGTGGTGGTAGCTTCTCCAAAATGGCGGAAAGAGCTCCATTTGTAACGATGTGTGGGTTCTTCATCTGTCGGAGAAAAGATCAAGCGTTTAAGCCATCTAGCTATTGAGAGTGGGTCGATCAGTCCCAGCGGCTAAACCTTCTTGTTTTGGCGGATGTAACTGTGGAAATCTCGGGAGAAAACGGGCAACGGACAATAGACAGCCAACCAGCAATGAATCAAGAGGCACAAACACAGACTGGTGGCGCGCAACGGTGCCTATGATACGTTAAAACTTTTGTAATTTTGTTTAGTATACATAATTTGCAAGCGCGCTCTTTACATCACATCGCTGGTGTGACTCAGACTGCAACTACTAGGTAGGAAGAAGGATCTGCACGCGCAGGGTCAAGAGAAGGATATAACAAATCGTGTTGACAAAGTTAAGCGGTTAATACGATTGTTGGAGAGAAACAGGCAAACCGATGATAATGAGAGCAGGCAGAATGCGAGCGGCATCTTAGGTGAAACTAAGGACAACTAGGTTGAGACCGAATGCGGGAGCAACATAGGTAAAGCAATGTTTCAAAAAGAAAAGGAAATTTAAAGAATTAGCTATGAGCGGATGAATGCGGACGGCAGTGCGAAGAGTAACGCGTGAGAGTAATTAGGAGACGATACTCAGGATGAAAAGGTTTACTACTAAAGTGTGTTGAAGCCATGGACGCTCTCGTGCGAAATATGAATCGTTCAGTTCTGAAAAATCACCGGCAATATCCCGGTAGTCTGAGAGAACTCTGAAAACCGGAGACCGAACAGACGAGACTAGAATAGTCGACACATCCGGAGTCCTCGTAGTAGTCCCAGAGAATTTCTCTGATCAGAGGATGACAAAGAAAGGTATGGCATTAAGCGTTGGTCGTCCGATTGAAGAAGGTTTGAGGGTACAGGTTACTGATGAAAGTGCCTATATTAATAAAGGGTAAACAAGTCTACCGGACTGTTAATGTAAGCAAAACATAGTTTTGAGTCTACAGAGAGTAGATCGATATATCTTGCTAGTATGGAAAAGTCAAAGGAGCATACCGGTCAGGTGAGACTAGGTTATTACAGGGCACTGAGCGTTGGCAGTCCGATTAGAGAAGAAATGAAAGTGGAGAGCGCCATAAGGAGGAGAGACGGTCCGGATAGAAAGAGGTTTACTTATAAGGTGTGAAAAATTCCATGGGGCTCGCGAGGTAATGGGGACAGAGCGTCCGGTCTTCTTAGCAAATGCCGATAACGTCACAGCAGTCTGAGTAAATTCGGAGAGCAGGGGACCGATCAGACGAGACTGGATTAGTAGGCACATTGAGAGTAAGTCGAACAGTTAAGGTGGGAAGATAAATAAAGAATCAGCAGAGACGGATAGGTTTGGGATGCAAGGGGCTACATGAATATAAGGTATGCAAGTCAGGCAGGCTCGCAATGTGAGAGAAGTTGTGTGTTGGTGATGCAGAGCCTAAAACTACATTTTGCTAGTTAGGAAGCGGTCAAAGAGGATAATATGGCAGGGCTCTGATAGCTCGCTCTCCGGATGAAGAAGAAATAAAGACAGCCAGCGATAAGGAGAGGACAGAGTCGAGAGTTTACGTTTACGGATAAGAAATGCGACGGTTAACGTGGCTCTCGAGGTAATGGTGACAGGGCGTTCAGTCTTCCGAGCATGGCAGGCAGCGTCGCAGAAGTAGGAGAGAAGAAGACCCATCTGCCGAGATTGGATTTGGTCGGCGCATTGCGTTTGAGTCCTATGGTGCATATGGGAGGATAAGTGGAGTCAGTATGATTGGACTGGTTAGAGATAGAAATGGTTGTATAAACCACAGAGACTCAGTCGTCCGATTGAAGAAGTATTGAATACAGACGGCGCTTAGTCATCTGAACGATGGCCGGTAATGTCACAGGGGTCTGAGAGAAGTTGGAAAGCAGGAGATCGATCAGACGAGATTGGATTAGTCGGCGAAACGTGATTGAGTCCAACAGCTAATTTTGGAAGGCAAATGGAGTGGGTCGAGAGTTGGACAGGTCGGAGGTGGAGGTGCTTATATAAATAGAGGGTGAACAAGTCTAGCAGGCTGTCAACGTAAGTGTGACATAGCTTTGAGTCTACAGAGTCTAGACCGTTTAAATGTTGCTGGTCTGGAAAAGGTCAAAGAAGCAGACCGGTCAGGTGAGACTAGGTTATTACAGGGCACTGAGCGTTGGCAGTCCGATTAGAGAAGAAATGAAAGTAGAGAGCGCCATAAGGAGGAGAGACGGTCCGGATAGAAAGAGGTTTACTTATAAGGTGTGAAAAAGTCCATGAGGCTCATGAGGTATTGGGGCAGAGCTTTCGGTCTTCCAGATAAATGCCGGTAACGTCACAACAGTCTGAGAGAAGTCGGAGCGCAGGGGACCGATCGGACGAGACTAGATTAGTCGGCACACTTAGAGTAAGTAGTATAGTTGAGGTGGGAAGATAAATGAAGAGTCGGCAGAGATAGACAGGTTAGGGATGGAAGAGGTTATATGAATATAAGGCATGCAAGTCAGGCAGGCTCGCAATGTGAGAGATGTTGTGTGTTGGTGAAGCAGAGCCTAGAACTGAATTTCGATAATCGAAGAGGATAATAGGGCAGGGCACTGAGAGCACGCTCTCCGGTTGAAGAAGAAATAAAGGCAGAGCGCGATAAGGAGAGGACAGAGTCGAGAGTTTACGTTTAGGGCTAAGAAATGCGACAGTTAACGTGGCTCTCGAGGTAATGGTGACAGAGGGTTCAGTCTTCCGAGCAATAGCCGGCAGTGTCACAAAAGTCGGAGAGAAGGGGACTGATCAGCCGAGATTGGATTTGGTCGGCGCATTGCGATTGAGTCCCATGGTTCATTTGGGAGAATAAGTGGAGTCAGTAGGATTGGACTGGTCAGAGATAGAAGTGGTTATATTAACATAGGGCGAACAAGTCCAGCAGGCTGTCAAGGTGAGGGAGACACTGCTTTGGATCGACGGAGCCTAGACCGCCAACATCCCGGTAGCCTGGCAGTAGTTCCAGAGAGTTTGACTGATCAGATGATGCTCAATTAGGGTATGGCACAAAGAGGCGGCCGTCCGATTGAAGAAGTATTGAATACAGACGGCGCTCAGTCATCTTAACGGTGGCCAGTAACGTCACAGCAGTCGAAGAGCACGAGACCGATCAGTTGAGACGGGAATAGTCGGCGAAATGAGATTGATTTTGGAGGACAAATGCAGTGGCTCGAGAGTTGGACAGGTCAGAGGTGGAGGTGCTTATATAAATAGAGGGTGAACAAGTCTAGCAGGCTGTCAACGTAAGTGCGACATAGCTTTGAGTCTACAGAGTCTAGACCGTTTAAATGTTGCTGGTCTGGAAAAAATCAAAGAAGCATACGTCGGAAAGAGCCGGCCATGATATGGGTAAAATATAGCGTAGATGTCTTGCGCGTGCGTCTTAAGTGAGACGTAGGCTTCCAGCGAGCTTTGGTTTGCGTTAGGCGATAGGAGTTTAAGCGTGGTAATCCTGGGGGAATGTTTCTATTGAGTGCATTGAGTTCATCGAGTGGTAGAGAGCAGAAGGGAGGTCCCGTGTCAGCTCCTTCACTGTCCGATATTCCAAGGATTGCAGGCGTAGTAGCTGTGTCATAGCTCAGGATGTAGGATCACTCCTGTAGGATACTAGAGTATTCCGTAGGTAGCGGTCTAGCAAAACTTTGAAACTCGCTTCCGACTGCGCATTGACAATCGGGTTCGGCAGTCGGTTCCAGTCATTACGTTCTCGAGTAGAGAGAGCAACAACTGAGCGGACTTTGTACATTCTCGTTTTAAACAGCTTCCAGCTGTGACCCCGAGTCGAACTTCCAAGGCTTAGCTGAAAAATTTCCTCAGCTGGATTCCCAGTTTTCCTCGTTGGATACGCTTAGTATAGATGAGGTCTCCACGACATCGGCAATAGTCTAAGGCAAAAGGTTCATGCTCTGTAGTCGGCCTGGGTACGGGAGTTCGCGCAGCCCAAGAACAAATGTCGAGGCACATCGGTGAATTTTTTCTACATTGTTAAGTTCCTGCTTTAATAGAGGAGCTATGGCCGGTAGTCGAATTCAAGGATGGGACGGATGTGGGAGGTGAAGAGAAGTCTAAATATCAGCGGCGTCATTTTAGAGAATGGCCTGTTTATGAGGCCCCACATCCTGCTCGCCGCAGCAGTTTTCTTTAATGTGCCAAGGGTAGTTTGGAGACCAGAGGATACTATTGTCCCCGGGTCTTCTTCCAGTGTGGCAACCTTGAGTAGGTGCAGGCCAATGTGATAGGTGCCCAGTGGTTCAGCAGCACCTATGGAAAGGACAGAGCACTTACCTTTGTTGACCGGCAAACCCTAGTTGATAGACCAAGAGTGTAGTAGATCAAGCGTTTCTTGTAATCGGTTGGCGTCTTCGAGGCTGGACACTTCCGACCATAGCTTGAGGTCGTCTGCATAGATCAGGCAGTTCGTTTGTAGCATACTTGGTAGGTCATTGATTTATATCTTGAACAATTCCGGTCAGAGAACGGAATCTTGTGGTATGCCACTGTACACAGGCACTGGAAATGAAAGGGTGTCGTTTACTTTGACTTGCATGTTCCGGCCTTGCAAGCAGTCACTGATCCATCGTAGGAGGTTCCCTGTTATGCCATTTCCGCAGAGCTTAGAGAGTAGTTCCTGAGGAGTGACTCTGTCAAAAGCTTTGCTGAAGTCCATGAAGACCACATCTAAACATTTTCCAGCGTGCATGCATTTAGCCCACTTCTCTCTGGCGACCAGCAGGTTAGTGATGCAGGAATGTCCTTTTCGGAACCCATACTGATTAGAAGAAGTGAAGTTCAGATCTTCGCAGTGTCGGTGGATGGCACATTTAAGGAGCTTTTCCATGATCTTACAGGCGACCGACGTCAAGCAAATTGGCCGATAGTTCGCAGGGTTCTGGCGGTTTCCGCCCTTGTATTTCGGCAAAACTACACCCGTCTTCCAATCGACAGGTAGCCGACCAACTTTAAGGGAGAGCTGAAAAATTTGGCAAAGTGGGACGGCAATGAATTCTGCTACCGCCTTGAGAAAATGGGCTGTAGGCATTCTGGGCCTGTGAGGAAGATGAGTTCAGTTCTAGTAGTAGCTTCAAGGTAGCACCTGCATCAATATCGATATGTCCCAGAAGTACCGTGTGTGCTAATACATGAGGGTTTGCGAGTCTGTCTCCCTTCATGTATACTAAGGAGAACCGTAGAGCCAAGAGGTCAGCTTTGGCGCCATCATCATAGTGTATTATACCTGGCTCATTAGTAGACAAGGCAGGAATTCCACCGACCGCTTTGGAATATCTTTTAAGGTATGCAGATAGATTCTTTGGCCTAGAAAGGGATTGTTCGGCCAGGCTATGCTCGTATCGTTGGCTCTTTTCACGTTTCTGCAAGGAGCAGAAGTTCCTGCTGGCCTTGTATTTAGAGTAGTGTGGGTCTAAGCGGGAAAGTTTGAATCTGTCCCAGAGTTTTCGTTCTTGTTTCCGGTTGGCCTTGAGTTCTCGGTCGATCCAGGGGACCCTTAGAGAGAGGCCTGTTACTGTAGTATGGACCCACCTCCTCAATGAGTAGCTTCAACTTGTAAAATTGATCGTTCCAAGCAGCATCAAGTTCCATGTGTTGTGGAACATTCCAGTCCAGCGTACTTACTGCCACTCTTAGCTCGAATGCTTCGGACTGCCAGAGGTTTCGACGGTGTGCCCGCCGGGCTCGGATAGCTAGACGTTTAGTCCATTAAAGGGAGATTGTACAATGGTTGCTTTTACCTGTAGAAGGGTCAATTCTGAGACGTCTGATATAATCTGAGTGAGCACAAGTTCAAGAGTGTGCGGAGTCTGGCCGGGAAGAAGCCGAGTGGGCCATGTTATAGGCTTTTGAGAGCCTCGTTTTGAGGACATTTTCAAGAGGCTGACGACAAAGGACTCGGGTGGAAGGCTGGCGAGTACTAGGTCCTAATTTACATCCGGGGCACTGAGGTCACCCACCATAAGACCATCTCTGCGGTTTCCATGCAATTTTCTAAAGTCTAGCGTAGAGGCACCATGTCCCCAGGGCTGTGTAGACAGTGCCAACCACAAGAGATTTGCGGTCATCATTGATCCTAAACCAGAATAACTCTGCGTCGCTGATGCTTCTACAAGATGAACTTTAATCTCCTCTCCAGTAGAGAACTACGCCGCCACCAGCTCTTGCTAAAGATCGATCAGCGCGGAAAAGTTGGTATGCAGAGATGTAGATCTCAGAATCAGAGATAGCTGAATTGAGCCAGGACCCAGTGGAGGCCAACAAGTCAGGAAGTAGCTTGGCGGTAAGAGCGTGTACATCGTACAATTTGTTTCGGAGGCTGCGAACGTTTGCAACCATCACCTATAATCCATTCTTCCTCCTTGTTTTTATAAATAAATAAATAAATATTTTATTCTCGACTATGCGAGGCACGCCAATTGAGGCATGATCAGGTACGTACAGCTGTACAGACATTTTATGGGAACTGTAGTGACAGTAGAAAATTGTTCATATGTCCATGCTTGGAACTGTGCAATAGTGAACATGCGAAACAACGATTTGGTTGTAGTGGGATCGGGATCCATTTGTTTGGACATAATCGCTCTGCCATATATCGCAGTCATACCTCGACTAATAATAGATTGAGAATCCTGAGTGATCCATTGGAAGATAATTGAAGAGCAAGCTATCCAGTATGATGATTCTAATTGAGCTGCCAGTGTGAAGTTATGGGCTGTGACTTTATTCGGTGGCGAGTCACATTCGCCACGTTGCAGTGTTGTTAAACGGACATTTGTGGCTTTTTATAGGGAGAACGCTTGCCAGGCGAAAACCCACCACGTCCTGAAACACTGCCGCCAATCCATTGAATGGCAAGTTGTAACTGGCTATGTTTCTTGTTGAACGTTTTTTGCTCCGTTATTCGCAGTCAAGTTGCGTCCCAATTTTCTGCTGACTGATGCGTTATGCGAGTGGCCATTGCGTGCCTGGGTCCTCTCCTGTGCCAGATCGGTAGGTCAGGAACTAAGCATTCTTTCTGGATATAATGTGTTGATCATCTGCAGAACCACGTGAAGTCTCGAAGAATATACGTTGAAATATGTTGAAGTCTTGGAGGATAGGATAGGTTCCGAAGAAAGAATCGCAGATCCCCCGGGGTATGTAGTGAAATTGATTAGAAATATGGGAAACCACGGCCATTTGAGAGGTCAAACGGATTGAAGAGCTTAGAATGACCGATTGTTCAAGCTTTGTATTGGCAGGAGAATGTGCTTTCCGTAGTCGAAAGTCCTCCAGTCAAGAGATATGTGGAAGAGGTATTGTTAGGTAAATTGAACTCAGTGGTTCATGCTGCGGAAGAATTGTATCAGTGCAAGATATTGAATGATTTGTCCGGTTAGTAAATTGTAAAAAAGTTGATAATTTTCCGCTCATGTCCAGGTAAAGGAGCTGTGTGCCTTGTATTGTTGTCGAAACGGAGGACAATTCCTTGGGTGCGTGTCGCCGTACCTGTGACAGACTCGGGAGAAAAAGGAAACGAACAGAGACAGCCACACAGACAGAAGAAAGGAATGCATCTGGAATGCAGTCAATCAATTGCGGCGATGCCTGAACTATTGTACCCCTATGCATGTAATTGTTATATAAATATCGCATATACACGTATATCATAAGTGGCGAAATACGACGAGAATCGAGCAGAACACGGATCAGTAAAGAATGAAAGATTGAAGATGAAGCAGGAGTGTTTGGGGAGTCCTAAAATAGACACCTGTTCAATCGGTGGGAACCAGAGAGAGGAGAACGAGGTGTGCAGATAATGGGAAGGAATATCACTAAGAAGAAGCGACAGAGGCGTATTTCCTTAATCCTAAATTGGTAGGAATGCAAGAAGTCAGGGAGGACAAACACATGTAAGTCAGCGTGGAATGAAGAAGGAATGCAACAGAAAGCACAGGAAGGTAAGCAGAGAGTCGGTAAAAGAGGTTCTATTGAGGGGAAGTGAAAAAGCTGCCGACGTTCATCTGCTGATGCTTCATCTTTGTTAGCAACAAGAAGGATGAATAATGCCCAGTGATGTAATTAGGGTAAATGTGGCGGAGCGTTGCGCCGGAATATGTAGATAGTGTGGCGAGCAAAGCACAAAGGATGAGGGGCAAAGAGTGTTGGGACTACAGAGCCTAAATCGTTTATGTCTCGGATGTCTGGAGGCAATCAGAAAGGAGACTGGGCAGACGAGGATAGATTAGAGCCAAACCCGAAAAGTTGCCGTGCAATTGAAAAAGGAATGTAAAGAGGGCGCGAAAACGAAAGAATGAAGTCTGAAAGGAGAAGTAACTATTGGGGAGAAGTGGAAAAGCCTACAATGGTCTCGAGGTGTTGTGAACAGACCATTGGATCTGTCGATGACTCATTGATAAGGCCTCAGCAGTCAGAGAGGAGACCATTGAGACGGGCCTAAAATGTCGGCTCATAGAGAGAAAGCGATATTATTATTGCCAGATTGTTAACAGTCGGCAGAAATGGATAAGTTAAGCTTGTAAGGGGAGTAGAATAAATAAGATAAATCACGACCAGTACTGTTCATGAAAAGAGAGTCACAAAGCGGTACGTCGGCCGAGCATAGATCATTTAGATCTTAGACGTCTGGGAGGGGTCAGAAAGCAAAAGAGCGTTAGATGAGACTGGATAAGTCAGCAAGGTGAAGCTAGGCAGTCAGATTAAAGTGGGGATAACAGTAGTGAATGTCACGAGAAAAGAAAAATTGCGGGACTACAGAGGCTATATAAAAAGCCCGTTAGCATATCAAACGAAGCTCTCAGGCTGAGGGACAGGGTGTGTTGTGACTGCACAGCCTAGAACACGTGCGTCTCTGATTTCTGGAAACAGTCAGAAAGTACGAGACTGGTCAGACGAGGCTAGAGTCGAGCCAGGCCCGAAGTGTTATCCGTCCAATGGATAAAGGAAGGCAGACAGAGCGCGAAAATGAAAGAATGTAATCGTGAAGGAGACACTTAAGGGGAAGTGGAAGAGCCTACAAAGATCTCGAGGTGTTGCGAACAGACCTTTGGGCCTGTCGATGGTTCAAAAGTATGAACTCAGTATTCGGAAAGCAGGAGACCATGGAGATGAGAGGAGGATATCGGCTCATGGAGAGAAAGCCGTATTATAAATGTCAGAAAGTTAACAGAGCGTCAACAGGATATAAGTGTTAAGGATAAAAGCGGATATACTAGTGATGAATCATGAGCAGCAGTGCTCTGGAGGCGGGGGAGACAGAGCATTGCGTCTACAGAGACTAGGTCATTTAGAACTCAAAAGTCCGAGAGAGGTCAGAAGGCAGGAGGCCGTACAGCCAGAACCAGATAAGTCAGACTAGAGTGTAAAAAAGGCTCTATGGGTGAGAAGAGAAAGAAAAAGAAAGTCAACGATATGCTCCAAGTGCTCCAGGAGCTGCCGGTTTCTGATCATTAGGGTCACGGAAGTCGGAAGGTACGAGATCGTTGAGACGAGCCCAGGATGTCAGCTCGTAGGGTGAAAGTCGTATTAGTAAAGTCTAAGTGCTGACAGAGAGCATCAACCGAAATGGACATGTTAAGGAAAAAAGGGGACATGATAATAAGGTTCAATCATGACCAGCGGTGGTCTTGCGGTGAGGGTAACAGACTTTCGTCGGCAGAGTCTAGATCATTAGATCACAGAAGTCCGAGCGATGTCAGAAAACAGGAGAGCGTACAATCAGAACCGGGTAAGTCAGCAAGCTGAAGCTAGGCCTCCAAAGTAAGGTGGGAATAAAGTAATGAGTGTCAGCAGAAAAGCAGTTTGGGAAGCAAGTGGCTATATGAAAAGGCGGTTGCATGCCGAGGAGCGGTCTCAGGATAAGGGGGACAGGGCACCAGGACAACAAAGCCTAGATCGTTAACGTTTGGAATGTAAGGAAGTCAGAAAGCAGGAGGCTGATCAAACGCCGCTAGAGTAGTGCCAGACCCGGAGAGTTGCCTGACCAGTGGAAAAAGGAATGCAAACAAAATGAGAAAAGGAAAGTTTTCATTAATGAGTGGAAAAGTCAGCGATATTCCCGACGTGTTATGAACAGACCATTGGGTCTGCCGACCCCTGATCATTAGGGTCACAGAAGTCGGAAGGTAGGTCGTTCAGACTAGACTAGAACGTCGGCTCATAAGGAGAAAGGCGTAACAGTAAGCTATGAATTTTGTCGGAGAGAATCGGCAGAAATGGACACGTTAAGGATGAGAGGGGACATGATAATAACGATTAGTCACGACCAGCAACGTTCTTGAGGTGAGGGTAACAAAGCGTTGCGTCGGCAGTGACTAGAACAGTTAGATCGCAGAAGCCCGAGAGAGGTCAGAAAACAGGAGACCATTCCGCCTATCCCTGATCAATCGGGTCAAGCAGTCAAAAGCAAAGAGACCACTGAGACAGGAAAGAAGACTGATAAGTCTGCCCATCCCTGGTTATTCAGGTCACAATAGTCAGAAGCAAAGAGACTATTGAGATGAGATTAGAATATCAGCTCAATGAGTGAAAACCGTAGAATTTAGGTCTAAGTAATAAAGGGAAGCATCGGCAGAATAGGCATGTACAGGAAGAAAGGGGACATAGTAATAAGGATTAATCAGGGCCAACAATGCATTTCAGTTGAGGGTTGCAGGACGTTACGTCGGCAGAGCCTAGGTCATTGGGATACCAGAAGTCCGAGGTGGGTCAGAAAGCAGGAGACCGTTCAGACGAGTCCGGATAGGCCAGCAAGATGAAGCTAGGCCGCCAAATTAACTTGTGGATAGCAGAGATGAGTGTCATAAGAAAAGGGACGACAGCAGCTATATGAAAAGCCAGTTAGCATGCCAAGGAAAGGTCTGGAGATGAGGGGAACAGAGTGTTTGGAATGTAGAGCCTCGAGTGATAACGTCTCGGATGTCTGGGAGTAGTGTGAAACATGAGACTAGTCGGCCGAGGATAGATTAGAGCCAGGTCCGAAGAGATTTACGTCTAGTTGAACAATTAATGCAAACAGAGTGCCAAAAGGAAAATACTCTATTCAGAAGAGGTCGAAACGCCAAACATGTTCTCCGGGTTATGGGAGTAGACCGATAAGTCTGCCTATCCCTGATCAATAGGGTCACAGTAGTCGGAAGCAAAGAGAGCAAGCCGTTGAATATAGGTATAGTATTAAAGGAGAGCATCGGCGGAATACGCATGTTCGGGAAGAAGGGGGACATGGCAATAAAGATTAATCAGGGCCAACAATGCATTTCAGTTGTGGGATACAGTACGATACGTCGGCAGAGCCTAAGCCATTGAGATCTCAGAAGTCTGAGGTGCGTCAGAAAGCAGGAGACCGTTCAGACGAGTCCGGATAGGCCAGCAACATGAAGCTAGGCCGCCAAATTAACTTTTGAGTAACAGTAAGGTGTGTCATAAGAAAAGAAGCTTCGGGACGAAAGTGACTATATGACGAGCCAGTTAGCATGCCAAGGAAAGGTCTGGAGATGAGGGGAACAGAGTGTTTAGAATGTAGAGCCTCGAGTGATAACGTCTCGGATGTCTGGGAGCAGTGAGAAACATGAGACTGGTCAGCCGAGGATAGATTAGAGCCAGGTCCGAAGAGATTTACGTCTAATTGAAAAAGTAATGCAAGTAGAGTGTGGAAGCGAAAATACTCTATTCAGAAGAGGTGGAAAAGCCAACGATAAACCCCGGGTTATGTGAGCAGACCGATAAGTCTGCCCATCCCTGGTTATTCAGGTCACAATAGTCAGAAGCAAAGAGACTATTGAGATGAGATTAGAATATCACCTCAAAGAGTGAAAACCATAGAAATTAGGTCCAAGTAATAAAGGGAAGCATCGCAGAATAGGCACGTACAGAAAGAAAGGGGACATAGTAATAAGGATTAATCAGGGCCAACAATGCATTTCGGTTGAGGGTTGCAGGACATTACGTCGGCAGAGCCTAGTTCATTGGGACCTCAGATGTCCGAGGTGGGTCAGAAAGCAAGAGACCGTTCAGACGAGTCCGGATGGGCCGCCAAATTAACTTGTGGATAGCAGAGATGAGTGTCATAAGAAAAGGGACGACAGCGACTATATGAAAAGCCAGTTAGCACGCCAAGGAAAGGTCCGGAGATGAGGGGCACAGAGTGTTTGGAATGTAGAGCCTCGATTGATAACGTTTCGGATGTCTGGGAGCAGTCAGAAAGATGAGACTGGTCAGCCCAGGATAGATTAGAGCCAGGTACAAAAAGATTTACGTCTATTAAAAAAGTAATGCAAGTATGGTGTGGAAACGCAAAAACTCTATTCAGAAGAGGTAAAAATGCCAACGATAAACCCCGGGTTATGTGAGCAGACCGATAAGTCTGCCCATCCCTGGTTATTCAGGTCACAATAGTCAGAAGCAAAGAGACTATTGAGATAAGAATAGAATTTCAGCTCAAAGAGTGAAAACCGTAGAATTTAGGTCTAAGTGATAAAGGAGAGCATCGGTAGGATAGGCACGTACAGAAAGAAAGGGGACATAGTAAGAAGGAATAATCAGGGCCAACAGTGCATTTCGGTTGAGGGTCGCAGGACGTTACGTCGGCAGAGCCTAGGTCATTGGGATACCAGAAGTCAGCGGTGGGTCAGAAAGCGGGAGACCGTATGGAGGAACCGGTAAAGGAGAATAGCAAGTCAGTCAGGTTTACCTCACATATAAAGTATCCTGATGCACCTTAGCGTCGGACGGCCGTAAATCCCGAGGTATGCCGAAAGGTACGTGTACGTAGAGTCCGATCGTGAACCAAGCAGGCAGCGACGCGCGCAATCAAAACAATCCAGTGGCAACCAAGGAAGAACCACGGAAGGCGAGCTCGTAACCAAGTGAATGTATATACAGTTAATTAAAACAAAGCTGTACAACAACTGCAGCGAAATAGGTAAACGTGAAAATGCAAAATAAGCAAAATATTTACAATCGCTACGGTACTGCCCCCTAGAGCGTGCACTAAGAAAACGCTCGACAATTGCCTACGGAACGTATTGAGCAAGCTTATGTGGAAAGGAAACAACACGACCAGAACGTGTGTGTTTGGAGCTGCGTGTAGTCGGAGGGCACGGAGGACTCAATGTACTGGCGTCAGTGTGTCGTTGGGTAGGGGGTAATGAGTCAGGGGCGGGTATATGCTGAGGGGAGGAAACGGGGTCTTTACTATCGACTGTAGGTTCGACGTAAGCGGGTTTGAGTCGGTCAATGCTCACAGGTGCTTTTAATCCATTCTTATTCAACACGAAATACTTCGGTTTCCGTGACAAAACCTGGTACGGGCCGTCATAGGGCGGAGTTAAAGGTCTTCGGACGGCGTCGACACGGATGAAAACAAACGGACACTTGTGTAAATCGGGGTGGACTTGTTGTTTACGTAGGTTAGGCCGCGTAGACGTTGGTCGAATGGATCGAAAATGCTGTTTGAGACGTTAAGCGTACGAGAAGTGGTCTAGTTCGCCGGTGGTGCGAGAGTCCAGTACCATCTCACCAAGTAGTCTGAGGGTCGTACCGAACAGGAGTTCTGCCGGGCAGCACCCAATGTCCTCTTTGCTTGTATTGCGAATACCAAGAAGGATTGCAGGTAGACGCTCAGACCAGCGTGAGTCGGACGAAGTAGCCATGCTGGCAGCTTTTAATTGTCGATGGAAGCGCTCGACGAGGCCATTGGCAGCGGGGTGGTACGCGGTTGTTCTCATGTGAGTACAGCCTAATAAACGACTGTGATCACGGAATAGTGTGGAACTGAACTGAGCCCCTCTGTCGGCGGTGATGGTAGGTGGAACACCAAACAGAGAAATCCAAGAGTCGACAAAAGCACGGGATACAGATTCGGTAGAGGTATCACGTAAGGGAACAACTTGTGGCCAGCGGGTAAAACGGTCAACACATGTTAGAAGATGAGGGAAACCGTTGGAAGGAGGTAAAGGGCCAACAATATCTACGTGCACGTGTCTAAAACAAGCGTCAGGGAGTGAAAATGTACCTGGGGTGGTGACTGTGTGACGATACACTTTACTAGTTTGGCAACTAAGGCAATGTTTAGCCCACTGTCTAATGTCTGAAGGCATATTGGGCCAGAGGAAGCGGTCGGTAATGAGTTTTACGGTGGAGCGGATACTTGGGTGTGAAAAACCGTGAAAATGATCAAAAATGGTTCGACGAAATGATTATGGGACAAAGGGTCTAGGCTTACCGGTTGAAAGATCACAGTAAACACTTTTGTCAGAGTTAAGTACGGGCAGTTGGGTGACTTTCAGTGAGGTGTTTGAACGAAGTTGAACGAGCTCAGGATCATCGTTTTGGGCGGCCGCTATTCTCCCCAAGTCGATGGGCGTCGATGACAGTTGCTTCATATGAGCGCAGGACAACGCATCGGCAACAACGTTGTTAGGACCATCGATATAACGAACATCAACACAAAACTGCTAAAGATAGTTCAGATGACGCGTTTCTCGGGGTGAGTAACGGTCTGAGGAAGAACGGAAGGCATACACCAGTGGCTTGTGATCTGGCAAGAGAATGAAACGACGTCCTTCTAAAAGGTGATGGAAACGTTTCACAGCCAAGTACATGGCGAGCAGTTCACGACCAAAGGTGCTGTACCTGGCTTGAGCAGGTTGGAGCTTCCGTGAGAAAAAAGACAGTGGTTGAAATTCGTTATCAACTAACTGTTGCAAGACTGCACCGACAGCAGAACTTGAAGCATCCGTCTTAAGGACAAGTGTAGCGTCCTCAGTGGTGTTCAAGTGATGGAGAGAGGTAACCTCACTGAACTTCTGCTTAACGGCCGTGAAAGCGGCTTCAACTTCTAGGGTTATCGTAAACGTCTTTGAGTTTCCTTTCAGTAAGTCGGTAAGCGGGTGAAGTAAATCAGCACAGTTGGGAATGAATCTGCCGTAGTAGTTGATCATACCGAGGAATCGGCGTAGGCTTCGGACAGATTGTGGCATCGGGTAGTCGAGGATTGCTTGAGATTTATCCGGGAGGGGTTTAATACCTTCATCAACGATCTTGTGACTGAGAAATTCGACGTTTGGCTGACCAAATTTGCATTTGTCCGGGTTGATGTTTATCCCGTGGTTTTCAAAGCGTTCGAAAACTATTCGGAGGTGTGATAAATGCTCGTCGGGTGTGGCGCTTGCGATCAAGAAATCGTCAATGTAAACGTAGACGAACTCAAGGCCACGGAGGACCTGATCCATAAAGCGTTGGAAAGACTGTGCTGCGTTCCGGAGGCCGAAAGGCATACGAAGAAATTCGTAAAGGCCGAATGGAGTGATCACGGCAGTATTTGCGATGTCTTCCTCCGCCATTGGAATTTGATGGTAAGCTCTGACAAGATGGAGTTTGGTAAAGATTGACTTTCCAGCTAGTCCAAGGGAGAAGTCGTGGATATGTGGGATAGGATACTTATCCGGAACACTAACGCTGTTGAGATCACGGTAGTCACTGCATGGTCGCCAAACGCTTGACTGTTTAGACACCAGATGCAGGGGTGATGTCCAGCAACTGTTCGAATGGCGTACGAGGCTGAGAGCAAGCATGTGTTGTTATTCTTTTTAGCTGCCTGAAGTATGTCAGGGCGCAAGCGTCGAGCCTTAAGAGTTACTGCCGGACCGGTTGTAACGATGTGATGGCATACAACGTGTTTAGGATCGGAAGTGTCTTTACTTGCTCGAATTAGGGACGGAAATTGTCGGAGCAATGAAGAATACTGTGAGTCGTCAGGGATGAGGATGCGAAGCCCGAGAGAATTAACTGAAGTAAGTTTGCAGGGTGTGCTTAAAGACGTAGTATCGTCTCGCAATTTCCCACAACGTAGGTCGACCACAAGACCGAACTTGCTGAGGAAGTCGATTCCGATAATGGGCTTTTGCACATCGGCGATGGTAAAAAGGAAAGGGAAGTTACGCCGTAATCCGAGACTCAAAGTAAGTAATTTCTGGCCGTAGGTCGCGATTTTAGTCTGATTAGCTGCCGTAAGCATTGGACCCGCTGGTTGCAGGGGGCCTTTTTCCAGAGAACGGGGGAGAACGCTGACTTCTGCACCAGTATCAACCAAGAAATGAAGTCTGATTGTGGAGTCAAATACATACAACAGGCGACTAATAACTTGGCAAGCGACAGCCGCCGCCATTACTGGCTGGCCACGTGGTTTCCCGACGTAGGAGTTGAAAAGGCTTTGGGGTGTTTACACCATGGACGGCACTTACGTGCTGCGTCTCCGAAGCGGTAGTGATAATAACAATAGCAGTGAGACTTCCGTGTACGAGAGCTGCTAGACCGTCTGGATCGAGAAACGGATCGTCGCGAGGGAACGCGGTCGCGTCTGAGATGGGACAAGGTGAGCTCTAAGTTAGAATGCCTCTCGCTGATTGTATCAAGTAGCGTGGTTTTGGAGGGGCTGCCTGAGCTAGTCTCTGTAACGTGTGATACCGACGTTCTAATGAAGCGTTTGTGAACCTTATCGGCAGCTTCTGCCAGTTTGTCTAGTGGAAGAACGTCGGCAAGCACAGCTGAAATAGCCGTGGTATTCGCAGGAAGACAATTACTCCACAATTGGCGGAGAACGGAATCATCCAGTGCGGAAGAACCGACGAGGGAACGCATGTGTCGGAGTAACTGAGACGGCGTTCTATCTCCAAGTTCAACACCACAGAGTAACTGCTGAAGGCGTGTCTCGTCTGAGGCTGTAGTGCGCTTTAATATAGCTGCCTTAAGTTTATCATAGGGGGACTCTAGGGGCATAGGGTCAAGAATGTCGATTACCTCAGAGGCGATGTTGGACGGTAAGTCAGCAGTCACATATGAACACATTGTGGACTGGAATGTAATCTTACGAAAACGGAAAACAGCTTCTACTTGAACGAACCAAACACGTGGGTTAGAAAAGTCAAAAGAAGTTAAAACGAGTCCAAGAGAATGTCCCGAAGAATTAGTGGCAGGCGCGTGATCAGACATTGTAAAGTTGAAAAAAGAAAAATACACACAAAATCTTGAATAAAAATGCGGGGTCACCAATTATATGGAGGAACCGGTAAAGGAGAATAGCAAGTCAGTCAGGTTTACCTCACATATAAAGTATCCTGATGCACCTTAGCGTCGGACGGCCGTAAATCCCGAGGTATGCCGAAGTGTACGTGTACGTAGAGTCCGATCGTGAACCAAGCAGGCAGCGATGCGCACAATCAAAACAATCCAGCGGCAACCAAGGAAGAACCACGGAAGGCGAGCTCGTAACCAAGTGTATGTATATACAGTTAATTAAAACAAAGCTGTACAACAACTGCAGCGAAATAGGTAAACGAGAAAATGCAAAATAAGCAAAATATTTACAATCGCTACAACCGTTCAGACGAGTCCGGATAGGCCAGCAACATGAAGCTAGGCTGACAAATTCACTTGTGGATAACAGAGATGAGTGTCATTTGAAAAGGGACGACAGCGACTATATGAAAATCCAGTTAGCATGCCAGGGAAAGGTCTGGAGATGAGGGGAACAGAGTGTTTAGAATGTAGAGCCTCGAGTGATAACGTCTCGGATGTCTGGGAGCAGTGAGAAACATGAGACTGGTCAGCCGAGGATAGGTTAGAGCCAGGTCCGAAGAGATTTACGTCTAATTGAAAAGGTAATGCAAGTAGAGTGTGGAAGCGAAAATACTCTATCCAGAAGAGGTGGAAAAGCCAACGATAAACCCCGGGTCATGTGAGCAGACCGATAAGTCTGCCCATCCCTGGTTATTCAGGTCACAATAGTCAGAAGCAAAGAGACTATTAAGATGAGATTAGAATATCACCTCAAAGGGTGAAAACCATAGAAATTAGGTCCAAGTAATAAAGGGAAGCATCGGTAGGATAGGCACGTACAGAAAGAAAGGGGACATAGTAAGATGGATTAATCAGGGCCAACAATGCATTTCGGTTGAGGGTTGCAGGACATTACGTCGGCAGAGCCTAGGTCATTGGGACCTCAGATGTCCGAGGTGGGTCAGAAAGCAAGAGACCGTTCAGACGAGTCCGGATAGGCCGCCAAATTAACTTGTGGATAGCAGAGATGAGTGTCATAAGAAAAGGGACGACAGCGGCTATATGAAAAGCCAGTTAGCATGCCAAGGAAAGGTCTGGAGATGAGGGGAACAGAGTGTTTGGAATGTAGAGCCTCGATTGATAACGTCTCGGATGTCTGGGAGCAGCCAGAAACATGAGACTGCTCAGCCGAGGATGGATTAGAGCCAGGTCCGAAGAGATTTACATTCTATTCAGAAGAGGTCGAAAAGGCAACGAAGTTCTCCGGGTTATGTGAGTAGACCGATAAGTCAGCCTATCCCTGATCAATAGGGTCACAGTAGTCGGATGCAAAGAGAGCATGCCGTTGAATATAGGTATACGTACTAAAGGAGAGTATCGACAGAATATGCATGTTCAGGAAGAAAGGGGACATAGCAATAAAGATTAATCAGGGCCAACAATGCATTTCAGTTGAGGGTTACAGGACGTTACGTCAGCAATAAGGAGTGTCATAAGAAAAGAAGCTTTCGGGACGAAATTGACTATATGAAGAGTCAGTTAGCATGCCAAGGAAAGGTCTGGAGATGAGGGGAACAGTGTGTTTGGAATGTAGAGCCTCGAGTGAAAACGTCTCGGATGTCTGGGTGCAGTCATAAAGATGAGACTGGTCAGCCAAGTATAGATTAGAGCCAGGTGCAAAGAGATTTACGTCTAATTGAAAAAGTAATGCAAGTAGAGTGTGGAAACGAAAATACTCTATTCAGAAGAGGTGGAAAAGCCAAAGATGTACTCCGGGCTATGGGAGTAGACCGATAAGTCTGTTTATCCCTGATCAATAGGGTCACAGTAGTCGGAAGCAAGGAAAGAAAGCTTTAGAATTTAGGTCTTAGTACTACAGGAGGTCATCGGCGTAATAGAGATGTAAATGAAGCAGGGATATTATATTAAGGACGAATCATGGCCAACAATGCATTTCAGTTGAGGGTTACAGAAAGTTGTCATTTAGATCTGAGAATTCCGAGTTGGGTCAGAAAGCAGGAGAACGTTCAGACGAGCCCGGAAAATCCAGTAACTTGAAGCTAGGCCAGCAAATAAGGGTGGGAATAAGAGTAGTGAGTGTCATCAGAAAAGAGGCAGCTTGGGACAAAAGTGACCATATGAAAAGGCAGTTAGCCGGCCAAGCGAATGGTTGCAGGTAGAGAAGAAGAGTTTTGGGACCTCAGAGCCTAGATCGTTGGGGTCTCGGTGTCTGGAAGTGATCAGGAAGCAGGGGGTTGTTCATACTGGGCTATATTAGAGCCAGGCCCGAAGAGTTATAAGGATGAATCGTGATCAGCGATGCTCTTGAGGTAACAGTTATAGTGCATTCCGTCTTTAGAGCCTAGATCAATTAGAACCCATTAGTCCGTGAGAGGTCAGAAAGCGGGACTGTTTAGATGAAACCGGGTAGATCATCAGGGTGCTGCTTTGCCGCCAAAATAATGCGGGGTTTAGAGGGTTGCCTATTCCGGGAGCCCAGAGAGCGATTCGAGAAGACGGATCGAGTTGCAGGGAAACTTTTATTGGTACAGTAAAAGATTCCCTGTGATCTAGCTATAAAAGAACGACACCGTGGACGCTCTAGCTAGGGAAACGGAGCAAACACAGCACACAGGGCAGTTGCGCGTTGCAACCGAAACGAGCGCCAAGCAAAAAATGGCGATGAGCAAGTAAAGCATTCGAACTCAGCAAGCAGTTCAACAGACCACACCGGTTGCCTAAGTGTACAATTATAGAATTTTGGTTAGAATTTTACACAAGCAAACCTGGGCATCTCCAGACTGCTACATAGCCCTCTCCCAGAAGGGACTGTGCAAGCAGTCCTTCGATCTACGTGAGGACTGTCCGTCGCGGGCCAGCCTTCTGCGAGACCAGGTTGTGAAACCCGATGCAGCTGCTGGGGGAGAACCATGCAATCTGACCCTAGCGGGCTCCCACCCGTGTCCTCCCTACGGTGTCGGAACGGTAAAAAAACTGTTTGTGGGGGACAGTTAGTAAAGTTCACGTAGGCGGTTGAACAGGAAGTTCGTTCCACTGGCAGTTGACGTGCGGAAATCCAGCGAGAAGTGCAACCGAGGGGCAACCAACCGACGGTGTATATGGAAAGCAAAATGAGAAAGCAGCATAAATGCATAGCCATACACAAAAGAGTGTAAAGCGAAAAACGTGCAAAGCTGTTTTTGGGTTTTCAAAAGGTTTTGCTCTTTTTTGGCAGTTTCAAAACGTTTTGATCTTTTTTTGTGGATTTTCAAAAACGTTTAGTAAGAGCAGAAAATTTCTAAGGCACGTTCTACGTAAAATAGTGAGTGCTAACAAAGTCCGAAAAACGAACTGGAGGCTTGAGCTTCCTACCGCGTCCATTGATAGTAGGGCGAGTAGGGGTGCTGTCGGTTTGGGTTGTTGGTTCTGCTGGACCGGACTGACTCGTCTGAGGTTGCGGTGCCAGCTGTGATGGCACAGGCTGTGAAGGTGCTTGCTGCACCGAAGAGTCAGACTTGTCGAAGAATGCTGGCTTGAGTCGATCGATGGTGATCGTCTCAGTGGTGTTGCGTCGTGGCTTGCTTATGTCGGGATCAGCTTGTTGGGCAGCAGCCATAGCGGCTAAATCAATGTTGGTGCCAGGCAATAAGCTGATCTGTTGAATGCGTGAAAGCGCATCCGCGGCGGGATTGAGAGCACCTGAGACATGTCGTACGTCTGTCGTAAACTGAGAAACGCAGCCTAGGTGTCTAGTTTCCCGCGGCGAATACTTGTCTGTTGCGCCATTGATTGCGTAGATCAATGGCTTGTGGTCGGGGAAGACTGTAAAATGTCGACCTTCGAGGTAGTGACGAAAATGTTTGATACCTAGGTAGATGGCTAACAGTTCCCTACCGAAGGTGCTGTAACGCGATTCGGCAGGTTGTAAACGTTTCGAGAAGAAACCTAGAGGTATCCATCGATGGTCGATGAGTTGCTGAAGAACTGCACCGACGGCAGTGTCGGATGCGTCAGTCGTCAGGGAGAGTGGTGCTGATGTGTCTGGATGGGCGAGAAGCGCTGTGTTGGAGATAGCATCTTTGAGCTTCTCGAAAGACAATTTAGCGTCGTCTGTAAAGTGAATAGAGCATTGTTTACCACGGAGCAAGTCAGTCATTGGTTGAACAATGCTCGCGCAGTTAGGAATAAAACGTCTATAATAGTTAACCAGGCCAAGAAATCGGCGTAACTGCTTGAAGGAACTGGGAGCAGGGTAGTCCTTCAGTGCCTGGATTTTGTCTGGCAGAGCTTCAATACCAGAGGCGGATATGCGGTGGCCAAGGAAGTCGATGGAACGTTGGCCAAGCTCGCATTTATCGGGGTTGACGGTAACCCCATGCTGGGTTAAGCGTTGGAAGAGAGCGTCGAGTTGATGAAGATGTTCTTCATCAGAAGAGCTCACGATAAGAATGTAATCTAGATAAGGATAAACGCCTTCGAGTCCTCGCGTTACCTCATGAATGAAACGCTGAAACGTTTGGGCAGCGTTGCTGAGGCCGAAAGGCATTCTGAGGTACTCGAATAGGCCGAATGGCGTGATGACTGCTGTTTTAGCAATGTCATCTGGCGCGACAGGTATCTGATGATAGGCGCAAACTAGGTCGACTTTGCTAAAGATAGACTTGCCAGCTAGAGCTGAGGTCAAGTCGTGCACGTGCGGAATAGGGTATTTATCCGGGACGGTAACTTTGTTAAGTGCCCTGTAGTCACCACAAGGGCGCCAGTCACCGGCTTTCTTTGGCACCATGTGTAATGGTGATGCCCATGGACTTTTGGACGGGCGGATGATTCCCAGTTCGAGCATTTGCTCGAATTCCGCCTTAGCAGCTTTGAGCTTGTCCGGGGCTAATCGGCGAGGGCGGGCCGAAACAGGTGGGCCCTTAGTGCAAATGTAATGCATGACGTTCGACGTCACAGGAGGCAAGTCGTTCATGACGCGAACGAGTTTAGGGTGCTTGCTGAAACGTTCTAGAAAAGGCTGCGAAGCTTGAGGTAGGACACGAATGGGAGTGATAGCAGCCACGTTGGCGCTAGTCCCGATAACACTGAGCTGTGTCCTAGAGTCGATAAGCTTCTTCCTTTTAGCGTCGACGATGAGGTCGAGGCGTTGAAGAAAGTCTATGCCTATGATGGCGAAAGGCACAGCAGCGATTATGGAAGGCCAGCGAAAGGTTCGCCGGAGGCCTAAATTGAGCGTTAGCAGCTTTTCGCCGAAAGTTGCGATTGGTGTGCCATTGGCGGCACGCAGCTTGGTCGGCGATGGTGAGACAACCTCATCTGGGCTACGGGGTATAACGCTGACTTCGGCACCAGTATCGACTAGAAACTCGGTGCCGGAAGTTAAATCCCTAACGCGGATGAGGCGACTTTGGTGTTGGCCAGTCGCGTCCGTCGCCGTTACTGACCGGCCGCGAAGTTTTCCCTGCTTCTCGGCGAAGTTGCAAGGCTTTACACATTTATGAGCTGCGGTACCAAAGCGCTGATGATACCAACAGCAACCTTGCCTGTTGCTAGACTTAGAACGTTTGCAGGGCGATTTTGATCGGCTATGACGACGACGGTCCATAGTAAGCTGCTGGACCTGGCGACTAAGTGTCGCGACTTGTGTTTGCAGGGCTTCTATAGTTGACTGTAAGCCAGTGATAGAAGTGCCCTGGGACGCGACGGCATTCATCTTGCTGGCGTCGGGTTGTGGCTGTGATCGTTCGATAACTCGATCCGCTAAATCTGCTAGTTGAGTGAGCGAAACGGAGCTCACTGTAGCCAGAATCGCTTGTGTGTTTTCCGGTAGCCGCTGTAGCCATAGTTCGCGAAATAACCTCTCATCCATGGTTGAAGAACCAAGGAGTTGCTGCATCTCTCGTAGCAGGGTTGAGGGCAGTTTGTCGCCCAGTTGCAGATCCCTGAAAAGTTGCTGCAGGCGAACTTTCTCAGAGGGCATAACACGCTTAATCGTGGCCTCCTTGAGAGCCTCATAGCGGTTTTCGGTCTGAGAAAAGATGACGTCACGAACCTGCATTGATATCTCCTTGGGGAGATAGGACAGGAGCTTGCAATACTTCGCGTAGTCGGAAGTGATTCTGTGGTTATAAAACTCGGCCTCAAGATGAGCAAACCACAAGAGAGGATCCATGTCCCAAAAAGGTGGAACAGAGAGAGATACAACGCTAAGCATAGACTCTACCTTAGGTTCTACAGAATCCATGGCTTAAACAATGACGCAAAAACTAGGCTACCGTATGCAAAAATAAAACCGGAAAATATGAAAAATAAATGGAACGAGCTCACCGGAGAAAAGTTCGAAATATCCGGCGTTGAGAATATTCCGGATCCGGGGTCACCAATTTAGAGGGTTGCCTATTCCGGGAGCCCAGAGAGCGATTCGAGAAGACGGATCGAGTTGCAGGGAAACATTTATTGGTACAGTAAAAGATTCCCTGTGATCTAGCTATAAAAGAACGACACCGTGGACGCTCTAGCTAGGGAAACGGAGCAAACACAGCACACAGGGCAGTTGCGCGTTGCAACCGAAACGAGCGCCAAGCAAAAAATGGCGATGAGCAAGTAAAGCATTCGAACTCAGCAAGCAGTTCAACAGACCACACCGGTTGCCTAAGTGTACAATTATAGAATTTTGGTTAGAATTTTACACAAGCAAACCGGGGAATCTCCAGACTGCTACAGGGGATAAAGGTAATGAGTATCATGAGAAAAGAGTAGTTAGGGTCGAAAGTAACTGTATGAAGAGGCAGTTAGCATGTCGAGCAAAGATCTGAAGATAAGGAGACCAAAGTGCTGGGACTGCAGAGGCTAAATCGTGAACGTCGCTGATGTCTGGAAGCAGTCAGAAAGCAGTAGACTGGTCGGACGAGGCTAGCTTACAGCCAGGCCACGAGAGTTATCCGTCCAATGGAGTGTACGGTGGCTGTGTGGTTACATATCCTATATGTGAGCAGGTCCTTGTTGCCAGAGTTCATCTTCAGCAACGCAGCTGCTTAAAAGTTCCGCCACTTTTGGGACGCTGAGTAACCGTTTTATGGCCGATGAGAACTGCACTGCATTTTCTGATGCTCTGACTGTTCCTGGTAGCTTGTTCCATACGTGCGCATATCTATAGAGGAAAAATTTTGAACGAATGTTACGACGTGTCTTAGGGAGAGAGAATGAGTGAGGCTTTTTGCGTATGGGGTAACGTGTATCACCCATCTGTTGAAAAAATTCGCCTATGCAGGAGTCAGGGGTTTTGAGAAGTTTGTAGAGGAATACGAGGTTGGTTCTAAGCCTTCGTAGCCAGAGAGGCTCCAGGCCAAGCAGTTTGCAGCGTCCCTGATAGTTGAGCGTAGATGGACCAAGAAGGCGCTTAGTGAAAGACCGCTGGACTTTCTCGATCCTCAGTCTATCAATCTTCCGTGAATTGGAGATGACTAGCGAGCAGTACTCTAGAATCGGTCGAGCACATACTTTGTAGAGCATGAGCCGAGGCTCCGTCAGGCTTACTGACTTCATTATATACCCAATAATAGATCTGGCCTTGGCAGAGCTATAGCTTGCCTGTTCGGAGAAAGTTAGCGAGCTAGAGTAATGCACACCGAGGTCGCGCAAGGTGAAGCTGTTACCTAAGGATGTGCCGTTAAGCGTCAGGGTGTTGTGTGGTATAGTGCAACGATAGGAGAGAACGTTGCATTTCATTGGTGAGAATTCTAGTCGCCAAGTATCGCACCAATTTTCCAGAGCACGAAGATCGTTCTGAATGTTTGAGAGGCTATTTTGTATGTGGCTAGGCTCGAACGAAAATACAACTTCGATATCATCGGCAAAAACGTATGGAGTGCCGTATCGAAAGACGCGGAACACGTCATTAATGTATAACAGAAACAGCAGTGGGCCAAGCACACTACCTTGAAATACGCTGTTAGTTACAGGTGCTCTTTTGGAAGATGTGTCACCTAGTTTTACTGACTGCGTTCGGCTAGAGATGTAGGAAGAAAACCAAGAAAGAAGCTGGCCGGTGACACCGAATGCAGCTAGTTTCGTCAGCAGTCCATTGTGTGGAACCCGGTCAAACGCTTCTTTCATGTCCAAGAAGATCATGACTAGCGCTTGCCCCGAGTCAATGGAGTGTGTCACATAGTTCAAGAATTCAAACTGGCTTGTTTGGCACGATTTAGCCGGCAAAAACCCGTGTTGGGACTTATTTATGAGATTGCGCTGCAGTAGAAAATGAAGCATCCCCTCCTTGCTTATCCTTTCCATAACTCTGGACGCAAAGGGTTTATGGCTTATAGGTCGGTAGTTGTCGATATTTTGGCGACAGCCTCGTTTGTGCCGTGGAACGACTATGGAGTGTTTCCATACATATAAATAAATAAATAAATAAATAGTATATTCTCGGTAAAACGAGACACACCTGTAAAGGCGTGATCAAATATGCAAACAAACATGGCTTCTGTGGAATGTTAAAACAATTCTTTTTAATGAAAGTTATAAAAGAAAAGATGTTGTCCGTATGAGTGAGCATACTGTCAGGTAAAAGTCAGACCCAGGGACATTATGGCGCTGTGGCGCGCAAAAATCCGTCAAAACAAAAGTTGGGGGTAATTTCGCCAGTTACTGATCCGTGAGCACAGGAGCCTAAACAAGGGTTTGTTGCAACCAATAACCATTACGAGATAGAGATGATCTGTGCTCCAAGAAAGCATTCTTCATAGCAGAATTAGTTGCACAATTTGGATGTAGAAGGCTGAGGACTGCGTCTGTGTGAAATGTTTAGCTGTGACTTTATTTTGTGGCGAGTCACATCCGCCACGTTGCAGTGTTGTTAAGCGGACATTTGTGGCTTTTTATAGGAAGAACGCTTGCCAGGCGAAAACCCACCACGTCCTGGAACGCTGCCGTAGCTTTCGTTGAACAGTAGTGCAAGTCGGTTATGCATCGATGGGTAGTTTCCGCTCTTCATGGAAAGGGTGAAAACGTTGAGAAGAAAGATTGGAATATCCGGGCCTCCGAGTAATAGTAAGGAAGATGGGACACCGTCGGGGCCGGCGTTGTGTGTCAGTTTCAGTGAGCGCAGAGCTCGACTAATATTGTTCAGGTCGAAATCAATGGTGTGAATGCGATCGTTGGTAAACTTTGGAATCGTATTTGGCAGTAACACATTAGTGCTGATGAAGGCATCACAGAAGTGTGCGTTAATGAACTCGCACATTTCTGCTGCATCAGTAATAACCCTATTATCAGGAAGCACTAGTGAGTTAATGGGCAAGTCGTTGCGGCCACTGCGATGCTTCATAAGTCGTACAAGTGACTTAGCCTTGTTCACACTGCGCAGCGCAGTACGCTCAGCTAAAGTGTGCACATAATTTTGCGAGTTTCTCCATTCCACTAGCATTTCGTTAATACGAATTATGAAGTGAAAATCCTTAGTATGCTTGTAGCGAGAGCGCATTTTCTTAAGCTTAGTGGTAAGTTTACGCTTGGGGGCGTCATCGGAATTTTGGGGTCTCCTGATCGAACGCTCCATTGGGGCTAGCGTATCGAGCCAAAGCGTGAAGTTATTGTAAAGTTCACAAGTCGCAGTGTCTGTACTAGTTGTCAGGAAGAAAGTGTCCCAAGGAGCGGCACGGAGAAGTGAAGAGAAGGCCTCCCAATTCATATGCTGTAGAGGCCTAAAGGCAGCGTAGATCGGGCCAACAGGGTGAAGGGGAGGACGTACAGTGGTTTCCAGCGGGGCCTATATATTTGCTGCACCACCTGAACATCCACAAGTTGCAAGTTGGTCTAGCCATTTGCTCTACGGGATCGTGGTTCGTTAAATGCGTTCCTCAATTTGGTGCGATGTTCTGGGGAGAGATCTCTAAGAACACAGAATTTTTCTCCCTTTGTGATGTGCAGTCCATCCAAGGATACGGCGACACTCTTCTTCACCCTGACAGACAAGTTTGAGAGGAAGGGGAGCCGGTGGGGTCTTCTCTCTTTCTCCCAAGGCGAAATGCAGAGAAAAAGTTAATTTCTATTTCCCCACAGTCGAATAGAAGAGAGCCGATTCGTTTTAAAAATGCTTGATGGTCCTGTATTCTTGCTGCTGGTGTTGTTTTTATTAGACTCCGGAGTAGTTACTATGATTAGATACCGTTCACGGGAGGGACGCTTGTTTCCAGCAGGTATAGGTGGTTTCGGTGTGCTGGGTTTAGACTTGATCAGATCTTCTAGATGTATCGTTCTGTCCAAAACCAATCGTAGCTGAGATGAAGTAGGCTGCGGTGCGGTTTAGGCTTCTGCACCTTCTTAGTGGTCGTTTTGCGCACCGCTGTGTTTGGGGTGATCGAAATTGGTGGTACGCCATTTCTCGCAACAGTCGCATATGTCTTCGGCTGAGGAACACTGACCCGTCCTTCAGTCTTTGGTGCTGTCGCAGGTGTATCGGAAATGTGTCTACTCCGCCGTCACGAGGTGGTCGCATCTGAAAGAATTGGATAGGAAGGCGAAAGCTCGTCATCTGTGGAGGACCCAGCCTCGGCTGAGCAGGAACGCAGAAGGAGATTCGGGCCATCAAGGGCTGGGTGCTTATTGATCCCTGCAGTTCGGCACTTGTCACACTGAGAGGTGATAATCGGGGAGATATACAGGGGAAACTCATGGTACAGTCCTGCGATGATTCCACGACAAGCGATGTGCAGCCATCCGTTTCAAAAAGGGCATTGCACAGCTATGGGACGAGGCGTGAAGCCCTTGCTGCAGGACACGCATTTAGAAGATATCACTCACGTTTTTCCATTGAATCCGGTTGCAAGCAAGAGACAACACCGACCTTGACCTTGCGGATATTAAAATCAGCGTCTTTGATTAGTTCGATAAGAAATGGACAAATACGTGGTTCACTAGTATAAAAGGGTATGGAATAGTTTTGTATTTTCCAGGGCTTTATGTAGTACGTCTTTCGGAAATTCTGGAATATATTGGACTTGTCCAGCGCATTCTCCGACGAGCTCCGCGTCTTAAAGGAGAACCATTTTTCGTATTACGAGACCTCTCTCCGGAGGACCGAGTAAAAATGAAGAAAGCGGTGGATGAACTTAGATGTCGTCGTGATAACGGTGAGACGGACCTACATATCGTGGATTTTCGCGTTGTTCGAAAAACGCCAAGAACTCGTTGGAGGCCACTCCTTGTAATGCCCGGGCGTTAGAGTTGAAGCATGGACTGCGCGTAATTTCTTCCAACGTGCGCAGTCTCAGAAACAAACTGGACGAAGTTCAGCTTTTTGCCTCCATGAATCGGCCGGATCTTATAGCTTTCACCGAAACCTGGTTGTCCTCGGATATCCTGGACTCGGAGGTGCAGATCCCTGGATACCACCTTTACCGGGCAGACCGCCATGGAGGAAGACCTGGGGGAGGCGTGATACTCTACTGGAAGACGGACTTCAAGGCCCATCTGGTTGAAGCTACCTGTGGCAGCGATGGCGACTTCGAAACTCTCTGGTGCCGTGTTCATGACGGATGCAGATCTCTGATTGTCGGTGTAGTCTACAGGGCCCCATTGGGTTCCGGAGCTTGTCTGCTGGACGCGATCAAAATGCAGGGTGGAGGCAAGGACTGTTTAATACTGGGTGACTTTACTGCTCCGGGTATCGACTGGGACCAACTGCATTGTGTTCCCGCTTCAAACGCTTTTGCTTCCGCGCTTTTAGAGACGGTTATCGAATGTAACTTATTCCAACATGTCACAACGCCTACTCGTATAATTGCAGGACAAACACCCCATATCCTCGACCTTGTACTCTCACCGGCACAATCAGACGTCACCGACCTAGCCGTTCTTCAGCCCATTGGTAAAAGCGATCACTGTGTCATTACATTCCTTTGGACTCGACGACTTACTCTCCACAACCAAGGTCGAGAGAAACGGCAAAAGTACGCACTCGGTTTGGCTTTGCAATCCAAGACAACGCCCAAGGCACTCTTCTCTTACCTGAAGAGAAGTACCAGAGCAGGCAGTGGTATTCCTGCTCTGTATTCCTTGGCTCATGTGGGTTTGCTTGACGATGATGCTGCGAAAGCCAGTCTCATGGCCATGCAATATTCGTCTGTTTACTCGATGGAGACGCCGTTTCCCAGTGACGCGATGCCAATACTCCCTTCTTCGTTGGAGCATGTAGAAATGAGCGCTGATGTCGCTGCCAAAGGCATTCATGAATTAGATCCGAACTCCTCGCCAGGTCCTGATGGGTTGCATCCGCTGTTCCTCAGGACTGTGGCCGATTACATTGCCGCTCCCGTTTGCTGGATATTTCGACATTCCCTTGAAGTTGGACGGCTCCCGATCGCTTGGAAAGTGGGGATTGTTAAACCCATACACAAAGGAGAGGATCGTCAAAACCCTGCCAACGATCGACCCATCTGTTTAACGTCAATATTGTGCAAGGTAATGGAGAGGATTCTCAAGCGAGCACTTCTTTTCCACCTCGAGAACCTTAACGTCATCTCTTGTGCGCAGCATGGTTTTCGGCGGACGCGCTCCTGTTCTTCGAATCTGCTTGTGGCCCTTGAAAGATGGGCGAAATCATTAGACGCTGGGAAACGTCTGGATGTTATTTTTGTCGACTTCAGCAAGGCCTTTGATAAGGTTCCTCATGAAAGACTCCTTTATAAACCACGATTAATCGGTGTTTCTGGGAACGTTCTCTCTTCGATCGCTGATTTCTTGGATAACCGGACAATGCGAGTCGACGTGAACGAGACTTACTCCGCTTCCGTGCTCATGACTAGCGGTGTCCCACAGGGATCGGTCCTGGGCCCAGAACTTTTCAAGATCTTCATCAATGACCTCCCGGCGGAACTTCAGTTGGATTGCTTGATTTACGCTGATGACTTGAAATTGTGGATGGAGGTATCCTGTCTTGACGAGGCGGACCGATTACAGGCTACACTTGACACGTTACATGAGTGGTCAGTCAAATGGCGATTGCCCATAAATCGCGATAAGTGCTCGGTCCTTCCCATTGGTGCTTCTGAGCCTTTCGGGACGTATCACATCGGTGGGACGTTGCTCAGAACCTCAATCCTAGAAAAAGACCTCGGCTTGTCGGTGTCATCTGATCTACGGACTACACAGGACACGTTACGAAGGGTTGCTGCTGCCAACAGGATGCCCCACGCCATCCGACGAGCTTTCTCGCGTTTGACAACGGATATCTTCCGACTATTGTTTACTTCCCATGTCCGCCCCATTCTCGAGTACGGACTACCTGCCCTCTTCCCTCTCACCAAGTTCGAATGTGACCTAATTGTGAAGGTGCAACGGCGTGCATCAAAGTACGTCTTGGAGTTACAAGACTTGCCTTATCCCCGGAGACTTCAGCGGATGAATCTGTTCACCCTGGATTATCGCCGACGTCGCGGTGACCTGATTTTCACCAGGCGCATCCTGAGAGGAGAGATGGTGACGGAGCTGCAGGCGTGCTTTCAATCCAATCCAAACAGTTCAACTCGAGACCACAACTGGAAACTTTTTAAACCCAGAAGAATTGGGATTCATCCTGCTCTCGCTCTATCAACTCGCGTAGTCAACGATTGGAATAACTTGCCGAAGTATGTGGTCGATGCCCAGACAGAGGAATGTTTCAAGCGAATGTTAGACTCTTATCTTTTGAGTACGATGGGTCCTTGCAGCTTCCAGTGTAGCTGTCAAGGTCCCTTGTGGATTACCGCATAACATCGAATCGCGGCCTCCACACAATGATCGGGAAGCGATGGAGCTGACAAAGGATTTCTCCTTCTGCTCTCTACAATCCTATGAATCTATGAACCTATGTACGTGAGATCGAGTTTGACACGCGTAGTTTAGGGAAACATAAACACATTTACACCTTAATATACATAAAATAGCATATTGCTATCTTTGTCGTGGATACCTTTTATTCTGACTTTCAGAATCAGGTTACACTTGTTTAACTTTTCTGACGAGGCAATTGAAGGCCGTTGTTGTTGACATTAGTTTTTAGCCGGTCCGCGGGCGTCACGGTAACACGTTATCAGGTAAGAGGTCGATCGGTTTTGCTTCCTGCTAGCATTACTATCCTATTCCTCTCCGGCACTCATCTTTCCCTCTTCAGTGCTTCCTTAGTTACTTCCTTTACATCAGCCTCTTACTAGGCGGCTCGAGCGTCCAGCTTTCTACCAGGTATTTATTTTGCATTTCAGCCTGTCGCACTACTTGGACAAGTAAGAGCTCAGAACGCCGGCCCAGAGGAATATTACAAGTTTAACGCTACACAGATGGAGGTGATAACTCAGGACCGGATAGATGAACTTAAAGCAAAGCTGGCTCTTCTAGGTAATTAATCAGTAGAATTTGGAGCGTGTCTTTAGATGGCGACCGAAAAGCTTATTTGGAAGGCGCAATACATGCTTTATCTGAAAATAAAAAGCGTGTCGCTGAGCTGAGGTTTGAAAATAATAGGCTGAGAACAATACTTCGTGAAGGACTCTCTGCAGGTTGAATTTGACAAACAATGTCATTTTTTAGAGGACCACATCATTAACCATGTTTTTCACAACCGCCAGGCCGACAAAGCATGTTTAGCTAACAAAAGCGGATCAGTGAGATGCATCTTTACTCACTATTATGCTAGTGAAGGAAGCAATAACAGTTATGGATTACCGAACCTGTGACGTTATGAAAAAATATAACGCTTTAAAACATCTTACGGTTCAAAAGGAAGAAAAGATCGAACAGTTAAAAAAGACCTATTATGAATTGAAGCAATTGATGGACGACGAAAATGCAACAACTGCGGGCACAAATAAAGAAGGACGACATTTAAGAGAACTGGAGAATCGTTTGGACAAGGCTCAACTAAAATACCAAGAAGCCGAACATATAAAGCGGACCTATATGCAAATAAAGGATAAACTTCAAGAAGTGCGCCGCATAGCTTAGGCTGTTAATGTTTGTTTCCAGGAGCAGCTTACCTATGGTCACAGCTTAGATGCTTTAGAAAAGCAAATTAGGCTAGCAAATGAAGAACTAGCTGAACTTCAGACTATGTTTAATAATGCAGTACTTTCACGTGATGCAGCCCAAAAAGAACTAAAGTATCAAGAGGAAGTTATCATGAACGAACGCAAAAGACGTGAAACTGAGTTGACTAGTATGAAACGAGTGGCAGAAGGAAAGAAGACGCCTAGCGATAAAACGATGCATACAGTAAGTACTGTTGGTCCAACTTGTGTCTTTGGTGTGATGATTGATCCAGCAAATATCTACATCGAAATTTACTTGATATTATGCATGTGTGCCGGCTTGCACTAAAGCCCCTATGAAATGATCTGCCGGTAGCGTCTATGCACAATCGCTCAACAGTCTGAAAATTAACTCACTTCTTTAGTTAACACATCGTTTACACGTTACACCTGAACTTGTATTTTGCTATAACTTCTAAATGTTATCTTTTTGCTCTGAGTCCAATATCTTACGCTAATTGCAATTCTAGCAAATGCTGTGGTCACAATATGACAAAGTTTAGGTCAGATTTTTAGGATGCTTATTTTGAGTTGCCGATTTGGCTTATTATCTTGTGATGCAACATGATTTGCATTATCAGTCCCCACTACTCTGGTTATTTGTAATGGCAAGCGGAAGCGCGAATGTATTAAACTCTGTTACTAATTCTAAAGCAATAAAAATGTAGCACTGTCAGTATTTTGATACGAAATCTAGGATCTGTAGTAAAATGCTTGGCCTCGATGTAGAAGTTTTACTTTTTGTGACAGCACCACGTCATCTGATAGCTCGTTTTATGAACCTACTACATTCAGTGATAGACGAATGTTGTATCAGATCCCGGCAGCCCTGGATTTGCGTAGCTTCAGTAATGACCTCGAAGATAAAAGCCGAGGTGATTTAAAAGGCTAAAATAAATCATAGTCGATCAGTCCTGTCCGTAGTCCGTGGGTTAGGCCCAAGTCATCGCAATGTTGTTGATAATGCAGTAAAAACAGTCCAGGCCTAAGTAGCTATTCTGAATGCAAACATAGTTTTATTTCTTCAAAAACTATATTGTTAACTACCAGAAAATGTTGTACTGTTATTTTGTCCTAAACCAAGCGCAGTGGGCAAGCCTAGACAAAGTACTCCATGTAAGGCATGGCATAAGTTTGGAACAGTTTAGCAAATATCCCTACTGGGATGACTACTACTGGGATTGACAGCTGTACATTACCTTCTGAATGGAAGGAGACTTCGTCTGTCCTATCATCTAAAATGGCAACAGGAGTGTCAGCCAGTTATAGGCTAATCAATCTGACTTTCGTCCTGGTCAAACTGCTTGAAAAGCTGTTGAGAGATTCGTTGGAAGGTCACCTGAATAGATTTAATCTACTCAGTAGTGCACAACACGGATTCCGGAAGGGTTTTATGTTTGATGAATTAGTTGGTTGCTCATAAAGCTTGGACTGAAGCAGTGGATAATGGCCACGTAGTGGATGTGCTTTTCGTTGACTTCTCGAGAGCATTTGATAAGGTACCTCAACGCTATCACAAAGCTCCTACGACGTATCTGGCCACGCCCCTCTCTGGGTAGCTGCATTCTTGCAGGGAAGAGAACAGTGTACTTGTGGGTCGTAGCTTATCCTTTAGGCAAGCGGTCCTTAGCGGTGTCCCACAGGGCTCGTTCCTTGGACCAGTAGTGTTCTCCATCTATGTAAACAACCTTCGCTATTGTTCGCTGATGACCTTAAGCTATGGAATATGGAAATGTCCCTGGGGGTTCTGAGGCCATGCAGCATGCCTTAGACAGACTCTGTGACGGATCTACTTTATGGCTACTGCCCATTAATCAGGCCAAGATCAACTTTCCCACTTACGGTGTACATGTTCGGCGGAGTCGAACATTCCCTTGTCACCAACCAGGTAGACCTAGACGTCGTCAATTCCTCGTCTTTGCATTCTAATGACAACTGGAAGAAGGCCGCAACTAGGGGTTCTATAATATTGGGGTTAACACGCAGTGAGGCTGGACCTTACCGTGGTGCGATGGTTTGTGTGCCTCAGTGACCCATTGAGCTATACTGGGTAGTGCTTTTGCACCTTCAGAGCCACTCATACCAGATTGGTCAATGGTTAGAGGCCAGACAAACTCAGCCTCCTGGTCCTCCAGGTTGGGGGTTGGAGTGAGGGTGGCTCCTTATTCCTTAAAACGGACTCCTTGTAGTCCAGTGCCAAACCCGCTGCCTTGCGGTCAGGTTTTTTAACCAAAGGCTTTGGTTGAGAACCCTAATCGTTCTCCTGTCTAGGCCTGGGCAACCTGACAGTATCCTGCCCACGCAATACAATGAATCCTTCCCCAAACAAATTTCTGATGCTCTGGCCACCGCAGAGGATAATCAGCGGTGCCCTATCTGCTGCATCGAGCAGGGTGGATAGGGGTTTGGATGCTACTGCTCAGGCCTTCCCATCTTCTTATTCCCCTTCTTGCGCTTTTTCACCCTTATCGTCCCGTTCCAGCTTTACTTTTATCCCCCCTGTTTTCAACCCCCCAATTCTCGGCCCTCCCCTACCTTGCTTCAATAGTCGCTTGTCTTTAAGTTTCAACTCACAGGTGAACGCAGAGCGTCATTCCTGCACTGTCAACAGGCCCATGTCCAAGCAAGCGGCCCATTCCAGTTCATCGGCTTCCATTTGGAGCCCTCGATCCTCCTTCAGACTGGCATGCCTCAGTGTTCGCACATTGCTTCAGATTGGTCAACAGGCAGCACTTGCCCGTACATTGGAGACCCTCTCGATCGATATCTGCTGCTTATCGGAGACCCGCCTGCAAGACTGGAGCTCTGTACTCACTCTGCGATCCCCTTCAGGTGACACTAGCAGCACTTTCTCATTGCGCCTATCCGGTGACGATGCAGCTTCGAGCACCGGCCAAGCCGGTGTTGGTATCGCCCTGAGTCCCCGGGCTGAAACTGCCCTGGTTGATTGGATTCCAATCAGTAGCCGGATGTGTGCGGTCCGATTGGCTGGCTCGTTCAAAACTTCGAAGTCGCGTGGGACTAACAGGTGTCTATTCGTTATCGCTGCCTATGCACCGACAAACTGTAGCGATGACTCGGTAAAAGACGACTTCTATCGCCAACTGAACGAACTCCTTCGCCACAGAAGAAGCTCGGATACTGTAGTGCTGGCTGGGGATCTGAACGCTCAAGTTGGAAAATTATCCGCAGATGAGCTGCATCTGGGCGGCCAACATGGTATAGGCTCCCGTAATGATAACGGTGAGCGGTTACTTCATTTGTGTGAGGATACTCGCTTATTTCTTGCGAGCACTAATTTCCGACACAGCACCCGCCGGAGGGTGACTTGGCGCCCACCAGCCTCGAACCAGCTTTGGACGCAAATCGATCACATTGCGATAAGTTACCGATGGAGAGGCTGCGTCCAGAACTGTCGCTCGATTTGGAGCACAGGTGTTGACACCGATCATGCACTTGTATGTGCTGACCTGCGGATGCGCTTTGGCGGACGTCCGTGACGATGTTGTGAGCGCATTGACACCGGCAGACCGGTGAATCCAGCTGTTCTGAACGCCTATCAAAATACGCTGTCATCCGAGTTGGATAAACGCTCACTGGATGCAATTGAAGCTCACTGGTCGCATATGCAACAGGCCTTACTATCAGCAGGCAAATCCTCATGTGGTATGTCTAATCGCCAACATGAACATTGGGTCTCTTCACAGTCTTTGGAATTATAGATGCTCGCCGGCACATTTCGGCTGGAAGCGAACACAATGAAACTCGCAAAGAGCTCCGGGCAAAACTCCGTGCTAGCCTGAAGAGAGACCGCGAATCCTGGTGGTCTCGTCGTGCAACAGAGATGGAAATGGCCGCTGCCCTTGGTAACCATCGTGAGTTATTCCGTCTTATACGGGAAACGGGCAGCAGTAGACCTGGTGTTAGTGAAACTATACGTGACGAGAGTGGACAGCTTATCCACAATTTATCAAAACGCCTGGAACACTGGGCTGAGCACTTTGAAAGGCAATTTAATCGGTCGGAATTGTTAGATTTCTCGCCGACCAGTGATCGCCCTGCTCCGTGGGCTGTTCCTTTGGATCCACCCTCTCGCTCAGAAGTCGAACATGAGATCAAACTGTTGAAGTTAAGTAAAGCCGCGGGACCTGATGACCTTCCTCCAGCCCTTTTCAAATTCGGGGGACCTGCTCTTGTGGATGATTTACACGAGTTACTAGTGAGATTGTGGGAGCAGGAAACTGTCCCAACCGATTGGAGCCGCTCCATCATAGTCCCAATTTTCAAAGGAGGCTCACGATCGGAATGCGGCAGCCATAGAGGAATCAGTCTGATCTCCATCGCCTCCAAATTGCTTGCCTCTGTCATACTTCACAGACTGACTGGCACTCGTGAAAGCCAGATTCGTGAAGAGCAAGCTGGATTTCGTCGAGGTCGTAGTTGCATTGACCACATCTTCACCTTGCGTCGGTTGTTGGAGCACCGTCACATATATTGGCGGCCCACCGTTGTCGTGTTCCTCGATATCAAAGGTGCATTCGATTCGGTGGATAGACATGCACTTTGGGACTGTCTACTCAGGAAAGGTATACCTGAGAAATATGTGAATATTATCCGAGCATTATATGCTCGTAGCTCGGGCAGAGTGAGGGCTTACGGCAAGTTGTCGTCGCCCTTTAATATCTCCAGCGGCGTGAGACAAGGATGCCCGCTGTCACCTTTCCTCGTCAACTTCGCTGTTGATGAAGTCATGGAAATCGCGTTCACAGGAGACGACTTAGAATGTGTGGAGCTACTCCCAGGAGAACGACTTCTTGATTTAGAGTATGCTGATGATATTGCCCTGATCTGTGACAGCTCACAAACGTGCCAAGCGGCACTGGACAGATTAGCACTAGCTGTCCGTCACTTCGGGCTTTGCTTCGCACCCTCGAAGTGCAAAGCGTTTCTCCAAGATTGGTCTGGACCGCCTCCTACGCTGACCCTTGGTGGGGATCAGCTAGAAGTCGTTCAAAAATTCAACTACCTGGGAAGTTGTATCAGCGCCCGTGGGATTGAAGATGAAATCACGAATCGTATAGCAAAAGCTCGGGGCGCTTTTGCTAACCTTCGCCACTTATAGTGCCGGCGCGACATCACTTTCCCTGAAGGGTAGAGTGTACAATGCAGCAGTACGTTCGACCCTATTGTACGGTTGTGAAACCTGGCCGCTTAAAGCAGCGGACCTGAAGAGGCTAGTTACGTTCGACCACCGGTGCCTTCGTAATTTAGCTCACATCTGGTGGGAACACCGCTTGAGTAACGAGCGTGTTCGACGCCTTGTTTATGGCACAGGAAAAGGAAATGAACCGCTCAGCACCGTTATTTCACGCATCAGGCTCCGATGGCTCGGCCACGTGTTACGCATGCCAGCCCACCGACTTCCGCGACGTGTGTTGTTTGCTCGCCGGGGTTGTGGATGGAAGAAGAGGAGGGGTGGCCAAGCGATGACTTGGTTCAGAGGAATGAAGACCCTCACTTCTGAGTTGGCTTCGGTTGGAGCGTCTCGGCTCCCTGGTTAGGGTCCGAAAGACGATGAACACGTTTGGTTGGATACACTTGCTGATATGGCTAGGAGCCGACCTCAGTGGCGTTCGTGCTGTGAGTTTCTTTGTCCCACCCCATCCCTCTTAGCCTCCCCCTCCAACCACGATCTCATTACTTAGCCTTATATAATTTTGCATAATATTTTTTTGGGTGCACAGCAGCCGACTGGTAGTTTACCTGAACGATGCCCATCCGTTACCGGTAGCTCAGCCAGCTTTCACCAGTTGTTTTTTTTCTCCTTTTTTATTTGTATTGCGGCACAGTAGCTGAGGTGTTTCCCACCTCTAGCTAACGTGTATGATGATGATGATAATGGGGTTATCACGCCGTTCTTTCGCGGTCCTGACTGCAGATATATTTGTGAAGCTGTTCTCATCCTTCGTTTGGTTGCAACTGGAATACAGCGTCCAGGCTTTCCCGCCCTGTCTTTTTTGAGACAAAATGGAGTTTTGAAGGGTTTTGATAGTAGGTACCAAATTGCTCAATGGGTTGGGGGAGCAAACCTACCCAGAGCATCTACTTAGCTTGCGTGTATATTCTCTGCACTACCGACGGCTTTGAGAAGAGCTAATCTTTACCGCATTTTAACAGGGAAGGTTAGACCGGACTTGAGCTGGCTATTTAGCCCGGCTAAGTTGTCTTGTCTTTGCGGTCATCCCATGAAGCTACACTAGCCGCGTTCCGGGCGGATCAAGGTGGAAACTTGGTTATTGTGCAGAGTTATCAAACGCTGGAACTCGCTTCCAGTAAGTGTAGTCAGTGAACCTACGGTTAAGGTCGCAACGAGATTGGACCTTAACGTGGTGCGACGGTTTGCGTACCTCATTAACCCATTGAGCTATACTGGGTGATGCCTCCGAGCATCTTGACAGCTACTCCTACCAGGTTGGTCAATGGTGAGAGGTCAGACAAACTCAGTCTACTGGTCCTCCAGGTTGGGGGTTTGAAATGGGATGGCGTCCATTTCTGTAAAACTAAATCACTGCCACCCCGCTGCCTTGCGGACAGGCTTTTGAGCCAAAGGCTTTGGATGAGGACCCTAATCGTTCTCCTGTCTAGGTCTGGGCGCCATGGCAGTATCCCAGCCCACATACAACCATGACATTTTCTTCAAACATAAACTTCATCCTGCATCGGCCGTCGCGCAGATTATCAAGGGTCGCCTTACCTGCTGCATACAGCAGGGCGGATAAGCGAAAGCATGCTACTGCTGGCGCCTCCCTTCTTTCCTTTCCACCTTTTTCTCTTACTCACATCCCGGCCCCCATTACTAACCTTCCTTCTATAATTCCCAGCTTAATTGACAGCAACCGAAGTGCTACTGGAGTAGAACCATCTGCAGCCACCATCCCACAGCACCTATCGGACGCCTATCGGCAAAAGTCCCTTATAAGACCACGCTGTCTCGTTTCCATGGCGACCTTCAACGTCCGCACTCTAAAACAAACAGGTCAGCAGGCTGCACTCGCACGCACCTTGGACACACTGGGTGTTGATGTGTGTTGTATGTCCGAAACTAGGATTAATGACCCTAACGGGGTTATTGAATTGACCGCACCCGGCTTATCCTCTCGTTATTGGTTGCACGCATCCGGAGACGCCGATGCGGCACTCACCGGTCAAGCTGGTGTAGGTATCATTCTCAGCTCCAATGCTGAGTTATCGTTGGTTGATTGGATTCCGGTGAACAGTCGTTTATGTGCAGCCCGTTTGACGACATCAGCTAAGGTGAATTCGCGAAGTAAAACAAAACGCTGTTTGTTTGTGATTTCTGCTTATGCTCTCACGGACTGCAGTTCTAATGCAGTCAAAGACACTTTCTATCAAGAACTGAACACGCTGCTACGCAGTGCTACTAGTTCAGATATTATAGTACTTGCAGGGGATATGAACGCACAAGTAGGGTGTCTGAGCTCTTCAGAAGCTCAGCTGGGTGGTAAGTATGGACTTAACTCCGAACGGACTGACAACAGTGAGCGTCTGCTGCAACTGTGTGCGGAGCACCAGTTGTTTCTTACTAGCACTGCTTTTAGACACAGTGGGCGCCGAAGTGCCACTTGGCGTCCACCTGTAGCTGGTCAGCGATGGACCCAAATTGACCACATAGCCATAAGTTACAGGTGGCGCGGTTCCATTCTGGATTGCCGCTCGTACTGGAGTACCTGTGTCGACTCTGACCATGCCTTGGTGTGCTGTCGTTTCTCCATGAACTTTACCGGAAGGCGCACAAAGCGTCGCCCCCGATTGGCAACGGAGAAATTGTCCCAGCCCTCGGTCAGGCAAGCCTATCAAGAAGCACTGCATAGCGAACTCTCGCTGTCTTGTCCTAATGATACTGAACTTCAGTGGAATAAGATCTCGGCCACTATGCACGACGCAGGAGCATCTGTTTGTGACACTATCGGTCGTCATCGCACCAGTCACTGGATATCCGAGAGGTCCGTGAACCTTTTGGAAGCTAGAAGGCACCTCCCGGCTGGTTCTGAACACAATGTGACCAGACGCGCTATTAGGCGTGAACTAAAGCGGAGCCTACGTGCTGACAAGGAAGCCTGGTGGACCAGTCGGGCTCAAGAAATGGAGGAGGCAGGAGCAGTAGGCAATTACCGGAAGCTCTTCCAGCTAATACGCACCACTGGTCCGAGAAAACCAGGCGTCATTGAGACAATCAGGGACAGCGCGGGTGCGCCGATACACAATAATGAGCGCCGTATGGCTCGTTGGGCTGAGCACTTTGAACATCAGTTCAGCTGGCCCCCTGCTCCCGGACCTCTTCCTACTCAGGTGATGCAGGACGAGCCATGGACAGTTGGTTTAGAGCCTCCGTCGGAGGCCGAAGTCCGAAACGCGATCACAGCCCTTAATCGTTTTCGTGCCGCTGGCCCGGATTCCCTACCACCTGCACTATTTAAGGATGGAGGTGAGGTCCTCTGCAAAGCACTGACCTCCCTATTCGAACGTATCTGGAACGAAGAGAGTGTGCCGGCTAATTGGAGCGAATCGATTATAGTGGCAATATACAAGAAGGGCAGTCGCACAGACTGTGCGAACCACAGGGGTATTAGCCTAACGCCAGTTGTGACAAAATTACTGGCCTCGATTATCGTTCGTCGCGTCACTGCAGAACGGGAATCTCGGATTAGAGAAGAGCAGGCCGGTTTTCGCCCAGGACGTGGCTGTATAGACCATATATTTACTTTGCGGCAGGTGCTAGAGCAGCGCCACGCATACCGCAGACCGACAATAGCTGTGTTCCTCGATTTCAAGAGTGCGTTCGATTCAGTCGATTGATCGATTCTGTTCGAATTACTTGCGCGGAAAGGTGTTCCCACGAAATATGTGAACATCCTTCGTGCTCTATACTCGAACACTAGAGGCCGCGTCAGGGTCTATGGTGCCCTATCTGATAGCTTTTCGACTACAAGTGGCGTTCGACAGGGTTGCCCGATTTCCCCATTTTTGTTCAATTTCGTCGTGGATTCTATCATGGAGTGTTCCCTAACGGAATCTCACGATGTAGGTGTTGAAGTGCTGCCTGGTGAACGGTTAGTTGATCTAGATTATGCGGACGATATCGTCTTGCTTTTCGACAATGTTGCGGCGGCACAATCAACCTTGAATAGCCTATCCAGAGTGGTCCCATTATTTGGTATGCACTTCGCACCTTCAAAGTGCAAAGTGTTGCTGCAGGACCACCAGCCACTCGATGACCCCTTGACGTTTGCTAACGAGGAACTCGATGTGGTTGATCAATTCACTTATCTTGGCAGCTGCATCAGCAATGATGGGCGCATAGAAACTGACGTGAGCTCACGCATTGCAAAGGCCAGAGCTGCCTTCTTGAACCTGCGTCATCTTTGGCGACAGAAGGGGGTTTCCCTCCGTCTGAAAGGCCGTGTATACAAGGCCACAGTGAGGGCCGTTCTGCTCTATGGTAGTGAAACTTGGCCCCTTCGGTCTGAAGATCTGAGGCGCCTTCAAGTCTTTGATCATCGTTGTTTGCGAAGCATTGCTGGTGTCGGGTGGCACCAGCGTGTCCGCAACGATGATGTATGTAGGCGAGTACTAGGGGGTGATGAGCATGCTAGCTCCCTAGAACAACAGATAGCACTGAATAAGTTGCGTTGGCTCGGGCACGTGCTACGCATGCCTGGTCACCGCTTACCTAGGAGGGCCTTGTTCAGTCTACCAGGTGTCGGATGGCGCAAGGCTCGAGGTGGACAGAAGTTGACTTGGCAGCGGGAAATGAAGTCACTGACGACCAAATGGGGTGCCGTTGGTCCGTCTCGCCTTCCGGGTTGGAGTCCACGTGACTCACCTTGTGCTTGGCTCGAGACTTTACAGGACGCGGCTCGCAACCGACACCAGTGGCGCGTCTGCTGCCGTCTCCTAATCGGATTGCCTGTTTAAAGTGTGTTTGGTGCTGAGTTGTCTGCAGGGTAATGACTGATTATGACGCGTGGCAGTGAAAGCCGCAAGGAAGCTGTCTCGCCGATGCCGCCTTATGTTTGCACGATATCCAGCTGTTTGTGACGGTATGTTGTCTACACAAGGTGTAGGCGCCTTGACCCTGAATGTTTGCTTAGGGCATTAAGGTTTTCAGGTAAGTCCCCCTTCTCTCCCTTTTCTTATTCTTTATTTCATAGGTCCTCATGGTTATATGGCAGCGAAGCATCAGTTCAAATGGCTGATGTACTGCTGTTGATGATGATGATGATGATAAGGGTTGCTAGCGTTAGTTAGCTGCTATTGGGCGGCAACACAAAACCTTTCCCTTTTCCTGACCATATATATTTTCTCAATTTGAGTTTATATTCTGTAATTTTTTCAAACTTTGGTGTTATCCTTCATTTAAATGACTTTCTTTTTTCTTTTTGTTCCATTTTTCACTTCTTCCTTACTGTTCCTGGCCTACACAGAGGGAGCTGCTAGTGCAGGGAACGTGGGCGTTAATTTTTTGACCAGAGTGTGGTTCGGGTATTTTGTTTTAGATCCCTCAAGACTTCGTAGCACACTATCATTTTCAGGCTCGACGATCCGCTCGAGAAAGAGCACTCAAGGAGTTTTCCTATCGTTCCATTCCCATCTGAATCTGACTTTGAATTACCTGTGGATTGGTTACGACCTTCGGAATCTTTTGAATAAGATCATCCTTAGGTGCTGTTGTTTATAAGTAAGATAGCAGAACAGAACCCGGTTAAAACGATTGGGAAACACCAGGTATTTTACCTTTTTAATTAAGTAACTTGTTTTGAGATCTTTTAACCATGTGCTTATGTCACAACAGACAGCTGGATTATTAGGTACCTAATACAGAGTAGATCAACCAAAGAGTCTATTGAGCATTTACTGTAAAGCCAGACAACATTTGGAGTAGTCCACCGGTTACCCGAACAGGTTGGAATGTGCAAACATAGAAGTCTGTACATCAAACACTTCAAGTAGCCCAGTTACACACAATGAGAGCAACAATGGTATATAGACTTGCCCCTGGAGAAGCTTACTGAAGACAAATTGTCGGAATGATATGTTTGACTCCGCTTGGACGGACACGTTATCTTCAGTAAATCCGATATCTAATTAAGTACCATCTCAGTCCTAGTACAGAACTGAAGCTCCGAGGATAGTAGAGAATGGGCGACGGTATAAAATGCTTTGATAAAGTCAACGAGCAGTACGTCATTGGCTCAACCTTAACCCACTGCATCCTCCCAGCATTCCCGTACAACTAGCTGATAGGTCATACAGCAATGGCCATTACTAACATTTTTTTGAAAATAGGCAGAGCTTCAGATGGCTTTCTGCTTTTTACTACATTCCCCAGTCTTATCGATTTGTAATATAATGAACACTGCTATTTTTATAGATAGGCAGACAAATGTCCTGAACAGGCATCTCTAGCAGATGTACTACTGATTGAAATAGTCTACCGATCCACTTGAAAATTTTGGATGGACAACACCAGCATCAGAAGCTCTTGCAAAAGTGTTCCCTTTATAAAGTGGAGGAGACAGAGCCTTTGCTGAAGAGACATCAATATGCATTAATCGGACTGTCTGTACAGTGCATCAGCATACTGCTTGCCGGTCAGTTAAGGTTTATCAGTGACGTTGATTATAAGCAACACCGGAGTAGCTACAGTAATGTTACTATGTCTTTGGGTTTTCCCGGATTTTGCCCCGTATTTACGAGTAATGCCCTGTTTAATAGTATACCAGAGCAAGGTAGCTCGTACATGATGCTCTAAAATATTCTGATCTTTACCATAATGTCTAAACCTTTTGTCCGAGGGGTTGACAAGCCTTTCCACCAACACCTGGCCCGCTTGTTAATCAAAGCATGTACGACTGAATCAAGATGTTTTGGCTTTGCTCTTGCAAAAATTTTTACGGAACATGATGTTTGGCAGAGGGATATTTCATAACGAAGGGTTCGAATCTATAGTACACTAGCTAGATATCCTTACTTGACGAAAGGAAGTAGAGTAAACTTGTTACCTTTATTTTGATTTGCATGAATGTCAGTATGTCAGACGCGACTCAGGACATTGGGTTCACTTTACTTCTTAATAGGCAAGGGTGTGAAGCAAATACACATGGTCGAAGGTTTGTACATATAGACCATGAACTTTGCAAAGAAACTTGGCTAACGGGGGTGTGGCTTGACTGTTAATGAACCTGATAAGCTAAGTTACGATCTGGTACAAGGGTACCTTTGGTATTAAATCAATGAGGTTATTGGCCAATGCTACAGCCAACGTACATGAGACGCACAATTAGTTCACTTTGTAGCCATTGAGGATACTCATCATCATCATCATAACCATACACGTTAGCTAAAGGAGTAAAACACCTCAGCTACTCTGTCGCAATAAATAGAAGAAAAATGGAAATAAACGCAACATTTGCAGGCCAGGCTAAGCTACACCAACAGATAGGCCTTGTTCCAAGAAGCTACCAGCCGGATACTAAGCAACAATAACAAAAAATATTATATAAAATTATACTATGATAAGAAATGAGATCGTAGTTGGAGGAAAAGGCAGGAAACACGGCAGGAACACCACTGAGGCCGCCTCCTAGCCAGTTCACCAGGTGTCTCCAGCTAAACGTGTTCAATATCTTTGGGACCCCAACTAAGGAGCCGTGACGCTCCAACAGAGACCAGCTTCGAAGTGAGGGTATTCATTCCTCTTCACCAAGTATTCGTTTGGCCAAAGCCCATATTTTTTCATTCACACCCCCGGCGAGCAAACAACACATGTCGCGAGAGCCGGTGGGCTGACATGCGTAACACGTGGCCGAGCCATCAAAGCCTGGTGCGTGAAATGACGGTGCTGAGCAGTTTAGTTTCATTTCCTGTACCGTAAACAAGGCGTCAAAGACCATCGTTGCTCACGCGGTATTCCAACCAGGTGTAGGCCAAACTGCGAAGGCACTGGTGATCGAACGTAACTAGCCTCTTTATGTCCACTGATTTAAGGGACCAGGTTTCGCAACCGTACAGTAGCGCCCAACCTACCGCTGCATTGTACACCTTACGCTTCAGGGCGAGAGTGATGTCGCGTCGGGGCTGTAAGTAGCGAAGGTTAGCAAAAACGCTTCAAGCTTTTGCTATACGGTTTGTTATCTCATCTTCGATCTCAATGGCGTTGATACAACTTCCCAGGTAGCTGAGGATGCTCATTTTCAGACTTGCTGGCTGAGTGAGTGGGGCTGAAATAAATGGAGCGTTTGGAGTACTTACCCTAAAAGGTAACGGCGCTGTGCTGCCGTACGACCACCACCAGTCGCACGGGGGCTAAATATACCACGAGGACGCCCACCATTACGCGGATTCAAACACGCGCCGCAAGATAACGAGAAAATCTCCCTACCACTAGGCTACGGACCGACTTAGTGCTCTACCCAATGTGACTTGTTTAAAATGCTTAAATGTAAAGCATACCTTAACTAAAGGATTTTTGACAGTGCTATCAGAAGATTTAAAGGTGTATGTTATCGAAACGTTTGCAGCAGGTCTGACTTAGCATGCAGCTTCATCACTGAGACCGTAGGAGGAGCAGTCAGCTTGCAGTAGCGCATAACCTGATAAATTTTAGTCGCTGTCCGTGACGTCGTGATATGCCAAGTAACGCTGTATACCAACGCATCCGCCTCACATATTTTGTTCCGAAGGATGCAGAAATTACTAAGCAAAATTTGAAAAAAACTGGTATAATAAACGCAGGATCCTGCGCTACAAGAGTAGTTCCTGGCAGAGCAAAGTGGCCTTCGACTTACTTTTAGCAAACTCACCAACTTTACACATTATTAATTGCATCTTGGTATGCTTTGTTGTTTCAGGCGTCCTCTTTTAACCTTAGCCTAATTACTAAAGCAAGCCCTGGTGCACAATTACCGCTGAAAGCTTTAGCTTGAAGGTAAAACGCAACAGTGCTTGATCTTTCCTTGAATCTATAAAGTACTACACTCAGTAGACGAGGTCATTGGCTTACAATAAGGGCTGCTTTGCTTTTAAGTTGAACAGCTTCCTGCAGTAACACAATCAAACTAAAGTGCAAGGAGACTGAAGGCGCCATTTTAACCCACCACATTTAATTATTGATTCGTTGCTTTAGAAGTGCAGTAGGATACTTGATGATTATTTTTTAATAACTTTTTTTGTAACGGAATCACTACGACCAATATTGTTTACTACACAAGCCACAACTTTTGTCTGGTACGGCATGAATAATTTAATTCCATTGCGTAAGCGTGGTATTTACACTGGGTGATATTCTTGATACCAGAGCTGTACTTCTACTGGTTTCAAGCTTTTCTGATCATAGGAAGATACCATTTCTTCAACTGATTTGATACTAGGTAAAATTTTGGCTTCCGTTATCTTGCTCTGCTTTGTTCGTTGGTTTAAAAGGCGCTTGTTTCTTCCCGCTGTCAGTGTGGCTGTCTTCAACAAATGTCATCGCAATAGTTGAGGAATGCGTCAGTACTGTATAGATGATAGAACTATTATATCTCATTGTTCAGAGCTGATGTGGTTTCAAGGATGGTTGCAGTTCTTTCTATCTTTCCCTATAGAAGACTAAAGCAAGACAGAGTGGTTTTTACTCCGTCTAACTAGGAATTATTGCTTTTAAACACACTATGGAAAGAAACAATAGTGTATTTTACCACTGCAATAGTCAGGACAACCATAACTTAAGGTATGACAACCTATCAGAAGGACGTACTGTAGTTTGTCTAACTCAGTACAGATTGCACAGAGTCATTGACTGTGGTAATTGAACGGCATTCTGTCTTACACCGCATTAACCAGTTAACCAAATCGAAATCGGTACGGCACTCTTAACCGTCTTCAGTTATTTGTAGTGTAATTATTACAGCCTTTGGCTCCTTTAACAACATCACCTTTTACTAATAGTTATATAAGTGTGCTTCAATGTGTACACTGCAAACACTCAACCAGAACATCCTCTTATACTCTGTATAGTGTAGCCACAGATTTGTTAGGGTTTTTATAGGTCAAAATGCATGACTTCTGAATCTCTGGTATCGCGTCTGACACGTAACTAAGATGTTCATTGAGATTCGTCATCTGCTGTTTTACTGTGTTCAAACAAAGCAAGGCTTCGGAAGCATTTCTAATGTTGTTTGGGAGTCAAAAAGCACATAACTAGCAGATGTGTAATTACAGCAAAAAATACATGCACTTCTGACCCTGCTACCATGCTTGGTCACAAGTAATTTATGATTTGAGCGACAAATTCTCTTAGGACTTTGATCAACGAGTATAACACTTGGATCAAAGCTAATCAGGATTTAACGTAATCTATGCGAATTTTGCCATCCCACACTCACAGTACTGAAAAATATTTGCCAACTAAAGGACACCTTAACCTTTGCCTTGGCTGCGACCGTGTGCACATAACGTAAAAGCTGGAATCGGTGCACGCTTTTATAATGTCTTTTATATAACACCTTATAGATTTATACAGCAGTGTGTAAATTATACACAGAGGAAGTGACCATGATGTACGTGCTGCGCAGTGTCCTGCAAAAAAGGAATCATGGAGCAATGGTAACAGGTAGCAAGTGAAAAGCAAATGCTTAACAATTTTCGTAATATGTTTAGGGTGAGAATTATAAGACAAATACATGGTACCTATTGAAGAACACACAAGTTACATGATTCACCTAGAGGTTTTTAGTTGCACAGAGGTAGATGTTCCTATCTGGGGTTAGGAGGATTCCGACAAGTTTACTGTTTGTTATGCACCAATGCCGTTGTCTGATGGTCACGGGTTAAATCAGGTAGTGTGGATGTGTCAGTGTGTTGTCAAGTCGTCTTGACTATTGAGATATCGGAGGCACGAATTGTATGCTGTGCGAGGGAGTTCCAGGACTGCGATACTGAAGGAAAAACTACTTCGTCGACATTCTGATCAGTTGTACTGCGTTGCCAGCTCACAATGATGAAAAGGAGACTGGACCTTAGCGTGGTGCGACGGTTTGCGTATCTCCTTGACCTATTGAGCTATACTGGTTGGTGCTTCCGGGCACCTAGTGAGCTACTCCTAACAGGTTGGTCAATAGTGAAAGGCCAGACAAACTCAGTCTCCTGGTCCTCCATTTCGGGATTTGAAATGGGATGGCGTTCATTTCTGTAAAACTAACTCATTGCCACCTCTCCGCTGCCTTGCGGACAGACTTTTGAGTCCAAGGCATTGGCTGAAGACCGTGATCGTCCTCCTGTCTAGGTCTGGGCACCCTGGCAGTATCGCAGACCACATACAACGAGTATGTCTTCAAACATAAACCTGGCTGCGAAGAAGCTAATTTGATTACATCAAAATCCCCTACTCATAAGAAGAGCTAATTACCGACAAATCAGGAGTGACGCTTGTGCTGCGACGGTGCTAAATCAGATAGGTGCCCTTGATCCCGTTGTTTGCTGATGTTACTCGGCGACGCGATCTGCTAGCTGCGCAGTTGCTGTGACTGTCGTGGTGTTTGCTATCGCGAGGATGGCCTGTGTCTTTTCCGAGTGGCCTTGCAACCACGTTTCCCGGAAACTTCTAGCATCCATGCTAGACATCCCAAGGAGCTGTTGCATTTATCTCAACGAGGTGGAACGCAGCTTATTTCCTAATTGCGAATAGCAAAATGACTGTTGTAAACGGATACTGCAAGAATGTATGCTTCTTTTAAAACTAGCCTGTTTAAGGGTATCGTGCATTATCTCCGAACGAAGGCATAAAATACTGCCTTACCTGAGATTACCTTCCTTGGGGATGTCGAGATAAAAGCTGATCATACTTGGTGCAAACGGTTTTATGAATGACGTCCAAGCGGGCGTCATGTTAGACGGATTCGGTCGGTCATGACGACAATGCTTTTAAATTAGGTTTAAAAGCGACCTTCTAATGATGTAAACATAAAGAAACTGCATGTTTTTGTCCGATTATATGGCGTCTAAATGATGAACAGAAAAACGCGATATTGACGGTTAATGCAGGTATCCTTCCTGACGGACTGATAGTCGTCCGAAAGTAGTCCCACTTGGCGTCATAGCTAACATCTATCGGACGATCATCGAACAGCCATGCGACACTTACCGGGCGCTGACGCCAGTTATTACCACACTTTGATTACGTAATCCTAGGTATTTGATAGAATTGAAATGAAGTATTCTGACTGATTGCCATGAGTATGGACAAACACATCTGTGTGTTGTCTGTACAAGTAATTTTCTGGGACAAGGATCATGGATGTTATGAATATTCAACTATATGCAAGCTGATGTCAGTCATACTCATGCGACTTATCAGAGTCCTGGACAGTGACTCAGTATCCAGATGATATAAATGGTCTTCTACTAAAAGCTTGGTGACTTCCTACGTTTGAAAAGTGAACTTATAAATAAGTAACTCTATTCTGCACGCGAGACATCGTAAGATGCCTGAAATTTATCCAAGATCCCATGAATTAATTGCGCCTAGAATTCCGTTTGCGCCCTGCACTTGTCAAGTAAACTAAGATTGTTCATTCATTCCCTTTCGCTGTATGTGTTGCCGGCCTTAGATGGCCAACGTCTGGGACGCATCGGCATCTCCAAAAAACAACCTTCATGAAACCGCCTTTTTCTATCCTACCAAAAGTAGAAGGTAGATGAAGATATTTGGGCGTTGCCCCTCCCAACACCGGCACACCACGACCGCGGTTTCGTCCTGGTTTAGACTGATCAGGTGGCGATAGCCTGAGCTGGGGTGGAACTCAGAGCGTAGTAGTTCACGGCTGACGCCCTGAACACTACGCTACTGAGATCCGCGAGCAATGCTTAGCACAGCGGAAAGGAATTCAAAGTTGAACATGGAGAACGAGCTATGTGGTTGGGTTGCGACACGTAACCTTTACTGAAACATCCGTTCACTTTGAGGTAGATGGTTGTATTATTCATGCGTCCTATGCGCTTCTAAAGCTTTTTATATTTAAGTTGATCGACATTTTCCTCAGCTACGTTGGCACACTCCTCCATGAAAACTGCTATCACCTATGCATTCAATTAAAACACATGACTGATGCGAAAATTCTCCGTGATCACTATGCGAGGTGAGTATGCCAGTGGCTCGATTTCACTAAGCATAAAGAACTTAAACTTTCGGACGCACAGACAGGCGCTGCCAATGCTGCTGACAACAAAGCACCATCGGGTTCACTGCTAATCTCACGGTTTCCACCCGTTGATGAAGCGGTTCGTTGGAGCGATTGCAACTGCAAGCAGTGTTCAAGAGCCTGTTGCATACCATTCGAAACCGAATTGTACTTCTTCTTTTAGGCTCCAAGCTACTATTTTCAGATATGCATTCTTCGAAGTAGCCGCTACGGGATTGACAGCTGTCGTGGTAGTGGCAGAGAATGTTGCTGACTGGTAGGATGGTCATTCTTGATTGATGATTTTGCGATCAAAAGCGGTTATCGTGTCCGAAAGGAAGAGAACCGAATTCACAATGGAGCGATTGTGTGGACACACGAAACACACGTTTTTACACTTAAACGATGTGCATTTGAACCTGTAGGCGATACAGCCAATCATAAGCAAGTCTAGTCCAATGAATGTTAATAGACGATAAAGGTAGCATGACAAAGTAGTGACATTGATGTGTCAAAGTGAACCACAAGGGAGTGGACACGATAGTGATGCACGAAAGACAATGGCAACATATCTAACGCATATACTTGAATCATGCGGTTCAAAGTAGGAGAGAAAACACGAGCACACTTTTCATTCATTTGTAAATGTGTGCACAAATGTATGCGCAAAAGCAATTAGCCAGTGGGGTTGGACCACTACCCAGCCGTCTATCACTTACACGATTTGGATCGGATCCACAGGCAAATTGAGTTTATGGTTAGGACTCAGACAAGCTTTTGTCTTAGAGTCATACCGTTCCCCTTCAACTCGGAACGGCCATTTTCGAGTTTTTCCATTGACACCCATGCGCCGTATTCCTCCAAATTGGTGTAAACAAAGCGAAAACCCATTCCATGCGCGGTCAGTTGTTTAGGGAATGAGATGGAAGGTCTTTGAGCTCCTCCCACTCTACAATCTGTATCCCACACATTTTTCCACACCCTGAAGTAACAGTTCCTCAGAATATCATCTTCTTTGAGAGCCTGAAATTCAGTTTTTCTGACCCTTGAAGCTTTGGCGTCGCCTACTTCTTTGGGATTGGTGTCTGTATAACACCCATCCACCAATCGCACGGAAATTTTGTACACGCATGTGGTCAATTTGCATTGGTTGTCAAATACACGAGTTTTCCGGGTATCTGCTACATACATCTAGTTCTGAATTGAATGTATCGGAGAAAATGTGATATACTCCGTAATCTTGTTTAGTCCCTATGCCGTCCCGTGCTCTTAAGGATCACAAGGCTGCATTGTAATCCTAAAGTCGCGGGTTCAAGCCTGCGTAGAGGACCGGGCGACCCTCGCAGTATCCTTAGCCCGAGTGCGACTGGTGATGGTTGCGCGGCGGTGAAGCGTCGGTACTGCGTGCCCGCGCACTGCTGATGTAAGGTGCATGGTTTACTCACCATAAACTTACTTGGCCTCATAACATAGTTACAACCGCGTAATAGCGGCTTAATAGGACAGTCTAGAAGGATAATATTAGAAGGATTTGAAAATACTGGCTTAACATTATATCATTCACCTACTACGGTGTTGAATTTTATCATGAAACTATAGTGTCAAAATTGAGCAACCTTGGTACAAACAATTCAACCACTAACCTTGATTTATAGGCATAAATCCAAACTGACACTTTTATTTTTAGGCTGCACGGGATTCCATCACAGAAGATGCACAAGGAGAGAGTGGAGAAGGTTCTGCTGAGCAAAGTGGTGGTGAACGTGGCTCCGGGGCTGCTGGGATAACAGAAGAACAGCACCAGAAGATAGTTGCATTTGAGGAGGCATTCCGACAAATTAAAGAAGTCACTGGTCTATCGGACCTGAATCAAATCGTGAAGCGTTTTGAAAACCAAGGCGATACCCTGACTCACTTGCAAGAACTCAAGGAGAAGGCGGAGAAACAGTGTCAGGCTCTACGAGAGGAGAGAGATCGGCTACAGTTACAATTTGAAGAACTCAGGTATTCCGGAGAAACCGAACTTGCCAGGTGGGTGGGTATGACTTTGATTACGAACTGGTTTGGAATTGAGCTAGATGTGGGTAAACTGTACAACTTGATTAACGTATTGCCCCAATCAGGCACTTATCACTCATTTAAATTCAGTTTTACCTACTAATGGAAGTGTATAGATTCGGTTTCAGTTAGGGTTAACCAAGAGTTTGATAGATGGGGAGACATCTAGGATGGACACAGTAAGCTGGATTGTCTAAGCACCATCTTTATTTATGGCGTGCCAGAACTCCCCACGATAGTTATGAGGTTGGTAATCACGATTCGGAACAGTGGCGCTTTATTCGTAAAACACTTTCCTTAGGCAACGTGGGGACTCGATGGCTCAAAAGGCTACCTATCTGACCAAATTATATAGGGAACGGATAAAGAATCCTATAACTCCTGGTTCAGTCAGAGCAGGCAGCAACGGGTGTTAGAACATTGGCCGCGACATTGGAAAAGCCTTCCATCTGAACTGCGACTAAAAGCTGCTGAATCCTTGCGAAGACAAGACATGAGCCTACCTGGAAAAGTAATCCTACCAGCGATTACGCAGGACCATCACTCTACCGCTTGGTCACGAAATTCTGCAGTATGTCCGGACGAGGAATGTGACGTATCTTGGCCAAAGCAGCTTGCGAACGACGTGTAAGTATCATCTCACCAAAAAACGAATAACGGCTGACCTCACATCAGTCAGCATTCTAACACACTTGACTCCTTTGACTCACTGTTGGTTCATAGAGCTAGAAAAACTGTCCCGCGTTTATGCAAATGCTCAAGGCTTTTTCAATAAGCTGACCGAACTGAAAGATCGCCAAATTCGAACCCATGCAAAATCATCGGTCTCATGGAGACATGGTTGCACAGTGGAATGACAGACGATGAAGTCGCACTGCCGGGTATGTCACTCATACGAAAAGACAGGCTTACGAAAGGAGGAGGGGTAATTCTTTATTACCGAAGCGACTTACGGTGCGAGGCCGTTGAGGATTCAGACTTACAGTTTGCTGATTCGGTTTGCTGCCGCCTGCATTTACTTGGCAGAGACACCTGCCTTATAGCTTTGGTATACCGTCCCCTAAACTCTGCACCGGAAAAGGAATGCCACCTTGCGACAACTTTAAGATGCAGTCTAAAGCGCAAACACACACATCCTTATCATGGGTGATTTCAAGGTGCACTATTTAGAAACACTTGCTGCAATCGGAGAACCATTCAAAGCAGATATGCTAGAGCTTATAACCAGTGTTCCACTTTACAGTCACCTCGTTGCGCCCACTCTCTTCAGAACAGGTAATAGACCTTTGCTGGATCTTGTGTTCACCAACGAGGAACAGCTAATTGATGTATTAATTGTAGAATGCTCTTTGGGTCGCATTGATCGTGCAGTCATCAGTTTCGACTTCATCTGCTATGGGGAATATCGCCACTAGTACACACTACGACCGCTTAACCCAACCCGTCAGTGCCAAAATCTGATCGTTCCTCGCTGAACGCCACCCAGAAGTCGCTTGGCTGGAATTCGTCAGCAAATTCAATCAGCTTATTACCGATGCTTCAGAGACAAGGGTTTTCAACGAGTTTAAAACCGTTTCTGTCGTGAGGAGCAGGACTCGAAAATGGATGACTGTAAGCAACGAAGCCCAGCGAGAGTACAGCTCCTCACCAATGCTAGTTACGTTGCCCCTCATAACCACTGCACTCAGCTGCTTGGAGGGGACAAAGTCGCATATCAGCAGAATATGACGAAAGCTTTCAGCGCTAACCACATACTGCTGTTCAATAACCGCCGTAACGCGAGGCAGGGAATTCCTCCTCTCTGGACGACTGATGGTCCAACTAGAACAGCTATAGAAGCAGCAAACGCGTTGCGGACGCAATATACTCCCACATTTCAGAAGGTCCTACCATCAGGCCAACTTCCGACTTTTGTTTTCCCGACTCCAGGACTTATCCACATCTCTTTTACTGCCGAGGTTTAATTGAAAAGCTGACATCTCTGCACAACTACATCTCCCCGTGAATCGACACCATTCGCCAAGAGGTATTGGAAGCAGCATCAAGACAACTTTCAAAACTTTTGGCCCAGTTCTTTCCGCGCTGCTTTGACGAGAAGCAGATTCCTGCGATGTGGAAACTTGGAATAACAACTCCGATTCACAAATGCGGAAGCAGGACGGAGCCCTCAAACTATCGCCGTTTGTCTCTTTTCCCTGTATTATCCAAAGTCATGGAATCCATCGTTGTCGATGCGTTGGAGTGTTATCCAGAAAACTGTAAAATTATTGCACCCGAGCAACATGGTTTTCGTAGACAGCGATCGTGCACATCGAATCTCTTACTCGCACGGAGTAGTTGGACTGAGTCAGCTGGTGCTGGAGAGGCCGTTGCTGTAATCTATGTGGATTTCTCCAAGGCACTCTACCGTTTTGATCATCGGATTCTCCTTTCCAAACTCCAATATTACGGGATCGGTGACCCTCTCTTGAGCTGGATCGCCAACTTTCTCCTGCAACGACAATTAATGGTGAGGGTCCGGAGTTCCCTCTCTGAACCCACACCAGTCGAGTCTGGTGTGCCCCAGGGCTCACTGTTAGGGACACGATTGCTTTGGGTATTCAGCAACGACCTTGCACAGATAATCACTTCAAACCGCCTGATGTTTGTTGACGATATCAACATATGGCGGGGGGTTCAGGCGGATACCCATCGGGATTTACTTCAGGGTGACCTTGTTGTGGTACATGAGTGGTCAATCCGAAATCTGCTACAGTTCAATGTAGACAAATGCAAGGTACTCTCCATACAACATCAGAATACTTATAGTTACAAGCTAGGAACGCAAGTACCGCAGCGGTCATCAGTCGAACGCGACCTTGGCGTGCTTGTTCAGGATAACTTGGGTTATTCCAAGCAAACCGTAAAGGCCTCGAAAAGTGGTAACCAGCACTTCGACTTGCTATGACGGGCGTTCGGACAACTAGACACCACTATTTGCAGACAAATGCTGAATGCGTATGTTCGCCTCCGTGTCGAATACGTAATCCAAGCCTGGCAGATATGGCTGAAGCATGACCTTACTGCGTTCGACCAATCTCAGCGTCGGGCTTCTGAATACGTCATTGAAATGCGCAACCTTCCATATGAGCAGAAGCTGAAACGTTTGGGAGTATTCAGCGGGCGGTATCGCCGACTACGAGGCGACTTGATTATGACGTATTTGACTTTACACAATCCAAATCATGTAGGCCGCTCTTAACTGCAACGCAGCAGTAACACCAAAGTTAGAGGCCACTCTTTGGTTAGCAGAACAGTACGGCCGACTGGCGTGTCGCAGAAATTTCTTCTCAATTCGCGTGTGTCAATCATGGAACGTTCTCCCCCAATCGGTTGTTTCTGCACTCAGGCTAGCCATGTTTAAAAGTCGGTTGGATGACGCCCTCCGCCAATTAAATTTTGGCACTTGACGCTACTGTCCATCCTACTCCCTATTGAAGCTATGGAAACACTCGGAGTGCAGGGTTACTTCTTTACATACGATAAGTCCATTCGTTTGGCAGTAGAACTACTAACTTTGTTTTGTCCATCGACGTTTTGCGTTAACCAATCGGCCTACCCGACAGGGCTTGTAAAGCAGTTCTTCTTAAACCGATTGGCTAGTGTGCAGACACGTATGCACTTACACTTCTGTCTAGTTGACGGTGTTAATAAACATTCAAAAAACATGCTGTGAAGAGGTGAGCTGTGTCGTTGCAGCTATCCATGCCGCCAATCAGGATTGGCGGCATTTGGGTTGGGATATATATGTGATTGGCAGCATCCGGTTCCGGATTTGCCTGTCACTGCGGCCTCTACGGGGACAGCCAAAGGACGCCTGGGCCTACAGTAGGACCATGGGTGGATTGTGGTGCACCACCCACAGCTCCAACCACACACCCATATCCAGTGTAAACCCGAAGGAATAAGACGGGGAGGCATGTGGATGGGAGCCAAGTTCCATCAACGGAGCCGGCACACACTCCTTCAACATGCATAGCAGCAGCATTCGTGTCTATCTCTGTGGGGAATAATGCATATCAAACATACACAAAGCAGTGGCTAGACCGCAGTCCGCTCCACACTGGACGGAGACGCTCGCTGAGCCTAGCATGACCACGAGGACCGTGCACTCGGTCCCCCCCCCCCCCCCACATCGCAGCAACGATTCACAGTCTCTTGGAGCCAGCAATCGAGGTGGAGGGTGTTAGAGAGGTAGGTACCTTAGTAACATGCACATCAAGCATAGTCACTCCGGCGATGTCAAGCACTCAACATATCCGCTGAAGGAGAGCAAACACACAAAATTGACACAGAATATGCAGCAAAAGCACAGAACTGAACAAATGAAATAAAGCGACATAACTTTTATCCAGATTAAAATGAGATACTGTAAGTGTAAGTCGGTTTGGCTCAACTGCGGTGAAGAAGCATTATGTATGCAACATCAACCTCAGCATGAGACACCGCATTTATATATATATATATATATATATATATATATATATATATATATATATATATATATATATATATATATATATATATATATATATATAAAGGACACGTGTGTAAACTGAGGCAGAGCTTGAAACTGCTCACATGTTGCTGACTATCAAGTTGTATAAACCAGAGTACAACGGTAAGTTTCCGGATTCACAAAAGGTTTTATTTTTTACAGCAAAATAAGTATTGCATTTTCTTGCGGTATTCTCCACCAACGTTCATGCACCGTTCCATGCGCTCACAGTATTTACAGAAGCAGCTAAACCACGCCGAAGCGGGTAATCATTTAAACCCCTAAGTAAAGACCTTTACTCTAACTTCCGGAGACACGTAGCAGATTCTACTCATCATGCGCTTAACATTTGTGAACACAAAAGTCACACTGAACCAGGTTTGGGCTGTAGGGTGGGTGATCATCCTCGTGGATACGTTCTCTGGCCAGAAAAGCTGAAACCAAATGGGACCTGTGTGTAGATGCGTTGTTGTGGTACAGCAGGATCCCTTGTGTTCAAGTCCTTGGACGACGGCTAGCTTAAACTTCCAGCACGTGTGCTAAACAGTGGTGACATACCAGTCTCCGGTGACTGCGTTGCCGTACGAGCGGTACCTTAGTCACATGACCGGTCTTGGCCACGAACAAAGCCATCATCTGCTTGGCCACTGCGATGACGCCGGGATTTCTGAGGCGGCTCCCCAACAACGGTTGTCCACTGAACCGATGGTTGCTTGGTCTCTAAGTCGAAACAATACACCCAGGTCTCGTCACGACTGAGGATCTACCAATCAGCATTGGAACGTCCACCATCGAACCTGGCAAGCATGGTGCGGCACCAATTCATCTGAACTGCTTTCTGGTGCTCACTGAGATGATGGGATACTCAGCGTGCGTAAACCTTTCCGACGCTAAGGTTCTCGTGTTGAATGGTGCGGATTGACCCAAATGAGAACCTGATAGCTTTATACAGTTGTACAACCATCACCTGCTAGTCCTGCTCCAGCATCACTCGCACAGCATCAATGTCGTCCGGCCTCCACAGACCGACCACATTGCGCCTCATCATGCAGGGACCGCCTGCCACGGTTGAATTCAGTAAGGCATTCAAACACAGTGTTTCTTGAAGGCGCATCATCACCAAGCGCAGCACTCAATCGCTCAACACTCGTGCTGGTTTATACCAAACTTGTAATCAGAGAAAATCATCGCCCTCCAGTGACATCGACTGAGTTCCATACTTGCGGTCAGAGAACAGCGACCCTTATGAAATAAACAATGATTCATGCCGAGTAAAAAAGAGCAACTGCTTAACAAGTCCCACAGGGTGGTAGAGGCAAAACTACAATTTCAAAAATATGTGAGTCGTCTGTTTGAATCTTCATTTAGCAGATACGCCGTTGTATAATAGTAATGTAAGTGGGAATTGAATACGGACGACGAGGCAACATGGGGACAGTTATATTTGATTTACTTTGTGGGAAGAAAACAAGAATATTCACTTCTGTAGAGCCTCCTCAGTTTTGTGTGAAATATTAATCCGGATTGAAGGGAGAATAGATTCCAAAGAAGCACAGTTTAGGCAACGAAGTATTTGGAGACAAAGGCAAGATCCAGTAGTTTTTTTGGAAATTTCCACGGTGGCGGACGTGACTCGCCACTAAATAAAATCACTGCCGCTTGCATCATCCTGCCGAAGCATTGTATTCCAGCAAGTTTCTGCTGTAATTCTGAGACCCAGTTTGACAAAGGAACGAACGAAAGGCGTACGGACTACGCACTCAGTCACCGTCTCCCAATGGGCGCGATTCCTTGAATTTGCTCTGCTATCTTGCGGGTAGGCTATTCAGCCAAAGGTTCGGGGTGGTGTACCCTAAGTCAACACCCTACTTCGGCTTGGGCAACCGGGTAGTATCTCGTCATCTGACGAAACTATAGAATTTGATGTGTCGTGTTGTGTCCTCTTGTACCATTTCTGTACCTTATTTTGAGTCGCTTGATTTCTGATCACACTATGTCTATTCCCAGACTGTTGCATATATGTGCCCCTTGCTGAGGCTGATGTTGCATTCTTGATGCTTCTTCACCGCAGTTGGGCTAAACCAACTTACACTTAAATTAGGTCTTTTTAATGTGGATAAAATTCATTACCTGTTATTTGGTTTGTTCTGCGTACTTGATAATCTTCTCCTTACTTGCACACGTCGTTCACGCAAATTGTGGTAAACTTGCGTAATTTTATCGCGTGGTATTTTTTAAAGTAACTTTCGGACATTTTGTACTTATCACGGATTCACTTATAACCAATTTCTTCTATATGCTCATTTAGCGAGTATTTATGTCGTCATATGCGTTTACTTTGATCGATATCGGCATTTCGAATGATTGGCTGTTGTTTGACATCCCATGTGTGGCTGCGCTTGATGTGGATGTTGACAAGGTGCCTACCTGTCTATTACCCACTACCTCTTCCATACTGGCTCCAGGAGACAGTTGGTCGTTGCTGGAGGGGACGGGGTGCACGGTCTTTGTGGTCGTGCTAGGCTCGAAGAGTGGTTCCAAGCACGCAGTGTAGAGCGGAATAGGTCCAGCCACCGCCGTGTGTGTACTTGATTCCCCAAATACAGCGTGCTTGTGTTTGTGAAGAAGTGTGGGCCGGCTCCGTTGATGAAACATGACTCCCATCCGCATACCTTCTGATCTTATTCCTTCGGGTTTACACTGGATATGGGGTGTGTGGATGGAGTTGTGTGTGGTGCAGCGCAAGCCATCCATGGTCCCTCTGTAGGCGCAGGCGTCCTGTGGCTGACCACAGTGACAGGTAAATCCGAAACCGGATGCCGCCAACCATATATATATATATATATATATATATATATATATATATATATATATTGTGGAAGCGGAAACCGCTACGTTTGGGAGAGAGTTCCCGGGTTAGCAAACCCGGAAGGAAAAGTAATTCCGCCGGCATTCTAGACGGAGCCGATATAGGGTTCTATGAGTTGAAGTCACTGAACAATATTCAGTGTGTGTGCCAATCCTGCAACCATGTGCTCTGCGTTCAATTGAACGTTTCCCCTCACATTCTTGTGCCACCTTTTCGGAAGTATGCTCAATCGATTCGGATCACCGAGCTCTGTCCAAATGGATCTAACTTTTCGAAGTAAGTTCAAAGGCACGCTTGTACATCACAAACGACGTCCTCGGTAGTTTACACGCTATGACCGATAAAACCCTACCTTTCTGTTTCTTCAATGCCTCTGCGATACCGTTCGACAGGGCTACTCTAAGACTGCATGACAAGATATAACCTAGCATTGTGCACCACTGTTCTTTATAGCCACATCCGATTTTGTCGTCTCATATTCATAACTGTATTTTTACGTGCGTTTTACTGCGCAAAGCCTGTGTGATATTCGTCCACCCGAGGGCCTAGGACGCACCACTACTAAACCCGCCGACCCGACGACAGTTCCGGCTAACCAGGCGGCAACTGAGGCAGCTCAAATGGTCTGAGCACCGTGACCTAAAACTACCTGGTTAGCGGCATCTGGTTCCGCATGTGCTTGTCAGTGTGGCATACACGAGGACAGTCACAAGACGCCTGCGCCTACAGAGGGACCTAAAATTTCATACAAACCACCTTACTATGGGTCGAAGAAGTTTGTCCGCGGGAATTCCGGTTAACAACAAACCGAAGGTCAGTTGTAGCATAGACAAGCTGAAAACAGAGACGATCCCAAGAGTCGCGTGCCCGTTCTATGCCGACTCCTACGACGCAACAAACTTGAACCTAGTGTAACGGAAAGAGCAGCCTACTGAGATAGGTTTTGGTTTGTGACGCATGTTTAGCCAGTCCCATAAGAGTGTCCAAACGCTTATTATGAGCTATGAGACGTCAGCTGCTACGTCAGCAGAACAAAATAACTGATCGCGGTATTGGGAGCAAAAATCCCTTAACTCGAGTCACAGATTAATCTGTTACGTAGTCCCAAAGCCTATTAACAGAACTAAACTCTCTAACAAAAATGCTACGCAGTCCAGCGAAAAACGAACACCATTGAACGGTTGAACGGTCTCCCAAATCTCACGAAATGCTGCTAGGCATGCAGAGCCATGCACAAATTGCGCGATCACTTCTATTATTAGCTGCGCAACGACACTTGACTCTGAAGGATGGTGCGACTAAGGGCGTTGCACCTGAACAGTCTTGCTGTGGCCTTGGCTTGTCTTCCACACCAGACAAGATAATCACTCTCACACGACAAATCCCCGTACACAAGGAACCGCAGAACAAACAGTTACTACGCAACCAAAAGGCGATGATAGTGATATGTTCAAACGTCCCAGAACCCACTAGCGAATCGCTAAAAGATAGACAAGCCGAGGAGCAAAACCGCTGGGCTGAAATGACCTGCGCCCTTGGACTGAAACTTCTACCCACTAGTCTCACACACCTTTCACGAAATCCATCATCTCCAGACGTAGGTGATCCTCGGTTACTGTGAATAACCTTTGATAACACACACGACCTAGAGTATATTTCCTTAGCAAGCCACATTCTAGTGAACTCTTCTGTCAGTGCCCGGATTTTTCCTGACAAGCCATGCGGAAGCGGAAATCCAACCGTATTGTGTCAAGTCAATGAGATTAAGAAAGTGGTACTGGTTCATGATTTGCCAGAACTGAAGCATGACGATAACAATGAACGGCAAAATCACATCGAAGAATGGAAGTACATCACAGAGCTCCATGACAGGCAAATTTTCGCGACTCTTGGCGTCACCCATCCAGTGCCTATACAAACTACGAAGGCAGCGGACTGAAAATTATGGAAGTTACCTTGGCTGCTCCCGAAATGGTATCAGTAGCGATACACACGTTGTATGACAGCAGGAAATTTGGACCACCAAAAGTACGATTAAGACCATTCCTTCAATTAGTACAGAGCCCATATACAGATGATACAGTCGCGGTTGTACCTATCCCAGCTCAACCAATCGTACAGGCACCCGTTTCAAAAAACCTAAGCAGACCGGCACTATTTGTGCCGGTCACTCAAAGCGAACCGTACTGTCCGCAATGTGTAGGCAAATCCGTCCAAGAAGTGAGACAGACAAACAAAGTTGCTGACACAATTTGGTCTTGCCCAACATGTCAAGTCATTCCAGTTGTCAACTGTTTATCTTTGCTCATGAAAAAGTGCAATAGAGTGACTTAGATAATCGCGCATTATTTAAATACTAAAATCGATCCCACGGAGGTAAATATAGCCACGATAATACCTCAACCAGCCAAAGTAAGCTCTGAATCTAAGCCGAAGCAGGCAGCTAAATAAATAAATAAGTAAATGGTAGATTCCTCGATGATTCCAGGTGCAGTCCAACTATGTGATCCGAGCAATGTGTACAACAGGATCGCAAAAAATAATCAATTTGTTCACGCTTTTTACAGCGGATCCAAAACAGGTATTAATTGGCAGGATTGAGGCATTAACGAAATTGAAAAACCAGCAATAATGACATATGCAGATTTAAACGGATGTCCACTTAAAGTAATACGGCCACTCGTGGAACCGTCCCCAGGGGACCTGCTTCCATGCATGGTATTCCCTCGAAAGGTTTCACCCGCACTTCCATGCTATACCTGGCCGCGTGCCGGTGTTGCATAGTAGCATATGACCCATCACCTGTTTATTATATGTTGTGTACTTTTTAGGGCTGCTTTTACACATGTATTATGAGCGATGAAGCCTCAGCGCAGTCCATCATGCGGATCATTCATTTATGACACTTTTCATACGCCAGTCAATTTGTGGCAATGCGCGTTGCACAGGTAAAATCTTTTATCATCTGGAAGCTATAATCCGTCACCACAGGAGATCAGCCCAGTTGTGGCCAACAATGAAATAAGAAAGAATGTAGAAAAGAAGAATTATATTAAAATTATATCGTTAATATAAAAAAATAGGCAGGTATGTTTTTTACGTCAGCGTAAACATGGATCGAACCGATCATACGAACAAATTGTGTGGCGTGACAGCCGGAGACAGATAACTGTACGAGTTGTCCATAGGCAAAAGTCAAATAGGGAATCCGTTATTGCCATCACTGAATTTAAGTGCACGTTTCTGAACTGTTAACTCCAGAAAAGAAGGGGAAGTGATTAACACTGCAGAACAAATGTAGCGAAGGGGATCGCAGAACAACATTACGAATTAATCAATTTGCGGGGAAATTTACAGAAATAGTTCCTGACGCCACACTAGTAAATAATTTTGCTCTCGGTTTTAAACAGAAGACAGTTGGTATGAATTAAGTTTGAAAGGAGTAAAACCGCATAGGAGGTATCATTAAAGAATAGCATAAGAAGCGGTTCGTAGCAGCTCATCCTAGATGATCATGTTTTCTCTGGTGCATTCGAGTCGATGTTCTCCGGTATCATACATGATCCGGCTCTTCTTCTTACAGCTTTTCATCATCAAGTTGAGTCTTTAAAATACATTTCGCTCTATCCGTTGACAGATAAACCTTTATCAATTTCTTGAACATGCAAAAATGTTCAATACATCTAATCTCTTTTGGCAGCTTATTCTATATGGAGCCATACCTAAGAAGGTAGAAATTTCTCCTTAGGCTGGTCTTGAATTCAGGTAAAGAGAATATACATTCACTATCTCGCAGTTCATAAATGGTATTATCCAGAAAGTGCAATTGGTAGGTTCCAACATATGCTTTCCGCCACGCGAGTTTGTGGAGGAAGCACAGATTTAATTGCATTCTTCGTAACCACAGAGGTTCAGGATTCAACTGCTTGCATCTATCTCTGTATGAAAGAGCGGTTGAATAGCCAAATATGCGCTTCGTAAAGGCGCGTTGGACATTTTCAATGGCTCTCAAGTCACCCTTTCGCAACTTACTGAACGTAACACAGCAATATACAAGCAATGGCCTGATACTGATTTTGAAAGCAATTAGTCTGGTTTCTTTCAAGGTTAGCAAGTGGTATTTGAGCCCGACCGACTGCTTAGCCTTTTTCACGATATGATTTGTATGTTCGCTAAAGTTTAACGAACTAGAGTATCTTAAACCTAAGTCACCAACAGACTGGCAGATGGGAATGACTTCGTCATGAAGCCTGAACACTTCTGCTGCTATCTGACATTCATACGCTAGAATACTACACTTCGGTGTTGCAAACGTCATCTGCCACATATCAGCCCATCTCTCAATGGCTTTCAAGTCGCTTTGGATATTGTTAACCTCAGCGGTACCCTGGGAACGTGTAAACCACCTTTAAACCATCAGCGAACAAATAAGGCTTGCCAAATTGTATAACAGAAACAAGGTCATTTTTATACAGCAGAAAGAGTAACGGACCTAAGACACTGCCCTGTACCACTCCACTGGTGACCAGACGAGTTGAAGATATGTAACCATTTATATCCACAAGTTGCGACTGTCCTACTAGGTACGATTGGATCCAAGAGTTAAGCGGATTTGTAACACCGTAGTTACTTAATTTATATAGCAGCTTTTTGTGTGGGACTCTGTAAAAAGCCTTTTGCATGTCGAGGAACAATGAACAATGAATTTATACGGGTTAAGAAGTGTTGCTTTACAAGTCCCGTTAGATAGTTGCAGGGGATATCAACATAACAATAATGATGGTAAGGATAGTAAAATACTTAATACTTTAAATATGAAAATAAGGACTTATCGTTTGCTTCACTGCAGTCCTGCGATCCTCTTAGATTCACAGCATCCACAGTTAACAACAAGAATTTCATGGTAAACTCGAGGTGTAGGATGGAGACATAGTGTTAAGTAACAAAGTGTAAGTGGATGAGTGCATCGTCCAACCGTCTTTTAAATATTGTTAGTTTCGGTGCAGAGACAACCGATGCTGCGAGATCATTCCACAGGTGACAGACACGAATGGAAAAGAAATTTCTGCGGCACTCCGGACGACTGTATTGTTCTGCGAGTTTTAATGAGTGGCTCCTCAGGTTTGTATTGCTGCTGAGTTGCAGTAAAGAGCGGCACACATGATGTGGGTCTCGCAGAATCAAGTATGCCATAATCATGTCGCCTCGTAGTCTGCGATAGCTTCCACTGAACAATCCAAGTCGTCGCAGCCTCTCCTGGTAGGAGAGATTGCGCATTCCAATTACATTCTTAGATGTCCGGCGTTGTGGCTGCTCCAGTGCATTAAGGTCGTATTTCAGCCATGGATGCCAGGCTTGAATTGCATATTCGACATGGGGGCGAACATGCGCACTGAGCATTTGTCGAAATATGGAGCTGTCTATTTCTCCGAACGCCCGCCTCAACAGCCCCACGTGTTGGTTCCCGGTCTTCGAGGCCTTTTCGGATTGCCTGGAGCAACCCAAGTCATCTTGAACCAGGAAGATGACAATGCACTGAAGACATGAGTCAATTGCTTCATTTAGATGGTTAAGAAAGTCTTGACAGGTTACACACTAGCAGGACGTCAGAAAGGCATGTTGTAAAGCTGAGAGAAGTTTGTGCGATATTAGGAACGAAACCAAATGTTCCTTAACAATTCTCCATAGCATGCGTGAGAAAATGGCTGTGTGACTAATGGAGCGGTAGTTCCGGATGCCAGTTTTTGACCCGGACTTACGTAGCGGTATAACCGTAGCCGTTTTCCAACTTTCGGGATATTGACCAGACTGAAGAGACAAAGAGAAGTTATTTAACAATATAAGAGGGATATCATCTCCACCGTGTTTAACTAAAGCAGAAGGAATCCCATTGGGGCCAGGTATTTAGGATGGTCTTAGACAGGTAATCATACGTTTTATCGTAGCGACACTAAGTTCGACCGCTGAGACTTGTTCAGGGAAGTGAAACGAGGTTGACAATTCCAGGATTTCTTTTTCAAGATTAAAGGATCTAGCACAGTACGAGTTAAAGGCTTCTGCCATGGCAATTGGGGAATCAATGCATTCGCCTTCAGGCATGATGATGTGGGAGGGTAGGTCAATTTTGCCACCTCTCCTTTTTCTCAGTAATGCGATCACCAGTTGACTTGTATTACTACTATTTACAGCCCGTTGTTCTTCCTGCATGAGACGGGTGTGGTGTTTCATGTCCGTCTCGATTATAAGGCGTCGGAGTCTCAGTAATACGCTGAAGTCGTGAGTACGTTCATATGTTCGAATTAGCGCTCGTATTTTCCGCTCGTTCTTTGCGTTGTTAGTATACTTAGAAGAGGCTCTCGTATTATCACAGGAGGCACGTATACTTAAGTATATAGCCACATTGTCATAGAAGATGTCAGAGGCTTCTTTAATGTCAGAAGAAAGAAAGAAATGGTCCCAATTTTGGACCTTAAGCAAAGCGGAGAAATCTACCCAATTAATATGTTGAAGGAAGTGTGGAACCACCTTTGACCTCACATGCGACGACTCAGCTATAATTTTACATCCGACTATTTTGTGATCACATCCAGGGAGACCGTCAATTACATCAGTAGCTATCTGGGAGGTGCCTGAGGTAAAAAGTAAGTCTAGTATATTTTTTCCCCTGGTAGCCACGATAACATGTTGCTCCCAACCACCAGTGATGACGGAGTTCATGAACTCAGCATGTTTCGCGTTTGTTACTTAGTTTGACCAACAAATATCTGGTAGGTTGAAATCTCCACCTACAACTTTATCAAAAGAAACAAGTTCCGATATGTAATTGAAGATGTCAACCAATTGGTTCTCATCATTGAAGCTGGCCCCGGGTGAGCGGTATATACAGCTTACAAGAGTTCGCTTGGTACCGAAGGACAAGAGTAACCAAGCGGAATCAATAGTGGCGCATATAAGTGAAGTGTGAATTCAGACACAAAGAGGTTCTGCGAGTAGTAAATTATGCAATTATGTATGGACTTAACGCCGAACGGACTGACAACGGAGAGCGTCTGCTGCAACTGTGTGCGGAGCACCACTTGTTTCTTACTAGCACTGCTTTTAGACACAGTGGGCGCCGAAGTGCCACTTGGCCTCCACCTGTAGCTGGTCAGCGATGGACCCAAATTGACCACATAGCCATAAGTTACAGGTGGCGCGGTTCCATTCTGGATTGCTGCTCTTACTGGAGTACCTGTGTCGACTCTGACCATGCCTTGGTGCGCTGTCGTTTCTCCATGAACTTTACCGGAAGGCGCACAAAGCGTCTCCTCCGATTGGCAACGGAGAAATTGTCCCAGCCCTCGGTCAGGCAAGCCTATCAAGAAGCACTGCATAGCGAACTCTCGCTGTCTTGTCCTAATGATACTGAACTTCAGTGGAATAGGATCTCGGCCACTATGCACGACGCAGGAGCATTTGCTTGTGGAACTAGCAGTCGTCATCGCACCAGTCACTGGATATCCGAGAGGTCCGTGAACCTTTTGGAAGCTAGAAGGCAACTCCCGGCTGGTTCTGAACACAATGTGACCAGACGGGCTATCAGGCGTGAACTAAAGCGGAGCCTACATGCTGACAAGGAAGCCTGGTGGACCAGTCGGGCTCAAGAAATGGAGGAGGCAGGAGCAGTAGGCAATTACCGGAAGCTCTTCCAGCTAATACGCACCACTGGTCCGAGAAAACCAGGCGTCATTGAGACAATCAGGGACAGCGCGGGTGCGCTGATACACAATAAGGAGCGCCGTATGGCTCGTTGGGCTGAGCACTTTGAACATCAGTTCAGCTGGCCCCCTGCTCCCGGACCTCTTCCTACTCAGGTGATGCAGGACGAGCCATGGACGGTTAGTTTAGAGCCTCCGTCGGAGGCCGAGGTCCGAAACGCGATCACAGCCCTCAATCGTTTTCGTGCCGCTGGCCCGGATTCCCTACCACCTGCACTATTTAAGGATGGAGGTGAGGTCCTCTGCAAAGCACTGACCTCCCTATTCGAACGTATCTGGAACAAAGAGAGTGTGCCGGCTAATTGGAGCGAATCGATTATAGTGGCAATATACAAGAAGGGCAGTCGCACAGACTGTGCGAACCACAGGGGTATTAGCCTAACGCCAGTTGTGACAAAATTACTCGCCTCGATTATCGTTCGTCGCCTCACTGCAGAACGGGAATCTCAGATTAGAGAAGAGCAGGCCGGTTTTCGCCCAGGACGTGGCTGTATAGACCATATATTTACTTTGCGGCAGGTGCTAGAGCAGCGCCACGCATACCGCAGACCGACAATAGCTGTGTTCCTCGATTTCAAGAGTGCGTTCGATTCAGTCGATCGATCGATTCTGTTCGAAATACTTGCGCGGAAAGGTGTTCCCACGAAATATGTGAACATCCTTCGTGCTCTATACTCGAACACTAGAGGCCGCGTCAGGGTCTATGGTGCCCTATCGGATAGCTTTTCGACTACAAGTGGCGTTCGACAGGGTTGCCCGATTTCCCCATTTTTGTTCAATTTCGTCGTGGATTCTATCATGGAGTGTTCCCTTGCGGAATCTCACGATGTAGGTGTTGAAGTGCTGCCTGGTGAACGGTTAGTTGATCTAGATTATGCGGACGATATCGTCTTGCTTTTCGACAATGTTGAGGCGGCACAATCAACCCTGAATAGCCTATCCAGAGTGGTCCCATTATTTGGTATGCACTTCGCACCTTCAAAGTGCAAAGTGTTGCTGCAGGACCACCAGCCACTCGATGACCCCTTGACGCTTGCTAACGAGGAACTCGATGTGGTTGATCAATTCACTTATCTTGGCAGCTGCATCAGCAATGATGGGCGCATAGAAACTGACGTGAGCTCACGCATTGCCAAGACCAGAGCTACCTTCTTGAATCTGCGGCATCTTTGGCCACAGAAGGGAGTTTCCCTCCGTCTGAAAGGCCGTGTATACAAGGCCACAGTGAGGGCCGTTCTGCTCTATGGTAGTGAAACTTGGCCCCTTCGGTCTGAAGATCTGAGGCGCCTGCAAGTCTTTGATCATGGTTGTTTGCGAAGCATTGCTGGTGTCGGATGGCACCAGCGTGTCCGCAACGATGATGTGCGTAGGCGAGTACTAGGTGGTGATGATCATGCTAGCTCCCTAGAACAACAGATAGCACTGAATAAGTTGCGTTGGCTCGGGCACGTGCTACGCATGCCTGGTCAGCGCTTACCTAGGAGGGCCTTGTTCAGTCTACCAGGTGTCGGATGGCGCAAGGCTCGAGGTGGACAGAAGTTGACTTGGCAGCGGGAAATGAAGTCGCTGACGACCAAACTGGGTGCCGTTGGTCCGTCTCGCCTTCCGGGTTGGAGTCCACGTGACTCACCTTGTGCTTGGCTCGAGACTTTACAGGACATGGCTCGCAGTAGACACCAGTGGCGCGTTTGCTGCCGTCTCCTAATCGGATTGTCTGTTTAAAGTGTGTTTGGTGTTGAGTTATCTGCGGGGTAATGGCTGATTATGACGCGTGGCAGTGAAAGCCGCAAGGAAGCTGTCTCGCCGATGCCGCCTTATCTTTGCACGATAGCCAGCTGTTTGTGACGGTATGTTGTCTACACAAGGTGTAGGCGCCTTGACCCTGAATGTTTGCTTAGGGCATTAAGGTTTTCAGGTAAGTCCCCCTTCTCTCCCTTTTCTTATTCTTTATTTCATAGGTCCTCATGGTTGTATGGCAGCGAAGCATCAGTTCAAATGGCTGATGTACTGCTGTTGATGATGATGATGATGATGATGATGATGATGATGATGATGATGATGATGATGATGATGATATGCAACCACCTCCTCTGCCTTGCTTTCGATCACTTCTAATAAGCATATAACCTTCGATAGAAAGCATCTGGCTGGGCATAGAATTATGACACCAGGTTTCCGTGATTAAAATCATATAAGGTTTATTCAGAATTATGAAGGTGCGAAGTAAATGAAGTTTATTCAACAGAGAAGGGATATTAATTATCATCAGTCTTAAAATGTCCTGGCGCTGTTCATCATTCCACCCAGTATTTACTCTTGCAAGCACATTAGTTCTAGAGCCTTCCGCAGCAATCACTTACCGTGAGATTCGCCAGTCCTATCGGGATTAGGGGGGATGGGGGAATGCAAAAAGAATGCTGTGCTACTTTGGGGCGATTGAGTTCAAGCGGATAGGGTGTTATTACCGAAGTGCTCGCAGAAGGCATTGTGAGAGGAGTAGGCGGAAGGGAGTATGGATAAGGGCATAAATAATTAGTCCGTTTTTCAGCAAAGCCACGTATAAGTCTGCCAGGAGAACAGCCTTGGCACATCGCCGGAACAATGGGGAATTGTAGTTTGCCACTCTGTGCAGCAGCATTATTATTCACGACTGTCATTGGGACACGGGGAGTCACCTTTCCAGCACGAAGGCCCCTGTCTGATCTAAGACGCTTAGGGCGCGGACCATGACCACTGCTGCTATGTGTAGTCATAATGTCAATGGGTCGTAACGTACCTTCACTGAAGCTATCGAAGTTCCCATCGGGTGTTTTTGGACTTGTCTCTGTTTTAATAGTGGTGTGGGGATTGATATCAATCCCTACTGGTTTGTCAGAACGTGGTGCATCGAGTGTATCTACACTATTTCCTATGTCCACAAGACTAATGTGGTGTGGAGGTGTGAGCATCTCAATTTCCGCTACGCTGTCGCCAGCTTTAGCATCGCTTGTGTGGAGAGTGGCCTTGTTAACATTATCTGCGTTTTTAGAAGGGGAGAACCAAACGCTGTTGAATGACCTCCTCCTTGGCACTCCAGGAACCTCGCAAGGGGGATGACTCTGCTTCGGCTCAGGTGAGACATTAGTTGCACTCATGCGCTGAAGTTCACGTTGCAAAGGTGACCTGTCTACGAACAGAATAACTGCAAATTTCGGAACGGATCTTAAAGTATTTTGACTTTTGATAAACGAACTTGCGAGACTTTCGCTACAGAAGCTGAACAGAGTAGGACAAGGAAAATGCAAAGATTTTTCTCTTCAATCTTCTACAACTAATATCGATCTCAGCGATGTTGCACGCCCTCGAAACAGTATGCCTAATGTAGTCAATCGCGATATTGTCAGCTATATTGAGGGCGATGGTGTTTTTCCCCTTCTGCATCTTTGGATAACCTCAGAGGCGACTGCAGTTAGGAAGTTTAATGCTCCAATTTTGTGCTTTTGCGCTGGATTAGCCGGAGACTGAATTATGTATCAAACTGACATAAGGATATCCCCGAATGAGTCAAACAACTTTAGTTTCTAATTTTGTTCCGCTAACTGTTTCTCCAACATCTTTATTTTGGCTGACAGTGGAGATATAAGGTCGACAACACTAACTGAACTCTCTGTCATTTGAACTTATTTACCTGATCTTGTATCCCAGGCGTTTCGGAATGTGTGCAACAGGGCACAGGTTCCTCGGCACTCGTGACCGCAACATTATTTACCGTGATTATTGGGTTTTCCGCACTCTTTTACTTCATTGCACGAGTGTTAATGGCAGTCATCTATCACTTAAATGGGAAGATAAAAGCTATCTAGTATATACTATAGCCAAGCGTGAATTCTGGGGCAACAAAGGTCGTTAAGGTCCAGTGACTTACCTATTCAAGTCAACAAACAGGCCATTGTTTCAGGTGCAACCAACGATACAAACCAAACGGATGTAAGAGCACTGTTGTTCAAAATCCGGCAAGGGTAGATTGTCCTTCAGTAATCGACCGCTCTGTGCACAGGTAGCCTTGACGTCAACTTCGTGGTGTGCCGAGTCACGTGGTGTCGCAAGTTCAAACAAGCACAGACGCACAAATCCGGCCAAATAAAGAGATTTGCGTGCGTTCGAGAGAACGCGATCCGCAATGCGGCGTGAGAGCCCTTGGTCAACAAAGGCAGTGTACGAAGATGTAATTGATTCTAGTCGCTTTATGCAGCTACCGAAAGGGTTGGTTTAGGTCTCTTGAAGTAGACCTAGCAGTAAGCTTTCCGATAACTTCAAAAACCTTGAAGGAAGATAAAAAAGTGATGCCCTATAGGCGAAGGACAGCGCAGAAACACAGCCAGAATTGGAAATCGGCGCTAGACGTTGATCCGTTAATAGTACCCTAGAGAAAGTTTGCGCAATGGGTAGGCCTGATCGAGCTCGATTGAATGAGTGTACCCAAGCCGATGTGCGAAAAAATTTGAACCTGAAAACGTGAAAAGTCAGAAGCAACGAAAAATTCCGACCATCACGTCAGCTAGACGCTCCCACCGCACTGCAACGTCTGTGACTCTAAATCCACTGGGTCACCTCACTCCCATAAGTGGAAGTAATTCCACTTCTCCAACCATAGACGCCTCACCTGGAGATTAAACAATGACACCGACAACTCAGAGCCGAAGGCAATCCGGTGCAGATAACCAGCAGGTAACGTACGCATCGATTGCCTCGCCAAACACACAGGGAGCGACACACCTAAGTCTATCTTCTGTACCGAGCACGCGTGGCGCAACGTAGCCTTCACCGTCAAATTCCAGTGGTGCCTACTAAACAACCCAAATTGCCGGCAAAGTCTATAAAGCCAACACTCGCTAGACAAAACCACGCTGCGTTAACTCTCGTGTGCAGTAATGTTCCCGAATCCAACTCTAGCACAATAAAAGGCAAGTTGCAAGACGATCGAAACCAGTGGAGTTCCATCTGCGATGCAATTGGTATTCGGGTTAAGCATACTATGCTGAGACCCCTAGCGCGTCACCCAACCTTAGTGCATTGTGATGAACCTCGAATTCTTCGAATAACACTAAACGCAGCGGATGAGACAGAGGCTGTCCTGCTCTCAGCAGTTCATCTTCGCAACTCACCGAGCGGAGTGCGCATATTGCCTAATCTACCTTGGAAAGATCGCCTAAAATAGCAGTTGACCAACTAATTCATTCCTAATATGGATAGCAAGAAAACAATATTGGTTCATGGTGTTCCCGAGCTTTTACGTCCTTCTGATCATGATGCGCAAACACATGACCGAGAGCAGTGGTGTTACGTCCGAGAAGCACTCTCCGTTGACAATGTTATTGCCAAATCCCAGACAAGAGTTCCGTCATCACCTAACTACAGGGGCTGCGATCCAAGACTAACGAAAGTAATATTACACTCCGAGGGAATGATGGAAGGTTTGTTGGATAGCTGGTTAAAGTTTCGAGCTAGGTTGCCAAATGAGATCCGGCTAAAGGCAGCAGGCGAACGGCCAAAGGTTGTTAGCAATTCGATGGAACTTGCAAACACTGCAAATTCTTTATCTGCACAATCCTGCGGAGAGACCGACACAAAAGCACCCACGACAAACAACTGGACAGAGCACAGCACAACTGAAACTTCTGTTCAGGAACGCTCAATAATGCCATGCAACTTGGCTGAAGTTTATAAACCAAAAAACGATTAATGGCCAAATACGTAAAGGCTGGCTTAAAAACTAACACAAACTTGACACCCGTCGACGCACTCCTAACAACAAAGCCCTATCTTGTATGTATACAAAAGCTCAACGCCTTCTAAGTAAGTTGGCCGAAATTTGAGAACGCCATGTCTAATAACCGCGCGACCTAGTCATGATTACACAGACCTGGTTAAACCTTGAGATAACCGATTCTGAGATCAATTTACACCGTATGTCGCTGTTCGGAACGGTAGAACCGGAAGGGGTGGCGGTGTGATTCTTTACCATAATACAAACCTCCGATGTGAAGTTATCGATCACCCGGAACTCCGAGCTCCTGATTCGCTTTGATGCCGCCTATGGTTGCGAAACAAGAATACATGTCTACTAGCTGTGATTTACTGCCCACCAAATTCAACGCCTGAAATGGACTCCAAACTGAACCACGTCTTTCAGTTTGCTTTAAACAAGTCCTACACCCACATTCTTATCGCTGGAGACTTTGACGTGCACGACATATAAACGCCAGCAACCGACGGAACGCAGTTAATTGCTAGCCACCCTCTATACAACCACCTAACCTCTCTGTTGCGGGCCTTTCAGATATCCCCGCAAAAACGAGCCAGAGACCCCGGCATAATGACTGTGGAAAGCGAGGTTCAATTCCCTCCCACAGCGTAGCAGTGTTCAGCCACTCCGAGACGAGGCACAACTGCGCACCTGTTGACAATGCTCTTTTACAAACTACCACCGCGTCGTGGTAGCAATTTTCCCTAACTTAATGACCCATTGTATTGGCTATGATTCGCTCCTTGTTGGTCGTATAAGAACCTTCAGAGGACCATTTGCCTTTCTTCCTTTTCGCCTCAGTTGGGAGTCGGTCGGGCACGTGATTTTGTGTGCCTTGATGGCCAGGCAGCGTTCACGTCTAAGTCACTAGCGCGCATCTACCGTAACCCCATCTCGTGTGCGTCCGTTCCGAGGGCTCAGCGTCTACCCAAATACGTGAGGCTAGAATCGTTCACATGCTCGCTCAATTTCCGCCTCACCAGCGCGTACCCCGGGCTAAGCTAACGCCACCAGATCAACACAAAACCGTTCGCTTGGCTAGCGTTCCAAGCCGTTACCGTGGGCGTGCCCCAACCGTGCCAGTGACAATCTTATCAGGCGTTACGCAATCATAATAGAGGCGTTCCCTCAATTACAGCACTCTCCTACCGGACTTCGAACTGCTAACAAGCCATCGATACTGGATCTTGGGCTCACTAACGAAGAACTCATGGTTGACGGGATAGTTACAAGCACACCACTGGGTCGTAGTGATCAAGTTACTCTGCTCTTTGACTATATATGCTACGCGAAATATCCTGTAAAGGAGGATGGTAAAGTGTATACTGTCACGCACAATAATGTGTTATCTACGCTTGTTAAGAATACGTCTTGGACTTTCTTAAACGAATGTCCCAAGATGTTGCCTGGGCAACCTTTACAAGGACGTTTAGCACACTGGTAGCGCACGCATCGGAACAGAAGTTCTTCCAACCAAAAAACAAGCCTAAGTAATTTCTGAGGTGCAGAACACGTAAATGTATGTCCTTGAGGGATTTGGAACCGCGAGATCACCAGAACTGCTCGAATATTAAAACCTGGACAGCATACGTGACACATCGTAACTTCTGTGTGGAACTGATCCGCAAAGACAAGGTCACGCATCAGCAGGAGTTAATGAAGCGCTTCTGCCCGAACCGCAAACTTCTGTACAGGCACCTTAACGGCCTACGAAAGGTGAAGCGAGGGATTCTAGCACTTGTCACGGCTGATGGGTGCACGCGATCAGCAATGGAAGCAGCTGATCTCCTACGGCTTCATTAGTCCCAAACTTTCCAGCAGGTAACGAGCCCAAGTATCCTCCTCGTTTCTATTACTCCACCGTCGGGCTTAGACAACATCACCTTCACTGCGGTAGCTGTGTTGAAGAAGCTGTTATCCTTGCGTATCCACAGTTCTCCTGGGGTCGACAACATCTGACCAAAGGCTCTACAGGCGGTAGCTAGTGATCTAGCAGAACAACTGGCTGTTTTCTATCAGCGATGTCTAGAAGAAAACCATTTTCCACCAGTATGGAAGCGAGGGATCATCACTCCAATCCATAAAAGAGGTAGTCGCACTGACCCTACCAACTACCCTCCAATAACACTACTTCCTGTACTATCCAAACTGATGGAAGCAATCATCGCAGATGCACTGATGCAGTATCTGGAAAGCCCCAACTTAATAGTCCCAGAGCAACATAGCTTTCGTCATAAGCGTTCTTGTAATACTAACCTATTAATTGCACGTGATAGCTGAACTGAAGCTGTTGATGATGGAACAGGAGTCGATGTCATCTACCTGGAATTTTCAAAAGCGTTTAATCGCTTAGACCATTGCATTCTCCTTCAGAAGCTTCTGAACTACGGCATTGGCGACCCAATCCTGAGTTGGATTGGCAAGTTTCTATACGAACGACGGCTAGTGGTGAGAGTCCGAGAATTATTGTCTGATGTAATCGACGTGGTGTGTGGTGTATCACAAGGGTCGGCGCTTGGACCTCGTCTATTCTTGGTGGTCGTTAACGATTTGGCGAGATCAATTGCTTCCGACTTCCTATTTTTCACTGATGATATCAAGACATGGCGAAGGAGCATAGGACTGGATGACCACGAACAGCTTTAGTGCGATCTTAGTGTCGAACTAGTCAGTTCAAAACGCTCTACCATTCATCGTAAATAAATGCCTCGTTGTTCAATTACGCCATATACATAACTACACATATTTTCTTTGGAGAAACGGATTTCAGCCTAGTTTCTATGAATGTGACCTTGGTGTGCTCGTACAGATTGACCTCAACTGTTCAAAACAGGCTGAGGCAGTTGCGAAAAAAGGCAACCAGCTTGTCGACATGCTGCGAAGGGCATTCGGAAGATTCGACCCATCAATCTTCCTACTGATGCACAATTCCTACGTGCATCCGCATCTTGAATACGCTATCCAAGCTTGGCAACCTTGGTTGAAACGCCACCTAGCGGCGTTTAGAGGTACCACAACGAAGAGCAACAAAGAATGTAAAGAGCCTGCGCCATCTCTCTTACCACCGAAGGCTGAAGTTGCTGGGAACTTTCAGCGGATGCTATCGAAGGCTGCGCGGTGATTTCATATTACCGTATCAGATACTGAGTGATCCCACCCACGTATGTCTCCATTTGCTGAAACTTAACCACAACACGCAGCTCAGGAAGGAACAATATAACCGTCTAGAGTGTCGACGTAATTACTTTTCCCTTCGGGTTTGCCAACCCTGGAAAGCATTCCGAGACTCAGTTGTATCTTCCCTACCTTTGATGTTTTCAAAAAACGATTAGATGTTGCTCTTAGCTCCCAGCACTTTGTTACCTAAACTCCTCTATTGTGGATTACGACAAGCATGTTTTCAACAGGATTTATATATCAAATGGACCCAAGTGAGTGACCATATTTTACTTTTCTCACGCCTTATATCAAAGGCAACTGCACCCTATTGTATTTCTGAAGGTTTACACTCGAATTTTTTTACTTTTACACTGAGGTTATTTATCAAAGTATTCATCTCGGCAGACGTTCGGTAAATGACTCAGATATATTTTGATTTCATCATATTCACCCCAACCATCCTACTGGACGTGTCAAGCACTCGCTTTTATCCCGTGATAAACCATTATTGATTGATCATTGTCCGTTAAACGTAAACAAATACAGTGCTGCCACACCAACGTTCAAGACCTCTACTCTAAGTTGCCAGAATTGCGTCATCGACGTGAAAGGACTTGGGACCTCATAACAGTAACTGAAACTTGGCTTCCAAACGACATAATTGCTCCGGAGATTTAAATCAGTGAAATGCTAGTCATTCGTAATGATTGTCCGTCTCGTGGTGGCGGTGTTGCCGTTTACTATCGAGATTATTTAAAATGTGAGGCCCTTACCAAATATTCCTTTCTTATTCCAGACGCTTTATTTTTCCGACTGCAGCTGGTAGGTCGATATGTTGGATCACAGAAGAAGACATCTGACGCTTGCCTCCTAGCGCTTATCTGCAGGTCACCAAACTCGTCAGCAGACAGCGATGACATTCTGTTAAACGCTGTCCGTTATGCTGTTTCAAAAAAGTGATTACACTATCTTATAATGGGCGACTTCAATGTACCTTCAATAGCATCAGTGTGCCCTACTGGGCCGTCATTTAAATCGAAACTCCTAGAATTCTTGGACACGGAAGTTTGGTAAAACCATATGCATCGACCAACCAGACACCGCGGTTCGAACAAGCCATCACTCCTGGACCTAATCCTGGTTAATGAAGAGTTGATGGTTGAGTCAGTAGCATACGATCCTCCACTTGGCCGTAGCGACCATTCAGTCCTAACATTTGGTTATGCGTGTTATGCCAGTATTGTTGCTAAAGAAAGAGCAACTCAAGGAACTGTTACGGCCTATTTTAAGCTGCACAAATTAGCAGCAACCGTTGACTGGGATCTACAGAAGCACAGCTCCGCGAATGACACAAGCAATGAACTGAAAGACAAAATTAACTGGGTCATACAATCAGCATCGAAGGATGTAGCATTACGAGCATCGCGCCGGACCAATACGTGGATCAGAAACAGATCACGTAAATGGATCAACAGAAGAGATAAAATCTGGAGTCAACATTCGCTAAGCCCATGTGATATCACATGGCAGCATTACAAAACAATCCGAAACTACCGCACGTCGCTCATTAGAGTCTATAAGTACGAATGGCAGGTGACCATGGTGCTGGAATTTACGAGTAAAACTAAACTATTACACAGATTTGTGAATGGCAAAAGCAAGGTTAAACCCGGAATACCACTGCTCAAGATGACAAGTGGCCTAAAAGCTACTGCTGTGGATGCTCCGAACGCTGTACTCGTGCAGTTTGGCTCGGTGCCCAAAATACCATGAAAACTTCGTCCTATCAAGTCCCAACAAATGTCGTTGGCTTATCCAGCGTCACCTTGGCTCCAGTAGGTTTTGCAAGCAAAGTAAGGTCTCTCCAGGAAAACAATACTTCGAGAATCTACAAGATCTGCCAAAAAGTACTTAAAACCCTTGCCGCCTCCATAGCCGTACCACTTGCTTCCATTTCCATGCTCTGCTCTACTCCATACACTCGCATCTAAGTGACAGAATGGAATCATCACTCCGATGTGGAAAGGTGGTAAGCGACCTGTTCCTGCCAACTATCGATTTATTACTCTCCTTTCTGTTTTATTAATAGTGAAGGAATCGGTAATCGCAGATGTACTGATACAATACTTTGAAAGTTCACAACTAATTCCTAAACCCTAACATGGTTTAATACGCAGATGATCTTGTCCCACCAATTTGCTACTTACTCGGGACACATGGACCAGGGCGGCTGATGAAGTAGTCCCCATGGTTGTGAATTACTTGGCTTTTTCTAAAACATTTAACAGGGTCAATCACCTCTTTCTCCTCCAAAATGTTGCTGCCTACTGTATCAACGGTTCCATGTGCACCTGGTTGGAAGCCTACTTACACGACACAGCAATCAAGGTAAGAGTATCCAACACTCACTCTGAAAGCCTGTGCATATCCAGTGGTGTACCGCAAGGCTCCGTCCTCGGCCCGCTACTGTTTTTAGTCCACATAAATGTCCTTCTAGCAAACATTCCATCACCGATGCAAATACTAGCAGACGATGCTAAAATATGGGGAGCAATTCGCTCAGCATCCGACCGTGTCTATCTTCAGGACGATCTGGCTAGGATTAACGAATATGCAGAAAAGAATCAGCTCCACACTGAAACCTGCAAAGTGCCACCTGCTGACGGTGCGCAGCAACTCATCATCATCATCATCATCATCATCAACAGCAGTACATCAGCCATTTGAACTGATGCTTCGCTGCCATACAACCATGAGGACCTATGAAATAAAGAATAAGAAAAGGGAGAGAAGGGGGACTTACCTGAAAACCTTAATGCCCTAAGCAAACATTCAGGGTCAAGGCGCCTACACCTTGTGTAGACAACATACCGTCACAAACAGCTGGCTATCGTGCAAAGATAAGGCGGCATCGGCGAGACAGCTTCCTTGCGGCTTTCACTGCCACGCGTCATAATCAGCCATTACCCCGCAGATAACTCAACACCAAACACACTTTAAACAGACAATCCGATTAGGAGACGGCAGCAGACGCGCCACTGGTGTCTACTGCGAGTCATGTCCTGTAAAAGTCTCGAGCCAAGCACAAGGTGAGTCACGTGGACTCCAACCCGGAAGGCGAGACGGACCAACGGCACCCAGTTTGGTCGTCAGCGACTTCATTTCCCGCTGCCAAGTCAACTTCTGTCCACCTCGAGCCTTGCGCCATCCGACACCTGGTAGACTGAACAAGGCCCTCCTAGGTAAGCGGTGACCAGGCATGCGTAGCACGTGTCCGAGCCAACGCAACTTATTCAGTGCTATCTGTTGTTCTAGGGAGCTAGCATGATCATCACCACCTAGTACTCGCCTACGCACATCATCGTTGCGGACACGCTGGTGCCATCCGACACCAGCAATGCTTCGCAAACAACCATGATCAAAGACTTGAAGGCGCCTCAGATCTTCAGACCGAAGGGGCCAAGTTTCACTACCATAGAGCAGAACGGCCCTCACTGTGGCCTTGTATACACGACCTTTCAGACGGAGGGAAACTCCCTTCTGTGGCCAAAGATGCCGCAGATTCAAGAAGGTAGCTCTGGTCTTGGCAATGCGTGAGCTCACGTCAGTTTCTATGCGCCCATCATTGCTGATGCAGCTGCCAAGATAAGTGAATTGATCAACCACATCGAGTTCCTCGTTAGCAAGCGTCAAGGGGTCATCGAGTGGCTGGTGGTCCTGCAGCAACACTTTGCACTTTGAAGGTGCGAAGTGCATACCAAATAATGGGACCACTCTGGATAGGCTATTCAGGGTTGATTGTGCCGCCTCAACATTGTCGAAAAGCAAGACGATATCGTCCGCATAATCTAGATCAACTAACCGTTCACCAGGCAGCACTTCAACACCAACATCGTGAGATGCCGCAAGGGAACACTCCATGATAGAATCCACGACGAAATTGAGCAAAAACGGGGAAATCGGGCAACCCTGTCGAACGCCACTTGTAGTCGAAAAGCTATCCGATAGGGCACCATAGACCCTGACGCGGCCTCTAGTGTTCGAGTATAGAGCACGAAGGATGTTCACATATTTCGTGGGAACACCTTTCCGCGCAAGTATTTCGAACAGAATCGATCGATCGACTGAATCGAACGCACTCTTGAAATCGAGGAACACAGCTATTGTCGGTCTGCGGTATGCGTGGCGCTGCTCTAGCACCTGCCGCAAAGTAAATATATGGTCTATACAGCCACGTCCTGGGCGAAAACCGGCCTGCTCTTCTCTAATCTGAGATTCCCGTTCTGCAGTGAGGCGACGAACGATAATCGAGGCGAGTAATTTTGTCACAACTGGCGTTAGGCTAATACCCCTGTGGTTCGCACAGTCTGTGCGACTGCCCTTCTTGTATATTGCCACTATAATCGATTCGCTCCAAATAGCCGGCACACTCTCTTTGTTCCAGATACGTTCGAATAGGGAGGTCAGTGCTTTGCAGAGGACCTCACCTCCATCCTTAAATAGTGCAGGTGGGAGGGAATCCGGGCCAGCGGCACGAAAACGATTGAGGGCTGTGATCGCGTTTCGGACCTCGGCCTCCGACGGAGGCTCTAAACTAACCGTCCATGGCTCGTCCTGCATCACCTGAGTAGGAAGAGGTCCGGGAGCAGGGGGCCAGCTGAACTGATGTTCAAAGTGCTCAGCCCAACGAGCCATACGGCGCTCCTTATTGTGTATCAGCGCACCCGCGCTGTCCCTGATTGTCTCACTGACGCCTGGTTTTCTCGGACCAGTGGTGCGTATTAGCTGGAAGAGCTTCCGGTAATTGCCTAATGATAGAAAGTGTCCTTGACTGCATTAGAACTGCAGTCGGTGGGAGCATAAGCAGAAATTACAAACAAACAGCGTTTTGTTTTACTTCGCGAATTCACCTTAGCTGATGTCGTCAAACGGGCTGCACATAAACGGCTGTTCACCGGAATCCAATCAACCAGCGATGACTCAGCCTTGGAGCTGAGAATGATACCTACACCAGCTTGATCCGTGAGTGCCGCATCGGCGTCTCCGGATGCGTGCAACCAATAACGAGAGGATAAGCCGGGTGCAGTCAATTCAATAACCCCGTTAGGGTCATTAATCCTAGTTTCGGACACACAACACACATCAACACCCAGTGTGTCCAAGGTGCGTGCGAGTGCAGCCTGCTGACCTTTTTGTCTTAGAGTGCGGACGTTGAATGTCGCCATAGAAACGGGACAGCGTGGCCTTATAAGGAAGTTTTGCCGATTGGCGTCCGATAGGTGCTGTGGGATGGTGGCTGCAGATGGTTCTACTCCAGTAGCACTTCGGTTGCTGTCAATTAAGCTGGGAATTATAGAAGGAATGTTAGTAATGGGGGCCGGGATGGGAGTAAGAGAAAAAGGTGGAAAGGAAAGAAGGGAGGCGCCAGCAGTAGCATGCTTTCGCTTATCCGCCCTGCTGTATGCAGCAGATAAGGCGACCCTTGATAATCTGCGCGACGGCCGATGCAGGATGAAGTTTATGTTTGAAGAAAATGTCAACACAAATCTTTTGGGGCAACACGTCCTGAAATACGTGATTAGTGAAAGGGACTTAAATGTCCTCCTGCAAGTAAGTCTTGGCAATTCGCTCCAATCTTTGAAAGCAGCAAGTGTGGCGAACTTGAGGCTTTTGAGGGGAGCTCAGCACATTTGAGCGACGGCTAGTAACATTGCTGATTAACTCGTATAATCGGCCTCACGTTGAATATGTAATTCAGACCTGTTGTTCATGTTCAAAACGCGACATTCGCCTTTTGAAGCAACCCCAAAGAACAGTCACAAAGACAATGTGGTGACTATCCGGTATAAGATACGAAATGCATCTTCGTGTACTCGGCGTGTTTTTCTCAAAATACCGACGGATTCGCGGGATCTCATTCTCACATACCGGATACTAACTGAGCGCCAGCACCAATGTACATCACTGCTGACCCTAGCCTCTTACAAACGATGCTGAGACACCCACCTGAAACTACTGATGCAACACCCTTTCGAATTGTAGACAGTATTTTTACCCACTTAGAAGCTGTTCTCACTGGAATGCACTGCCAACACATGTGGTGAACGCAGTAGGCATTAAGATATTCGAAAGACTATTAGACTTTCATCTTAGTGATAAAAGCTACACAACAGTTTGATAAAGTACAATGACATAACCATTGATATTCCACGTTTCCTGTTGGGACATTTGGATTTTAATTTTCTTCTGCATATCCATCCTGTGGGTCTTGTAAAGTTATGCTTTTTATCCCAACATTCACTGTTGTTCTTGCCAGATCATCTGCACCTAATGTGTGTTCTGCATATCCGGAAACTTATTGCGCTGCCTTCTTACGTTTAAACAACATACATCTCCTTGCGCAGGTGTTTCTGTCAGTTGAAAAAACATTTTATTACTTTGGCTCGTTGTCGTAGATCCTGCCTCATGAATCGGTAAAGGTTTTCCCTTCGTTCCCCAAGTGGAAACTTTAATTGTTACGTTTTTTGATGTCAATTCCATGCTTTCAGTCGGCGCATTATGACACCACCTAAAGTATCAAGTGGCCGTTGCAGCAAAGGAAAAGATCAGGCGCGTAAGCTACAAGCGACTCGATTGGTTTTATGACATCAATGCAACCATTGGCACATTGGTGTCAGAGAAGAATACGCCTTTTCCTACATCAAGGATACATACTGGACGGAGAAGGGAAAGCAGATGGAATACTGCGCCCAACGCCGCTAAATCAAGAAGTTTCATGACTCTTTTAAGACAATGTATGTACTCACCCTGCAGCCGAGGAGTACGCTGTTGGACAGGAATTCTGGTGTTGCCTGTACACTGGTTGCAGACATCATGTAAATCTGATGAAAGCACCTCCACTGTCTCTTGAACAACCTTGAAGTGACGGATTAGGACAAATTGCACGGGCTGCAACTACAAAACCTAAAGGATGGTTTTGCGGGCACCCCGACACTGCATAAAGGCAGACAGCACTTGCTCAGCTGCAAAGCAACAATTTCGCCGGAGCCGATGGGATTCCGCCCGAAGTGCAAAATCGCTGCACCTGCAATTTTGCATGCGTTGCACCACTTGGTGCAACTCATGTGGTTTGAAGAAGTGGTGCCAGCTGAGCTGAACTATGACCTTTTGGAATCACTCTACAGGGGCAAAGGGAGCAAGCTGCGTACCAACAACTGTCATGGCGTTGTTATGTTGAGTTGAATCGGGAAGGTGATTGCTGGAATCCGGCTCAACCGCACTGTCACTCCGATCCTTGAATCAGATGTGACTGAGAAGCAGTGCAATCTCCATCCGGCCGCAACACCATTAATTTGGCCTTTGCGGTTCGCGACTTGCAGCATGAACGCCGTGACCGATACCAGCCATTGTGCTCGCTGTTTGTCGACTTCGCTAAAGCATTTGACTTGGTGATCCGCTAAGTAATGTGGCTAGTATTGGGTAAGTTTGGTTGCCAAATTAAGTTTGTAAGTCTAGTTGAATGTCTGGACATTGGTACGCGGGCGAGGGCGCAATTCTGTGGAAGAAACTCGGATGACCTTTATGTTGTCTGTGGTGTGAAGCTAGGCTGTGTCTTAGCCACTGCCGTGTGTAATATGTGCATAAATGGAACAACGGGAAACGGCTTTATCACAGATATATAAGCGAACGTCTAACAGTTTTCCGTAGGTAAATTGTGAGATCGAATATGAATCCAGCAAAACAAACAAAAAGGATGTGTAGCGCTGGACTTACCGCAAATCTCATGTGGACACATTGTTTGATTCATGTGTTTTACGTGTCCCAGTAATTTTGGTTAAATCATGTAATACAGGTGGTGTAACGCCCAAGTAGCAAATCGAGTTTTGAATTCGGACAACGTAGGAGCGAACATGAGAAAAAGGGGAAGTCGGTTTCATGGTTAAGATACTCGAAAAGGGAACATGTCCGGTGGCATTTTAACTGACTGTACTGTGTAGCCAACTTCAAATGATGTCCTTTCAGTGAGGTGTTGTAACTGCGTTTCGATACAAATCGGCATAGGTGTTTAGATTGCTTGAGGATTTGGTGTACACATATGACGTCAATTTGCAAAAGATGATATTGTTCACTCAAAAGCTCCTAGTGTCTTTAGTCCCAACTGGTAAGGGAGGTGGAGCGATCCTTCAACAACTTTTGGTACCCTCCATTGTGGCTTCGCGAAAGCAGTGTGGTCACGTTTCGTATGGCTTAGCCAAAGTCTGGTCTCATGTTAGCGTTAAACATTGGCGAAAGGAATGCAGGGGTAAACTGGCCAAACGCCCTCCGCTGACGTTTTTTTACTGCCATCTCAGCCTGCTTTTTGAATCTGAGATCATCTTGCACAAGCACCCCAAAATCACATTCATAAGAAGCGCACTACAGAACTTGTTCTCCCAGCCGATAGGTGTTCTGGCGACATTATTATTTCGCATTTTGCCTGGTTAAACTCAAGCAGGTTCTGGGTTGATTGCTCGTAAGCCATGTCGAGATCACCTTGCAGTGCTATTTGGTCGTCTACTCGCTTGCTTGCCTTCCAAAGGTTGAGTTTGTCTTTACGGGGTAGAAAGTTTCACCTCAGCACTACCGCGAGGTTCTTTTTGAACACTAGGAATAACCGTGGTCTTGGTACCGGGTCTTGAGGGACGCCATAATGAACCTCTATCGGGTCCGACAGGGTGCTACAAACTCTCACATTTACGTGTCGCTGGAATAGGAATGAACGAATTCAGATTAGCACGGTGTCATAGGTCCCATAGCTCGGAGGTTTCTGAAGAAGAATCCGGTGATCAAGGCAACCAAATGCCTTGGCGAATTCAAGCTAAGCGTCGTCGACTCCCTCTCCAGCATCGACGGATTCAGTCCAGCTAGCACGGGCTAACAAACGACTCTTGGTACATGAGCGGTTTTGGCCGAATCCATGCTGATCTTGCATGATGATATGGCATCTTACAAGGAGAATCTGCAACGACAGATTCCATGAGTTCAGCAAGTACAGGAAGTAGAGAAATCGAGCGGAAGTTTACGGGCACAGCTAGACTGTCTCCTTTGTAAATGGAATGACTATTCCACGCGTTCCCACGGTTGGGACCTGCATTTCGTCGCGACATCGCCGGACAAATGTGATGATGATTCATTCAAGCTTGCGGCAGCCACAACCACTGAATTGGGACTTATGCTATCCGGACCAGGTAAACCGTACTCGCATAGTGAGACCAGTCGTCTCAGCGCATCTGCGGCTGTAAAGGAGATGTATCTAATTCCTGGTGTGATAGGTGATTTGATAGGCGTGAGAATAAAATGAGATGGTGATGCATTCTGGAAGGTACAAGCGGTTTGATGTTTAAGTGGATTGGCCTTCTTGAGAAATTTAAGCTTGTCCACAGATGGTATTTAGATGGGGGATGTTTCATTGTGCTATGCGAATCTTGAGAGAGAGAAAAAAGAGAGAAAAACAGCAAAAATCACTTGTCAGCTGGTCAGGACAAACGAGTACCATACCTTGTAGATCAACGAAAAAGGGATCCAACAACAGTGCCCGGACTGTTGTATGCTCAAACGTCCCTGAATATACCCCCATCACATTGCGGGATAAGTTATCAGACGACCAAGAACAATGGAACTCATTGTGTATGCAGATGAGTATCAAAGACAAGCCCGTAAACTTGTTACGAATTACTCGTCATCCGAACTCGCCACACTATGGTGAACCCAGACTTATTCGAGTAACTCTAGAATCCTCCACCGACGTAGAAAACGTTTTGCTCTCCGCAAGTGCGCTAAAACACGAATCCTGTGGGATACGTATCTATCCTGGTGTCCCTTGGAGCGCGCGACAACCAAAAGGAAACACCGAAGAGGGGCACAGCGAGCAAAACTGTCTAAACACAATCTTCATACATGGCGTGCCAGAACATCCTTCTACCGATGTTCACGAGACCGGAAAGCACGATTTAGAACAGTGGCGGTTCATTCGTGAAACACTTTCTTTGGATAATCTTGTGGCACTATCGCCCGCCAGGATACCTCTCTCACCGAATTATAGAGGATGAGGCCTTAGAATCCTAAAACTTGTGGTCCAGTCAGAGCAACAAGCAAAGAATGTTTTGGATCGATGGCGGAGAAATCGGAAACATCTTCCTTCCGAAATTCTGTTAAAAGTCGCAAAAGTTTTGCATAGGTCAAATATTAAAGCAACTGAAGCAGCAAGCATATCGACGAATGTACAAAAGCGTAAGTTGACTGCTGCTTTAATTGACTCTGACGTAGGTCTAAACGAAGGTTGGGACGCATCTTGGCCGAATCAAGCTGCAAACGAGGTATTACTATCCCATCAAAAAAACGAGTAACTGCCGACCTCCCATTGGTCGGCATTCTCTCACACTTGACAACTTCACCTCTCTGCGGGCTCCTAGAGACCGAAAAACTGGCCTGCTTGTATACAAATGCTCAGGGTCTTTCTAACAAACTGGCTGAACTGAAAGATCGCCAAGCTTCCGGCTCGTATGACGTCATTGGTATCACCGAGACATGGTTGCACACGGGAATGACGGATGCTGAAGTTTCGCTACCGGGCATGTCGCTGATCCGGAACGACAGGTTCACAAAAGGAGGAGGGGTAATCCTGTATTACCGAAACGACTTACAGTGCGAAGCCGTGAAGGATTCAGACTCGCAGTTCACTGACTCTCTTTGGTGCCGGTTGCAGTTAAAAGGCAGGAACGCTTGCCTTATTGTCTTGGTGTACCGCGCCCCTAACAACACCGGAAACTGACTACCACCTAGCGGCTGCTTTAAGGTGCAGTTTACAACAGATCTACACTCACATTCTTATCATGGGTGATTTCAACGTACATTGTTTAGAAGCCCCTGCCACGATTGGAGAACAATTCATTGCCGATCTACAAGATCTAGTAACTACCGTTCCTCTTTACAACCACATCACTGCCCACTCGGTTCAGAACTGATAACAGGCCATCTCTGCTGGATCTTTTGCTTACCAACGAGGAGTATATGATTGATGTGTTGGTTTTAGACTGCCCGTTGGGTCGCAGTGATCACGCCGTTTTCAGTTTTAACTTCGTCTGCTATGCAGAATATCTGAATGAGAACGATGAGACTGTGCGAACCATCACAAGGTACGACCGACTCTCCCAGCTAGTCAGCGCCACAACATGGTCTTTCCTCGAAGAAGAACCCCCGGAACTCGCCTGGCTCGAGTTCGTCAAAAAATTCAGTCAGCTGATTGCACAGGCTTCAGAGGTAAAAGCTTGCAATCAGTGTACATGAGTTTCTTTCGTTAGGAGCAGAACTCGAAAAGGCATGACAATACGCAACGCAGCACGGCGAGTGTACAGAGAAGCTCCAGCACCAGAAACCTGGGACAACTAAGTAACCCAAAGTAACCACTGCACTTGACTGTTAAGAGAAGACAAAGCCGCCTATTAGCAGAACATCGCAAAAACCTTCAGTGCTAACCAGAAACTGCTGTACAAACACGTTAATAGCCTACGAAATGTGAGTCAAGGATTTCCTCCACTCAAGACGGCTGATGGCCCAACAAGAACGTCTATGGAAGCTGCAAACGCGCTGCAGATGCAATACGCCCCCACGTTTCAAGCAGTCTTTCCACCAAGCGATCTACCAAGCTTTGTATTCTGCTTACCAGGATAAACCCACATCAATTTTACCGCTGAGGCTGTATTGCAAATGCTGACTTCTCTACGCAAACACAGTTCGCTAGGTGTCGACACCATTCGTCCAGAGGCATTGGGAGCAGCAGCAAGTCCACTGGCAGGACCTTCAGCTCAGTTTTTGCACCGCTGCTTAGACCAGAACCAATTTCCCGCCATGTGGAAGCTTGGAATAATAAGCCCGATTCACAAAGGTGGAAGCAGAACTGATCCCTCCAACTACCGCCCAGTAACCCTTCTTCCTATACTCCCCGTGGTCATGGAATCCATAGTTGCCGATGCACTGGTGTGCTATCTGGAAAACTGCAACATCATCCCTCCTGAACAGCACGGTTTCCGTCGACAGCGGTCATATACAAAGAATTTACTAATTGCACGCAGTAGTTGGACCGAGGCAGCTGACGACGGAGAAGGTGTTGGTGTGATGTACCTGGATTTTTTCAAGGCTTTCAATCGTCTAGACCATCGGATACTACTATCCAAGCTGCAGCATTACGGGATCGGCGACCCTCTTTTAAGCTGGATCGCCAACTTTCTATTTCAACGGCAATTAGTGGTCAGAGTTCGGAGTTCTTTATCGGACCCCATACAAGTCGAGTGTGGTGTGCCGCAAGGCTCAGTTCTAGGTCCACGTTTGTTTTTGGTGTTTATTAATGACCTTGCACACGGAATCGCTTCAAACTTCCTAATGTTTGCCGACGATATCAAGATCTGGCGCAGGATCCAGGCGAACGCCGACCAACATGTGCTCCAAAGTGACTTAGATACAGTGTATCAATGGTCGATCCAAAACTTATTGCATTTCAACGTCAGTAAATGCAAGGTGCTTTCCATCCGACATCAAAGCAGCTACTCATACCGACTCGGAACGAATACACTACAACAATCAACTCTCGAAAGTGACTTGGGTGTCCTGGTTCAAGATGACTTGGGTTGCTCCAGGCAATCCGAAAAGGCCTCGAAGACCGGGAACCAACACGTGGGGCTGTTGAGGCGGGCGTTTGGACAAATAAACAGCTCCATATTTCGACAAATGCTCAGTGCGTATGTTCGCCCCCATGTCGAATATGCAATTCAAGCTTGGTATCCATGGCTGAAACACGACCTTAATGCACTGGAGCAGCCACAACGCCGGGCATCTAAAAATGTAATTGGAATGCGCAATCGGTCCTACCAGGAGAGGCTGCAACGACTGAGATTGTTCAGTGGAAGCTATCGCAGACTACGAGGCGACATGATTATGGCATACTTGATTCTGCGAGACCCACATCATGTGTGCCGCCCTTTACTGCAACTCAGCAGCAATACAAACCTGAGGGGCCACTCATTGAAACTCGCAGAACAATACAGTCGTCTGGAGAGCCGCAGAAATTGCTCTTCCATTCGAGTCTGTCACCCGTTGAATCGGTCGTCTCTGCACCGACACTAACAGTATTTAAAAGGCGGTTGGACGATGCACTCATCCACTTACACTTTGTTACTTAACACTATGTCTCCATCCTACACCTGGATATACCATGGAATTATTTGTTGTTCACTATGGGTGCTGTGAATCTAAGAGGATCGCAGGACTACAGCGAAGCAAACGATAAGTCCTTATTTTCGTATTTAAAGTATTAACTATTTTACTATCCTTATCATCATAATTGTTACGTTGATATCCCCACCAACTTTTTAACGGGACTTGTAAAGCAACGCTTCTTAACCCGTATAAATTCGTTGTTCATTGTTCATTGTTAACATGCCTGTAAAGCAGCCTAGGATTGCAGCAGACCTTTTTCTCCGAATTCGTATTGGGTTTCAAGTTATCTTCGATTGTCAGTTTGACACAGATGTTTTGCTCAGTTATGAATGCATTCCAGTTTCCAAAGTTTGGATTGGATTCCTATGCTTTTCAAAATGACTCTCTCAGCACCATACATTTCTGCGTTCTGCTCCTCAGGAAGCACTTCAATCATTTTTTGCTAATGATCTTTGGTACATTTGCTACTAAAGTGTTGAACTGATTGATGAACTTCCCTAAGCGAGCTGAGGTAGTAGTTCCGCGATAAATGGCCAATCAGTGATCCTGGTGAGGTCGGATAAAATGTTGTGATGTGTTACAATGCGGAGCTCTTCGATTTCCTGTTGTAATGTTCTGCGTAGCAGAAATGCGGTGCTGCACTATCACTGAGCCACTGGGTGTTTCTCAATGCCCTTGTGTCTACCCTAAGTTTCCAACTGGTGTACATGAGGTCCAAAAGGTCTGGCTTATTTCCCGTTCTAACTCTAATAGGGGAAGGAACTTGATGATGGAGTGGTAGGACAGCGACTATTTCATGTGGTTTGGCCTTAAACTTCTCGCAAGGGGAGGCCAGAACATCTAGTGCTTGTAAGTTGTAATTCCCTACAAGGAAAAGTGATGGTTAGGCTGAGTCAGAACTGCTTTCAGTGCAGAAGTTATACAGTTGTCCGTTTCCAGAATTGATAGGGGAGGAGGGTGTACGAGGACAATTAAACATCTATCACTACGTCTTAGTTGCAGGCGGCACCAAAGTGAGTCCACAGCTTGAAGCTCTGGATCGTCAAAGACTTAGAAACATAGGTCACCTCGGTAATAAAATATCATGCCACCTTCCCTAATGGAAAAACCTTAACGTGGGACGGACTTACCGGGCATAGCGATGTCCACCTTCGTGGTTTCATCCCTCATCCAGATCTCAGTTATCATTAGCAAGCATCGAGGTTTGGCTAGATTGAGGTTCGGATATTCTGTTAAAGAGACCCTGAGAATAAAGGTGAGTGCTTCGAAAGTTAGTAGTGTGTCTGAGGGTGTGAATGACAAGTTCGAGCGTTTACTGACCCTTGCGTGGTCGGCAACTAATCGTATTTTGGTGAACGGCTGACGTTGAATTTTGCGTCGCTTCATATTGGCTGGTAGAATGATCACAGAATGAAGTCCCGGTTTTAGTAACTATTGGGAGAGTCGCTGCCGCTTCAACAGTAGTTTGTGCCCCGCACTGGTCTGCTTCGCAACTAAGACTTGCTGGAGTCACCGTGAGATCCTGGTGACTTTGCTGTCTCTCTCACAATCATCTGGGGTCTGGTGTTGAACGTTTTTATTCGTAGATCGTTGGGCAGCTCCTTACGCCAAATTTCAAGTACACAATCCGCCATGGGTTTGGACTGAAACGCAACTCTCATCATGCTGGGACCACGCCCATCGTAGTTTGGTGATGAATTTAGTCTTATGATCACTTTGAAGATCATCTTTCCGAGTGCGAGCGCAAGACAAATGTAGCGCCCGTTCCTCCAAATCACGGGCTTGAGCTTCACGTACACCGGACCCTTGAAGCTCCGGTACACCATGAATATAGACGGAATACTTGTCGTTGTTCCGATTGTAGTAGTCATCCTGTGCTTTTGCTGCGGTCTGTGCTTACGGTGTCCGTGTGAAGTATCGCATTGATTGTGGGTTGCGAAACACGGACACTGTACGAGAAGGATGTTCGGTATGTGGAACGATTTAACCAGTAGTGCACGCGTCTGCTTCTACGCATCCGATGGTTTGAAAGAATTCCTGATACGGAGGTGCTTCACCGGATGGGCATATACGGGATGGATTGTATGCGCTTACTATAACACTTGAGTTGCTTGGAACATGTCCGCCGTATGGACGCGGTTAGAATACCGAAACACTTGCCATATAAGCAAATAAAAAATGTGAGAAAACCGAACCAATGTTAGGAGAAAGTTGCACTTATCCCCAACTACTATTGAGAAGCAATGTCAGTGGATCGCCGCCAACGGTGCAGCCATATCATGAATGCCGCGTTCCAGGCTCATGTGAACTTACTATTGCATCGGGAAGAAGAGCGCCGATTGCACAAGCGTCAGGTATCATCGGTGCTTGGCCTGTCTACATCATGCAGATAGTGCTGTGGCACTTGATGTTGTCTGTGCCTCATCCGAGCCGGTTTTATACATCATAATGTGCCATGTGGGGCCGATGGCAATGCGGCGGCGGGCAAGTTAAATGAGGAATTTTTAACACATGGTAAGTGCACTGCTTTTACTTTCAATTACTAACTCAAACCAGTTATGTGGTAGCTGTGGCGTATGTGCCTCAGCATTGTTACAGTTGGTCCGTACCTGTATCTGCGTGTTGCGTTTCTTTCATTTCAGGTGTTTGTTGTTGATCGATATTCCCGGTAAGGCTGTGCTTGATATGAATTTTGACAAGGTGCTTGTCTGTAGGTAACGTCACCTCGGTTACCAGTTTCAGGAGACTGTTGGTCGTTGCCGTGGAACGGAGTTCACAGTACTCCTGGCGGTGCTAGGCTCAGAGATTAGTTCCACCCAGTGTGGAACAGAGTACGGTCCAGCTGCCATCCTACGTACATCCGCTATATATGTTCTTCATGTACTATTAATTGATATGCATGTTTGAACATCCTTTTGAAATACTCGTTGTGTGTATGGATTGCGACTCGCAACCTCTATGCAGACGGCGATTCGTATTGAAGTGAACCCGTGTCAACTCGATCACGTGAAACGCGAAGGATGAAAGAGATGCATTTCGGTGTTGCTCGCCTGAAAACTACTGTGTTTCCCAGTCCTTTTTACATTGTATATGGGCTGTGTGGATTCGAATGTTGATGGTGGACGTTGTCTTGCAAAATCGCGCGATATGGACATTGAAATACTAACTGATAGAAGATTGATTGATCTGGATTATGTGGACCGCACCGTCTTGATGTTCGACAGTCACGAGGAGGGACAGTCAATGCGGAATGGACTCAATGGAAAGCTCCCTTATTTGGTATGCCTTCTGTACCTTCAAAGTGCGACTTCATGTCTGTTTACGAATAAGATGTACAAATAGTTCATCCATTCACCTCCCTTGTCAGGTCGTTAGCGGTGATAAGCAGCTAGCTGCCGAAGTTGGTTCATACAGTAGGAACGCTAAACTCGCATTATTGTGCGTGCAACACTTGTGGTGAGCTAAAGGGGTTCTCCTCATTCTGGAATGTCAAGTACATCTGGCTACAATGAGCATCGTCCTACTCTAACTCAGCAAGGCTTGGCCCCTCCAGTATTAAGATCTGAGGCGTCCTAAATCTTTAACCATCCTTAATTACGGAACATTGCTGGTATCGGAGAACACCTGTGTACCCACAAAGATGACGTGCACAGGTGAATATTAGGCGGAAATAATGAGGTTAGTTCTTTGAAAACCCCATTAATTTTAAACCCGTTGCGTTTGTTTGGGCGTCTGCTATGCATGGCCGACCACAGCTTAGCGAGTGTGATGGTAGTATCAGATCAGCATGAGCAGATGGACCAATTGAGCGCGCCAGACAGCCAATGGGAGACGGACGTGACCGATCCGATCACTGGACTCGCTTTGGTCGATATTCGTGTGAGTGATTCATCGTTTGTTTAACTGAAGCAAAGGAGGAACTTCATCGACTCAGAAGAGTCGTTAGTTATGAAATTGAACCTGCAATTTTTATAGAGAAGTTTGGCTTGCTAAACATGCTGTAATTTTCGCTGAGCTGTCTTTGCCGAATAAACGCTTGTCCCTGAAGGACTGAGTTCTGTAACAGCGAGGACAGCATCGCTTTGTTTGACGGATGTTGGATGACTCAAGGCTCGAGATGGGTAAAAATTAAATTTGCAACACGAATTTAAATCAATGGCGTTTAAACCAGGTGCTATTGGTCCAACTCGCCTTCCAGGCTGGAGTCCCCGTAAATCACCCGGTGCTTGGCTCGAGACCTTACAGGACATGGCTCGAAATCGACACCAGTGGCTCATCTTCTGTTGTTTCCTAGCCAGATTGCTTATTTAGTGTGTTTAGTGCTGAGTTGTCTCTAGGATAATGACGAATTAAGACGCGAGGCAGGGAAAGCCGCAGGGAAGCTGTCTCATCGATGTCACCTTATCTTAACACGATAGCCAGCTGGTGGCGAGCGTGTACTGTTGACAAGGTGTAGGCACCTTAACCTTTTATGTGTGCTAATAGCATTTAGGTCTTCAGTAAGCCCCAGTTCTTTTCCTCTTGTTGTTCCTCATTATCTATATTATTGTGGTTGTACAGTAGCGAAATGCTAGTTCACATTATCTATACATTACCCTTGTCGATTATCACTAGTATTATTACTGTTATTACTGTTATTAATATTTCTGCAGCTTTGTGCTCAACTCATTGCACACAGATACACCACACTGGTACTGTTTACTCAAGTTAGTATGGACATACACTGGTCTTGCAGTTTTCTGACTTTCCTAGGAACTAGCAGTGTCCGTCATCGCTAAATTAGCTGCAACTCCTTTTACTGATTCACCTATTTTTGGTACAATTATCCACCCCATGCCGCTAATCACAGCACCTGGTCCCTTTGCAGAAATGATGACGGATACTCATTTATTTCATGTAATTCTACTTCATGATCATATCCCTCATTTCGTATTAAATGTGTTCCCCTTTACAGTCACATGTAGTGATCGTAGCTCGATCTTACTGTAATAATTGTCCGGTATCTTTGCTTCCCCTCAACCCCTCATAATTCTAGCATTAACCAGTTGTTACAGAAGCACAGAGGCGAAGCTGATAAAGAGGCAGAACGGCGGGAGCAGTTGCACGAAAACGTCGCTGAAGTCAGCCGCTTGCTAGTCCAATGCAAGGCTGCAGTGGATCACATTCACGATAAGCTGACCTCCTTGAATGTAGGCATACTTGCTCCTGAGAAGCCCGCTGACAGCAGCACGGAAGGACAGTTGCCGGAGATGTTAAAGCAGTGCAATGTCCGCTTAGATGAGCTGATGAACAGTTTACAGGATGTCAGTGTGGACGAACAGCTTCAGTTAATGGAGGAGGAAGAGGTAGGTCTATTTCCTACTTGTATGCATGTGTTGTGCGTGTCATATTGGGTGAAACTAATCCTCCTGGGGTGCTTCACTACGGGACTACTTTGGCTGCTGCGCAACGCATAGAGTGCGATCCCGATTAGTCAATATTGGATCTTGCATTTCCTATGCCCTATGGTTTATGGTGGCATTGTAATCAGTTTGATATACGCAGATCCGGAAGCGATCCGGAAGTGATGGATAAATTGATGGGAGCACACATTTGCAAATGGCACTTTCTCTACCGGTTACTTATTTTAGGGTACAGTACCGTTTCATCTCCCTAGCTATTGCAGAAATACCTTATGCTTATCATACTTGTGACCGTAATAATAGGATGGACTCTGGCATATACATATTGCACATAACTGCTATGAACAATGAATAGCAATGCAAATCACTGAGTTTCTTCGCACTCGCAGTCCGGACTGGCCAAACCACTACCTTCCATGGTCAAGCAATTGAGGGATCTCTGTCGTCCCACCTACCAGGTTTGTTGAATTCCCCACCCCGCGGCAGCTGTTGTAACCGGACAGTAAACTAGTGGTTTCCGTTGCTAAGGTAACGACGTGCATGGTAGTCACATGTTATTCCTTTCACTTTTGGAAACTTCTCCTGCATGATTATATATATATATATATATATATATATATATATATATATATATATATATATATATATATATATATGAACAATGATTTATGTCGAGTAAAATGGCAGTTGCTTGACATGTCCCGCAGATTGGTGATGGTAAAACTACAATTATCAAAAGATAGGTGAGTTGTCTGTTTGAGCGTTTATCTAGCAGATACGCTGCAGCATAATAGTAGTGTAAGTGAGACTTGTATGCGTAGGAGGTGAAAAAATACTCCGTGCGAGAATACTCACTTCTGTACCGCATCCTCTGGTTCATGTAACATGCTAATCCGGTTTGGCGGGATAATTAATAGATTCTAACGTTGCGAAGTTTAGGCAACGAAGTGATGAGAGCAAAGGGCAAGATTCAATCGTGTTTTGAAAATATCCATGGTGGGGAAGAAAGCAACGACATTTGGGAGAGAGGTCCAGCGTTGGCAAACCCGAGGAGAAAAATAATTCCGCCGTCCTTCTAGGCGGCTATACTTTGCACACAATTTTAGAGGGTTACCTCTGATATTGGTGTTATGGCTTTCAGCTATTGACGGCACACGTGATTAGGGTCACACCATATTTGGCAGACTAATATGAGATCGCCGCGCAGCCTTCGGTAGCGGCCACTGAAAACTCCCAGTGACTTCAGCCTTTGATAGTAGGACAGATTTAGTAGGCCCTTGAGGTTCTTTGTGGCCCTGCGTTGGGGTTTCTCTAGCACTTCTAAGTCGCCCTTCAACCGAGGTTGCCAAGCACGGATAGCGTATTCAACCTGAAGGCGCACGTAAGAATTGTGCATCATGCGGAAGATTGATGGGTCGAATGTTCCGAATGCTCTCCGCAGCAACCGGACGTGCTGGTTGGCTCTCTTTGCAATTGCCTGTGACTGCTTTGAACAGTTAAAGTCACTTTGAATGAGCACATCAAAGTCGCCTTCTTCGGAAGGTGGTTACAATACATGTGACTTAAACCTATACACATAGTTATGTCTATGGCGCAATTGAACAACGTGACGTTTTTCCACATTGAACGGTAGTGTCTTCTGAACTGACCAGTTCGAAATCGTGTTAAGGTCACACTGGAGCTTTCGTGGTCGTTCAGTTCTTTGATCGCTCGCCATAACTTGATATCATCAGCAAAGAAGAGGAAATCGGA
>OX104071.1:73143478-73263177 GCA_944474145.2 Dicrocoelium dendriticum | reverse complement strand
TCTAGCTAACATGTATAATGATGATGATGATGATGATGTTGGTGCACCGTCACAAATATTGGCGGCCCACCGTTGTCGTGTTCCTCGATATCAAAGGTGCATTCGATTCGGTGGATAGACATGCACTTTGGGACTGTCTACTCAGGAAAGGTGTACCTTCGAAATATGTGAATATTATCCGAGCATTATATGCGCGTAGTTCGGGCAGAGTGAGGGCTTACGGCAAGCTGTCGTCGCCCTTTAATATCTCCAGCGGCGTGAGACAAGGATACCCGCTGTCACCTTTTCTCTTCAACTTCGCTGTTGACGTAGTCATGGAAATCGCGTTTACAGGACACGACTTAGAAGGTGTGGATCTACCCCCAGGAGAACGACTTCTTGATTTAGAGTATGATGATGATATTGCCCTGATCTGTGACAGCTCACAAACGTGCCAAGCGGCACTGGACAGATTAGCACTAGCTGTCCGTCACTTCGGGCTTTGCTTTGCACCATCGAAGTGCAAAGCGTTTCTCCAAGATTGGTCTGGACCGCCTCCTACGCTGACCCTTGGTGGGGATCAGTTAGAAGTCGTTCAAAAATTCAACTACCTGGGAAGTTGTATCAGCGCCCGTGAGATTGAAGATGAAATCACGAATCGTATAGCAAAAGCTCGGGGCGCTTTTGCTAACCTTCGCCAGTTATGGCGCCGGCGCGACATCACTCTCGTCCTGAAGGGCAGAGTGTACAATGCAGCAGTACGTTCGACCCTACTGTACGGTGGTGAAATCTGGCCGCTTAATGCAGCGGACCTCAAGAGGATAGTTACGTTCGACCACCGGTGCCTTCGTAATTTAGCTCACATTTGGTGGGAACACCGCGTGAGCAACGAGCGTGTTCGACGCCTTGTTTATGGCACAGGAAAGAGAAGTGAACCGCTCAGCACCGTTATTTCACGCATCAGGCTCCGATGGCTCGGCCACGTGTTACGCATGCCAGCCCACCGATTTGCGCGAGATGGCTTGTTTGCTCGCCGGGGTTGTGGATGGAAGAAGAGGAGGGGTGGCCAAGCGATGACTTGGTCCAGAGGAATGAAGGCCCTCACCTCTGAGCTGGCCTCGGTTGGAGCGTCTCGGCTCCCTGGTTGGGGTCCGAAAGACGATGAACACGTTTGGTTGGACACACTTGCTGATATGGCTAGGAGCCGACCTCAGTGGCGTTCGTGCTGTGAGTTTCTTTGTCCCACCCCATCCCTCTTAGCCTCCCCCTCCAACCACGATCTCATTACTTAGCCTTATATAATCTTGCATAATATTTTTTGGGTGCACAACAGCCGGCTGGTAGCTTACCGGAACGATGCCCATCCGTTACCGGTAGCTCAGCCAGCTTGCACCAGTTGCTTTTTTCTCCTTTTTTCTATGTATTGCGGCACAGTAGCTGAGGTGTTCCCCACCTCTAGCTAACGTGTATGATGATAATGATGCTTGGTCCAGCAAATGGACGTACGGGTGTCTGTTTAGTCGTTTTTAGCGAGGCGATCGACGCGTACGTTACGCTGCTCTAGACTGTCGGTGTCGGAGTTGTGACCAAGGCGTAAATGAAATAATAAATAATCGCCAACTGTACGCCGTAACAGCGCTTCGCTGCCACGCGACCACCACCAGTCGCGGTTGGGCTGAGTATACCGCGAAGACTGCCGCCCCTACGCGGGTTACTATCTGTCAGAGTAGGTGGCGCAGATGCGTTCGGGCGGTTGACAAGCTTCACTTTAGCGTACGACAAAGACAGAGCTCAGAGGGAGTTGTTTTAGAGCAAGATCGGTGTTGTTAGATTCTAATGGCAAAGCCCTGAAACTTGCCATCTGCTGGACTGTTTCAGTCAGTTTTTACACTTTTCAGGAACGATATCATACATTTGACTATTGGGATTGCTCTGCATGTTTGGCAACACCATAGCCAGTCAGTCAGACTGTTTTGTCTCTTGTATTGTAGCTGACTTGTCCCAGCACGTTGGAACGGATGGCCGCAATATGCACAAATGATGTCTCGCGTAACTGCTCGTATGCACTCCTGCTCCCCACATTTGCGGTTAGGTGGAATCAATTCCATTGAGTGCCGTCCTTACAAACGAACGCTGCACTTGTGTGGTCAAGTGAGGTAGAGGACGAGTGACGCCTGCTGTCTTTTTCCGAGTCGCAAAGTAGATGTCGGTTGCCGTAGGCTAGTGTACACGACGAGGACACATGTACATGGAGTTTGACTAGCTTATTGATCCACACTGGTTCATGTAGGCAAAGCCGTTGGAATTGGCTTGTAGTGGGTGGTTGACAGCAGAAAGTGCCGGCGATGAGCGAATGCAATTGAAAACAAAGATTGCGTCGTATTTTCGTTAGGAATGATCCTATGGATGTCATGCTAGGACTAGCAGATAGCGAGGAGAATTATTGATCCAACACAGTATCGTAGCAGTGGAACTTGTTAAAAACAACGGAATGGCGCGTCTGGATGGAAGCACGGAGGGCGCTAAAACAACTTACGTTGTACAAAGCACCTTCCGAGGAAAATATTTCTATAAAAATATTCCCTACTAAACACAAGGAGTTAATCCGATTCGAATGAGTGTATGATGACTGCGCTAGGTGAAGAGGAAGACGTAAAACTTTGTGACAGAGGAGAGCATATTTACCTAGCGACCAGCCAGGTGGGTGAGAGCTGAAGTTTCCGCAAATATATACATATACATATATATATTTATATATGTATATATAACGTCTGGGCAATAAAAAATTGGCAGTGTTCCACAACACATGAGTAACAACAAGAAAAAGGAGGGAGAGATTCTGGGGACAGGATGCGAAGATTCATTTGTTGTGTGGGCAGTGTGCTTCCTGGTTGCCCAGGCCGAGGAAGATGGTTGACTTAAGTGGCCCAACCCCTAGATGTTGATCTTAAAGGCCCGACCGGCAAGGCAGCGAGACGATTCACCAAGACCTTTGACAGCCAGGTGGCTCATCGTCTTCTTTGTGTTCGGTCGCCGTCCACAGCGAAGCCAGTGGCCAGCAAGGTTGTTCGACCACCCTCCGTTAGGTATTCACCCCCAGTTACAGGAGTGAGTGGTCAGTGACGCTATTGCCGGTCACATTAGCTTTGACGCAGCGTCGTTCGAGCATATGTGGTATTTGATGGGGAACCAGGTGACCAGCTCTGCGACGCTGACTGATTGTCTGCAACTGCTTATTCATCTCGCCTGCAAAGCAGGTGAAAATTATTCGCCTTTACCTACACAAGGAAGGCATTCCCCAATCCGCAAATTGGGGACGCGCTCGATAGCGTACAGCTCGGCCAGGTGTCAGCCATAACTGCCACATTGCGCTGAGTGAGTGGGGGAGGTTTTCAATATAATTAACTGGCTTCGTGCTTATTTAATCATCGTTATTTCTGCGCTGCTCAAGAAACCAAAAGACTGAAGACAATTTCTTCTATGTTTATCATGGAATATATGAGCTTCAATATGGACACCAATAGTTTTGCGGAGAAATTCATATCTGTGAGTAAAGTTATCTACGTTACATGGGTGTGTAGAATTTGTTAAATTTAGATGCTATGAAAGTGTACCGAAGAGCGTTCAATGATCGTGGCCTGCCTGATCTCTTTGAAAAGCCTATGAACTAACATAGATGATTCTTGGTGGATTTCCATGTCTTTCTTGTGTTTGGATTTGGACACTGCGTTGCGGAGTGAGTACCTGACCCGCAAGTTTTACGCTTGTTAGACTGATTAGTGGGCATTAGATGTCTTTACGTCTCCTCTTGGACTCCAAATGTACGATACATGTCGTGCGCCTTAGAAGTTACTGCAGTAACCACTGAGCCACCGCTCGCCTCCCTTATCAACACAGGACATAAGATAGCTGCCGTGATTTCACCGGAATCCCTGACATATGTGGCATAAAATCAATCGCAGTGCGATTGGTGCCGCATCATTCCAGTGGATCTGTTAATTGAGGTTTTTCGCTTGCGCTTTTGTACTTCAAACTTACTTATGGAAGGGGATTGCCAACTGACCTGAAGGTTTCCTGCAGTTGGGAAGTTGGAGATTTGGGCAAGTATGCCTTGAGAATCTGTGTATTACGCCTATCTTCTTATTATTACGGTATTTTGTGGTATACCTTATTGTTAGACTAGTATACCACCAGTGGTAAAACACTCGTAGAGGATACCCACGCAGTTCCGAGATTTACTGTACCGTTAATTGGCCAGTTGCAATTCGGATCAATGCCCAAACTGTGTGGATTTATTCTGTCGTCCCACAATTCTTTCTTTTTGAAACTCTCCTACATCATGTCTCTTATGGTTCTTGAATCGGTGCTAAAATGCTTAGGGTTGCGTGTTGCGTTCCACTTCCGCAGTGTCTTCGTTGATAACGCCAAGTACTCTCGGAGAGCACAACAATTAATTAACCCTGTGAAGTTACTCGCATTGACCACATAAACTGTTTCTTGTTTGGTCTTAAAGTGATGCAGCGAACTTCGAAAGGAAGGGGTATTCAGGTAAAAGCAGCCCACCTGCGTGTGAGGGAGCAGACGTTGCATATGAGCAAGAGCATGTTCTTACTGAATTACTGTCGGTAACATACTGAACACCATTCGCTTCCAGACCTTCCTTGCTTGACCGATTTCGCCCAAGTCTTCATACTGCGGGGACAGAACACCACGATTTAACAAATGCTCCCCACTAAATCTCAACGTCTCGAGCTCCAATCTAAAGAACGATGTATCAGTCCGAAGTGAGAGCCTGAATAGAGATGTGGTCGGTTTTGAAATGGTGTTAACTACAAGGGACAACCAACGGTTCTCTACTCGGGTTAATATCATTGTGACAGAACAGACTTCGAGACAAAACGCAACTCAGGTTTAGGTTTCGTGCAACAATTCATAAGCAAAGCGTTTAATCCTGAAACCTATTGATTCATTATGTACGTACTTCCATCTTCCATTATGAAAATTGATTTAATACACCTCGTTTGTGAGTCATTGTAACATGTGTGTAAGACACCAGTTCATTGAACACTGATGTAGTACCATTGAGATTATTGGTGACAAAAATGATTTCAGTATCAACACTGCCATAACCCTCATCATTGTGGCATACTTTATCCCCGATAGTTTCCGGTGGTCATTTGGGGTCGTTGAAATTAAATGTTATTCGCATTGATTTACATACATGCAAAACTTTTCGGTTCGTTTAAATCATCCTTCCAGGATTCTGAACTATATTTTGGTTCCGACGTAAGTTGTCACTGAGGTTATCCGGTTCCTTTTCTTGGAATTTTCCCTGTTTCTACCATCTATCTATCTTGCATGTTTACCACTGACCTACCTATTGCACTCTTCACCCAACACAGTTCTTCAGCAAACTTGAAGGCAAGATGCCTGATTACAATACCAGAATCAAGCTACCCTCCAGTGTTCGGGAGACCGTGCACGAAGGTGAGCTTTCGATTTGATGCATGCGATATCTGAAACAACAACTGCCCACGGCACCATGTCAGTACAATGAATTAACTCGTTAGACAACAGTTAATGAGAGGGCTACGCTGGGCGAGGGACAGTGACGAGGGATCTATGGATAACGCTGCCAGGTCCGTCCGTGTCTCAAATAATTGGGTGTAATTGCTTTTGCTGACACTATCTCGTCGAACCCGGAGATGAGTTAGTCCGCTACCCGCGTAGGTTAAGCAGTTCGTAGTGTCCCCTATCTCGGTATGAAGACCTGACGTTAATACCAGTACACACACAGGCACACTATACACGTTAGCTAGAGGTGGGAAACACCTCACCTACTATGCCGTAATACCTAAAAGAAAAGAAGGGAATAAAATGCTACAGGTGCAAGCCAGCTGAGCTACCGGTAACGAATGGGCATCGTTCCGGTAAGCTACCTGCCAGCTACTATGTAGCAGAAAAAATATAATTTACTATGCAAAATTACAAAATGCTAAATAATGACATCGTTGTTGGAGGGGGAGGCTAAGTGGTAGGGGGTTGGACAAAGAAACTCACCGCACGAACGCCACTGTGGTCGGCTTCTAGCCATGTCAGCAAGTGTATCCAGCCAAACGTGTTCATCGTCTTTCGGGCCCTAACCAGGGAGCCGAGAGGCTTCAACTGACGCCAGCTTCGAAGTGAGGGCCTTCATTGCTCTCGACTAAGTCATCGCTTGGCCACCTCTCATCTTCTTCCATCCACACTCCAGGCGCGCAAGCAACGCACGCCACGGGAGTCGGTGGGCTGGCATGCGTAACACGTGGCCAAGCCATCGGAGCCTGATGCGTGAAATGACGGTGCTGAGCGATTCATTTCCTTTTCCTGTGGCATAAACAAGGTATCGAACACGCTCGTTGCTCACGCGGTGTTCCCACCAGATGTGAGGCAAACTGCGAAGGCACCGGTGGTCGAATGTAACTAACCTCTTTATGTCACTGACCTAAGGGGACAGGTTTCACAACCGTACAGTAGGGTCGAAAGTACCGCTGCATTGTACACTCTACCCTTCAGGACGAGAGTGATGTCGCGCCGGCGCCATAAATGGCGAAGGTTAGCAAAAGTGCGTCGAGCTTTTGCTATAAGTTGTGTGACCTCATCTTCAATCCAACGGGCGTTGATACAACTTCCCAGGTAGTTGAATTTCTGCGCGACTTCTATCATATCGCTCACTGTATGATAACTTTCAGGAATATCCACATAGCTTTTCGGTGGAGCATCTCTAGACCTCTCGAGAGCATGCTGGTCATAGTTCCGCAGATTAGATTGGGCAACTGAACAGTATTCCATATAAAGCAGTACATATTTTTTGTAAAGCCATATGCTAGATTACGTTAGGTATATATATATATATATTTGCAAAAGTCTGCTAACAGACATAACGCCATCAGAAACCATGGGATTCAAACGAAGGTACAGAAACAGTAAAATAAAACACAACACAACAATATCCATGGTTTCCTCAGAGGGCGAGATACTACCCGGTTGCCCAAGCCGAAGTATGGTGTTGACTTAGGGGACACCACCCCGAGCCTTTGGCTGAATAGCCTGCTCGCAAGGCAGCGGAGCGAATTCAGGGAATCGCACCCATTGGGAGCCGGTGACTGATTGCTCAGTTCATACGCCTTTCGTTTGTTCCTTTGTCAAACAGGGGCCCAATGCTCCCCAAAATTACAGCATTAGCTTGCTGGAATACAATGCTTCGCCAAGATGAAGCAAGAGGCAGTGACTTTATTTAGTGGCGAGTCACATCCGCCAAGTCAGAGTGTTGTTAAACGGACATATGTGGCTTTTTATAGGAAGAACGCTTGCCAGGCGAAAACCCACCACATCCTGGAATACTGCCGCGGAACCATTTGCTGGAACGGGAAAATCCCGAACCTCCCAGCTGGCACCACGAGGAGGTTGTTCGGCAAATGTATCCGATGACTTTCATGGCCTGCGAAACTTGACAGTCTCAATGTTCAGAACAGTTAAAAGTGACTAAATATCTCACGCCCAAGTCGCGAACTGCCCTGCGTTACGAGATGCGTGCATTTTGTAGTAACAAACTGTCCTGCGGTACGTGGCATTTGTCCAACATAATGCACTTGTTTACAGCAAATGACATCTGCCACAAATGCCATCAAGAGTCAAGTGAAGATAGGTAATCCTGAATGCGAAGTACGGCTCCCTGCCTATTTGCACGCTGTTGTGAGTATTATTATTAGTGGCAGTATTAATAGTAGTAAAAGCAACGGTCTAATAGACCTAGAGACAAACGAAACCATGAAATACAGCGGATGACAGATAGAATTACCGCAGCCTCATCGTTATGGCATCTGAATTGTAGGTGAGTAACTCACTTCAGCTATTATGCTTCGGTAACCGGATTGTAGTACGCTGTCTCACAAAACAATGCACTGTATTACAACGTGTTCATCAGCTACCGTTTCTGCTTCCCACATTCATGCGACTTCATCACGCGCCAATTGCTTGTTTGCTAACAGTCTTTACTTTCCGTTACCCGATTCATGTGTTCAAAAATCTGGCTGCGATTCCGGTTGCGCTGCGAACCACGGAGCTCAATCTTGCCTCTTGTTCGTGTCCGATCCTCGTTCCGTCTGGCGTGCTTCAACGTTAGAACACTCATGTAGAATGGACAGCAAGCCGGTCTAGCGCGCACCCGAGAGTCACTCGATATTGATGGCTGCTGCCTTTCAGAAACCCGATTGCAAAATCCCAGCACTGTGCTTACATTGACATCCCCACTGACCACGAAGGCAGATATCACCTGAGTCTTTCTGGAGATCCAGAAGCAGCCTCAACGGATTTGGCTGGTGTAGGTGTAGCACTAAGTGGCAAGGCCGAGGCGGCACTACTGGACTGGTTCCCAATTAACAGACGACTGTGTGCAATTCGGCTTCGGGGTTCGTGTAGAATCAACAGGCACCGCGAAGAGAGACACAACTTGTTTGTGATCTCCATGTGAGCTCCAAACGACTGCAGTGGCGACTCGGTCAAGGATGAATTCTACCGGGATCTACATCAGCTCCGGACTTATGCTAAAAAGTCGGATGTCGTTTTCCTTGTTTGAGATTTTAATGCACATGTTGGCCGCCTGTTACCATACGAACGCCACCTTGGTGGCCACCTCGCGTTCGATGAGAACCGCTCTGATAATGGAGAGAGGCCTCTCACATTGTGCGAAGGTAACCATCTGTTTCTCTCGAGCACTAACTTCAGGCGTACGATAAAACGTTTCGCAACGTGGTAACCGCCTTCGCTAACACAACCATGGTCTCAAATTGATCACATTGCAATTAGCTTCAGACGGCGTGGCAGCGTACTGAACTGCAGGTCCTTTTGGTCTACCTTCCTTGACTCAGATCACGCACTAGTTTGCGCGAAAATCTACATGTGTTTTCGCGGGTCCTGAAACACGAAGTACCACAAGATTGATGTAAACAGATTAACTGATTCCTCCGTCCAGGCGAGCTATCAGTCTTCACTAGCATACGCACTCAGTCGTAATCCACGGCAAGACATAGAGCAACACTGCATTTGTATACAGAAAGTGATGACCATTTCCGGACAATCAAGCTACAGCCTAGCTCGACGCCCCTTAAAGGCTTGGATCACTGCTCGTTCTCTGGAACTGTTCAAACGCCGCAAAGACATCCCGGTGGAATCGGATTGCAACGGGCGGCGCCGTTCTACCAACCGGCTGCTCAAGCAAAGCCTACGCAAGTATTGCGAGACATGGTGGTTTGAGCGTGCTTTAGAGATGGAGACCGCTGCCCTTTCTGGCAACACTCGCAAGCTTTTCCAACTCATTCGGTTCACTGGCCTCAGGAAGCCTGGTGTCAGTGAGGTTATTTGCGAGGTGGATGAGTCTCCGTTCACCAACCAACAGAGGCCTATGGACCGCCGGCCTCCACCGTCCATCAGTACATGCAATACATCTTGTTGTCCATTCTGGCTCGTCCCAATGAATCTACCCAGCAAAGCGGAAGTCTGCCTCGAGATTCGACGCTTGAAGAGGTTCAATGCCGCCCGCTGAAACGGACTTCCCCCGGAGCTCTTCAGATACCGTGACGTGGCGATCAGTAACCAGCTGATCTCGCTGTTTGCAAACATCTGGCTTGAAGAGAGAGTGCCTTCCTCTTGGGGCGAATCAGTTATTGTCCCGATTTTCAAGAAAGACGCTCGCATTTCATGTGTAAATCATAGCGGGATTAGTCTTATTTCGGTTGCCTCTAAGCTATTGGCATCCATTCTGCTTCACAGACTATCTCCAATACGTGAATCATCCTGCCGTGAAGAACTAGCTGGTTTCCGTCCCGGCCGAGGATGCGTGAATCAAATCTTCATGCTTCGCCAACTTCTCGAACGTCACCGCGTTTATTACGGCCCACTATCGTTGCATTCCTAGACATACGTGCCGCTTTTGACTCCATTGATTGACCTGCTTTATGGCGTTGCTTTCTAAAGGACGGGGTGCTAGAGAAATATACCGCCATCATACGAGTACTTTACTTTCATACCTCCGGCACGGTGCGGGTCTATGGCAAGCCTTCTTTACAATTCGCTGTCAATAGCGGTTTGTGACAGGGTTGTCCCATGTCCCCATTTCACTTCGACTTCGCAATCGAAAACGCTCTGCTGAATGTTCTAGAAGGTTTCTAACATTTTGGTCTAGAGCTTCTATCAAGTGAGCGCTCAACCGACTTAGATGATGCTGATGATATCGCCTTACTTGGTAGCGATCCTCAGGGTATACAACTCATTCTGGATCGTTTGGAGGTTGAGGTATTTAAGTATGGCATCAGCTTCTCCCCATCTAAGTGTAAAGTAGTGCTCAAGGATTGGTTTACACCTGCTTCCGTGCTCACTCTTGAAAGTGCACAACTTGAGCAGGTAGATAGTTTCGTCTAACTTGGGAGCTGTGTTTCTGCTAACGGCACTATCAACAAAGAAGTTTCGCTTCGCATCGCTAAAGCCCGATCAGCATTTGCCAATCTGAGGCACTTGTGTCGTCATCGCGACGTCTCATTCTCGCTAAAAGGCCGCGTTTACAACGTATCTGTTTGCTCCGTGTTGTTGTATGGGAGCGAGTCCTGGTCGATTCGCGTGGAAGACATGCATCGTCTTTCTGCTCTCGATAACGGTTGCTTAAGGAGGATTGCTTGTGTTTGGTGGCAACATCGAGTTAATCGTAATGAGGTTCGACGTTGCAACTTGTGGAATGTGAGTATTCCCTTCAACAAACTGGTTTTGCTTCGCCAGTTAAGGTGGCTCGGTCACGTCCTACGCATGGCACCTGAGCGTCTACCGCGTCGCGCTCTATTCGCTCGTCAAGGACCTGACTGGAGGCGACCGCGTGGTGGTCAGCCTTCCACTTGGAGGCAGCACATGAAATAGCTGACCTCGTGTTTAGCCGCTGTTGGACCCATACGTCTTCCAGGATGAGGACCCAAAGATGTGGAGTGCCAATGGATAAACACTCTTGAAGACATGGACCGCATTCACATGTTTAATACTTCAAACTTTAAAACTGACAAAAAAGTGAAACATTAGCGTGTGAAAAACGAACTAAAAATGTTTTGTTCCAATTTTTGTCAAAATATTTCTTCCTGCGGCATATTAGTTGAAGTGTGTTGCTCACCTTCAACTACTATGCAAGGATGATTATGACGCAGTTACTTCCCTTTATCTGTTAATCTCCAAGGCTTTGTTGACTCTATGTCTAGTTGCTAGACTTGAGATTACGCATATACATACATTCTGATTGCAAAAAGACGGAACATATTTTCATATCTTTTTTAATTGTTAGACGTTAATGTCTGAATCTAAACAAAGTATGTACACATATCTGCCACTACTTTCGATTGAGATCCATTTGCTGAATTGTTTCGAGCCACTGACACTCTTCGTGTTTAGGTTCCCAACCAGGCAGGCCTGTGGATCCAACGGCAGAAAGCCGTGAAGTCAATGATTTCAATTGCTGTCTCCAGGTAGATGGCTGACCACCACATGGTCTCTCCCAGTCGAGTCTTGCACGCGCAAACAGAGCGCAATGGGGCAAACGCTCAGATGACATACGCAGAACGTCGCCGAGCCATCCTAACTGGCACAGTAAAACCAGCTTGTTGTAGGGAGTACTCACATTTCATAAGACACGACGTTTGACCTCACCGTTGCAGGTACGCTGTTCACTTCATACGAAGATTCTCATCAGACACCGATTTTCGTAGGCCGACAGTCGGCACATGACATCTACCTGAACTGGCCATGACTCACTGCCTTACAACAACACCGTCCGAACGGTGGAATTGTAACCACGACTCTTTACCAAGTGGTAGACATCCCGAGGAGGCCATAACTGTTGCAGGTTGGCAAACGCAGATCGGGCTTTGGCGATGAGGATGGAAATATCTTTGCTAGAGAAATTTCTTGCGGAGGTACCAACTAACTTCCTAATAGTTCGCTACCGCTTATGTCTACTTGGTGAGCACTGCTAAGTTCGAAACTGGCCATGCAGTGCAGTGTTTCTGAGTGGACAACGACCAATTTCCATCTACTTCATTAATTACGGTCCCAGTGATTGATTTGACCGCAGTTCACTTCAATGCGAATCGCGACCTACATTCGGCTTGCGCGTTGCAATTCATTCACACAATGAATGCCTCAAAACGATCGACGGATCAGCCTGCATCATTAGTTATCTTGCCTCCAAAGTAGATCGTCTCTTCCGTCGTGAGCTGTTTTTGCGCCATACACAGCAAAAATAAATGGGGAAATTGGAGGCTGTCTGAATTCTGTCGCATCAACGCCGCGCTATTCAATATTACAACAGCTTTATCCGATGTTCCTTTTTACATCCAGTGTTATATAACGACTGCTGATATTTATTTGTACGCGATAAAGCCATCAACCACATCTTATGATTACATTATTATTACACACATTAGCTAGGACTGGAAAATACTTCAGCTGCTGTGTTTGAAAAACATAAGAAAAGAAAATTTCATACAACAAGTGCACGCCAACTGAGCTACCAGTAACGGATGGGCATTGTTCCAGAAAATTACCGGCTGGCTACTATGCAGCAAAAAAATTATGCAAGTTTGTACTATGCTAAGAATTGAGATGGCGGTGTAGGGGGTGGCTAAGAGGGTTGGGGAGGGACAAAGAAACACACAACACGAACGCCACTGAGATCGGCTCCTAGCCATATCGCCAAGTGTATCCAGCCCAACGAGCTCATCGTCTTTCGAACCGCAACCACGGAGCCGAAACGCTCCAACCGAGGCCAGCTTCGAAGTGAGGGCCTTCATTCCTCAAGACAAGCTCATAGCTTGCCAGCCTCTCCTCTTCTTCCATCCACACCCCCGGCGCGCAAACAACACACGCCACCGGAGTCGGTGGGCTGGCATGCTTAACACGTGGCCGAGCCAACGGAGCCTGATGGATGAAATAACGGCGCTGAGCGGTTCAGTTCCTTTACCTGTGGCGTAAACAAAACGTTGAACACACTCGTTGCTCACGCGGTGTTCCCACCAGATGTGAGCCAAACTGCGAAGGCACCGGTGTTCGAACGTAACTAGCCTTCTTATGTCTGCTTATCGAATGGGTCAGATTTCACAGCCTTAAAGGAGAGTTGAAACCACGACTGCCTTGTACACTCTATCCTCCAGGGAGAGAGTGATCTCGTACCGGTGTCATAGGTAGAGAAGTTTAGTAAATGCACCTTTTCTGGGAGCATTATGGCACGGAACCACCAGTTGTAACAGTTTATCTCTGCCGAAGGAGTCCAGAGGTTTCAACAAGCTCAAAGGTGGAGCAATTTGGCCCACAATGATAATGCTCCTCTTTGGGCTGCCTGTTCGAATGGTAAATATCCGGTGTTAACTATATATGGTTGTTTGCATAGGGTTGTCATATATCGCTGACGATTAAACTGCGATCAACCACACAGAGGATCCATGACGGCTTGTGCTTCATCCCCCCAGTCCTACGCACACACACACACACACCTCATGGCTAGTGTGAACTGAAAGGGCTAGGAATGGGAACCATACGAATGGAATTCACAGGTAGTTCACAGCCGACTTACACAGTTTTTGCACGAGTAGAATAATTCACATAGGATTACCTCAGAATTATAGTACTGTGTTGGGATGCAAATCGAAACGAGGGAATGTGTGCCCAATTTGTATGAATCCCACCCGTGTCGCATTAATGTATGCTTCTAGTTTATTCGAGTACGTCTGCGTACTGAACATGTTTGCCTACCAAACCTGTAAAACGCAGTGACTGACCCTAGTCGGTTATCTTAACGGAGCAGTTTCTTGGACCTAGCGTTGGGACCTAGACAACCCACACCAACAGCGGTTGGTAGCCTCTTAAACGTATTGCTATAGGTGCTCATATCAGAATGTCAGACATCAGTTCGTTGTTCACATCATGCAAACGAACCTGTCATGCCACACAAAATCGAACGCACGGCGCCGAATACACGCGGACACTTTGAGAGCAAATTCACCGAATCAGCTAATCCTAGTGTCTGGAGTGTGCCAGGCATTCTCACAACGGTCGCACGTGTTGTCGCGTCCTAGAAGTTTGTTCTCCGAACTACTGTTACATAATTTTTTTGTTCCCCTGTAATGATCTATTCAGGCAACCAGTTCGCGATCGGCACCTTGTCCTTCCAAGAACTTATTAACCATTTCGACCTAGTGAGCGTGCCGCTGCTAGTTCTCTGGACATAGTCAACAGGAGGAATGATGAACGGTTACATATATTATTCTTAGCCATATGAAAATATGTTTAGTGCGCAAACTTGTGGCCTGAGACCAGAAATGTATTTTCTTCAAAAAGGGTGGTCATCTTTTGTTAGGGAAAAACCACGGTTCAGCAGTTTCGGGGAATTTTTGTAGTAGGTCCTGTAACGTACGGATGATCATTCCTCCATAGAATTAATTTATCAGAGTGACATGAATCAGCTCGAACTTGGAACGCAGGTGCTTTTATTGTTTCACTGCGTTAACTCATCTTTGTCGTCCATCGGGGAGCTTGGTTCAAAGTCACTGATCATTCTTTGGTATTGACCAGCCAAAGCCAGGAAAAACAACGTCAAGCATTTCATCCAATCGATGTTTCGTTAATAACTGTCCGAATCGTCGACGAATGCGTGAAAAGTGTCTTGTTGCTTGGCTTTCCCCAGGTTCCAAGTTTGTTCTGTTTGCCAGTTCTTCTAACGATAAGCACAAGAATTGAACATACAAGTTAAGCATTTCGAAAACCGTGGGAGCGTCTGTGCTCCAACCGCCGTTCGGTCATCAACTATTTTAGGGAGACTCGGAGAAGATAGAAGATCAACGAAATGCCCAAACCAACGCGTAATACATCTGGACCTCGGTGGACACAAAAATAAGAGTTCTCTGTTCTAACAGAGGTATGTAGGCTAGGAACATTACAAGTATCAGTGTCTAAGCAGATTTTGTGGAAGGTTAAGGTCCATATGGACAATCCGAAATCTTTGCACTCTGTGGAACTCGGGTGGGACTACTGACAAGATCCAATAACTAAAACGGCCACTAATCTCTACTGGTATTCCATAGCAACCTCAAGCAGACTTGCTGAGTAACAAAAACAGTAGTTTCGGTCAAATTGTTTCCAATAACTGATGTGAAACTACAGTGAGCTCCGTGTAGATCGCCCGTTTGCTAATCCGCTGGGTGAAGCATATGACCTTAGTGGGCTTTCAATGAAAGCAGTAAATCTATATTTTCGCAGTGCGTTCCCTCAGAATGAGCTAGTTGAATGCAATACCGTCCATTCCCAGTAAGATTCAAGTGGGTTTTCTATTGTATCACTAGCTCATGACCACGCTTTGTGGCTGCACTTCATGTATACTGCACAGTGCGGTTTGCGACTGGCTTCATCTCCGTTTTCTTTTCTTCATTTCTCTCAGATGACGACGTAGGTGGTGATGAGAACGATATCCTCACTCGAACGGCGCTGAAGAAACAGTCACAACAGATTGTCGAAATGAGAAATAAAAAGCGACAGACTCGAAAGAAGAAAAGGAGATCAAAGTAGTGGCTCTCGTCCACCAAATATCTCCATTGCAATTGTGATAAAAGGTGGCAGGGAACGTCTGAACGCGAGTCCCTAGCTTGGTCCAGCTGGATAGATCACAACCTCCTGTTGCATAAACGTGTGAAATTCTCATTTTCAACCACTAAGGTGAATTTAATTAGTTCACCATAGAGTTACCACACGAACCCTACTAGGAGAGCTTTTGTGCCCATCCAAGCCTTCTCTGAAATTACCATTTTGCGTATTATGCAAAATACATTCGGAAGGGAAACAGTCTCCAGACGTAACAATGATTTTTCCCTCTTCCTTCATATGAAACACACGCACATACCCAGTAACCAGAGGTGAGATACATCCCGACAACTGTGTCGCAATAACTCACTTTTTGCCGTGGTAAAATTTACGTCTAAAAACAAAAATTAAGGCAAATCAAATAACAGTATGCCTTGTTTTTATGCTTTGGGGATTTGATTGCGAATGGAGGGCTAGGCTCACCAGAAGAATAGAGAAACCCACAGTGCAGACGCCACCGAGTTCAGCCTCTAGCCATGTCAACAAGTGTTTTCAAACAAATGTATTTATTAGCTTTGGGGCCACAATCAGACAGCCGGGAGATAACAACCGAGGTCAAGTTTGGAGAGGCTTCATTCCCCTCTCGAACAAGTCATCGACTGATCCCTCTCCCCTTCTTTCATCTCGATTCCAGTCACCAAACGATACAGGTCGTATACCATAATGAAGATAAAGAAAGGCAGCTTTACTCAAGAGTCCCGACTATTCATTTAAGTATAATTCAGTTATTCGGCAGGTATCTGTTCACCACGGTACATTGATTCTACCCAGATTATACCACACAATCTCTTGACACGATTTATTAACCCTCGTGGTTCGCTGCACTTTCAGCCGTAACCTGCCGCACAAGAGAACCAACTACAGTCGTTTGTATGGAGTTGTGTCATGCTTCCGATTCTCGATCGGTCCGTTGTGCTAAAGGCGGTTGTGGATTTGAATATGACTTCCATTTGTGATGCAGGACAACTTGTTGCAAGACGATATCATCAGCGCAATCCAAATCAACCATCCGACTACCTGGGAGGAGCTCAACGCTATTGTACAACAACCTTCTAGAGAATTTTTGAAGACATTATCAATGGCAAATTAGAAGGGGAACGGAGAGATAGAGCATCCTTGTGGTACCTTATTGGTGACAACAAAGGAAGGGGAAAGGTTGTCATAAGCCCTAACTCTACCCGAGGTCAGACTAAACAGAGTACGCATAATGGAAACGAATTTCCCGGGAATGTCATCCCTCAACAGACAGTGCCAGAATGCAGTCTTGTCGAGAGAATCGGAGGCAGCACGGGTATTCAGGAACACAACAACCGTTGGCTTTGGATAAACATGGCGGTGTTCGAGAATCTGGCGAGGCATGAGAATCTAATTGATGCAGGCGCGGCCAGAGCGGAACTCAGCCTGTTCTTCTCGCTGTAGTGATTAACGCCTTGGGGATAGCCTATGGAGAATGATGGACACCAGAATCGTGCAAACAATGCGAACCAAGCTTGTACATCTGTAATTGGGGCAATTTGTGCGCAGGCCCTTGTTGAAGATGGGGAAAACTATCGACTCACTGCAGGAGGAAGAAACGTCCTCATTTGCCCAGACTTCTGATATCAAAGCGGCGTGTGCACGAACCAGCGAAGTGCTCTCTTCTTTAAATAAAGTAGGAGGTAGACTATCAGGGCCGGGTACCTTGTAACGGTTTAGGCAGCAGAGTTCCCGACAGATTTCTTGGTGACAGGCAGGATCAGAGGAGCTAGTCCGTTTATCACCAGTAAGCTTCCCAGGGGAAACAGATGGAGCTAGTGGCCAGGAAAACTGCGAGCAAAAATGTTCAGCCCATCGCTTCAACCGTCGGCTAAGACCTAGAAGTAAAGCGGTAAACAATAACCTGCCAGCGTTCATCCATTGTTGAGGCCGTCATTGATCCACGTACTTGAGTAGCTTCAATAGTCTGATAACGGAGGAACCTAGTACGTCGTTCGAACAGCGCATTATACGAACGGTTGCGGAGTTGTTACAATATCCCTTATTTTCACAGGCGCTGTCCTCGGTGCTACTAACACCCTTGACCGCCTTCAGCCTGTTGAAGTGCACAACAATCGATGAACTCGATACGCCAGGCTTCATGATTCTGTATGTTACGTCAGATAGTACGTTCCCAACGATGTACGCGCCTTCCCATTGGTGACAGAATTTAGCAGGGATGCCCGTTGGGATTACTAGTAACTTGAGCCAAACGATGTCATCTGGCTTGAGAGGACTCTCAAACGCCTTGCGATCGAAATTCACTTTCTGGTTGCTCTGCGAAGTTTGCAAATGCGACTGCGCCAATTGGTGTGCAAGTAGCACTCTGGATGGCATTTGAAGCATGTGATCAGACGCGACCATGGATTCATGGTGTTCAGTCGGCAGTAGTGTCCGAGGGTCAGTGAAATTCGCGTCTTGTTATACTTAAATGTGGTGTTTGACCCGTCGACGAATGCGCGGATTCTCGATAGGCCAGCAAACATCGAGGTAAAGAAATATTTCATTTTCGAGGTGTCTCACTGCACGTGAAGGACGTCAGTAACGCTTTCTGTGTACCATTTGTGCGCTCAACCAGTACATTCCCTTCCGGTTGGTATGTGGTAACGTGTCTTCCGGATACCGAATATATGGCACAACTCACTCATGAGCCTGCTTCCGAAGTTGGCTTCATGCTCGGAGGGAAACTGGTAGGATGAACCCCACCTTCACACCTCAGGGTAGGGGAAGATTTTCGCTACGCACCATGCGTTTGTATTTTCTATGCGGACCGCTTCACGCCACTTCGTGAAGTAGTCCACCATCACCAAAACGTAACGACTTTCCCTAGCGGTCTCCGGTTGGGGACCAATGATGTCGAACTCGTTCGGAATCCCCGCGGTCATTGGTGGTAGACGCCCACGGTGAGTCGTTGGCGGGTTCTTGTTTAGTGTCAAGTCGGCACATGACTGGCAGTAGATAGCAATATCTCGTATAAGACGAGACTAATTGTTTCTTCCATCTTTTATTGTCCAGCATGCCCCAGTTCTGCATGAATGCTTCGCATTGCTTCCTGAGTGGCCGCCTTGGGAACAAGTATCTTCCGCAGATGGGCCGGTCCGTTTTTGAAGTACGTAATGCCATCCAATACGCATAAGTAAGGTCAGAGTGACTAAATGCATTTGGTTTCCCAACTTGCACCGGAAAGCTCTTGACTTTTGGGTCTGTCCTTACCTTGTGAGATGCGACTGCATAGCAGGTTCAACTCCGAGTCGGTTGACCGCATTCGAGCCTATTCCTCCGGCTCCGGGAATCGAGAATGGCGGCGGATAAGCATTGCGTCGTGCAAGACGGACATGGTCCATGATTTCTGATAAACCCACGCGCTAACGCCTCAGCATTTGCATGCTTTACGTCAGTGCGGTGCTGATATTCGAAATCGCACTCTTGTAGCTGCTCTTGCAAGCGCCGTCTGCCCTTCGGGATCACGGAAGTTCTGTAACCAGATCAAAGACTGGCGATCAGTTCGTATGATGAACTTGCGACCTAACTAATAGTGCCTGAACTGCTTGACGTTATACACGTTGTGCAATACGCGTTGTGTAATAATTACGCTCCCGCCCCGAGAGACTTCTGCTAGCATAAGTGATGACAGGTTCAGTTCCCTTCGTTGCGCGTTGTGACAGAACGGCACTAATACCAGTATCTCTGGCATTCGTATCTAGGATAAAGGTGCCTGCTGATGGCCTTATGTCCGGAAATCACAACACTGAGGACCCGCATAAAGCGGAACTCAGATTCGCGCACGATTGCTGAAGAACTGCTTCCCAGCTAAAAGCTTTTTCTGTCGTCAAAAGTCTATTCAGCGGTGCAGCGACAGTCGCCAACCGGCGGACGAATCACCGGTAGTATAAAGTGAGGCCGAGGAAGCTGCGCACATCTTCGCTATTTTCTGGGGTCGGTCACGAACGGACGCGTTCTACTTTCGTTGGGTCACAACACTCCTTTTTCAGATATAGTGTGACCTATGTAGGCCACTTGAAGTTTTAAACTATGTCCTTTGGAGGGCTTCAGTTTTAGCTCCAGCTGCACAAGCCGATCCAAAACGAGGGTGAAACTTTTGTTGTGCTCCGCTTCAGTTTTATCATGAACCAGAAAATCGTCCACGTAGACTAAACAGTGTTGTGGTATGAGCTCAGACATATATATATATATATATATATATATATATATATATAAACCCGAAGGAATAAGACGGGGAGGCATGTGGATGGGAGCCACGTTTCATCAACGGAGCCGGCCCACACCCCTTCACAGGTAAACACAAGCACGCTGTATTGGGAAGCAAGGGCAATAAACGCGGTGGCTGGACCGTAGTCAGCTCCAATCTGAGTGCATGGAACCGCTCTTCGAGCCTAGCACGACCACAAGGACCGCTCACCCCGTCCCCTCCAGCAACGACCAACTGTCTCCTGGAGCCAGATGGACGAGTTAGTGGATGATAGACAGGTACGCACATTGTCAACATGCACATCAAGCGCAGCACACCTGGGATGTCAAATAACAGCCAATCATTCGAAATGCAGATATCGAATAAAGTAAACGCATATGACGACATAAATACTCGCTAAATCAGCATATGGAAGAAATTACTTATAAGTGAATCCACGATTAGTACAAAATGTCCGAAAGTTATTTAAAAGAATACCACGCGATAAAGTTACGCAAGTTTACCATAATTTGCATGAGCGAAGTGTGTGAGTTAGGAGAAGATTATCAGGTGCACAGAATAAACCAATTAAAGTGGAAGGAATTTTATTCACATTAAAAGGACCTAGGTTAAGTACAAGTTTGTTTACCCCAACTGCGGTGAAGAAGCATCGTGAATGCAACATCAACGAGCAAAGGTCTTAATGCCGCGGCTCTGGTTTGCTTACCGGTACAAGAAACTGGACGCTCGTTCGGCGGAATCCTGTGTCATCCTTGGATCTTGACCTTACCTGTTTATCCCTTTACTTTCCGGTCTTAGCCGTGGCACTTTGACCATGACTGTCTACCTAGCTGTTGTCTGTCGCTATCTGCTGGCCAGGTAGCGATATCCGATCTATTACTAGGTGATTGTGATTGCTTTATCCAACTGTCTACGGAGTATTCGTTTTACCTTCCAGCTCCACCGGTCTATTACTACCTCACTGAATGAGTAGGAACTCGGAATTCTCGACAGGACGCATATTAGACATTTGACGACGCTGTTAGTTTTCGAACCGTTTTTATGTGCCGTTTTCTTCCTGTCCTACATCAAAGTGGTTGCTACTCTGCGATTATGTTTGGTCCCAGTGCCGTTAGGAGCAAGGACATAAAATCCTGCTCCGCCACTGGAAGAGTCACAGAAAACTTTCCTGGCGAGGCTTTGCGTGAGCTGTCTTTCTTTGTAGGTTGGTGTCGGCCATTTTCGGAGTACTAAACACACGTCGTCTATGCGGAAAGCGTTCGCGTAACAGAGACCACTCCACCACCGCCCCCGGAGAAGTTTCACCTCGGTGGCTATTACGATTAATTGGAACCACAGGCCCGTTGGTATGTCACGCGCTTTCCTGTGGAAGAGAGATCATCCGCTCTGTTACTCATCCTAGCAGGCGAAATTTATGATATTTCGTCTTCAATCGTGAACGCATGTGACACCGTTGACGATTCAAGGTTCAACCGAGTACGGTCGATGCTGTCAACCTCCGTAGACCTGTGGGAGCATCACTAACATTTTCACGGACGCCACCAAAACCGGGGAGCGATTTCCATGCTTTTTCGCGTCGTTATAGAGATTGGCATCGCACTGTTATCCTAATGAAGACGATAAAATACGGGACGAACGCGTGTTTCAGCAAGTCATGCGGGGGACGAACGAAGGACCACTACACACTTAAAGAGCTGTTGGAGCAGCAACCCGCCGGACTCGATGAGGCGTTGAGCTCAGCGGCCCGTCTGTAACAAATTAGTGGTTTTCGCTCGCGCGAGAGCACGCACAAGTACCAAGAGCATAGCCGGCCGGTGGCCACTGTACGAAGCAGAAGTTCGCCAAGATCGAGTAACCGACCTGGGTTTCGGTGACAAGAAGTAAAAACGAACAATCATCCACGTCCTGCTCACGACCTATTCAAGCAGCAGTTGCTATTACTACCGATGATTTGAAAACGCTGCGTACACTTGCGGATACAATCAACGACCTAAGTCCTAATTGTGCTCGTATATGGTTCCCACTGTTTCCGGCGTTCAGCGTGCGGCCTCTCCTTTAGTGTTTGATTTCATGTTGGCTATACGCATAATAATGTTAATGGAAAGTGGTGCCACTTGCACATTAGTCCATAAGAGAATAGTTTCAAGTGACGCAGTCATCCGACGAGATAGATCGCTCAGCGTTATTGTAGCCAATGGAATCCCTATAAAACCAGCCTGCTAGACCGAGACCACTATCAAGCTAAGGAGGATTGTAGCCACTCACCGTTGTTTCCTAGTCGAGTGCCTTCTTTGGGAGGTCTTGCTAAGAGTTGATTTTCTTTCTCATTTCAATGCTTAGATTGATTTAGCCAGACATACCCTTGATATTAACCAGCTGTTGAATCCGTTTGACGCATCTGTCTATCCGATGTTACCTTGCGCAGTAAAAGAGGAACCGAAAAATAAAATTTTCCATAACCACCTTGCGGAAGCTCCAACTCTGGGTCGCAGTGGTTTAGAAAACATCTTAAAAAGGTACAAACATGCGTTTGCGCGGTCCGATGGTGATGTAGGTCGCTGTGACTTTGATCTGCACCGCATTGACAACGGAAACGCACTACCAACCCGCCAACCGGCAAGGCGTATGCCGATTCACTTACAGGAAAAATTGAGGTGCGTTGTCTAGAACATGTTAAAACGGGATGTCATCTGGTCCTCCAAATCACCCTGGGCATCCCAATCGTCCTCGTGAAAACGAAGTGCGGAGAGTTACGTCTCTGTGTCGATTATCTTAAGCTTAAGGCACTCACACTTAAGGACTCATTTCCATTACGTAGAGTGGATAGTACCATAGTCACTCTCTCTGGGTCATGCTGCTTCACCACCCTAGACCTAGCTTCGGGCTATTGGCAAGTCGAGCTGCACCCAAACGATCGACACAAGTCCGCATTTAGTGTCCCATCTGGCCTGTGCGAATTTCAAACTATGCCTTTCAGGATGACTAACGCTCCGGCCCCTTTTCAATGCTTGATGCACACCGCACTGTCTGAGCTCATACCACAACACTGTTTAGTCTACGTGGACGATTTTCTGGTTCATGATAAAACTGAAGCGGAGCACAACAAAAGTTTCACCCTCGTTTTGGATCGGCTTGTGCAGCTGGAGCTAAACCTGAAGCCCTCCAAAGGACATAGTTTAAAAAATCAAGTGGCCTACCTAGGTCACACAATATCTGAAAAAGGAGTGTGTTGTGACCCGACGAAAGTCGAGCGCGTCCGTTCATAACCAACCCCGGAAAATAGCGAAGAAGTGCGCAGCTTCCTCGGCCTCACTTCATAGTACCGGTGATTCGTCCGCGGGTTTGCGACTGTCGCTGCACCGCTGAATGGGCTTTTGACGAGAGAAAAGGCTTTTAGCTGGGAAGCAGTTCTACAGCTATCGTGCCAGAATCTGCGTACCGCTTTATGCGGGTCCCCAGTGTTGAGATTTCCGGACATAACGTCTTCCTCAAGCATCTTTATCCTAGACACGGATGCCAGTGATACTGGTATTGGTGCCGTTCTATCACAACGCACAACATAGGGAACTGAACATGTCATCACTTATGCTTGCAGAAGTCTCTCGGGGGCGGGTGCGTAATTATTACACAACGCAGAAAGAAACGCTAGCTTCTGTGTATTACCTCAAGCAGTTCAGGCACTATTTATTCCGTCGCAAGTTCATCGTACGAACTGATCGCCAGTCTTTGATTTGGTTGCGGAACTTTCGTGATCCCGAAGGGCAGACGGCGATTGCAAGAGCAGCTACAAGATGAGGATTCCGAATATCAGCACCGCCCTGGCGTAAAGCATGCAAATGCTGACGCGTTATCGCAAAGGTTTACCAGAAATCATGGACTATGTCCGTCATGCTTATCAGCCGCCATTCTCGATTCCCGGAGCCGGAGGAATAGGCTCGAATGCGGTCAACCGAACCGGAGTGCAGCTTGCTATGCAATCGCATCTCACGAGGTAAGGAGAGACCCACAGGTCGAGAGCTTGCCGGTGCAAGTTGGGAAACCAAAGGCATTTAGTCACTATGACGTCACTTACGCGTATTGCATGGCATTATATACTTCAGAAACGGACCGGCCTATCTGCGAAGATACTTGTTCCCACGGCGGCCACTCAGGAAGCAATGCGAAGCATTCATGAAGAGCTGGGGCATGCTGGACAAAATAACATGGAAGAAGCAATTCGTCTCGTCTTATACGAGATATTGTGATCTACTGCCAGTCATGTGTCGACTGGGCACTAAACAAGAACTCGCCAACGACTCACTGTGGGCCTCTACCACCAATGAAGACGGGGATTCCGAACGAGTTCGACATCATTGGTCTCCAAGCAGAGACCACTATGGAAAGTCGTTACGTTTTGGTGATGGTGGACTACTTCACGAAGTGGTGTGAAGCTGTCCGCATAGAAAATATAAACGCATGGTGCGTAGCGAAAACCTTCTACCCTGAGTCGGCCGGTGGCTGAGTGGTCTGCACGTTTGCTTTGCAACCATAAGGTCACTGGCTCGACTCCGCGTAGGGGTGGGCGTCCTCGCGGTATACACAGCCCGCGCGCGACTGGTGGTGGTCGCGCGGCAGCGAAGCGCCGTTAAGGCGTACAGCTCCTACCCTGAGGTGTGAAGGTGGGGTGCATCCTACCAGTTGTACTCCGATCATGAAGCCAACTTCGGAAGCACGTTCATGAGTGAGTTGTGCCATATATTCGGTATCCGGAAGACACGTTACCACATACCAACCAGAAGGGAATGTACTGCTTGAGCGCACAAATGGTACACAGAAAGCGTTACTGACGTACTTCACGTGCAGTGAGACACCTCGAGAGTGGAACATTTCTTTACCTCGATGTTTGCTGGCCTATCGAGAATCCGCGCATTCGTCGACGGGTCAAACACCGCACTTAATTATAACAGGACGCGAATTTCACTGACCCTCGGACACTCTACTGCCGACTGCACACCATGAATCCATGGCCGCATCTGATCACATGTTTCAAATGCAATATAGTGTTCTACCTGCACACTAATTGGCGCAGTCGCATTTGCAAACTTCGCAGAGCCACCAGAAGGTGTATTTCGATTGCAAGGCGTTTCAGAGTCCTTTCAAGCCAGGTGGCATGGTTTGGCTCAAGTTATTAGTAATCCCAACGGGCATCCCTGCTAAATTCTATCACCAATGGGAAGGCCCGTATATCGTTGGGAAGGTACTATCTGACGTAACAAACAGAATAATGAAGCTTGGCGTACCGAGTTCATCGACTGTTGTGCACTTCAACAGGCTGAAGCCGGTCAAGGGTGTTAGTAGCGCTGAGGACAGCGCCTGTGAAGATAAGGGATATTGTAACAACTCCGCAACCGTTCGTATAATGCGCCGTTCGAACGACGTACTAGGTTCCTCCGTTATCAGACTATTGAAGCTACTCAAGTACCTGGATCAAAGACGGCATCAACAATGGATGAACGCTGGCAGGTTATTGTTTACCGCTTTACTTCTAGGTCTTAGCCGACGGTTGAAGCGATGGGCTGAACATTTTTGCTCGCAGTTTTCCTGGCCACTAGCTCCATCTGTTTCCCCTGGGAAGCTTACTGGTGATAAACGGACTAGCTCCTCTGATCCTGCCTGTCACCAAGAAATCTGTCGGGAACTCTGCTGCCTAAACCGTTACAAGGTACCCGGCCCTGATAGTCTACCTCCTACTTTATTTAAAGAAGAGAGCACTTCGCTGGTTCGTGCACACGCCGCTTTGATATCAGAAGTCTGGGCAAATGAGGACGTTTCTTCCTCCTGCAGTGAGTCGATAGTTTTCCCCATCTTCAACAAGGGCCTGCGCACAAATTGCCCCAATTACAGATGTACAAGCTTGGTTCGCATTGTTTGCACGATTCTGGTGTCCATCATTCTCCATAGGCTATCCCCAAGGCGTTAATCACTACAGCGAGAAGAACAGGCTGAGTTCCGCTCTGGCCGCGCCTGCATCAATTAGATTCTCATGCCTCGCCAGATTCTCGAACACCGCCATGTTTATCCAAAGCCAACGGTTGTTGTGTTCCTGAATACCCGTGCTGCCTCCGATTCTCTCGACAAGACTGCATTCTGGCACTGTCTGTTGAGGGATGACATTCCCGGGAAATTCGTTTCCATTATGCGTACTCTGTTTAGTCTGACCTCGGGTAGAGTTAGGGCTTATGACAACCTTTCCCCTTCCTTTGTTGTCACCAATAAGGTACCACAAGGATGCTCTATCTCTCCGTTTCACTTCTAATTTGTCATTGATAATGTCTTCAAAAATTCTCTAGAAGGTTGTTGTACAATGGCGTTGAGCTCCTCCCAGGTAGTCGGGTGGTTGATTTGGATTGCGCTGATGATATCGTCTTGTTTGGTGACGGTCCACAGGCCGTCCAACTTGCACTTCACCGCCTGGCGATTGAAGCGTCGAAGTATGGCATGCACTTTTTACAATCCAAGTGCAAAGCGCCTTTTCAAGACTGGTATACGCCCCTACCTAAATTCACCATCGATGGGGAGACGTTAGAATTTATACAAAAGTTTTTCTACCTGGGAAGCTGTATAACTGCTTGTGGGGCTGTTGGAAACGAGATTTTGATGCGCATCTCAAGAGCGCATCTCGCCTTTTCCAGGCTGAGGCATTTATGGCGCCACCATGACATCCGTCTCCCCGTCAAAAGACGGGTTTATGGTGCTACTGTCCACGCTGTACTGTTGTACGGTTACGAGACTTGACCTGCTCGAACCGATAACCTGCGCCGACTGTCTGTCTTCGACAACTCTTGCTTGCCGTCCATCGCCCGTGTGTGGTGGCTGCACCACGTAACCCACGTTGAAGTCAGACAGCGTGTCTTGGATGGAGACAACCACTTCCTTGAGGCGCTTGTCTGGCGGTGCCAATTACGATGGATAGGACACGTATTGCGTACGCCCATTCAGCGTCTTCCGCGTCGTGCCTTGTTCGCGGACGTTGGACTGGTTTGGAGGCCGTGTAATGGAAAACGCAGAACTTGAAGAAATCTGTTACAAATGCTGACAAAACAGCTGGCCTCGGTTGGTTTTCCCGACTCTCTGAATGGGGTCCAAGGACGCTGATTGCCGTCGGTTGGAAACATTACAAGTCAAGGCTCGAAACCGAACTCAGTGGCAGATGTGTATCTCTACTTGTTGCGGTGATTCCCCTTCACCCTCCGTTAGAATGCATCCAGAAAACTCAAAAGTTGAGTGGAAAGGTAAGCAAAAAATAATTGTGTTTTCTTTCTTCTTTTACTTCAGTTCTCCTATTCCGCCATGGTTCCGGTGGCCCAATATCTGCACACAGATTGTGGCCAGTATATATATATATATATATATATATATATATATATATATATATATATATATATATATATATATATTGATGGTGGGTTGCTGAACATCCGTCGTTTCGGTGCGAGAACCGTATTCTGTGAGACAACTATCCGTTTGTTGCTGTTTGCTGACGACTGTACGTTGTTTGCACACTGCGGATTAGTTGCAACACATGACTAATGCTCTGGATTCGACAGCGGCCAAATCCGGGCTCACCATCAACACAAGCGAAATTGTCTGCCTCTTTCAGCCTTCACCGGAGGTGCAATCTTCAATATTGCCGCAAATCGGCATTGTTGATGACGAAGTATTGGAAACCACCTCCTGCTTCTGCTACCTTCGGAGTGTGATGTCGACTGACCAGCAGCTACACAGTGAGCTTCGTATCCGCGTCTCTAAAGCAGCGGCGGCATTCAGGAAGCTTGAGTACTGAGTGTGGAACAACCATCAGATTACGGTTGGCACAAAGCTGATGGTGCAAAAATCCACGGTATTGTCCGTCCTTCCATACGGCAGAGAAACGTGGACGATGTATAGGCGGGAGGTACGGTATCTCGAACGCTTCCATCAACAGTGTTTGCGACGGATCCTGCACATTGGTTAGGGAGACAGATTTGTGGACACGGAAGTGTTGCCTAGAAATGGAATGTATGCAGCGGACTGCATCCTTTTGATGAGACACCTGAGGTGGCTCAGTCACGTGTGGCGTATCAATTGGATGCGCATACCGAAGCAGCTAGTATACGGTCAACTGCGTTTGGGGAAGCGGCATGTGGGGAAATTAAATTTACCCTACCAGGACGTGATCAAAGTGAGCCTCTCCCGTTCTAATCTTGAATGAAATAAAAACGGTTGATCGGCGTGCATGGCACAATCTGATCACGAAGGCGGTTGCCGATGTGCAAGAGAACTCCCTCGTGCATGCAGAGAAGAGGCGGCAATTGTGGAAGCGCAGGCGACGACCATCGACCTCGAGCTCATGGTGCTGTAGCACATGTGGTCGCGAGTGCCTGAGTTAGGCCGGCCTAGTGAGCCATGAGTGTGGCCACTCGGGACCACGTTCGAAACGAAGACAGGTCCTGAGGAGAGCGTAGGCAGAACCGGCGCCTTGTTTGTAAGTACGCTGCATTCGATATACTAACCGCGTGCTTGCATGCTGTGTCTCTTTATTTCAGGTGGTGAATTTGCTATATTGCCTCCTTAATGTCTACCTTAACTATTTTCTATTAACTTGCACACGTCGCTCAAGTTAATTATACTTAATTTCCATGACAATTTCACGTTTGTTGCATTCTCTTAAAATATATTTTTGGACGTCTTGTAACTATAGCGAGTATTCTGACAACCAAATTATTTCATATGCTCGTATGTTGCACCCATGCTGAGGCTGATGTTCCATTCATGATGCTTCCCCACCGCAGTTGGGTTAAACCAACTTACACTTAAACTAGGTCTTTTTAAGCTGGGTAAATTGCACACCACTTTTTTTGGTTTGTTCTGCCTCCCTGAATAATGTTCTATTAACTGGCCACGTTGCTTACACTAATTGCGCTTATCTTCGGTAAATTTGTTGCGCTTGTAGCATTTTAAGTAACTTGTGGACATTTCTTACTTATCACGGAGCCCGGAGAGCGATTCGAAAAGGCAGATCGGATTGCAGGGAAACTTTTATTGGTACAGTAAAAGATTCCCTCTTGTCTAGCTATAAAAAGCGACAATGTTGACTATCTAGCTAGGGGAACGGAGGATGTACAGCACACAGGATAGTCACGCGTTGCAACCGAAACCAGCGCCGAGCGAAAATGACGATGAGCAAACCAAGCATTTGAACTCAGCAATCAGTTGAACAAACCACACCGGCTGCCTAGATGTACAATGTAATAATTTTAGTTAGAATTTTACACAGGCAAACCGGGAAATCTCCAGACTACTACACCTTTGAAATGCATGTGCACAAGGTGCATCTTGTCTCTAACCCACTACCTTTTCCATGCTGGCTCCAGGAGACAGTTGGTCGTTGCTGGAGGGAACGGGGTGCGCGGTCCTTGTGGTCATGCTGGACTCCAAGAGTGGTTCCTTGCACTAAGTGTGGAGCGGACTAAGGTCCATCCATCGCCTTGTGTGCACTTATTTCCCCAAATACAGAGTGCTTGTGTTTGCCTGTGAAGGAGTGTGGGCCGGCTCCGTTGCTGAAACGTGGCTCCCATCCACATGCCTCCCGGTCTTATTCCTTCGGGTTTACACTGGATATATATGTGTACTTTGAGCTGTGGGTTGGTCCATCTGTAGTCGCAGGGGTCCTGTGGTTGGCCACATTAACAGACAAATCCGGAACCGGTTGCAGCCAAGCGTATATATATATATATATATATATATATATATATATATATATATATTCGGTTGGCGGCATTCGGTTCCGAATCTGCCTGTCACTGCGGCCTCCATAGGACAACCACAAGACACCTGCGCCTACAGAGAGACCATGGGTGACTTGCCTTGCACCACCCATGGCTCCATCCACACACTCCATATCCAGTGTAAACCCGAAGGAATAAGACCGGGAGGCATGCAGATGGGAGTCAAGTTGCATCAACGGAGCCGGCCCACACGCCTTAACAGGCAAACACACGCACGCTGCATTTGGAAAATAAGTACGCACAAGCAGGTGACTGGACCGTAATCCGGTCTACACTGAGTGCATGTAATCACTCTTCGAGCCTAGCACGGCCACAAGGACCGTGCACCACTTCCCCTCCAGCAATGGCCAACTGTATCTTGGAGTCAGTAAAATCGCAGCCACACCTGGGATGTCAAACAACAGCCAAACCACTGAAATGAGAATAACAGATAATGCATACGGAAATGCCGACATAACTCAACGTTAAATGCGCAGACGTAATAAAGTTGCTATCAATAAATTTGCGATAACTTTAATATTATATCATAACATATACAATTTAATTACGTCACAAAGGCGAATATGTGAACGAAGTTAACCAAAGTCAGCTGACGCTACGTGTGCAGGTTAATAGAAGATTATACAGGTAGACGTTAACATGAGCTAAGAAGAGCATTAGGACATGATAAAAAATTCACCACCTGAAATAAAGAGACACAGCATGCAAGCACGCGGTTAGTATATCGAATGCAGCGTACTTACAAACGACTCGCCGGTACTGCCTACGCTCTCCTCAGGACCTGTCTTCGTTTCGAACGTGGTCTCGAGTGGCCACACTCATGGCTCACTAGGCCGGCCTAACTCAGGCACTCGCGACCACATGTGCTACAGCACCATGAGCTCGAGGTCGATGGTCGTTGCCTGCGCTTCCACAATTGCCGCCTCTTCTCTGCATGCACGAGGGAGTTCTCTTGCACATCGGCAACCGCCTTCGTGATCAGATTGTGCCATGCACGCCGATCAACCGCTTTCGATTCCCATGGCCTGCAATCAAGATTAGAACGTGAGAGGCTCACTTTGCTCATGTCCTGGTAACAAAGCTCCGGTTTCTGCACATGCCGCTTCCCAAAACTCAGTAGATCGTCCAACAGCTGTTCCTGTATGCGCGTCGAATCGATACGCCACACATGACCGAGCTACCTCAGGTATATTAGCAAAAGTATGCCATGCCCTGCATACACTCCACTTCGGCGCAGCACCTCCGTGTCTGCAACTATATTTCACCAACGGATGTGCAGAATTCGTTGCAGACCCTGTTGATGAAACTGCTGGAGATATCTCACGTCGCCCCGATACATCGTCCACGTTTCGTTGCGGTATAGAAGAACGGACAGCACCATGCATTTGTAGACCATCAGCTTCGTGCCTACGGTAAGTTTGTGCTTCTTACACACGGTACTCAAGCTTTCTATATATATATATATATATATATATATATATATATATATATATATATATATATATATATACGGTTGGCTGTATCCGGTTTCGGATTTGCCTGTCACTGTGGCCAGCCACAGGACGCCTGCGCCTACAGAGGGACCATGGGTGGCTTGCGCTGCACCACCCACAGCTCCATCCACACACACCCATATCCAGTGTAAACCCGAAGGAATAAGACCGGGAGGCATGCGGATGGGAACCACGTTTCATCAACGGAGCCGGCTCACACTCCTTCACAGGCAAACACAAGCACGCTGTATTTGGGGAATCAAGCGCACACAAAGCGGTGGCTTGACCGAAGTCCGCTCCACACTGAGTGAATGGAACCGCTCTTTGAGCCTAGCACGGCCACAAGGACAGTGCACCTCATCCCCTCGAGCACCGACCAACTGTCTCCTGGATCCAATATGGACGAGGTAGTGGGTAATAGGCAGGTAGGCACTTTGTCAACATGCACATCAAGCGCAGCCAGACCGGGATATCAAGCAACAACCATGCACTTGAAACGACAAGCTGAAATAAAATAAATCCCATAATGCATAGAGATACGGTGGCATAACTTTTCGCTAAGTGACCATTTGAAGTAAGTTGGTTAGTAACGAATCCGCGATAAGTTAGAAATGTCCATGCGTTACTCAAAAAAGCTACAAGTATATATATATATATATATATATGCCCAGTGAGTCTGCGGATGTGTTTTGTAGTGACGAGATATTGACAGATCATTGGCCAACTGCTGCACTGGTACTGCCGTCGGCTCATGTCCTGTGCGTTTCCTCTCGTGGAGCTTTATCTGTCAGCTGAGTTTCACCCTTCATCTAACCAAGAAACAGAAAGTAACAACGTGAGCCGTTTGACTAATGGCACATTTTCCGCTGCCTTTCTCTAATGCGTTCCATTCGACTTTGGCTGAGGACACGAGCGTTCTCCTGTTTACATGTAGACGTCTTGGCAGTACATCATTCCAAAACCAAACCACGAATTATACAAATACTGCTAATGTCATACAGGATCGGCCGTCATGCATTGGTGGAAGAGCGTAAAGGCACACGTAATGTGCGTGCTCATGGTTCATTTGGATTATTCCCCTCTATCCGCTTTCCATCTTCTCGCAGCGTTGTCACTGTGCGCTCATTCGAACCTGATTTACCATCCCTACACAGTGATCCATCATCCGCTCATTTCACCTTGCAACCACCACGCTCGCCTGACCGATGTGCGCCGCTCGCAAAGCTGCAAAATTACGGAACGCTAATCAACCCACTGGGTCAGGCAACGACACCAAATTGAATAGCAGAAATGCGAAACCGAAGATGCTCCAAGCGAAAGACATTTACGGGCTAGGAGAATGTCATCGAGTAGTAAATGTCGGTCTGGCTTGCTCGCACTGTTTGGCATGTGCAAATGTGTCCCAACAACAGGAACGGGAGCGAAATAGCTCCCATGATGCATTTGGGATCTGCACTGCGTGCCCTATCATCCCCCACGTTAAGTGCTTGCTTATCCTAGCTCAGAAATGCGACCGGTTAATCGCAGAAGCAGAGCAGAGGATAAACGCTATGATTACTTCAATGGGAGGGAGCATGTATCACAGCAGCGTACCGGCTTCTAAGCAACGGAATGCTGAACAATCCGCTTTCCATGCACCGCAATCAGCCACGTCTCCATCTCCGTTGTCTTCTCCAACTTTGGTAGAACGCCGCAAGAAGACAGACCGTACCTACGAGAGCCGAACAGTACTCACGGCAACGAAAATCAGACACCACTCGAAAGGTATGGTTAAGTAAATTCCATTAGACCTGACATCTAGCATCAACAACGATAAAGCAGCCGAACACCAACCCTCGGTACCTGTAGTCCAAATATCTCTTGTCGTGACTAAGCCTCCCAGAACATTAGTTACCTATGCAGAGATTGCTGCAAAGTCCACCGAGAGTCCGCTGTTGCGGCCTCTTCCATCGTATACAGCGTTAACGCGAATAGATGGACAAACAGCAAACGATCGACACTTGTCAGCAGGTCAGGACAAACGAGTACCATACCTTGTAGATCAACGAAAAAGGGATCCAACACCAGTGCCCGGACTGTTGTATGCTCAAATGTCCCTGAATCTACCCCCATCACAATGCGGGATAAGTTATCAGACGACGAAGACCAATGGAACTCATTGTGTATGCAGATGAGTATAAAAGCCAAGCCCGTAAACTTGTTACGAATTACTCGTCATCCGAACTCGCCACACTATGGTGAACCCAGACTTATTCGAGTAACTCTAGAATCCTCCAACCGACGTAGAAAAATGTTTGCTCTCCGCAAGCGGGCTAAAACGCGGATGCTTTGGGATACGCATCTATCCTGATGTCTCTTGGAGCGCGCAGCAATCAAAAAGAAACACCGAAGAGGGGCACAGCAAAGCAAGACCAGCCTAAACACAGTCTTCATACATGGAGTGCCAGAACATCCTTCTAACCATGTTCAAGATGCCGGAAAGCACGATTTAGAACAGTGGCGGTTCATTCGCAAAACACTTTCTTTGGATGATGTTGTGGCACTATCGCTCACCAGGATACCTCTATCGAATTATAGAGGATGCGGCCCTAGAATCCTAAAACTTGTGGTTCAGTCAGAGCAACAAGCAAAGGTTGTTTTGGATCGATTGCGGAGAAATCGGAAAAATCTTCTTTCTGAAATTCTGTTAAAGGTCGCAAACACTTTGCACAGCTCAAATATTAAAGCAACTGAAGCAGCAAGCATAGCGACGAATGTACAGAAGCGTAGCTTGACGGCTGCTTTAATTGACTCTGACGTAGGTCTAAACGAAGGTTGGGACGCACTTTGGCTGAACCAATTTGCAAACGAGGTATCATTATTCCATCAAAAAAAACAAGTAACTGCCGACCTCCCATCGGTCGGCATTCTCCCACACATGACCGCTTCACCCCTCTTTTGGCTCCTAGAGACCGAGGAACTGGCCTGCTTGTATACGAATGCTCAGGGTTTTCTAACAAACTGGACGAAAGGAAAGATCGCCAAGCTTCCGGGTCGTATGATGTCATTGGTATCACCGAGACGTGGTTGCACACGGGAATGACGGGCGCTGAAGTTTCGCTACCGGGCATGTCGCTGATCCGGAACGACAGGCTCACAAAGAAAGGAGGGGTAATCCTGTATTACCGAAACGACTTAGAGTGTGAAGCCGTGGAGAATTCAGACTCGCAGTTCTCTGACTCTCTTTGGTGCCGGTTGCAGTTAAAAGGCAGGGAGGCTTGCCTTATTGTCTTGGTGTACCGCGCCCCTAACTCAACACCGGAAACCGACTACCACCTAGCGGCTGCTTTAAGATGCAGTTTACAACAAATCTACACTCATATTCTTATCATGGGTGATTTTTTACCTACATTGTTTAGGAACTCCCGTCACGATCGGAGAACAATTCAAAGCCGATCTACAAGATCTAGTAACAACTGTTCCTCTTTACAATCACATCACTTTGCCCACTCGGTTCAGAACTGATAACAGACCATCTGTGCTGGATCTTGTGCTTACCAACGAGGTGCATATGATTGATGTGTTGGTTTTAGACTGCCCGTTGTGTCGCAGTGATCACGCCGTGATCAGTTTCAACTTCGTCTGCTATGCAGAATATCTGAATGAGAACGATGCGACTGTGCGAACCATCACAAGCTGCGATCGATTAGCCCAACTCGTCAGCACCACAACTTGGTCGTTTCTCGAAGAACTCCCGGACCTCGCCTGGCTAGAGTTCGTCAAAAACTTCAGTCAGCTGAGTGCAGAGGCTTCAGAAATAAACTTTGATATAAGTGTAAATCAGTATCTTAGGTTACAAGCAGAACTCGAAAATGGATGACAGTACGCAACGCAGCATGGCGAGTGTACAGAGAAGCTCCAACACCAGAAACTTGGGACAACTACGTAGCCCAACGTAACCACTGCACTCAACTGTTAAGAGAAGACAAAGCCGCCTATCAGCAGAACATCGCAAAAACCTTCAGTGCTAACCACAAACTGCTGTACAAGCAAGTTAATAGCCTACGAAAGGTGAGGCAAGGATTTCCTCCACTCAGAACGGCTGCTGGCCCAACAAGAACAGCTGTGGAAGCAGGAAACGCGCTGCAGATGCAATACGCCGCACGTTTCAAAGAATCTTGCCACCAAGCCATCTACCAAGCTTTGTCTTCTCCTTACCAGCACTAACCCACAGCACTTTTACCACGGAGACTGTATTGCAAGTGCTGACATCTACGCAACACACAGCTCGCCGGGTGTCGACACCATTCGTCCAGAGGCACTGGAAGCAGCAGCAAGCCAACTGGCAGGACATTTAGCTCAGTTTCTCCTGCGCTGCTTAGACCAGAATCAAGTTTTCGCCATGTGGAAGCTTGGAATAAATAAGCCCGAGTTCACAAAGGTGTAAGCAGAACTGATCCCTCCAACTACCGCCCAGTAACCCTTCTTCCTATACTATCCAAGATCATGGAATCCATAGCTGGCGATGCACTGGTGTGCTAACCTGGGAAAACTGCAACATCATCACTCCTGAACTGCACGGTTTCCGTCGACAGCGGTCATATACAAAGAATTTACTAATTGCACGCAGTATTGGGACCGAGGCAGCTGACGCGGGAGAAGGTGTTGGTGTGATGTACCTTGAATTTTTTCAAGGCTTTCAATCGTCTAGACCATCGGATACTACTATCCAAGCTGCAGCATACGGGGATCGGCGACCCTCTTATAAGCTGGATCGCCAACTTTCTATTTCAACGGCAATTAGGGGTCAGAGTTCGGAGTTCTTTATCGGACCCCATACAAGTGGAGTGTGGTGTGCCGCAAGGTTCCGTTCTAGGTCCACGTTTGTTTTTTGGTGTTTATTAATGACCTTGCACACGGAATCGCTTCAAACATTCCTAATGTTTGCCGACGATATCAAGATCTGATGCAGGATCCAGGCGAACGCCGACCATCATGTGCTTCAGATTGACATCGATACGGTGTATCAATAGTCGATCCAAAACGTATTGCATTTCATCGTCAGTAAATGCAAGGTGCTTTCCATCCGACATCAAAGCAGCCACTCATACCGACTCGGAACGAATACACTACAACAATCAACTCTCGAACGTGACTTGGGTGTCCTAGTTCAAGATGACTTGGGTTGCTCTAGGCAATCCGAAGATCGGGAACCAACACGTCGGACTGTTGAGGCGGGCCTTTGGACAAATAAACAGCTCCATATTTTGACAAATGCTCAGTGTGTATGTTCGCCCCAATGTCGAATACGCAATTCAAGACTGGCATCCATGGCTGAAACATGACCTTAATGCACTGGAGCAGCCACAACGCGGGGCATCTAAGAACGTAATTGGAATGCGCAATCGGTCCTACCAGGAGAGGCTGCAACGACTAGGATTGTTCAGTGGAAGCTATCGCAGGCTACGATGCGACCTGATTATGACATACTTGATTCTGCGAGACCCACATCTTGTGTGCCGCCCTTTAGTGCAACACAGCATCAATACAAACCTGAGGGGCCACTCATTAAAACTCGCAGAACAATACAGTCGTCTGGAGTGCAGTAGAAATTGCTCTTCAATTCATGTCTGTCACCCGTGGCATGCTCTTCCAGAATCGGTCGTCTCTGCACCGACACTAACAGTATTTAAAAGGCGGTTGGACGATGCACTCATCCACTTACACTTCGTTACTTAATACTACGTCGCCATTCCACACCTGGATATACCATGGAATTATTTGTTGTTTACTATGGGTGCTGTGAATCTAAGAGGATCGCAGGACCACAGTGGAGCAAACGATAAGTCCACATTATCACCTTTAAAATTTTAACTATTTTACTATCCTTATCATTCTTATGTTATGTTGATATCTCTACCAACTATCCAACGGGACTTGTAAAGTAACGCTTCTTAACCCGTATGAAATCATTGTTCATTTTTCATCTGCTGCATACGGAGGGGCTGGTATGCGATAAGGTGCCAGCGCCCATACGTCACTACCTCTTCTTTTTCCTTCTGCATTCTCTTCACTCATTGACCTGCACGTCCAACCCTCAACCCAAGTCCTCACCCCAGCCATTACCCGATGCAATAGTATGCCACAGCCCAAACGGCTCGACATTGGACGCCGGGAAGTGCGTCCGCTTATGAACTGGAAACCGAGACGCACTGCACTGGCCAAAATGCCACTCGGTCACTGCTATATTAATATTGCCGCACTCAATGAGACTCGGCTGGTTGATCAAGGCAAGCTGCATGAGGCTTGTAGTGGCTACACATGCTACTGATTGGAAATCTTCACCACAGCAACACGGGGCCATGTGGTCACATTCGCTTTATTTTATCGTCTTACTGGCCACCTGACGAGTGAGCCAGCTGACATCAAGCTAAGATTGATGACTTTGATTACGCCTCGGATGTTGTAAGTGTGTAAAGTTTATTTGCATATATGGTCCTATCATGTACTATCTTGATGATGCGAAGGATTAGTTTTACGCACATTAATCCTTCGTGATACGGCCTTGGCCGAGGAGCGACCGGCTAATTTTATTAGGGGAATTAAATGCGCGCGCAGGACGTGATACAACTGCTTGGGCAGACGTAATCGGGCCGTATAGAATTGGCCCAGCCAATGAGAAAGGGGACCGGCTGCTCTTACTGTGCCCCGCTCAAGAACTGACAATCACTAATACACTGTTTGCACTGGGTGCGAGTGAGATAGCTACTTGAAAGTACCCACGGAGTGGTCATGTTCACCTGCTCGACTATGTCATCGCACTTCAGCGTGACAAGCTTGAAGTGCGAATAACACGCGTGCTGCGTGAAGCTGAGTCTGGAACGGATCACAGATTTATGGGCATCAAAGTGTACATATACTTTCGTAAACCTATTTAGTACCCCCTACCGCGAATCAGTGAAACTTTTGTGCCGTTACCTAGGTATGATTGGGAAGAGGTTGGAACTAGAAAATGCGATGACTGCCCGTCTTGATGATTTCGACCTCATCGCCTCAGTCAGCCACCTGTGACAACACATCAAAGGATAGGTGACCGGTGAGGCCTAGAAAACGTTCGGGCGCACAAACCGTTGATAGCCCGATTAGTTTGATAACAACTGTGCGATAAATGGCGCACTGGTGTCAGAAAAGAATGCCACACTTGCTGCGCATGAAGCGGACTTGACTACTCAGAGAAGAGTAAGTTACAAAAATTGTGTAAAATTTCGACTCTAGAGTTCCATAGCATCAAAAATACATGCTGGGCGGAGAAGGTGAAGCAGTTGGAATGCTAAGCCGAACGTGACTTACATAAGTTCTATGGCTCATTGAAAGCAATGTAGTGACCCACGTTGTAGCCGTGAAGTACGCTGCTAGACGCTAACTTGCATGCTGCCTGCATGCTACCTACAGACATTACTAAGATGGCAAAGGAACTTCGAGTATCCCCTAAACAACCGTTCAAAGACTGACTGTGATAGGTTGCAAGTAGTGCAACAGCAACATATGAAAGCAGTCTTGATGACACTTTGAAGCTGTATGAGACGCAGAGAGTAATCGTTTTGTAGGTCACGACGTGCTGGCCGCACATCTGCAAAATCCTTGTTCTTATCTAATCTACTATGTCCCGTTTTATCGCACATCACTGGAGTTGCAGTTCTTCTTCTCTAATTACAGATTACAATCTTTCGACATCACTCTTTCGAGCACGCTACCAGTGCATTCCACGTTATCCGGAATTGTTACTTCCGGGCAGTGTTCAATTGCTACCCACACGCCAAAGGTTGTGTAGTTCCAATAGTCGAACCCAGTGTTTGGCCTTACTCGATAGAGCATTCCAACGGCGTTCGTACAAGCTCTTACTCTACCAGTATTGTGGGGAGCACAAGCAGGGTAATTTACATTTTTCCGCAGCGAACTTTACTCAGTCTCTTGGTATGTCCATCCTGGCGTGATCCAGACACTGGGTCATAAAACTCCGCATATCAAACCCTCAGGTTAGCTGTCTCACTGGCACACTGACGCAGTCGATCATCACACCAGACGGCGCATAAGAATTACACCTTACTGTTACACCAGGTCGACGCGAACGGTGTGAGCTCGTCGTTTACGCAAACAAGCTGATCGTCAATGGTGACTCAGTCTACTGGGTCGTAACATTCACTAGGCGAGTGCGAGGCCCATTGTGCCTCAGTCTAGAAACTTATGTGACTCATGCACCAAACTTGTAGACTTTGGCATTCCGTTAAAGCTGTTGTAAAATTGTCCATGCGCAATGCAGCATGCTGGAACCTAGCGAGGCGAGAATGTATAAGAGTAGACCAGATTCTCTCCGGTTCTGTGTGGATTGCAGGTCTATCCCACTGATGAAAATCGTGCTCTTCTCATATCGGAAGCACGACCAACTACTAACCAAGATTCAGAAAATGGTGGTTGCCAAAACCGCCGCATTTAGAGTAAGCAGTATCATCAACCTCATCACATCAGCCATTTTAACTTATGCTTCGCTGCCATAAAACTACGGCGATTTAAGGAAAAAAATGAGGAAGGAGAGGGGACCTAACATGAAATCATAAGGCACTAAGGAAACCTTTAGGGTCAAGGCGCCTTTACCTTGTCAACAACATACCGTCACAACCAGATGACTATCGTGCAAAAATAAGACGACAACTGCGAGACTGCTTGCTTACAGCTATCACTACCCAGCGTCATAGCGAGCCAGTGGGATAAGCATAGCAGATTATGCAACCCATGCCTACCCAGTAAGCAATGTTCTAAGTCTGAAGAGGGTGGCCGTCAGTACTGTTAGCAAAACGACACAAATAGCCCAGAAATTCAACCGCTGTTTCAATACCACAAGTGGCTTACGTTCAAGTAATGCTGTTCTCAGTTCGATCGGGGTAATTATACGCAAGGCTTTGACCAATCCCCAGTCTGATTGCATTCCGGTATGACTGAAGTTGGGTAGCGGTTGTTGCCATGAATCGCCAACATTTAATATCAGCAGCAACCCTACTGGGACAGTTAAAGTCAAACTTACATGAGTATATCACTTATATCCCGTTATACAGCCATGTCATTTCTCCCAGAAGATTCCGGGTACAAAAAACCCATCCATAGTTAATCTTCTGCACACAATTGAAGGGCTCATGGTTGACAAGTTATTGCTTGAGCGTCCATTAGGTCTCAGCGACCATGTAGTCATAGCATTTAATTATGTACGCTACGCAGCGTATCAAGCTGAACGTTCGGAATTAACTCGTATAGTCACACGCTGCCACAACCTAAAAGAACTCATCTAGATACCAGTTGTATCCTTAAAAAGCAGCAGACCAGAGCAGCACCGGAACGTACATTTGGAGAAAACTGTCCGCACACACGTGGAGGACAATTACATCGATAGCCGTTCGAATTGTAACAAATCAAATGAAAGAGCACATGATAGGCCAACTAGTGCTAACTATAAGTGTGAGTAGGATAAGCGAATTGATGGCAAAAATAAAGCAAGGTATTTGAACACGACACTGTTCCCTCCTCAGTTCGTAAAAGTATAAGCACTACATGTCCATGAATGATCTAATTTAATGTCAGCACCCCGAAGAATTGTCACTTGGTGTTTATCCGTTAAAGAGTATCGGTATACAGGGCGGCGTATCCGACCGGAACGTCGTAAGTATGTATTAGTTTGTACCAAGCGCTGTGTTGTAAGTGTGTCCATCTCTCCAAAAGCACGTTGGGAGAGCGCTGTATGCAGCCGCCTTGCATTCATCTTCGTGCCATCAGTCAACTTGTAACTTCCTGGCGTGCACACAGATTCCACACGGGTCGGAGGTCTGAACGAATTACGTCGTTTCCAGGAATAGGGTAGTCCCAAACGAAAAAATGTTCCTGTAGCATACGTTCTCCCAAGGCGTCTATATTTAGCCCGGTAAACAGCCCGTCTTTCGTATTCCCTATGATCGGCTGTTTATTCTGATGTAATTTATTCTGATGTATTTAGTCGAGTTCGAATTGTTCGCCCTCACATTAGCTCCGAGGAGGTCGTTGTCGTAGCAGGATGTGGAGTGGTTCTGTATACCTCTAGTGCAGACACCAGCGCATCATCCGAGGATTCTCCCGAAAGAAGAAGAACTTGTAGAGATTTGTTCAAAGTACGATTAAATTGTTCGACAAGTCCATTCGCTGCAGGATTATAAGGTACAGTCCCCGTGTGTCTGATACCATTGCGCCTTAGGAATTCAGCACACTCATTACTTCGAAATTGTGGGCCGTTGGCAGTGACTATTTCTTCTGACAAACCGTACCTTGCGAACAAACAATGGAGCCACTTTATGCTGACGACTGCAGTTTCGTCCCCGCATAGAATAGCCGCCGGCCATTTGTTCTAAAACAATTAGCCACTAACCCGTTTCCCTTCTGCGGGGGTGCATTGGTAAAAGGGCCCAAAATATCGATGGCAATTTTCGCCCATGGCTTCATTGGGTACACGATAGGTTGGACTGGAGCATTCAGGGGCCTCGCCCTCTTATCGGATTGTTGACAGACGTAAACTTCCCGAATAACCGCCTCGATGGTGGAATTCAACTTCGGCCACCCATAGTATTGTCGTATCCGAGCTTTGGTTCGCACAATCTCTGGATGACCTTCGTTCGCACATGCAACCACCACAGGAATATGGGTTGCAGAGACCACAAACTGATCGCCTCTAGTAATGCACTTGCTCAGAGTAGAATGTTCGTGCCGTAGGGAATAGTATGGAAATAATTCAGGTTGAATCTTGCTACGACTGGGCCGTGAAGTGGGTATATACACCCGAAGCTTCAATAAGACAGGAACTTTGTCAGTGTGCTCTCACATCGGGTCAAATGTTATTGTACGTGTTCCGTCTGAGAGCTGCGATATCATTTTTACCTCTTCTAAGTCCACGTTTTCCTCTTCATTGGACAGCGGGTGACTCGAAGGACATCTGCAAGTTGGTTAAAGCACTCTGGCACCTATTTTATTTCATAATCGTAGTTTAATAAACGTGAGTATCAGAGATTCAAGCGTACCGGCTTTTGGCCTTTGTTACCGCGAATTAGTAGCGTTGTAAGAGCATAATGATCGGTGCACAAAGTGAATCGACCTCTGAATAAGTAACCGTGCGATTTCTCACATGCCCAGACGCATACGAAGGCCTCCTTCTCGCCGGTGGAATAATTTTTTCAGTATCAGACAAGGTACGCGATGCGGACGCAAGCCATTTTTCCACGCCATCGTGCGGCTGGGACAGAACTGCACCCAAGCCAACATCTGAAGCATCCGTTAAAACAAACTTTAAAGAGTACTCATTGAAGAACGCTACCTTGGGAGTAGATTCCTTAGAGATCTGATAGTGATAGAGTAAAAGATTTCTGCCACGCTGCTGGGTCACTACTAAGGCCCATTGGTAGCAATTCGTATTGATACAAACCATCTTGTATGAGGAAAGCAGTCAAATGTCGGCAACCTGGAGTCAGTAGCATGTTGTAGTATGCACTGCGAATATCCAGATTTGAGAAAAGTTTTGCGTTTGAAAGCCTAACCATCAACTCTTCGAGAGAAAGCAGTGGGAATTTGTCCACAATTATATATCAATAAGCGCTATAAGGTCGGTGCACATACGAATAAAGCCATCTTTCTTTTGAACGGCAACTAGTGGATGAAGCCATTCGGAGCACTATATGGGTTCTATCAAGTCTTCCGTGACCATATTTTTTAAAACTTGCAATAAAGCCTCTCGCTTGGCGAGAGGTACAGGCCTAGGTTTTGAACTACTGAAGGGATTGTAATCCGCGCTCAACCGAATGCGGTACATTACTTTTGGGGTTCTACCAATATCCGGAAGAAAGAGCTTTAGGTAACTGGACTGTAACGAATGAAGCTTGACGCTGGCAATGGTCATCCGGTTGACGCATGGTGACACGTTCAATAAGACCATGGCATTACTTCCAAATAGGGAGTTACTATTAATTTTAGAGGCGTACACTTCAATTATACGCTTCCTGCTGTTTATAAAAACATTGAAACTGTAACAAAAGCGAGTATGTGGACATCATCATTGGAGTAGGTGCTAAGAGTGTAAACGGAAGGATGTGCAGTTAAATGACAGAAATGCTGTTTGTAAGAACAATATGGCACAACTGCGATTGGTGACGCGGAATCTAGTTGCATATCTAGACAAATGGTTTTGTTTCTAACTTCAAAAAACGCAATGAGTATCTGGCGAAGGCGGTTTGGGTTCTTGAATTGGAGACGAAAGTGGATATTCTCATTCATTAACACCATATATGGATTGTGTAGTGGTGACCGGAGAAGCTTTGGAGTCATTTGCAGAATCAACTAAGGAAATGGCGCGGGAAAGACAAACCGGAAAAAAATGACCAGGTTTACCACAATTCCGGCAGATTCCACTCTTTGCAAGACATGACTTATCATTAGCACGATGTGTAGCATATCCTCAACGGTAACACTTAGTTCTAACTGAGGATCGCGGCAAAAAGCGTGTAGAACCCAAACGGCCAATTTCAGTAACTCTTGTGTTAGAGAGGAAAATTTTGTTTTGTTCCGCGACTGCGACCTTCGCGCGAGCCACGTCACAGGCCCTGTCCCATGTGAGATTTTCTACGTTCTCCATTCTGCGTCTCTGTGATCCGAAAATCCGCCAGGCCGGAGATCAGTTATTGTATTAGCAGAGTTCCTTACACTTTTTCTTGGAAATACTATTGTAGTCACACTTTCTAACAAAACAAACAAGACGGGAAATGAAAGCATCCACGCACTCACCAGATGCTTGTTTCACTTGCGAAAAATTGTCCTGAGTAGTATAAGTGTTCACTAGAATACCCCAATTGTTATCGAGGTCGATGGGACCTCTGTCAACGTGGGTTTCTCCCGCGGACTTAGAGCAGCAAATATATGTCGACTCTCTGAGCTGAGGTGCAATCTCAAAAAATTTAAAATCTCCTCCGTTTTCAGCGTCACGGATGGATTGAGAAGTAGTAGCACAGAAATTTACTCCGGAAAACTACTTTTCCAATCTTGCCAGCATTCTTCATTTGGGGTAACCGCAGAGTCAGTCCAGGACGGTGAAGAGGCAGTAGCATGCAAAGCCATCGGTAACACGCGACACCAATTTGTTGTGTCCCGAAAATGCAGCAGACCAGAGCAATGAACAATGATTTATAACGGATAAAAAAGCAGGTGCTTGACATGCCCGGTATTGTGTCCCGTAGGGTGTATAGGGTGACAAAAAAGTTAGCGAAGGGATAATGGAGTCGTCAGTTCAGGCGCTTACAGATGTAACTGCACTGTCGTATAAAGGGAGTTTGAAATGAGAATGTGCGCATACAAAGCAACAGGGGAGTGGTTATTGTTCACAACATAGGCAAGAAAAATAAAAAGGTAGCAAGGACAACGCTTACTCGTGTGCAACAATCTTGGGTCGACAGGATACAGAAATCCAGATTCTGTGGTAGTAGCGTTTACCAAATTTCGTGAAAGGCGTTTGGAATGACTCATTCTCGAGTAGGGTCATGGCACTATCCCCTGTCTGTTTTGCATTAGTGCCAGCATCTGGTGGTCATGAGCTATAGCACGTAGTGTAAATGTGACAGAGTATCGTCAATGCGTGTTTTGAAAAGGGATAGGGTGGGTGCATTAATTACATGTTCCGGGAGGGCGTTCCAAGGCTGTGTCACTCGAAGGGAGAAGTAGTTTCGCCGACATTCCAGGCGGCTGTACTGCGTGACTAACTTAAACTGGTGACCTCTTAGCGAGGTGTTTTGACTGAGTATTAGAAGGGAATGGCATGGGTGGTTGGGGTCTCTCAGGATTAGGTACACCATTATGAGATCGTCCCTTAGACGCCGATAACGTCCACTGTATATTTTGAGGGTCTTCAGCCTGAGTTGGTAGGGGAGGCTGGTCAAACCTCTGACGTTCTTCGTTGCCCTACTTTGTGCAGTATCGAGCGCGGCGAGATGGTGCTTGAGCCAGGGTTGCCACGCTTGCATAGCGTATTCCGCGTGCGGCCTCATGTACGAACTAAGCATTTTTGGAAAGATCGAAGGGTCAAACTTCCCGAAGGCTCTGCGAAGAAGGCTGAGGTACTGGTTCGCTTTCTTAGCTGCCTTTTCAGTCTGCCTCGAACAACCGAAGCCATCTTGAACTATCACACCGAGATCGCACTCGTGCGAAGCCCGCTGTAGAATGTGTGGTCCTAGGCAGTAGTTGTGAGTACTCTTGTGCCGTATACTGAGAACCTTGCACTTGGAGACGTTGAAATGCAGCATGTTCTCAATGGACCATGTGTACGCTTTGTCCAGGTCCTCCTGTAAGAATGTGTGATCCTCCACTGCAGCTATAGTGCGCCATACCCTTACGTTATCAGCAAATAGCAAACAGTTAGAAGATAGCACACTCGCGAGATCATTTATGAAGACCAGGAACAGGCGGGGTCCAAGTACAGAGCCCTGAGGTACGCCGCATTGAACTTCGATGGATTCTGACAGATTGCTTCTAACCCTCACATTCAGGTGACCTTGTAGGAGAAAGTCTCTTATCCAGTGCAGAACCGGATCACCGATTCCATATTTCTGGAGTTTGTGGAGGAGAATGCGATGGTCTATGCGGTCGAATGCCTTTGAGAAATGCAAGTAGGCCGCGTCGACTCCTACACCAGCGTCCACAGACTCCGTCCAGCTTGCACGCGTAATCAACAGATTGGTGGTACATGCTCGATTTTGGCGAAATCCATGTTGATCCAGAAAGAGAAATTTGTTGTTCTCCAGGTACCCCACCAAAGCCCCAGCTACAATGGACTCCATAACCTTGGAGATTACAGGCAGTAGTGTTATCGGGCGATAGTTTGCTGGTTCAGCACGGCTACCACTTTTGTAGAGCACCACCGGAACGTACGTATGGCGAACACTGTCCGCACACACAGGCAGTACGATTAAATCGATGAAGGTTCAAATGGCAACTATTCAAATGCAAAATCCCATGATAGGCCAGCGAGTGCGAATTAGTAGTGCGAGTAGGATAAGCCATTGGAGGGCAAAGACAAAGCAAAGTATTTGAACACAGTACCCACTTGGGAGTTTGCAATGAATAGGCCTCTTGACGACATCTGGTCCGAGTTCCTTGAAATACTCAGTGATATGGCCGACGGAGCATCGGAATCAACCCACTCTGTTCCGCAAACGTGCGGAAATTCTCAGATGTCTCACACGAAAATCTATGGCAAAAAGGAGGTTACATGGAGTGCCTACAATTTCGACTCCAACCAGCGATTTAGAGGTACTTCCTGACCTAGTGCAACCATTGTAATACATTGTCACTGAGGAAAAACGTACCTACTAAAAGTGCTTATCCAACAAGTTTCTGGCAAACAACGAACCACTGTACAAGCGGGTCAACACTATTCGCAAATTAAAGCATGGCATCGTCTTGATATCACCATAAGACGGCCGACTGTTCGATTTATGTCCGCTTCCGGATTGAAACCGGAGTTTGAAGTCGAAAAGGATTTTACATTGTTGACTGATATACTGAATGTTGTCTGAATTATCGGAAGTACAAGGCAGCGTTTAACAAAAGGGTTTGCCAGTAAATATCTTAGAGAATAAGTAGGTACTTTAAGTTTTGTGTGTGTCCGACTTCCGTCCGATATCGGAGTGTAATCGGGGTGGGAAACGACGACTTTAAAATGGGAGCTAAACGGGTTATGCAGATGAAAAATCTGCGCCTAGTGCTTTTTATCACATTGCTTCATTATGCTCCTGTCTGGGTAGCTCCAGTGCAGTGCATGAGTTATACCTCCAAAATGACGTTTCCTGGCATTGCAAAGGAATTCTATAGATTTTTATCATTAACCGCCGACTGAAAAATCGTTAAAAGACGACAACCAACAGGAATGGGGGTTAGGAATTGATGAAAAACTGCACTAAGAGGTGCTGCCAAGTTTTGGTTTGACTGTCCAATTTCCATCCGAAATTTGTTCCATCGTAGCTTCATCCGGACAGAAATCGGACGGCCACCGGATTGCAATTGGGCGGAAATAGGTCACTCAGCGGACCACTACTTTTCACAATAGACGTAGGGTACAAAGCGCTGACAAAGCAGCCAATACCCTGCTGCCACCATACGCCTAGATTTTCGAACTTACATCCTCTCCCTGTTACATATCCTCATCTACTTCAGCGACTCCAAGGTTTACGCATATACTTTTCAACCCAGCCACTTCGCTAAAAATGTGACTGTCATTGCTCGACAATAGCTCTCCGGGAGCCGACAACATTCAGCCGAAAGCACTGCAGGCTACGACAACTTAGCTACCTCAGCCCTATCGAGCTTCTTCCAAAGATGTTTCAATGAAAAGCCGCTCACCCCTATGTGGAAGCATAGTATTACGACGCAGAATTTTGCAGTTGGTAGCTGTCCAGACCATTCAAATTAGCGCTCAGCGGCTCTCCACCCTGTGGTATCAAAAGTTATGGAAGTTAAAGACGTCACTAGCCGGTGACCGTGTACAAACTTAGAGACCACATCCTTAAAACGTCTCTTGTGAGTGTGACTTAAGTGCACTGATAAAAACGTTCTCGAATGCTCAAAACCACAAGCAGAGAAGGCGTTGAGAACCGGTGATCAGCACTATGGCTTTCTTTCCAATGCATTCGGTCAGTTTGACTCCTATATCTTCCCACGCCCACGTGTGGTCGCCATCAAAGCGCGTAACCTTGGTAGAAACAAGACCTCGTTGCTCTCAAGACTCTTCAACAAACGGCAACTAAGAACGTGAAGGACATCACCTAGGTGCCGCATCAGCTTAGGTTGAACTCTCTAAGAATGTACTGCAATAGATATCGGTGCTTGTTGGGGTACCTTAGAATGGTTTACTATATCCTAAAAAACCCGAACCACATTTGGCGCCCGATGCTGGAAATGAATCACAAAACCAAAATAAGTGGTTATCCCTCGAGACGCTCAGTACGATATAGTCAGCTAGAATTCTGTAGAAATTTCTTCACGCCCCTAATGTGTCCGCCGTGGAAAGCTCTCCCAACTTATCTCGGCTGACCCCAATGTAACGATATTAAAAACACGACTTGACGGATTATTGTCCCATTCGTATCTCATTTTATAATTTGTTTTGGTCAAGGAGCTACAGTGCGTTTCCAGAATTCCAACCAGTGGACTGCTATTTTTATCATGTGAACATCTCGGCGTTTTTATGGATGTCTCAATACGAACATCACGATGAGTCCAACAAAGCGCCTTTTATCCTATCACTACGATATGTTTCCTAAATTCCTTTCATCCCATAGAACTTCTTCGGCATTGCCAGTTTACCACTAATACATCATTGTTCCATGACACAGATGTGAAACCGCAACTGCGCTGGAGACAATGGAATGCTTCCAGATTAAGGAATATACGGCAAACCGACGTTACTAAATTTGCTGCACCTCTAAGTTGAAGGCGTGTGGTTGGCATAACAGGTGCCATTTCAGTCGAAGTGATCCATTGTGTTATCACTGAACAAGGGCACAAAAACAAGCAATGTACCAACAATTATCATGGCACCAACCTACTGAGTTACGTTGGGAATGGGATCGCATGAATCCTGCACAACCGCTTAACCACTCAGGTCCTTGAACCGTACATGGCTAAAGAACAGTGCGGATTCCGTTCGGGCCGAGGCAAATTAAATATGGTGTTCGCTTCTCGTCAAACACAGAAGAGATGCAGAGAGCGACACTAGCCATTGTACTCGCTGTTTGTTGACTTCACCAAGGCATCTGACAAGGTAAAATTCCAGACACTGTGGTTGGTGTTGGATAAGTTTGATTGTCCAAGTAAGCTTGTGAACGGTACGCCAGAGTGCAGCTGAGTGGACAAACCTCGGATGGTTTTGCAGTTGTCTTTGTTGTGAAGGAAGGCTGTATCTTCGCCACTGCACTGTTTAATATTTATCCCACTGTTATGATGTCTACTGCTTTCAATGCTTATCTTTACGTTGTCCGTGTGGAGCACCGTGTTGTTTTTTGGATGAACATCCATTGTTTCGGGAATAAACAGTGTGTGAGGTAGTCATAGGTATGTTGTTGGTTGCCAGCGCCTGCGCGTAAAACGGAACAGAATAAAGTCCATGCACAACAGCAGTGTCGAGGATGTCAGATTCACAATAGAAATGGAGAAGGAGAACAAATTGGATGCATTGGTCACCAGGAATACCGACGGATCACTGAAAACGTGCGTTTATCGGCAGAAAACGAATACAGCTCAGATATTGGACAACCGCAGCACCCATCCGGTGAATCACAACAAGCTGCATTCAGATCCTGTTCAATAGTGGAGACACATTGCAACACAACCGAACTGCGAAAACAAGAAGCATATCATCGGTATCGTATGTTTTGAAACAACAGTTATTCAAGAAAATTCATGAAAAGAAGCCTGAAGAAACGATCGCCTCAGTAACACAGCCACCTGAGCAAGCAAACAAACAAATAGTGGTCACTTACATCAAGAAAGTCCCCGAACTAACCGAAAAATTGCTGCAGTCACACGAAATCTCTGTGACGCACAAAGCTAGTGCCACCCTAAGGAAATTGATCTCAAGACCCAAGGAAAATGTCAGACAACTAGGTCAGAACACTGTCATCCAGCAGATGAAATGCAGCAACTGTGACAAAAACTACGCAGGACAAACTAGAAAAAAGTTTTGTCCACTAAACACGATCCCAACTCACTGGTTTCTGCGTATCAAGTGCAAGAGGGTAACTATTTCACTCGTGGCGAATGAGAGCACAAAACAGGCGAGGGAATTTTCGGAAGCATGATACTTTGCAGCGTATTTAATCAATCAACACATTGAACTTAACACAGTATACGTAACGCTGCTGGTGAAGTGTCGCCAGTTCGATGGACTGAATCCGGTTTAGTATGACATTAGGCAAGCAGGTTTGGCGACAGGATGGTTCACAGCAAAAAAACAGAAAAATGGTCACGAAAGACAAATCGGTGGGGTGGGGATCAAGTTTGTAGGTCATCTGCCCATCGAATAAGCAGAACGCGGATCGAGGTCACCATTAACAGGATCGCCCGTCTACACTGCTAACTAAGATGACATAAAAACGCACGTACGCTCAGCGCAATCTCACCAGACTTCCGTACACTGTGTAACAACACAATGACCATAGCCCTTTGAGTGGGGATGAAACCTTTCAGACAATATTGCTAAACTCAGCGAACAGTTTAACTGCCAAATGAAAAACCTGACCAACAGTTTTCGTTTCAGAATGAGTTGCATGCTCTGTGGATCGTCGCTAAGTAAGGTGACATCCATAGTAGAATCTAATCTAATTACTCACCCAGTATAAGCTCTAAGTAAACATTTTGGTCGCCTTCTGGAGCTCTCAATGGAATGTCTTCCACTGTAATATTGAAAATAAACGGGGATATAGAGCACTCCTGTCTTGCACCGCAATCGATAGCGAAAGGCGAGGAGAGCGCGTCGTCAGAGGCAGTTGGCAGTGTTGCTAAGCATAAAGAATTATCCAGTGCTGTTCACATATAACAGTTGAGAGAATATTTAGATTACTATGATTCTGATTGGCCTCCTGCAGTTCACTTGTAAACATTTGATCACTTGTGCATACTCGCTTACCCACCATAAGTATTGCGTTTTTGACTGATGAGATTAATCAAAAGAATGATATAAAACAATATTTTTCTTCTTTCCTTGCTCATGAAGTAACAAGGGTAATCGAACCGTATAGTCACATGATTGCTATGATCTAAGTGGGTGCGCGCATCTAGCCCAACAACCATGACCTTGCTGACGAACACTAGGTACAGCATCGACAGTTATTTGCTGTTCCGAACCTGGTGGTAGTAGATACTTGATTGTAAAGCAATGTGCTGGCGATTAGCTTTTACATATGGGCTTTGCATGTTTGCTAAGGTTTGCCTTCGTTTACAGATCATAGATGTTGAAATCTCCTGTAATGAAGATATACGTGTGTTTCTGATACATTACATTATGCAAAGCCGATATTAGTCTGCGGCCCATTTCCATAGTGAGTTTGGGAGGACTTTAACTTGCAGAAGCCATATGTTGTCGTACTTCAGCCATACCGTACATCAAAGGGAATTAGTGAAAAGAATTCGGGAGTCGTTAATGAATTCACATCAAAGATTTGTTTGGGAATAATTGAGCATTCCCCTCCCTTTACTGTTCTTCAGTTTCAGGCCGGCCTGTGGCCTTAAGGATCCCAAGTCTGCCTGTATAGGGGTTGGTCGGCTGGTGGTGGTTGCGCAGCAGAGAAGCGTCGGTATAGCGTAACGGCTTATTGCTTATCCTTTTTATTTTCTTATGCACTTCCGGACATTCGACTTACCGGTAATCTCACACCTCATCATTGCTCATATGCTGGCCACCTGCGAGATAGTTCCAGAGTAAACATCGAATCACCCTACACACCCATCATGGACAGATGCTAACGTTTGATGACCTTGCACTTATAAATAAATAAATTATGCTAGATGAAACGAGACGCACTTTCCACGCACCACTTGAAGTGACACACTGAACTCTAACAGGGTTTGCTTGTACATAAAAACGGTCGTCGCGATTAGCTCCCCATTTGCTATAAGTGCTACATTAATCATTCGCTTGTTCAATCGACCCAAAGAAACTTTTGTGTCAAAAGCGAGACCTTGCCTGAAACTATACCAACCGGTTGTTTTCAAACCTCTTTGAAATCATGAGTTCTCGAATGGTATCCAGCATTTTGCAAGGTACTGAATGTGAGCCTTGTTTGGCGTTTAAGCCAGAGACATTGCTGCCTTCGTTTCGGTTAATCAAAGGAGTCAGAAGATTGATTGGAGCCTAACCGAACGGTACCAGTGTGTTAACCGGGCAGAGTAGTCGAATTTGTCATGTGAGAATAGTGACGCAAATTATTTGGCTTGTGTTCAATCGGACAATTACTTCGCTTCTGTGGTCCAGTCCGTGGGTTCAGATAGGTTGTTATCATCAGCTCCTGCAAGCGAGCGTGTCTGATAATGAGCTAGAGCCAAAGATGGATTTAGGGTTCCCGTTGTGTGATTGGATTTCGACACGCAATCTCTGTTCGGACCTCGGTGCACTCTGAAGAAGACCTCGGTTCAATTTGAAGAAGACCTCGATCAAGTGCTCAGTTGTCTGCAACGACTTCGACGGGTACCGCTCCAGCCGAACTTAATAGCCTGGACTGTAATATTGAGGATGTACGCAAGCTTCTAGCAACTATTGACGGGACGAAGCCTGCTGGGCCAGATAATATACACCCACTGATCCTCAAGTCCCTATCGGCCATACTCGCATCTTCGATAACTGAGCTGCTCAACAGGTCACTATCCACTGGACTATTACCGGGCGAATGGAAATGCTCAGTCGGAAAGCCAATACCGAAAGGTGGTAACTCAAGCAAAGTAGATAACTACCAGCCGATCTGCCTGACCGCTGTTTTGGCAAATACGCCCAAAAAAGTCGTGAAGAAGAGCCTTCTGCAGTTTCCCGAGTCGAAAAATCTGTTGAACTCCGCACAGTATGGTTTCACGAAAGGTCGCTCGTGCATCACCAACCTACTGTTGACGAGGCACGAATGGTTACAAGCTCTGAACCAAGGTCATTCGGTCGATGTCATTTACATTGACTTCAGTAAGGCTTTTGACAAGGTGAATCTTGCAGCGCTCCTCGACAGGCTGAGGATGTGCGGTGTTGGTGGTTCGCTGCACCAATGGATCAGGAATTTCCTTGTTGATCGAAAGTGGAGGGTCCAGCTTGACAGCCATTTAACCGACTGGTATCCATCAAGCAGCGGTGTGCCCCAAGGCACTGTATTGAGGCTGATTTTGTTTCTGATCCATGTAAACGATGTGTCTCAGCTACTCCAATCACCTTGTGCGTTGTTCGCAGAGGACTTGAAGGTGTGGAGAGTAATCCGAACACCCAATGATGGCGATTTGCTTCAGCAGGATCTCGACCACCTCTCCACGTGGTCTGCAGAGATCAACCTTCCGATCAACCCGGTCAAGTCGCAATTCATGAGACTGGGTAATTGTGAGCACAGCCGAACCTACACAGTGGCTGGTCAACCGTTGCATCCCGCGCCTTTCGTGCGCGACCTCAGTGTGCTCTCACGCTGTACCAAAACAGCCTTCGGATGCTTTGGGTGCTCAGGCGCAGCTTCAGCACTTGGTCCGAAGAGGTTTCCACTCGCCTCTTTGTCTCAATCATGCGACCAATGCTAGAGTACGGCACTCCCGCGTATTGTCCCATCACCCGAGGCGAGGTAGAAAAGCTTGAGCGTGTGCAGCATGTAGACACCAGGTTGATTCCCAACTTACGAGGTATGCCATATGAAGACCGATGTAAGAAACTAGGGCTGTACACCCTAGCTTATTGTTGAATCAGGGTTGACCTCATCATGACGCACCGGATGTTGCATCTGAGTGATTACCCCAACTTGAGACAACTGTTTCATCTGCGCACACCAAGCAGCACGCGAGGACACCGGTATAAATTTGTCGTACCGGATTTGAAGCGGGTCGCTCACCAACTCTGTTTCGAACGCAGAGTGGCGAATGTCTGGAACGACCTGCCGCAGCATATAGTAGAGGCAAACTCAATGTCCGAATTTAAGAAACTCCTAGACAAACACTTCGCGGAGGCAAAATATAGAGGGCGGAACGATAAATAAGTCGTATATATCCAAGAGCGATGAATGATGCAGCTGCACATAGCAAGCTCTACTCGCTGCTTCGAAGCAGTATTCAGTATTACGGTCACAAGTACCGGATCCAAATTAGAGTCTCAGCATTGAATGTAGCGACACCAAACTACTTCCATTTTGGATATAGTCCTTGTGATCGTAATGACCAAGGTCTTATTCAAAGTTAACTAAAGTTTGAATAGAGGTGGCATGTCAAAATCCAACCACACAGCAGGTTCTCCAACTCCAGCTTTGAATTCTTTACCGCTGTGGCAGACATTGCTCACCGATCTGAGACCCATAGTGAGCAAGGTATCAGCATTAACCACTAGGCGCCGAATTCCACCCCAGCTCAGGCTATCTCCAACTGCTGAGTCCAAACAAAGACGAAACCGGTCATTGGGTGTCAGTGTTGAGAGGCGAAACACCGAACCACTTATAAGCTAGAGTCATGCTTATTTTGAAAAAGCAAAGGTGTTTCGAGGATAAGCGTGGTGTCTTGGATACGCGGTGTCGACATGCGACCAAACATACAGATGTTTGTCCGAGACCAATATTTATCACACAGTCGCCATTTACAAAACTTCGCGGTAACTAGAGTACAAGGGAAATATGGAATCCTCTTGAAATAAGGGAAGCTGAGGTTAGGAGTTTTTCCAACAAATGTATCTGTTAGTCTTTGGATACGTACCGACATGCTTGGGAAAATGTGGGGATGTATGGTTTTAAATTTACTCAACACTGACTACTAGCGAAGTCCAGATGCTTCTTATGAAATGCCTCTGGAGAACTGTCAAGTACATGTCGAAACGGCGATGCGTTGATCAAATTACTCTGGCTTCATTATAACAGATTTTTGAACACTGAGTCGAATAACTCTGTCAACATACCCCCTATTACGTCACTGAAACACAAAGTATGAATAACGGCTGACTAAAAGTCAACCACATTTAGCTCTCATCTGAATACTGTTTAATGGTAGGACTTAACATTTGAGCTTGTTATCAGATACGCTGGATTTCAGGGGGTGATGCTAACAACCTATCGGATAAGGAACACTTTGCCGGCTACGGAATTGCGATCCATCTTCGCCACGAACCAGCTAATTCCTGTGTGTAACAAGCACAGACTGTCGAATCTGACCTCTTCTTATCTATCGATTTGAGTGTAATTGTGGGGCAACATATATTGGTCGAACGGCTCATCGATTGTCAAGACGCATTAAGGAACATAGCACTAAAGGGTTGATAAACGGAGGCACCGGCGTTCTTACAAGCGGTATTTATCTCACCTGTTCTAATCAGGTCACCAGATTAAGCTCCCGATTTATCAGGCTCAAACGACCCAAATCGTAAGGTTCTCGGTTAAGGATGCTCGCCACTCTAGAGGCCATTGCGATCCGCATATTCCAACCCCCACTGTGCTCGCAAAAAGTTTGTGCAATATCTGTATCTGCCCTGGCAGAGTAGCCATCAGTCTAACCGCCATCCTGATGTCGTATCAGACATTGTGATTACTTAACCCTCAAGAGCTCTGTGTGAATGAGACAGCGGCAAACCATTCATTGTCTAACCATTGACCGGGTCATTTCAAAACAAACCTCCGAACCAATCACTATCCATCTCTTTATAGTTTAAGCTTGCATGATTGCGCCGGCGCGTAGATGCGTCATTGAAAACAATTGTTTGTCTTAGACTGGTGTTCTTGATGGATCGCTAAGAATGTACCATATATTGAAACGTCGATTCAAGTAACGAATATTTTGTTAAACGCAACCTCATTTATACTCACATTCGCCGCGCGGAGGGTGAGAGTGGACGGTTGCAATGGTATATTGGACGGGATAGGCGGTCACCCTGAAGTATTATTATGTGAGTCGTCTCACCAACTGTCGGATAAGCGCTATTTTCATGTTGCAGCAACTAATTGCACAGAAAGTGCTTTATTCCATTTGATAGTCCCGGAAAGTATTGTGTCTAGCTCTTCACATTTTTGTTTCATTTCCTGCGCCACTTGCAGTTCAGAACTGGGCAGAGAACAATAGTGTCACGGGGATAGCAGCTCGATTACGGTAAACACCGCGCCCGGCGTTTCTTATGCCATAGCTAGTTTACGGTAGGGTGAGTAGTAGGACAGGTGCGGAAACTGTGTTCGGAACTTCAGGTGTCATCTCTCTTCTACCATGTTTGGTGTCCGATAGGGTGTTCAAAATGCCACAATGCTCATCAAGGGTATTGTATACATAGTGGCAAATAAAGATGTCTTCTAGTTTACCGCTAAATTGACAGGGAGTAACATCGAACAACTAAAATTTTCATTGGCCCTAATCTATTTCCACTAGAATCAAAACCCGATTCTGATTGTATGAACAAAATATAGGAGCGTCGTAAATAAATTGGAGAGACCAATATGTCAAGTGCAAGGTTATGACCGTCGTACGTAGTTCCTCAGAAAGCGCAATTGTAGCTAATCATGAAGGAGACAGCGGGGGTAGTCAATTCATATCAAGAATACGTTTCATGCACCCGTGACGGGTGAAATATGTACAAAGTGTCTAAAAAGCAAGTTCATGTACAGGGACTGTGGGATTATATGGGTACAGTGTGGTCGCTTAATCATACCCATGACTCGCATTATATTATCCACTAAAATCTGCGACCTTGGGCCCCAGCAATGGCAAAATGGAACCGAAGCAGTTCATGTTGGTGACATACAGCGTAACTACTGTATTCCCTTCATTTTGTTTCTACTTATAAAACATAAGTAGCTCGCCAACCTTCATAATTCCAATGCCCATGTATACCCGCTCCTACGAATGATAGCTGGTTGCCAAACCGAATCTATTTGGTCATAATAACCAAACATTTCTGTCTAACCTGCTTCTCTATGCACCACTGTGTTCCGACAACTTAGCGCTTTGAATCTGCCAGATGAGTTGACAGTGAAGCTTGAAATATTGTCACAATATCATTTTATCAACGCAAAAGTAAGCCACTCTTTAGTGGGAACTCTGTGTTGATTCACCGAATTCTCGGGAGTCTAAGTTACAACACATTTCACAATGACAAAATAGATTGAGCTGAATTTACTAGACGCTGTGATGTTCTGGATTTGAAGCAGAGATGTTGTACTATTAACATCAATTCAAACTTTGCATGAGTGAACCGTGCTGCTGTCTTAGCTGTTTCAGCTGTAACCCATCCCCAGGAGTTACGCAATACCTTCATTCATACACTGAGCTGGAAACATTCCCAATGATTTCCACACTGATGCATTTCAGCACGCTTTGTTCTACCGCATTCAGCTCCGTCTGGTTCCAATTTTAATGCCCGTTGAATTGTTTGTCAGGCTACATTTTGCCGGTCTCGTGCGTTACAGCACTAATTCGCGAGTGCGCTGTAATTTTGTCTGTAAGTGAGGATGTGGATCTACGGGTTACTTATCAAAAGTTATTCCACTCATCATCCTGGGTTTTCACTGCCTGGAAAGTGTCTTTATTTCCTGAAATCGCCTTGCCACTTGTGTCGGTATACTGCAAAATACCACTCAGTAGCGGACAGATTTATGCGAAAAAGTACCACAATCATGTGACCGATTCGGTCGTTTTGTCGTGTTTGTCCGTGCACGCTTGCGGTGAAAAGAAGCTCCAAACATGCACTCAAAAATCTCGAACTAATCCCTCAAGCGTGCAGTGAAACTTTTGCACAACAAAACCATCTATACCATAAAAGTCTCTCAGCTATTAAATTACCCGCCTCCAGCAAATTGCATGTAAACGGACCTTCCATCTAAGGATATTATTTGATGGTAAATGTTTGGTTATTTTACTACACAGACCCGACGAATCTGCAGTCGATAAATGTGGCACTTGATACTGCTATTGATTGGGTAGTCCTAGTGCGCCAGATCCTGGTGAGCTGTCAGCGGGTTTTCTCTGAAAGGAATTAGACAACCTTGAAAAGGAAAGTTCAAGTAGTGGAAGCCTAATTCTAGAAAGCATTGGTTTGCGTGTCAGATCAAGATGTAATGCTCCTTTCATGATCAAGCCTATGTAGGTATGCTTCCCATTGTCTAGAGTAAAATACTAACTTATTTTGTTATGATCTACCTCAGACTGCTCGATCCCGGTCGAAATGAATTCATTCCCTGCCTACGCAGAACCTCAGCCGAGAACCAGGAGTCAAAGCTCGGGTCAAAGACATGTCGCTGAACCACCTACCGAAAAGCATACAAGTAGTGTGAAAACTAGTGAATATTTATTGGTCTAGCCAGCAATGTTCGCATTTCAGAACATCCGTCAGCCGCCCTAGGGTGGTAGGTACTTGCTTCGTGTAGAAGTGAATGTTTCTGATGCGAAAATTCCCGTAATGTCTTGTTGTTTCTTTTGTACATCATTGGTTCGAATCGTTTCCCAGCGAATTAAGGCGTTTTCCTGGGAGATTTTCCTCTCCCTGACATATTCATTTTAGGCGTCAGCATATCGATGAGGCCTGCATAAAGCAGAGTGATGACCACAGTGCATTCATATGTGATCATACAAGGAATGAAACTAAAGAAGTGTTAGAAGACTTCTCTGCTTCTCAAAGTTACGATTCGTTTGTTATTCACAAAACAGTAGTACCTGCTTAAGTAAGGCAGTGCACCTGAGCGACGCGAACAGGTACAGGAGCACACGAACGTGAAATGCTTTCAGTTCGCCAGACGGTAAAGTGAGAACACCAGTGTCTGGGGTTGAAGTGCTCGAACCTCGTGTACTTGACGGTATCTGTGAGGTAACATTTCTCGTAGTTGCCGTGTCGAGGGTCATGGTTTCACACTTTCGTTCCGATTGATGCAGTATGCTCTATCGATTCACTGTGGGCACTTGATGGTCCTCCTAAGGTCGAGACAAATCAATAAATTGTTTGTCCTCGAAGTGTACCAGACATGCCTGAGCAGACATGTTCAGTTAGTTACATCATCCCATGACAATACCAACCATAGCAAACAAGGCGCAAAAGGTTGTTGGTCAAACGGCACGATAGTATTTGGGTCTCGAAAACGGGTATCTGATGGTACACAGAGGTAAATGCTTGAGGCGATTTGCTCTACCCACGAAATAAGTTGTGTGATAGAGCAATCTAGTAAAAATATAATTGTCGAAGAAACGAATGGTTGGCTGAAAGATCCACAGTTATGGATTGTTCATTCACATTATGGCCAATGACTATACCAAACAAAACACTGGGTAAAAACTCTATTTAGTGAAGGATCCAGGGTTCAGTCAGACCCATTGCAAGTACTCAAAAGAAATGCGTTTCCATGGTGTTTCATTGCAGACACTAGGGTGTGATGGTTCCGTTTCTTTGAATTCGGCGCTGTTGAACTATGGATTTCTGTCTATCTCTTCGGATGTCGGATGGCAGTTAAAAGGTGCCCAGGGACTTATGGAGACCCAAACCATTTCTTTCGTGCTATGTTTTGAACTGAAACTGTTTCTATTTAGGTGACACTACCGTAACTAATTAAAGAAGGCAACTAAACCATTGCACTAGAGTGTGAAAGTTGACCATGCACTACATATGAGTGGAGACAAGTTGAAAGCTATGCGGCACGCAAACGCCAACGGGTACGACAACTTGTTGAAGCACATTGATTTAGGACATGTAAGACAATCACATCAGCATAAGCCCCATATCACTCGTAACTGTCGGTAAGCAGATTAACGACTACTTAGCTTCATGGATCTCATGTGTCCAAACGAAATGAAGCCCACTACTATAGAATCTATTGATTTAAATTGCCCGGCAGTAGTGGCGAGTCACATCCGTCAGTAAATAAAGTCACTCCTGCCCGCCCCCCTCTCAGAGTGGTACTGTAATTCAAGGTTAGTTGGACCCCTGTTCCTTGGGAGGACCTTAAGGGGTATGAAGCACTTCTTTGGTCATCATCTTCCAACTGGTTGTGATGCCCTTAAATCGCCCTGCTGCCTAGTAGGTTAGATATTTTATCAAAGGCCCGGGGTGGGGCCCATTAAGACAAGCCTCTACTTCAGCCTGAACAACCGGGTAGTTTCATGCGCCCTGAAGAATCATCGATGGATTCTTCCGCCGATCTAACGGAAGCGAAACTGCGCACCGGCTTTGTATCAGACAGACGGTTAATACCAGACATTGATTCTCAAGTCCCTATCGGCCATAATCGCATCTTCGATAACTGAGCTGCTCAACAGGTCACTATCCACTGGACTATTACCGGGCGAATGGAAATGCTCAGTCGGAAAGCCAATACCGAAAGGTGGTAACTCAAGCAAAGTAGATAACTACCAGCCGATCTGCCTGACCGCTGTTTTGGCAAATACGCCCAAAAAAGTCGTGAAGAAGAGCCTTCTGCAGTTTCCCGAGTCGAAAAATCTGTTGAACTCCGCACAGTATGGTTTCACGAAAGGTCGCTCGTGCATCACCAACCTACTGTTGACGAGGCACGAATGGTTACAAGCGCTGAACCAAGGTCATTCGGTCGATGTCATTTACATTGACTTCAGTAAGGCTTTTGACAAGGTGAATCTTGCAGCGCTCCTCGACAGGCTGAGGATGTGCGGTGTTGGTGGTTCGCTGCACCAATGGATCAGGAATTTCCTTGTTGATCGAAAGTGGAGGGTCCAGCTTGACAGCCATTTAACCGACTGGTATCCATCAAGCAGCGGTGTGCCCCAAGGCACTGTATTGAGGCTGATTTTGTTTCTGATCCATGTAAACGATGTGCCTCAGCTACTCCAATCACCTTGTGCGTTGTTCGCAGAGGACTTGAAGGTGTGGAGAGTAATCCGAACACCCAATGATGGCGATTTGCTTCAGCAGGATCTCGACCACCTCTCCACGTGGTCTGCAGAGATCAACCTTCCGATCAACCCGGTCAAGTCGCAATTCATGAGACTGGGTAACTGTGAGCACAGCCGAACCTACACAGTGGCTGGTCAACCGTTGCATCCCGCGCCTTTCGTGCGCGACCTCAGTGTGCTCTCACGCTGCGACCTAAAGTCCGTGGACAACACGAATAGGCTGTACCAAAACAGCCTTCGGATGCTTTGGGTGCTCAGGCGCAGCTTCAGCACTTGGTCCGAAGAGGTTTCCACTCGCCTCTTTGTCTCAATCATGCGACCAATGCTAGAGTACGGCACTCCCGCGTATTGTCCCATCACCCGAGGCGAGGTAGAAAAGCTTGAGCGTGTGCAGCATGTAGACACCAGGTTGATTCCCAACTTACGAGGTATGCCATATGAAGACCGATGTAAGAAACTAGGGCTGTACACCCTAGCTTATTGTTGAATCAGGGTTGACCTCATCATGACGCACCGGATGTTGCATCTGAGTGATTACCCCAACTTGAGACAACTGTTTCATCTGCGCACACCAAGCAGCAGGCGAGGACACCAGTATAAATTTGTCGTACCGGATTTGAAGCGGGTCGCTCACCAACTCTGTTTCGAACGCAGAGTGGCGAATGTCTGGAACGACCTGCCGCAGCATATAGTAGAGGCAAACTCAGTGTCCGAATTTAACAAACTCCTTGACAAACCATTTGCAGACGCAAATATTTTGGGCGGAACACAGCATAACGCGTATATGTCCAAGAGCGATGAATGATGCAGCTACACAGAGCAAGCTCTACTCGCTGCTTCGAAATAGTAATCAGTAATCAGTAATCTTGAAAGGATGATAAGTCAGGTTGGAACCACACGTTTTATGTTTTGCAAGATATGCAGGTACTAAAATGCTGGTGTGATGGAGCATAGTCAATGCTAACTACTGACCTATGTTGTTACACGAAAAAAGCATAGCCCAAAAATATCACTATAAAGCGACTACTTAAGGCATCGATTTACGTTCACCCTTTAAGCGAAGTACAACGAAACAGTGGATTTCTGACGGGTAAAAATACAAATGCTCAGCAAGACCGGTAATTAATGGCTGAAAGCAAGTGGTAAAGATACCAAGCGAAGAAACGTGTATAGGTGGATTCATGAGTTTTGCCTATGTGCACATAGTTTGGTTGAGTCATGCACTCTTCCAATGACAAGATTTTAAAGTATGGAACGCCTGTGGTTTATTATGTCATCAAGCTAACTTTGAATTCCGTTCATATGTGAGCAGAGAAAGTACAGGGGGTCACAAGTAGGTATACAGTGGTAAAAAAGGGAAAACACGTACATTATTCACTTTATTTATTATACTAAAACATGAATGTTGCATAAAATGTAAGATGAAGCCGTAATCCCGCCGGTACACGAATTTCTTGCCGTCAGCTTTCACATACTCCTGTACTCGAGAACGAACACACATGTTTCCACTAAAACAAATATCTTTATCAGAATCAATTTCCTGACAAACCTCCAAAATGAAATAAATCATGTCTTCAACTGTGCGGGGCTTGCGCGAAAAACCTTATCTTTTGGAGTTCCACAAAAAGAATTTCATAGGAGTTAAAACTGGCCAGCGTGGCGGCCAGTCGATGGCACCACGGCGTCCAATCCATCTTTTGGGAAACGTTAAGTCAAGTAGTGCATGCACAGTGAAGGCACAATGAAGTGGGGCCCCATGTTGTTGCAAATAGAAGACTTTATTTTGGTATTGTTCACGTACCCGTGGTAGTATTGTATCCTTTAGTACACAGTTTGATCAATGATTGTGTGCTGAATAATCGATCCAACAACACCTTTGCAGGAAAGCCCAGCCCACCCTGGAAACCACATATTGATTGAGTTGTTTCTCAAACGTGATGTGAGGTTTTTCAGTTGCATGATAAACACAATTTTTTCGATTACCAGCACCCGATAATTTAAGGTTTGGTTCGTCGAACTATACAAGTTGGTTTAGAATACCGTCACCCTCAAGTTCTTCGCTCTTAATACTTCTGGAAAATTATAAACGACAATCCGAGTCATCTTCCAATAAACCTTGTATCAATCGAGGGGTATCCATCTTTATTCCGACACGATTCATCAGGCGCCCCAAGGATCTGCGTTTAATACCAAGTTCAGATGAGGCCCTGTGTTTCGATTTTTGAGGGCTTTGAGCGAATGCCTGAGCAACTACAAATTCAGTTCCTTCCTTGCTCACAATAATTGGTCGACCATTTCAAGGTGCGTTGTGGGAACTCCCTGTCCGTTCAAATTTGTCACGGAGTCAATAAATTGTGAGCCTTGTTGGAGGTGGTGTTGCAAAGGTTTTGATCCACTGTTCACTTGCAAGTTCACTATTTTCTGTCTTTCAGTATTGCATTAAAATCCACTTGTGCTGTTCCTCAGTCAGAGTACCAGCTATGGTTAAGTTGCCAATTTAACTGAAAGCATGAAAGAGCTGATTAAAATACGTGCCTTTTAAAAAAGGAAATAACTAAAACTACATGTCACTAATTTCGCTGATGTTACACTACTGTATACCTACTTTTGTACCCCCTGAACAAGTTGATAGTGTGTGCTACAACTGAGATGCAAGGAATGACAGGAGTTTCCTGTGATATTCCAACTGACTATACCGCGTGGCCAAATTCAAATGGTGAACTCACAGTGTCGATATTTGGCTGAGTTATAATAAGTGCCTACATGTGTGGTTTGGATCCAACAAGTGATCACACCTGTAGTCATCAAAATTAGTAAGGGAGACTGAGCAAGCCGTTAACATCTTTAGTTGTTATTTGTCGTGAGGTCTCAAAAGCAGCAAGATCATGCTTTTAGTGGTGCCAGACCTGGATGGCATATCCCACACGTGGCCTCATGTAAATGTTGAGCATTCGCGAAAGTTGTGCGATAAACCTGTCAAACACTGCGCCGAAGACCCAAGTGTTGATTAGCTTTTCCTACTGCTTTTTAGGCGATTTTTTAGGTAACCGATATTGTCCTGCACGATCACCCAGATATCACTTTCATAGAAAATGCGCTGCAAAACATACTCTGCTAACCGGTCTTGGTAGGTATTCCGGTAGCGCATGCTCAATATTATACAGTTGGCAGAGTTTAACACGAATTTTTTGAACTGACCACAAGTAATCTATTTTGTGGTCATCTTGCAGTGCTACGCTGTCGTCGATTGTAATGATACCCCACCAAAAGTTGAGAGTAGTCGCAGAGTATAAAGTTTGAGATGAGCTCTGAAACGAGGTCATTTGTGCACACCAGGAATAGTTGTGGTCCTAGTACCGTATCCTGTGGGACGCCACAATGCAGCTCTATCAAGTAAGACAATACGCCACGAACTCTCACATCCAGGCAGTTTCGAAGTACGGATGCACATGTCCAGGATATCGTCACTGATCTCATAGCCCTAAACCTTGGAAAGAAAAATGCAGTGATCTAGACTATCAAAAGTACTCTAGAAATCAAGATAAGTAGTGTCAACTTCTTTCTCCCCTCGGCGGTATTATTGCTAAACAGTTTACAAGAGTTCAACTTTCACCCAACTACAAGGGGAATGGTCCCAGGCTGATGCAAGTGGTGCCTCGGTTTAGGTTAATGACACCGCTCTAGTTGGAAAACTGTTTGTTTTCAGCAATAAACTAACTAAAGAAATTCGCTTACGGGGAGGCAGGTACACGGCCACGGGTAGTTGACGATTCACTGGGGATAGCCAAATCAGTGCAAGTTTTGCTCATACAGTTCGGAGTTGGAACTGACGCAAGGAGAAGTTCCTTACACTTTGGAATACATCAAAATAAGGGTAGCTCTAAACGACCGAACAACACCATCCAGTTGTGTAATTCAACCGAGTCTCATTGGTTAATGACCCACAAAATAAAGGCTAGTTGCATACCTCTCAACGCCCAACCCAATCTCCGATCTTGGTTCAATCTCCACTAACTCACTTTTGCTTACCGAGAAACTGTCCTGCCTGTACATCAACGATAGAGTCCTTGTAGTCTAAAGCTTCATCCGCAGTACCGATGCTTACGGTCCACCATGCCTGATACTCAGTCCAACCACGAAAACCAAAAGCCAAGACTCGGCGAATGGTGTGTTTATTCTATGGTAGGGTTCCATTTATATGTAAGCTATTTATATGTAAGCTATGATCTCCGTATCTTTGGCATCATGGCTTCAACCAATGTGAAGGCGTTCCGCTTAACCGGTGTGCTATATTTAACCTTTTGTTTACATCAAGGCACGGCCGTCGATCACTCGGTGGAACTTCACCCGACTTTACCAGCCAGTCTCATTGAGTCTACATGTGGCGAGCCGTAAGCGCGCAAGAGTACAAACCCTGTCCCGTGGTCGAGACTCACCTGAATTCCCCGGTCACTCACGCGGTCTGTCCCTCTCGAGTCTGACGTGAAGCCCGTTCAGGATGTTAGCACGTAGCGTCGTAGCGCCTTGCGGAGGTGTTCGCTCCGTTTGGCCTCCTGATGCCTTGTCAATAAGTTCGCTCAACTTCGAGATTGTCGGGCTTCAGAGTCTCGATATGTCACAATGATTACCAAATGGGGCTGAGCTGTGTGGTTACTGATCACTCTACTCGGTTACTTGCCTATCCGGAACATCAAGAAGGTCTGGAGAGGGAAAGGCCCAAGCGCTACAAAACGAACCCCCGATGTAAATTCGTAGACGGTATTAAAATATGGCTCACTAATTTCCCTCAGTGCATACCATGGCTGAGAGAACGACGATAGATATTTTACTTCGTAAATTAAATCCCCTCAAATCCACTGAAGAAATGCATCGGCTTCGAGGATAATGATAAGTTAGCAATACATTCATTTCCTCCTTACCGGCAATTCAACATTCATGAACTGCAGACTTCAGCAACCGAGATTGAGCAGTTCAGACTATCAGCAAAAGTTTATCTCCAATACGCTGCTTCACAACCGCGTCATCGCTGTCACCAGGTTCAGAACCGAATAAGCCATCAGTGTTATATCTAAGGCACACAAAGGAGGAACTCGCAGTTGATGGGCTAAATTCAAGCAGTCCCTAGGGTCAAAGCAACCATGTGGTTTTACCGTTCGATCATATTTTCCGCGTGAATTATCCCGATGCAGAGACTGATCAAATGTTTTCTACTGAACAGTGGTGCTCTAGGCGTAAACCTGTAATGTCTAACAAGTTATATGGGATGGAAAGAATTTATAAAAATAAAATTTCCTGATAAGTATAAAACTTCAGAACGATAAGTTAGCGAACAAGCTCGTTTTCAGTGGCTCTCGTCAGGCTAAAACCCCACAACTGATAGGAATAAGATTAACATAAAACAGCAGATAATGGTAGAGTTCAAACTTCAAGGTTATTGGAAAACAGATCAGAAGTGATCGATGGCCTATCAGCGGCTTGTCCCTCAATGAGTCGTTGTGATAGAGGGCCAGAGCAAACACAGAATCTGAACTAATCGTTTTTGAGCACATAAGTCTGGGTTCTGGTGGCGGATAGCAATTGCCTCAGCTGCTGCTAGTAAGCGACATTTTACCGCACGTGAAAGACGTCCAGGTACACGGTAAATGGGTTGGAAAGATTGGCGGGTGTCGATTTGATGGTAAGAATCGACCAAGTGTGCCAAGACAACGCTCATCACAGTTTTTCTCCCACCATTGCGTAGGTTAGCTGGATAATGCTCGCGTATTCTCTCAGACAGCCTCCTAGTAGTTCCTCCGATGTATCTTGCTCGACATGAACAAGAGAAGGAATATACACAATAAGAAGTATATGACCAAGGAAGTCTGTCTTTGAGTTGGGGCCTCACGATTGGTGTTGAAGTAAAACTTGGCCGCAAGCTCGCTGCGTAGTACGTATGGCTCATAGCGTCGGATAATCTTCTAGATGTTGCCTTCGCTATACCATCCCCCATGAACGACAACGACAAATAAACCGGTTTCTTTTCTACTGAAGCTGGTTTAGCTCTCGTTTCTCTGTATTCCATATATTGCCGAACAAATTTTTCTGGATAGCCGTTTCTCTAGAAAACGCCACGTAAGAAACTGAGCTCGTCCGCAAGTGTGTCCTCACTACAAATCATTCTGGTCCTTTCGGTTAGATATTTAATCAAGTTGCGTTTCTGATTAACAGGACAAAACTGGCAAAATGTACATATTGTCCGTTCCACGTTGCTTTTCTATGTATCCTCCGTTGGACTGATCCATCTGGTCTCCTACTAAGACGAACGTCTAGGAAGGACATGGGGTCATTGCTTTCACTTTCTAGAGTGAACTGGGCATTAGGGTGCGCTGAGTTAAAATAGGATAAAATTGTCTCTGGGCAACAGTGTCTGTCTGTCACGCAAAATATATCATCCACATATCGTCCGTAGTATGGTAGGCTAGTAATGGCTCCGCTCAGATAAGTATTCTCTAATTTGCTCATGAACACATCAGCCAGTAGCGGTCCGAGCGGTGAGCCCATTGCTACTCCATCTTTATGTCTGTATATGGCCCCGTTAAACTGAAATTGTATGTTACTAGTACACAGCAGGAGTAGTTGCTTCAATCGATCACTTGAAAGCCCGATACTCAGTTGATGGTCTCGAACGGTGTCACATAGATGGTCTATTGTCTCTTCTAACGGAATATTGGTGAAGAGCGACACCACATCCAACGAAAACATCTTTCTTCCGGTTAGCTGAAGCTGTCTTATGGAGTCTAAGAAACTGAATGTGTCTCGTAGGCTGTACCTGGACATAGTATTTCTCACCGGCTCTAGAAGCTAGCTAACCACTTGGCTGTTGCGTGATACGGTGAATTGCACATGTCTAGTATGGGCCTTAGTGGATGTCTTTCCTTATGCACCTTCGGTAAGCAGTAGAGTCTCGGGATCACTGTCCCTGTGGGACGAATGTATTCGAACGTGGCAGAGTCAATCATGTTTTCCTGTTTCAAGCGCGGTATAAGCTTAGTAACTGTCTTTTCTATTGCTGCAGTTTTGTCCTTTTCATTCTCCATTTTCCGGAATTTCGAGCGATCGCTGAGGATCGCGTTCATCTTGTCGACATAATCAGCTTTCTCCATCAACACGATCCCTGTTCCCTTATCAGGCCTTATAAGGAGCACATTCTCATTTTGTTTGAGAGCTTTGAGAGCATCTAGGTGGTCTTTTTTCAGCAAATACCTAAGTTTAGGTTTGTATTTCAGTTATTGATAACAAGTATTGACCAGGGTGGACTTAAAATGCTCAGACGCCAATGAATGACGACGGCGTAAGCATAGAAACTTATGGTATACAAATTTTCGAACTGCACTTCTAATTCTAATTGTCTTGAATAAGTGCGGGGACAGCAAAAGTTTGGACCAAGTGAGAGCAACTCAAGTAACGTCTTATCCAAGTGCAACGACGTAAAATTGTGAACATACCTTTCCGGTTCGGGAGGGGTAATAAAGTGTTTGCCTTAGTTGTGCAAACCTGTCGCCGCAATGAGGCTAAGCGTTTCTCCTCTTGCTTTGTGACTATTCATTGAACAAAGATATCAAATTGTTTTCGCTCCACTGCGTCCAGTTTGTCCAATGTGACGGAATACGCGCAGCGATTACATTTCAGCTCATCAAGTCTCGAGGCAATTATATCACGCTCATTCAATGTATGCCGTTTCAGCGCCACATTAGTTGGATTAATCCGATTTCTACGGAGTATTTTTAAGTGTTTGGGATATTCGCAACGTGAAACACATTCATCAAAGAACCGCATTGTCACTTTCGCTAACGCAAGTTTTGTGCAGAACTTAACGTACTGATTAAGCCCTTTGAGCACAACAGGATCCTTGGATTGTTTCAAGTGGAAAAATATCCCAGGCATGAACATCAGAACGACAAGTTAGCGAACAAGCTCATTTTCGGTGGCTCTTAGCAGGCTAAAACACCACAACTGATAGGAATAAGATTAACATAAAACAGCAGATAATGGTAGAGTTCAAGCTTCAAGGTTATTGGAAAACAGAGCAGAAGTTATTGATGGACTATCAGCGGTATGTTCCTCAACGTGTCGTTGTGATAGAGGGCCAGGGCAAACACAGAATCTGAACGACTTCCTTGGTCATATACTTCTTATTGTGTATATTCCTTCTCTTGTTCATGTCGAGCAAGATACATCGGAGGAACTACTAGGAGGCTGTCTGAGAGAATACGCGAGCATTATCCAGCCAACCTACGCAATGGTGGGAGAAAAACTGTGATGAGCGTTGTCTTGGCACACTTGGTCGATTCTAACCATCAAATCGACACCCGCCAATCTTTCCAACCCATTTACCGTGTACCTGGACGTCTTTCACGTGCGGTAAAATGTCGCTTACTAGCAGCAGCTGAGGCAATTGCTATCCGCCACCAGAACCCAGACTTATGTGCTCAAAAACGATTAGTTCAGATTCTGTGTTTGCTCTGGCCCTCTATCACAACGACTCGTTGAGGGACAAGCCGCTGATAGGCCATCGATCACTTCTGATCTGTTTTCCAATAACCTTGAAGTTTGAACTCTACCATTATCTGCTGTTTTATGTTAATCTTATTCCTATCAGTTGTGGGGTTTTAGCCTGACGAGAGCCACTGAAAACGAGCTTGTTCGCTAACTTGTAGTTCTGATGTCCACGCTTTGGATATTTTTCCACTTAAAATAGAAAACTGTCTTGGTAGATTAACCATGGTGCTCTAATTGAGAAATGTGTAATTTGATAAATGGGAAATGCCACTGGTTGGAATATCGGCACCACCGCTTTTGGTTGTCTTATGTAGTACCCTGGCTAACATACGCTGGTTAAAGCAACGCGAATGGAACAGAGCCACTTCAAGCCTTTTTTCAATATTGTTAGGTTGAAGACATAAACGAAACAATTTGGGAGAGCAATCCCAGGTTGACACATTCAGAGGGAAAGGAAATTTCTACTTCATTCCAGCCGGCAATAATGTATTGTCAGAGTTAACCATTGCCTTCTTAGTTTGGTCTTGTGATCCACTTTAAGCAGCGGTCAGCAAACGTGGTTTGGGTATTTCGAAGTCCCACAGCAATCATTGTTATGGACTGTTGTGCATTCCTAGGAACTCCAATCTATGTTGATAAAATAGTCGGAGGAGGTTCTTAACATTGGAGGGCCATTTTGAATTACACCTTGTGTTTGGATTGCGATGCTCAATCTGAATATTGACCATGATTCACAGTGGTGAACTTGGGTCAGTCCAAGCGCTAGGACCATAGCTGATAAAGTATTGAACAATGAACTATGAATATATACTGATCAAGAAGATCCGCTTTAATAGTCCCGTTGGATAGTTAGTGGGCATATTGAAACAACAATACTAATAGTAATGCTAATACTACTACTAATAATAAAACAGTTGGTAGTTTCAGTAATAACGTGCGCACTTATCGTTTGTTCTTTTGTGGTTCTGCAAGCCTCTTAAATTCATAGCACTCACAGCTAACATCAAGTAACTCCATGGCACCCTCCAGGAGTGGAATTGAGGCGTAGAGCTAAGTGACAAAGTGTAATTTGATGAGTGCTACATCCAACATAAATAAATAAATAAAGCTTTTATTCTCGACAAGGCGAGGCACGCTTTTACAGGCATAATCATTTTGGCATAACCACGCGTGACCAAGAATGTGCAAAACTCCGCTATGTTTGCCATAACAGTGTTTGTGTAGCGGGGTACGTAAGTGTGTAATTGTGTGTGTGTGTGTGTGTGTGTGTATGTAGCTGTGTATTTTGTGCGGGAGAGCCTATGGTGCGCTCTGGCTGGTGGTGACTAGATCCTGACAGATGGTCTACTCATTGCTGCTACTGTTGCGCCATTGGCTCATGCCCTGGGCGCCTCCTCATGGCGACCGCTGAGTGGGAGTTGGGTCTCGCCCTTCTCCCTGCTAAGATCCAGGACACCAATCCGCATGAGTCAGTGAACTGACCATGTGCTAGACCCGCTGCCTTTCGGGTGTTCATTTAATCGAAGGCTTTGGCTGCGGACCCGAGTCGTTCTCCTGCCAGGATTGGGCGCCCTGGCAGTATCCTAGTCTATCCTCTTCGGAGGTTAGGAAGTGGTCGATGGTCCACTTCCCGTAAAACCTAGCCATGGGAGACAACAGGTTTACGCGTTATAAGCTCACAGCTCGATTGGCGTAGAGCACGAGTGCCACGCATTGTCTCTGACGGTGAGAGGACACCTCCGGGTGTTCAATGGTTTGCTACTGCCCGCCTCAAGCCAGGCAGTCCCTGGTCAAATTGGTGCAAACCCGCCAAAAACCCACCTGCGTCTGGCCGTGGTCGCAGGTGCGTATCCAATTACGGTCGCAAAACATATGATAATTGTTCCAGAACCTCAAAGGCTGCGTGTGACGGCCGTCAAGCAGATCCCAATCTGTCTCTGCAATCACATTCTCCAGCTGAATCTGCTCTCCACTGTCTTGTGGGTCAGGCTATTGAGCCAAAGGCTCCGGGCGGAGTCCCTCAAGCAAACCTCCGAAGCACGACCACCTCGCGTGCGATTGCCCACTAATGCAATCGTATGTCTGCGCGTAAAGCACTCAGCATCGGATGCTGGAACGTGCGCACACTACTGGACCGGAACTCGAGCGAGCGCCCGGAGCGACGCACTGCACTCGTCGCGGTGGAGCTGGCGCATTACCACATGAATATTGCGGCGCTCAGTGAAACCCGGCTTGCTGAGCAAGGTAAGTTGCATGAATCAGGTGCTGGCTACACATTCTACGGGGTGGGAAACGCCGCCTCAGCACCACGTGAACATGGGGTCGGATTTGCAATATCCGATCGCCTCCATGGCCAGCTGCTGGGTGAACCAACAGGCATCAGCGCGCGACTGATGACCGTTCGCCTACGACTCGGAAGAGGTAAGTTTGCTACTTTTATAAGCACGTACGGTCCGACCATGTGTTATCCTGATGACATGCGTGATCAGTCCTACACTGAGCTATCCTCCGTGATACGGTCTGTGTCGAGGAGCGACCGACTATTTCTGCTGGGTGACTTCAACGCGCGCGTTGGGCGTGATGCATCAGCGTGGACAGATGTTATCGGTTCGCATGGCATTGGTTCAGCGAATGCGAACGGTGACAGGCTGCTCTCACCGTGTGCCGCTCACGGCCTGACGATCACGAACACTCGGTTTGAAGTGAGTGCGAATGAAATAGCAACTTAGACGCACCCACGGAGTGGTCACGCTCACCTGCTCGACTATGTCCTCGTACGTCAGCGCGATATGCGTGAAGTGCGCATGACAGGTGTACTGAGTGGAGCTGAGTGTGGCACTGATCACAAGTTGGTTCAGACCGAACTGTACATATATTTCCGTAAATCTATGTATTGCACTCCCGCCGTGAATCGGCGTAAATTTAACATTCTCTCCCTCGGCACTGTGGCGAAACGTACTGAGCTAGGGAAGGCGATGGCTGCACGCCTGTGTGATGTGGACTGCATAGACACAGTGGGCGACCTGTGGCACCACATTCACGACCAGGTGACAGCTGCTGCGGAGGAGACCATCGGGCGCGCAAACTGTAAACGGCCTGATTGGTTTGATGAGAACAATGCGACGATCGGCTCATTGGTGTCAGAGAAGAATGCAGCATTTGCTGCACATGTTGCAGATCCCAGCGACTTGGGGAAGAAGAGTCAGTTTCGCAAACTTCGACGGCGACTGACCCGAGAGCTCCGTCGCATAAAAAATGCATGGTGGACGGAGCAGGCGAAGTAGATGGAATGCTACGCCAAACGCCGCCAACACAAGGAATTCTTTGACTCCTTGAAGGCGGTGTATGGACCGAGATTGGAGCCGCTAAGGACACTGATCGATGGTAGTTCAGGCGCTACCTGCACCCAGACTGCAGACATAATGCAGGTCTGGCGGAAACACTTTGACTGTCTCTTGAACAAGCGTTCAGAGATCGATTGGCCTACTTTGAACGGCCTGAAGCAGCACGATGTGATGGCGACTCTGGCGGATACGCCGAGACTGGATGAGACGCAGAGAGCATTTGCTCAGCTGCGAAACGGCAAATGTGCCGGTGCCTATGGGATCCCGCCTGAAGTAGTGAAACACGGTGGACCCTCGTTGTTGACTGCGCTGCACCACTTGGTGCAACGTGTATGGATTGAGAAGGAGGGGCCTCCTGAGCTGAATGATGCCCTTGTGATACCACTGTACAAGGGCAAAGGTAGCAAGCAATGTTGCACTAATTATCGTGGCATTAACTTGCTGAGTTGTGTGGGCAAGGTGATTGCCCAAATCCTGCTCAACCGCCTCGTCAGTCAGGTTGTGGAACCTAACGTGGCGGAAGAGCAATGCGGATTCCGTTCGGGTCGCAGTGTAGCGAGAGCGACACGACAGGCGGGTAGACGTTTATTGCACACCGAAATGGGCACATAAGGGTCTCACGCGCCATCGAATATCGACTAGATTTCCGTCCCACAACGCAACACAGGTACGGATGTTAGAGGCGAGCCAGTCCTTTCGCCTCGGGAGCTCTGACTTGGAAGACCCGCCTTCCTGTTTTCGCCTCGATCTCCACTATTCTGTACCCGATTTGGATCGGCCATGAGTCGTTCGAGAGCTCTCGCCTTGCTTGTTCTGGGCTGTGTCAATCGGCTCGGCCTCGGTGCTGTAGGCTGCGCTAGCGGCGTATCTGTCTGATTTATTGCGCTCTCCACGTATTCCCACTCCGTAGTTCCGGGCCCAGGCTCGTCGCTAGCCGTCCTTCCCGATCCGCTCTCAGCTAGCTCCGAAGAGCTCCGCCGAGGCATTCCTGGAAGCGGCCCCTCTACACCCGCCCCTCCTCGATTACCTTTCTTCCTCTCGTACCATGGTCGCAGGAGAGCAGCATTCATCCAACGTCTCATTCCTCCAAAGTCGATTAACAAATTGCCCGCTTTCTGGTCGATAATGGTGTAGGGGCCTTGCCAGCGTTCTCTGAACTTGCTTGCGCCCGGCCCGTCATGATCCGGCCGATCGTTGTTTCGTAACTTGACTCGTTCTTCAATTCTGAATGGCCTCCACTTGTGAGCCTCATGCCTGGCGTCGTAATTTGGCTCATTCCGCGCTTGTCGATCCTTTATTTCTCTTCTAGCTTTCCCTCGCAGTCGCTTTTGATGCCCAGCTGGATGTTTCCGCTCACCCTTGTTCGGTAGGCAAGTATCGAGTGCAATCCGTGGTTCTCTGCCGAACAGTAATTCGAATGGCGAGACCTTGGTGGTTGATTGCATGCTGGTCCGATACGCGATCAGAAGCTGAGGCAAAGCATCTTCCCATGCCAACTTCGTGCAGTTTATTCACGTCTTAAATGTTCGGTTGAACTGCTCTGTCATCCCGTTGGTTTGTGGGTGGTACGGTGAACTTCGCCGTCTCTGAATGCCCCACTTGTCCAACACTGCCTTAAACGCTTTTGACTCGAAGCAGGGCCCTTGGTCCGTGATGATACACTGTGGGATCCCATACCTTGCAAGCACATTGGATTCGAATACTTGCGACACTGTCTCGCCTGTTTGGTCCTTGATTGGTATGGCTTCCACCCATCGAGTGAAGTGGTCAATCATCACTAGAATGTATCTGTTTCCTGTTCGACTCACTGGTAATGGCCCAAAGACGTCCAGTCCCCAACACTGAAGTGGCTCACCAACCTCCATCGATCGCATCGGCGGTCTCGGGGACTCCATCTCCCTACTCGTTTGGCAGTTTGGGCACTCCCAAAGGTATGCCGCGACGTCCTTCCTCATGATTGGCCAAAACACTCGCCTCCGCAGCAATTCAAAGACCCGCTCGAATCCCATATGAGCGCCATCATGAGTTGTGCGCATCATACGTTCTCGCTGATTTGGTGGAACAAAAGGCACTTTCCGTCCGTCTATCGCCACCACCACCACGTTATCGTTTTCGACCTTCAACCTGTCCCAGATCTTGAGGAGTTCCTCCACCTCTTCCGATGTGGCCTCCGGTTTGGTGCCAGCCTGTAAGTGAGAGCACAACACATTCACGAATTCATCTGTCCTTTGATCTCCCAGCAGGTCCCTCTCCCCCATCGCGATCGCCCGCACCGGTATGGCATTGTCGGGCTTGATGTCGTCCAAACACGGGCGGGACAACATATCTGGCAATACATTCTGCGTTCCATCCACGTGCTCAATGGTGAAGTTGAATTCCTGCAATCGGTAGGCCCATCGCGCAATCCGTCCCCGCAGGTCTTTCGCCGTCATCAACCACGAGAGCGGTTTGTGGTCAGTGACGACCAGGAATTCATTCGCCAGTAAGTAATTTCTCCACTTCTCTAACGCCCACACGATGGTCAAGCATTCTTTCTCCGTTGTTGAATACTTCTGTTCCGCCCCCGTCAGCACTCTGCTCGCGTACTCCACCACCTCAGCCGGTTGAGACAAAACCGCACCGATCGCCACGTTGCTTGCGTCGACCGCCACAGTGAACCTCTCACCAGGATTGGGTAGCCGTAGACATGTCGGGGCTTCTGCTATGCATGCCTTTAGATGGTCAAAGGCTTGATCCGCTTCAGCTGTCCACACAAACGGCACGTCCTTGCGAAGCAGTTTTAACAACGGGCTGACCTACTTTGCGAACTGGGGCACCAACTTTGAATCATATGCCACCACTCCCAAGAACGAACGGAGCTGACGCTTAGATTTTGGTTTTGCGAAGCACTTGATAGTCTCGCGTTTCTCCGGAAGTGGATGGACTTGACCATTGCCCACGATGTGAGCCTAGCATACAATTGACTTTTGGCCAATCTGCGACTTTTTACGACTGAGTTTCAGACCAGCTTCATCCAGTCTCTGCAGTACTGCTCCAAGTCTGGTCACATGTTCCTGTTCCGTCTCAGAGAAGACGATGACGTCATCACCATAAACAACCACGCCTTGCAGGTTCTCGAGGACCATCAGCAACAAACGCCTGAATGTAGCTGGGGCGTTGCACAATCCAAACGGCATTCTCAAAAACGCATACTGCTGGCCATTGACACTGAAAGCCGTCTTGTGGCGATCTTCTTCTGCGATCGGCAGTTGCCAATATCCCGAGCGGAGATCAATCAGAGATATCTGCTTCGCACTGTGAAGGCTTGAGAAAATTTCTTCCATCTGAGGCATCGGGAATGCATCCTTCACAGTTACCCTGTTTATTTCTCTGAAATCGATGCAAAATCGATAGGTTCCGTCGGCCTTCTTCGTCAATAGCACGGGTGATGAATACGCGCTGTGCGTTCGCCTGATGATTCCTTTCGATTCCATCTCGGTCACCTGCTTCTGTATCTCAACCAGGGTGTTCTGTGGAATTCGTCTGAAGATTGGCCTGCATTGTCCTCCTGGGATCAACGGTATTCGGTGTTCAACCCAATTGCAAAATCCGTAATCATCTTCCGCGTCTGTGAATAAGTGGGCATACCTGCTCAGTACGTTGCGTATTGCACGGTTCTGACAATCAGGCACGGCTTTGAGGGCACCAAAACGGTCGGTTATCCCCTTGTCTAACTCGATCGTATCGTTAGCCACGATCACCACATCGTTTCTCAGGTCAATTGTGACACCGAGCCGTTTCAGAATGTCGGTTCCGATGATAGTTTCGGTCGTCTCCTCCACGATGAACATGTCATGGCGGATGAGCGTTTCTCCTATCCTGATTCGTAACCGCTGCGTGCCCGTCACTTTCAAAGACTGCCCGCCGACCGTCTGCATCGTGATTGAAGATGGGTTTACTGGAACTCCGTTGAACCTCTTCGTCATTGACACCGCCGCTCCTGTGTCTACTATGGCTCGGACAGACACACCTTCTATAGTTACCTGGAGGACTGGTACTCGCCACCGACTCGGCATGGATAGAGAGAAACAATGGGGCACATTGACGTTGGTGCAGAATCTCGCCACATGACCATTCTGGTTGCATCGGAAACAGCGGCGACCGTTCCGGATTACTCGTACATTGCATTGTGAAGTGGTGCTTGAAGACTCTATCGACAACAGCTGCTCCACCATTTCGGATAAGCGCTTTACTTTCTGTTCCAACTCAGCATGCTGGATGCTTCTCACTGTCACTCGTTCCGACAAATTCTGGGCGACCGTCACCAGATCCACCGCTTTGCTGTCTCCCACCATCGACGCCAATTTCACCTGATCACGGAGTGGATCGGGCAGACTTCGGATAAACTGCTGTTTCAGTAGGCGCTCTCTTGCGTTGCCCTCTAACTCGGGGAGCCCAATCTTTAGATGTCTGTCCAGCTGCTGGAAAAACACCATCAAATCCTCCTGTTCGTCCCATCTGGCCGCATGAAATCGTCGCAGTGCTCGTTCTCTCTCCAGATCCTTCCCAAATTCTGCACACAAGGCAGCCTACGTCTCAGCGAACGAACAGCCGGGTTTGGCCTTTAGGGTGAGCAGATACACTGCCTTGGCTCGTCCACTCAACCGTGTGCCCAAAGCAATTAGCAAATTTGCATCCCCCCTCACACCTGTGCAAGCCGCAGTTCCGTCGAACTCATCTAGCCACGCCTCCACGTCACCGGCCGCAAATTGCTCCAACCGGGTCAACTCCATCGCGAATGGTCACGGCACCAGCGTAGCGAGAACGACACGACAGGCGGGTAGACGTTTATTGCACACCGAAATGGGCACATAAGGGTCTCACGCGCCATCGAATATCGACTAGATTTCCGTCCCACAACGCAACACAGGTACGGATGTTAGAGGCGAGCCAGTCCTTTCGCCTCGGGAGCTCTGACTTGGAAGACCCGCCTTCCTGTTTTCGCCTCGATCTCCACTTTTCTGTACCCGATTTGGATCGGCCAGGAGTCGTTCGAGAGCTCTCGACTTGCTTGTTCTGGGCTGTGTCAATCGGCTCGGCCTCGGTGCTGTAGGCTGCGCTAGCGGCGTATCTGTCTGATTTATTGCGCTCTCCACGTATTCCCACTCCGTAGTTCCGGGCCCAGGCTCGTCGCTAGCCGTCCTTCCCGATCCGCTCTCAGCTAGCTCCGAAGAGCTCCGCCGAGGCATTCCTGGAAGCGGCCCCTCTACAGCAGCACTATAGATATGGTGTTTGCGGCTCGTCAGTTACAAGAGAATTGCAGAGAACGACACCAGCCATTGTACTCGCTTTTTGTTGATTTCACCAAGGCATTTGATACGGTGAACCGCCAGGCATTGTGGCTGGTGTTGGGTAAGTTTGGTTGCCCGCGTAAGTTTGTAAGTTTAATTGAATGTCTGCACAGTGGTATGCGAGCGAGGGTGCAGCTGAGTGGAGAGACCTCGGATGACTTTGCAGTTTTCTCTGGTGTGAAGCAAGGCTGTGTCTTAGCTCCTGTCCTGTTTAATATCTATCTTCATGCAATGTTGTCTTGTGCTTTTGATGCGGCTTGTGCTTACGGTGTTCGTGTGGAGCACCGTATTGATGGTGGGTTGCTGAACATCCGTCGTTTCGGTGCGAGAACTCTAGTCTGTGAGACAACTATCCGTATGTTGCTGTTTGCTGACGACTGTGTGTTGTTTGCACACAGCGCTGATAAGTTGCAGCACAGGGCTAGTGCACTGGCTTCGACAGTGTCCAGGTTCGGGATCACCATCAACACAAGCGAAACTGTCTGTCTCTTTCAGCCTTCACCGGAGGTGCAACTTCAATATTGCCGCGAATCAGCATTGGTGCTGAAGTATTGGAAAGCACCTCCCGCTTCTGTTATCTTGGAAGTGTGGTTTTGTCTGATCAGCAGCTGCAGGGGGACCTGCCTATCCGCGTGTCGAAGGCAGCGGTGGCATTCGGGAAGCCTAAATACCGAGTGTGGAACAACCATCAGCTTACCATTGGCACGAAGCTGATGGTGTACAAATCCATGGTACTGTCCGTTCTTCTATACGGCAGTGAAACATGGACGATGTACTGTCGGGATATGCGATATCTCGAACGGTTCCATCAGCAGTGTCTGTGACGAATTTTACGCATCGGTTGGGGCGCCAGAGTTGCAGACACGGAAGTGTTGCGCCGAAGTGGGATGTATGCAGTGGACTGCATACTTTTGTTGCGACACCTGAGATGGCTCAGTCATGTGAGCCGTATGGATTCGACGCGGATACCGAAACAACTCTTATACGATCAGCTGAGTATTGGGAAGCGGCACGTGGGGAAACCAAAGTTACGTTACCAGGACATGATTAAAGTGCGCCTCACACGTTCTAATCTTGATTGCAGCTCACGGGAATCAAAGGCGGTTGATCGGCGTGCATGGCGCGATCTGATCACGAAGGCAGTTGCTGAGGTGCAGGAGAAAGCCCTCATGCATGGAGAGAAGAAGCGGCAAGTGCGGAAGCGGCAAGCACCGATGGGCTGTTCTCCATCGACATCAAGCGCATGGTGCTGTAGAACATGTGGTCGCGAGTGCCTTAGTCAGGCAGGCCTAGTGAGCCATGAGCCAGGCCACTCGGGACTAGTACCGAAGCGACGACGGGTGCTGCAGTGAACGTAGGCAGCACTGGCGCAGCGTTTGTAGGTACGCTGCATTCGCTTTACTAACCGCGTGCTTGCATGCTAAGTCTCTTTATTTCAGGTAGTGGGTTTTCAAGTTGGCCTAAATGCTTTTCTTACTCATATAAATGTCTACCTGCACTCTATTCCATTAACTTGCACACGTCGCTTAAGCCAATTGTAGTCGATTTCCATAGCATTTTTGTGTTCGTGGCATTTCCGTAAAGTATACTTCCTGACCTCGTGCACTTATCTAGGATTCGTTTGTAAACAACTTATTTCATATGCTCATTAACGTAAGGTTTATGTCACGTTTCCCATTGCATTAATCGAGCTAATTACTTTGTCTCTCTCTCTCTCTCTCAAGTGCTTGGCTGCTGTTTGATATCCCCGGTGCGGCTGCGCTTGATGCGCATGTTGAAAAGGTGCCTACCTGTCTATTACCCACTACCTCGTCCATACTGACTCCAGGAGACAGTTGGTCGTTGATGGAGAGGACGGGGTGCACGGTCCTTGTGGCCGTATTAGGATAAAAGGGTGGTTCCATGCACTCAGTGTGGAATGGACTACGGTCCAGCCACCACCTTGCGTGCGCTTGATTCCCGAATACAGTGTGCTTGTGTTTGTCTGTGAAGGAGTGTGGGCCGGCTCCGTTGATGAACCGTGGTTCCAATCTGCATGCCTCCCGGTCTTATTCCATCGGGTGTACACTGAATATGGGGTGTATGATTGGAGCTGTGGGTGTTGCAGCGCAAACCACCCATGGTCCCTCTGTAGGCGCAGGCGTCCTGTGGCTGGCCACATTGGCAGGAAAATCCGAAACCGGATGCCGCCAACCATTTTGTGCTTGAAATTGTGCTGTTCCTTTCTTGAAAGTTTGATATCGTCAACGATGTACGAGTAGGAGAATGGTGTCCGTATTGAAAAGGATTATCCAGATCTGCACGGGTTAGTGACATTATTTTGCGGCGGCTCACGACCGCCACTCCACAGTGTTTTTAAGCAGATATTTGTGGATTTTTCTAGGGAGAACACTTGCCAGGCAAAAACCCACCACGTCCTTGAACACTGCCGCCGAACTATTTGCTGACACGGGTTAAACCAGAACCATCCATCGGGCACCACGAGGAGGTTATTCGGGCAGCCATCCATTAGTGTCAGTGCAGAGACGACCGATTCTGGGAGAGTATTCCACGGGTGACGTACACGAATAGAAATAAAATTTCGGCAATACTTCAGACGGCTATACTGTTCTGTGAGTTACAAGGAGTGCCCCCACAGGTTTGTATTGGTGTTGAATTGCAGTAAAGGACAGCACACATGGTGTGGGTCTTGCATACTCAAGTGTACCATAACCAGGTCATCACGTAGTCTGTACTAGCTTCCACTGAATACCCCAAATCGTTTCAACCTCTGATCCTGTGAAAGATTGCGCATTTCAATAACGTTATTAGATGCCCGATGTTGGAGCTGCTCCAGTGCGTTAAGGCCGTGTTTTAACCACGGATTCCACATTTGAATTACATATTAGACATGGGGGCGAGCATACGCACTGAGCATTTATCTAAAAATCGAGCTGTATATTTGTCCAAACGCCCGTTACAAGAACCAGACGTATTGGTTTACAGTCTTCGAGGCCTTTCCGGATTATCCGGAGCAACCCAAGTAATCTTGAACCAGGACACCCAAGTCACCTTTGTCAGATGATTGTTGCAGTACAGTCGTTCAGAGTCGGTATGAGTATCTGCTCTGATGTCGGATGGAAGGTACCTTGCCTTTACTCATGTCGAAATGCAATAAATATTGACTTGACTATTGGTATACCGTGTCTAATTCATTCTGAAGCAGATGCTGGTGGGCATTTAACTGAAACTTGCGTCAAATCTTGATGTCATCGGCAAGATTCGGAAGTTTGAAGCGATTCTTTGTGCAAGGTCATAAATAAACACAAATACGGATGTGAACCTAGAACTGAGCCTTGCGGTATGCCCCACTCGACTTCTATGGGGTCCGATAAACTGCTTTGAAGTCTGAGCACGAACTGCTGTTGAAATATAAAACTGGCAATCCAGCTTAGAGGAGTTCAATGATCCCGTGGTGCTGGAGCTTGAAGATTAGTATCCGATAGACTAGACGATGGAAAGTCTGCAAAATCCAGGTAGATCACAACAACGTCTTCTCCAGCGTCATCTAACTCGGTCCAACTACTGCGTGCGATTAGTAAGTTTGTTATACATGACCGCTGTCGACGGAAACCGTGCTGCTCAGGCGTGATGATGCTACAGGTTTGCAGATAGCACACCAGCGCATCGGCAACCATGGATTCCATTGCCTTGGAGAGTATAGGAAGAAAGGATACTGGACGGTAGTTAAAGGGTTCAGTTCTGCTTCCATCTTTGTGAATCAGGGTTATTATTCCATGATTCCATCTAGCCGGAACTTGGTTCTGGTCTAAGCAGCGCGGCAAAAGCTGAGCCAAACGTCCTGCCATTTGAGTTGTTTATGCTTTCATTGCCTCTGAACAAATGGTATCGACACCCGGCGAGCTGTTTGCGTAGTGACGTCAGCTTTTGCAATAAAGCCTCCGCAGTGAAAGTAATATGGATTTTTCCTAGCGGGGAGACCACAAGGACTGTTAGATTGCTTGAAGTCAATGCCCTCTGAAACGTGGGATATATTACATCCGCAGAGCGTTTGCTGCTTCTACCACCGTTTTTGTTGGGTCATCAGCCGTCCTGAGTGGAGGAAATCCTTTCCTCACCTTTCGTAGGCTAATAACCTGCTCGTACAGCAGTCTGTGGTTAGCACTGAAGGTTTTTGTGATGTTCTGTTGGTAGATGGCTTTGTCTTCTCTTAGCAGTTGCGTGCAGTGGTTATGTTGGGCTAGGTAGTTGTCTCAAGTTTCTTGTGCTCTAGCTTCTCTGCACACTCGCCGTGCTGCGTTGCGTACTGTCATCCATTTTCGAGTTCTGCTCCTAACGAAAGAAACCAATGTACAGTTACTGCAAACTCTTAGCACTGTAGCATCAGCTGCCTGAATTTGTTGACTGAGTGAAACCAGGAAACTTCCGGGGGTTCTTCGGCAAGGAATGACCAGTTTGTAGCGCTGACGTGCTGGGTTAATCGATCCTACCTTGTTATGGTTCGCAACGTCACATCGTTCTCATTTGATATTCCGCATAGCAGATGAAGTTGTATCTGATGACTGTGTGATCACTGCGACCCAACGGGGAGGTTACAGCGAATACATCAATTACATGCTCTTCGTTGGTAAGCACAAGATTCACCAGATGTAGCCAGTTATCTATCGTGAACGGAGTGGGAAGTGACGTGATTGTAAAGATGAACCGTAGTTACAAGCTCTTGTAGATCGGCTTTGAATTCTTCTTCGATGGTGGCAGGGGTTTCTAAACAGTGTATCTTAAACTCATCCATGGTAGGGATGTCTGCGTAGCTTCCTTTTAGGATGTGGCTTAAAGCACCACAAGGTGGCAGTCGTTTTCGGGTGTAGAGTTAGGCAGGCGGAACACCAAGACATTAAGGCAAACGTCTCTGCCTTTTAACTCCAAGCGGCACCAAAGAGAACCGGGGAACTGAGAGACATTCTCCGCCACGACTTCGCACAGTAAGTCGCTTCGGTAATACAAAATTACCCGCCCTCCTTTTCTGAGTCTAACGTTCTACATCAGTCACATACCCAGTAACAAAACTTCAGCGTCCGCCAGTCTGTGTGCAACCAGCTCTTAATGATACCGATGATATCATATGACCCAGAAGCTTGGTGATCTTCCATTTCGACCAGTTTATTAAACATACTCTGAGTAATCCTATAAAAGCAGGCCAGTTCCTCGTTCGTTAGGAGCCCACAGAGGCCTAAAGGGTTTAAGTGGGAGAATGTCGACCGATGGGACGTCGGCAGTTACTGGTTTTATACTGGATAATGATACCTCGTCTTGAAGTTGATTCGGCCAAGGTGCGTCCCAAACTTCGTTTAGACCTAAGTCAGAGTCGAGTAAAGCAGCAGTCAACTGGAACTCCTGTATCATCATCGATACGTTTGCTGCTTTTGGTGCTTTGATGTTTGAACTTTGCATAACTTTGGCGGCCTCTAAGCGAAGTTCAGCAGGAAGACCTTTTCGATTTCACCGCCAACTATCCAAAGCATTTGTTGCTGTTTGCTCTGGCTGAACCAAAAGTTTTAGGATTCTAGGGCAGCTTCCTCTATAAATTGGTGGGAAAGGTAGCCTGGTGAGTGATGGCGCTATAATATTAGTCGAAGAAAGTGTTTCACGAATGAATCGCCGCAGTTCTAAAGCGTGCTTTCCGTCTTCTGGAGTATTGTTAAAAGGATGCTCTGGCACGCCAAGTATGAAGATTATGTTTAGGCAGTCTTGCTTTCTGTGTCACTATTTGGTGTTTCTTTTTTATTGTCGCGCGCTTCAAGGGATATCAGCGTAGATGCATATCCTACCGGATCCGTGTCTTAGCGTGTTTGCGTAGAGTAAAACGTTTTCTACATGATGTAGAGTTCTAGTGTTACTCGAATAATTCTGGGTTCTGCATAGTGCGGCGACTTCGGATGGCGAGTAATCGGTAATAGGTTTATGGGTTTGGCTTTGACACTCATATGCATGTACTATAAGTTCCATTGGTCTTAGTCATCCTAGAACGTAACATGCAATGTGACGGCGGTAGATACCGGAGTAGTTGAGCAGATAGCAGTCCGGGCACTATTGTTACATCCTTATTGTTGAACCGCAAGCTAGACCAATGACTTGTGCTGACCTGTTGACTAGTGTCGATTGTTTACTGTTTACTGTTGGTCACCCCATTCACGTTAATGATGTCCACAACAGTAATGACCCCAACGGCGACCTCCCGGCTGACCTTCGTTGCCATCTCTGTGCATATAACTTATCTCCCGGGGGCTTTGTCTTGACAAGAACGTTTGAGCTACATGTACCGAGGATTGGGCTTCAGCTGCTTCATCCTTGTTAACGATAGATGTCAGCACTGGTGGAATTTGCTTAACCAGACTTTTCGAGTGGTGCCTGAGTTTCGTTGCCATAGGTACTGATTGACTCCCGTATCTACGGTCACCTTTTACCCGGCGTTCTACCAAAGTTGGAAAAGATAGCGGATGTGGGGATGTAGCTGCTTACGGTTCAGGGGAAGCAGATTGTGGAGCATTCCGTTGCTTAGAGGCCACTAGCTGCCCCGGTGCATACTCGCTTCCATTGAAGTAATCTTACCGTTCATCCGCTGCTCGGCTTCTGCTGTTAACCGGTCGCACTTCTGAACTAGGGTAAGCATACACTTAACGGTTGAGATAGTCGAGCACGCAGTACAGAACCAAAGCACATCTTGTGAGCTATTTCGCTCTCCTACCAGTGGTTGGGACACATTTGCACCTTTTGGATGATACCATTCTAAACATTGCGAGCAAGTCAAACCTATTTCAACTAAGCGATAACCTTCGCCTTACCCGTAAATGCCCTTGGCTTGGAGCCTTTTTTCCATTCAACGTATTGTCGTTACTTGACCCAGTGGGTTGGTCGACGTTCTGTACTTTGACAGTTTTGACAGCGCACATTTGTCAGGCGCGCTTTGTGGTTACAAGATAAAACGATCGATCAGCGTGTTCGCACGGTCGGTGTGATGAGTTAGGCAGGCGCACTGGCTGACAATGTCGAAGGGAATGGCTAGTTACTGGAACCTCCTAACTGAATCTCACCACAGCACTGAACACAGTTTAAACGAGAAAAATTCCTTCACAGCTGCGTTGAGAAACCCGGATTGGAATAAGCTTAAGACTTTCGGACTGCATCGAGAATTCTGTGTCGAATGGTCTCACACAGAAAGGCCATTGGCTGAATATGATTTAATTATCCGTTTGCACTTAATAATGAATGACAGTTAAAATGGTTATTGATGGCAAGGACTTCAATCGTAGTAGATAATTCCAAGTATGACGTATTACTGTTTAAGGCTGGTAAATCCGCTTTTAACGAGCGTACAATGCCTGCGCTGCCAGAAAATGGAGAGAGGTCAGACAGGAATAACCTAAATGACCTAGGTGCACGAGCGAGTTTTGCCCGCCAGAAACCACTGCTCTCTAAGACTTTCGCTAGGTCACGGCCTCCGTATGTCCATAGGCCGACTTCCTAGGCATGCATTACTCATCGTGATTGCACCAAGCTGAGCAAAACAAGTGGTGACCGGTCCAGCACTTGGCAAAGAGGCATGGAAAGATTAACTGAGAGACTTAATAACGCGGTTGTGCGTCATCTTGGTGGATGGGGGCCTGTAGTGTATCGGAAAACAAGCTCTTTCAAAATTTTGTAACATTGGATTTTACGGTTGTTTTAACCTTCAAAATGTCCACTTGTTTTATTGACTGCACGTCCATTGACACAAACCCTTTTGGTGAGTATCTCGCTGCAGGTTTCTCGCTCCGTCTGATTCGCTTCCTATTCTTGTAGCCTGCACAATATACGTCGGGTTCAGTCGCCTCCGACTTCTATACTGTCGTATATGACACGTCTTACGTGTCATTGCTTACCGAGTAGTATCCCAGGCTCCGCCCAACAATTGGTGGCCCCCCTGTCAAGAACACGCCGCCCGCCATTTTTCATTTTCATTCTGGTGAGATCGTTCCAGTGATTTTCTGATTCATTACTCGTGATCATATTATTTTCTCACCTACCGCCTTTTTTATCTGCTGTTTGCAATAGATTATCTAGAGGGTAAGCTGTCTCCATGCGCGGTTAACGCCGTTCAGCCTGTCATGGTCAATTCTGTTGTCATAGCCCCTCCCTCTTTTTGGAAGAATGATCCTTTATTATGCCTTTTGCACCTAGAATCCGTATTTTATATTCGTAAGATTTCTTCTGCTTTCGCTATGTATAATCGGCTAATATCTTGCCTTCCTCAGAGTATATCCTCGCAGGTGTGAGACATCATACTTTGCCCCCCACTACTAATGAAATACGAGACCCTTAAACGGGCTATTATTCAGCGAATCACACCTTCTGACAAGGTCCGACTGCAGCAACTATTTAGTGATCTGCAGCTAGGAGATAGGATGCCCTCAGCCTTGTTGCGCGAAATGCAACAGCTCATCGGCACGTCCAACATGGACGTAGGGATTCTCCGCGAGCTGTGGATGCAACGCCTTCCTGAAAGTACACAGGCTATCCTTGCAGTAGCAAGTGACTTGCCCATCACAGCAATTGCAGATCTAGCAGACTGCGTCACAGAACGGCATCAGCCAGAGACTGAAACCAAAGCACCTAAGCAGCTTTGTGCTGGCGCAACGACAACGACAGGCGCGACTAGCCCGCCGTCGGCAATAGACGCATTATCATTGCAGATAGCGTCGCTCCAGTGCCAGATAGAGGAACTCACTTTAAACCGTAAGCGCCGCAACCGCTCTGGATCATGGCCCCGTCACACAAAATCTGATGCCACAGGTTACTGCTTTTATCACTCGCGTTTCGCTACTAAAGCCAGTAAGTGCATACAGCCGTGTAGCTACTCCGCTATAGATGATCCGCCAGGCCGACCCGTAATGGTGACTAACAGTGTCGGCAAAGGCCAAAGTCGTCTCACTAACATGAGGGATTATGACTCCGATACCCAGTTCTTAGTTGATACCGGGGCGGAAGTCAGCGTCATTCCCCCTATGCCAGGTGAGCCTACCACTTCTGTGTCGACAAGCCTCAGTGCCGCCAATGGCACTCTAATAGCCACCTACGGTCATCGGTCACTTACCCTGGACCTAAGTCTCCGGCGCACTTTCAGCTGTGTATTCACTGTCATTGCAGTCCCCTTTGCCATCATCGGCATTGACTTTCTCAGGCATTTCGACCTCTTGGTCGATGCGAAACGCCAGATGATAGTCGACACTGCAACAAAACTCAGTGTACGTGGCATCACCGCCGATGTCCCATCTATATCCCCGGTCTATGCATTTCCCCAGACCTCGCCAGACTACGCTAATCTCTTTTCTCAGTATCCCAAGCTCGTTCAGCCAATGAACGCAGCTTTGCCCGTGGCAGCTCAAGTCACGCACCACATACGGACGAACGGCCCACCTGTGTCATGCCGTCCACGCCGACTATCGCCTGAGAAACTAAAGGTAGCTAGGGCGGAGTTTGAGCACATGCTTGAACTTGGAATAATCCGCCCTTCCAACAGCCCTTGGTCCTCGCCCCTGCAGATGGTCCCCAAGAAATCTGGTGACTGGCGCGCTTGCGGTGATTACCGCGCACTCAATCGCCTAACCGTCCCAGATAGGTATCCCATCCCACACATGCAGGACCTTACCGCATGCCTCACAGGTAAGACGATCTTCAGCAAGATCGATCTGGTTCGCGCCTATCACCAGATACCTGTGGAAGACAATGACATTCCTAAAACAGCCGTCATCACTCCTTTCGGTTTGTTTGAATTTTCAAGAATGCCATTTGGACTGTGCAACGCCGCACAAACCTTCCAACGCTTCATCCACGATGTCACTCGTGGCCTAGACTTCGCCTATTCCTACCTCGATGATATTTTAGTAGCCAGTTCATCGGAACAAGAGCACCTCGAGCATCTTCGAACTCTCTTCCAGCGCTTGACCCAACACGGTGTCACAGTCAACCCGACTAAGTGCGAACTCGGCAAATCAACGGTAGAATTCCTAGGCCACCTCGTTTCATCGTCTGGTATCGAAGTCCTTCCTGATAAGATCCAGGCAATCAAGGACTTCCCAGCTCCGACTTCGTTCAAGCACCTCCGTCGATTTTGTGGTTTGGTCAATTACTATCGACGCTTCATTCCGCGCTGCGCTCAGCTCATGCAGCCACTGACTGACTTACTCAGAGGAAATGAACGTAAGTTCGCTTTCCCTGACACAGCACAGGTAGGCTTCGCCGAGCTCAAGGATGCTATCTCCAACATAGCCTTCCTCGCTCATTCCGAATCGACTGCACCTCTTTCTATTACGACTGATGCCTCAGACGTCGCGGTAGGAGCCGTCCTCCAACAACACGTTGGTGGGCAATGGCAACCCCTTGGGTTCTTCTCCAAGCGCCTGCAGCCAGCGGAATCCCGCTACAGCACGTTTGGCAGAGAACTGCTGGCCATTTACCTAGCGATACGTCACTTCCGGCACACACTTGAAGGCCGCGCTTTCACGGTCTACACTGACCACAAGCCCCTTATCTTTGCCTTCAACTCTGCTTGCGACAAATACTCACCACGGGAAACAAGACACCTAGACTTTGTCACGCAGTTTACTGCTGACATACGCCATGTCTCAGGTGTCGATAATCCCGTCGCCGACGCTCTCTCACGCGTCAACCTCACTCTCCAGTCTTTGCCTACCGTCGATCTTGCCGCCATGGCATCGGCTCAGGCTCAAGACGAAGATATACAGCGCACTCTGCAGTCCACTTCGCTGCATGTGCAACCTGTTCCTCTCCAAACCACGGAAGGAACCATCCTCTGTGACACTTCCACAGGTTGTCCTAGACCCCTCGTGCCCGTCTCCTTCAGACGCACAGTCTTTGACGCACTGCACTCACTATCACATCCTGGTATCCGTGCATCTTTGAAACTGGTCACCGAACGTTTCGTTTGGCCACGCGTAAACAAAGATGTTCGTACCTGGACTCGCGCCTGCCTTCAATGCCAGCGCTCCAAACTACATCGTCACACCCGCAGTCCTCTTGGTTCATTTCCTGCCCCGGACTCTCGGTTCTCGCATGTACACTTAGACCTGGTAGGTCCATTGCCTCCTTCACGCGGATTCGTATACATTCTTACATGTGTCGACCGCTTCACCAGATGGCCAGAAGCCATTCCCGTAACAGACTGCACAGCTGAGACTGTTATCCGGGCCTTCTTAGATCGGTGGGTCTCGCACTACGGATGCCCATCCACCATCACAACTGACCGAGGAACGCCTTTCGAATCTTCACAATTCGATACGTTCTGCAACTTTTTAGGTTATCGCCGCATTCATGCCACAGCCTATCACCCAGCAGACAACGTGTTAGTTGAACGCTTCCATAGACAGCTTAAAGCCAATCTCTGCGCCTCCTCCGACCCTAGCTGGAGCGAAAACATTTCGCTCGTACTTTTAGGCATTCGCAGCTGCATCAAACTGACTTGTAATGTGCACCAGCAGAGCTGGTTTACGGCACGAGGCTCACGTTACCAGGAGAATTCGTTTCACCTCCCGCATCGTCGGGTATGCCTCCGCCAACTTTGCTTCCTCCCTAGCTCAACGCATGCGTTCACTACGCCCCACCCTGCCCCGTGAACAGATTAGAGATATGCACATACGCAGCGGACTCTCTACCTGCACCCACGTCTTCCTCCGCACCGACGCAGCGCGACGCCCTCTCCAGCCTCCCTACAACGGCCCTTTCAGAGTTCTGCAACGGACTCCGAAACATTTTACTTTAGACCAGAATGGTCACCGAACAACGGTGTCCATCGACCGCCTCAAAGTGGCTTTCTTTGACGAGCCACTTGCAGCCCATCCTGATGCTCTCGTACAAGCACCCGCACCTGTGGTGACTTCCCGAGCACTGGATAGCCCGGAACCCTCCGTACCCCTTGACCCGCAACCTATCCCGCCGCAACCACAGGCAACCGACCGACGCGGTAGACAGGTCAAACGTCCGGTCCGTTTTTCAAATTTTGTAAACGTTTGCTATTTCCATTAACACGCCTTTTTCGTCTTTAGTGATTATCCTGCGTCTCATCCATAAACCTTTTGCAAAATCGACAAAAAAAACCCAAAACATTTTGAAAACCTAAAATGCGTACCTGCTTTTATCATGCATGCCATGTTCCCTCTCCGGCGTCAAGCCACTTCACCGACCCTTGCCCACCCCTCTGAGTTCTACCTTCCAGAAACTCAACCGCCGAAACTGCCCTGGCAACTCTGGAGTGACTCGCCAGACGTCCCAAAGCCCCCTTTCGCACCCAAGGGACAGACAGCCACCCTCGACCGAAGACACCCACGAACGGAATGGTCCCCAGACGCTGCCTAGGCATTGCCGATGAGGACGCCGGATTTCTTAGTGGGACGAGGACGCCCGGATTTCTTCGTGCGACGAGGACCGTGAACTAAAGTGCGGTGGGGGGAGTGACACCTCCCAAGAGCACCGTCGGGCCTGCAGCAGAGGGAAGGTCCTGTCAGTCTTCTTTCTGGACTAGCCAGTTTTTGGCAGTCCGACCAGCCCGCCCCCGACGGCCCACCGATGATGCACTGTGGTCCACACGATCGTCATAAATAATAACTAACAAATGCCTGGACCCAGCGATATCTGCTACACACCCCACTTTAGAAGTCCTTACTCAAGCCCTTGCAAATATTCGCATCCACCCTCACCTTCCGTTTCCCCCACTAACAGCTCCTTCGAAGGCTCCCGTTCTTCAGCCTTCTAGAGAGAGGCCCTGGTAGTGTACCGGAAAACAAACTCTTTCAATATTTTGTAACATTGGATTTTACGGTTGTTTTAACCTTCAAAATGTCCACTTGTTTTATTGACTGCACGTCCATCGACACAAACCCTTTTGGTGAGTATCTCGCTGCAGGTTTCTCGCTCCGTCTGATTCGCTTCCTATTCTTGTAGCCTGCACAATATACGTCGGGTTCAGTCGCCTCCGACTTCTATACTGTCGTATATGACACGTCTTACGTGTCATTGCTTACCGAGTAGTATCCCAGGCTCCGCCCAACAGGCCCCGGGTGGTCCACACCAGGGGTTGGAGGACCTATTTGAGATAGCGCATTCGGGCAGTCAGTTGTGTTACTGCAACCAACTTTTTACCTCCAACTCTCAATTTTTCATCCAAATTGGCAAAGCGCATGTCTTTGTTTATCCATTTTCTGTATTTTGTTTAACTCCATGCTCATCTTTTTATCGTCTTTATGTGTTGCTGATCTGGTAAAATAACTTGTGGCAATTGGATCGCCACCACATTTCAGTGCTGGAATCCTAGTTGTTCTATCGAACTGAACTGAACGATACACCTAACCGCTTCTCAGACCTTTTTCGGCGGTATTTCATTTTCGCGTGTATCACGAAATTAACATCAAGATGCAACCATCCCTATTGCTGCGATGGGATTAATAGTAAAGTATGATATAATTCCACCATTCAAACGGCTCAGTTCGACTGGATAAGTGACCTCGTGGGCTCATTAAACTATGAACACTGATTTATTACGAATATAAAAGCGGGTCCTTGATTGATCTTGTAGGATGGTTGGGATGAAAATTATCAAACCATAAGGCAGATAGCCCATCTGTTTATGCATCTGCCGAGTTAAATGCGTTGTTGACTAACGATTGAATAAAATAAACCCTGAATTCAAGCATACGGAACAACTCAGGGCGCTGTGACAGTCAACGTGTTCTGTGCGACAAATAAAATTAGGGTCATCCACTCATGTACCGTCTCCTTGGATCCATGTGTCACACATTCTTGATTTTCCTTACTTGAGGAGTCTCCAGCGTAGCTGGTTCTTACCTTTGCCTGGGTGCCACTCCTAGATGGCATTTTTGAGTTGTGGCTCTGCGTAGACGTTAGATAATTGTATTAAACTTAAGAGATCAAACCGGTCGAATGCCTTGAGAAGGGAATCGACATATTGATTGGCGTTTCTCGAAACCTTTTGGTGCTTCCTCCTAGTATCCGAGATTGTCCTGGCCAGGAACCCCAGATCACGTTCTGAGAGACCTTTTGCAAGATGTGATCCCCAAGCTTGTTAACTCATACCGGCTGCTGACGCAGATATATCAATATGCATTTAGTTGCCTGAAACCGGAGTAGATTTCTTCTTGACTATTCATACACGCAACCCAGTTCACATTGAAGGAAATCGTGATCTACCTTGCTATTAGTCGTTTCGCATATCTTACCGTCATCGGTAAAAAGCAGCAAATTAGAGGAAATAACTCTTGGCAGCTCAATGATAAACACCAGGAACAAGCGCAGTCCTAACACCCAGTCCCTTGGAATATCGCATTCAACCATAATCGGATTGGAAAGCCATTCCTATCAAGTACTTTAAGCCTCCATTGGTGAAGAAAGTTAGCAACCAAATTAAGGACAAGATCCCCTATTCCATAACTCCGTAGCCTGTAAATTAGGACACGGCGATCTAATCGACCGAACCTTTTGGAGAAGTCCAGGTAGATGATGTCGATTCCGACGCACTACGACGCACTGTTAGTATTGGTTAAAGAAACGAGATGGACACCTACGACGGGTTACAACTTAGAGATAGAATAAAACTCGTCCTTAAAGATGTTCGCATCGATGGCTGTTTAAGGATCAGCGCCGAGAGCTTTCCATCATTTTGACAAACCAACTTGATTTTGAGAATCAGACAAGGAGTGTGTCTGACTCTAGGCAATCGGATATGACAAGTTTACAAAAACACTACCTGCTCAAAAAATTTAATAGCTTAAGCGGCTCTAAGCAACCACTGTTTGGTGTTAGTTTGCGAAGACAAGTTGACACCCTAACAGAAGTTGGCTGAACCATTGTGATTGAATCACAAGCTACTAAACAAACACTTCAGAAGACTTCCTAAACTGCGGTGCGAAACTCCGCCACCCACTACGTTTGTTATGTACGCGCGTACAGTGAGAGAAACAGTCAGTGCTTTATGGGCCTAGTACTCATCTACCGTCTAAAAAGTACAAGGTTTGAACGCGCGTCCTGTGCCTATTGCTCCGTTACCAAGTTTATTCTCCTTGTGTTCGCAAAGGCTAAAATGGCGGTAAGTAACGGAATCATTGCACTGGTTTATGTCGACATCGATCCCGTAGCATGAAACTGTTGATTGCAAGTGACTACTGCATTGAAGCGGTTGCTGAGGGGACAGAAATCGGTGTCCACTACTTAGACTTTTCAAATACTTTCTATTAGTTGGATAACGGCTTCTTGATTTACAGGCTCCAGAAATAGGACGTCGTATATCCATTATTTGATAACTTTCTCTGCGAATGAACACAGTTGGGCTCCGGATATGTTTATACGACTCCATGTTGGTAATGTGTGGTGTACTGCAATGTTCCTCGTTTTGCCTCGCCTGAACTTAATTGTCATTAATTGTCATTAATTGTCAATTAAGTGTCATTAATTGTCATCTAGGCAGGAACAGTAGGAAAATGGTTTTTACGGGTATAAAAGCTAAAGTCTAACTGGTCCGGTAGGATGATCACGGTAACATTTCCAAAAGATAAAAAATGGTTATCAGAACTAAATTCACACCGGTGAACTCACCGCGGTATCGGTATCATCAACTGTAGATCCATTGAAAGTCCATAAGGAATGACGACAAATTGGTTGTTGGTGAACATGGTTCCGTCTCCTAGTGAACAAACAGAGGAGGTGAAGAAGGTAGAACTGCTCCCTGGGAGTTTACTGGCAGTGAAGTTTCCAACAGAACCTCGGGTTCAGCCATGGAAAATGAGTCTTGTGAAATGGTGCAGTGAACTGCTTGCACGGTCAACTCAGGCTTTGAACTTTACCAGCGTCGGGACACAGACGACCGATTCTGATAAGGCACTCCACGATTTGCAAACACTTACGTAAAAGAAATTGCGGCGGCATTCCAATCGAGTGCACTTTTCTTCTAAGTGGTGATGATGGCCTCACATATTACCGTTTTGACTGAGCTCTGAGAAATGGTGGCGAGTGTGACTGGAAGCTCACAAAATCTGATAAGTAAACATAAGGTCCCCATGAAATCATTGAAATAATCGGCTGGAGACCACGAGCACCTGAACCCCTGGTCATACGGCAAATGATATGAACCTTTAATATGCTTGGTTGCCTGGCGTTGAGGTATCTCTAAATCAGGGCGATCTCTCCTCAACCATGGCTGTTAGATGTGTATTGCGTATTCCACAAGTGGACGGATGTATGAGCCGGGAAGCTGTAAAAAAGGCAACGGGTTGAATCGTCTGAACGCACTTCTTAGTAGGTCTGCATGTATGTGTTGATGTCTTTTTAACTTGATTCGTAGACCCAGCCTCGGCTTGGATCCAAGCGCTCAGCTGCTTTTCTCCAGATGACTTATGAATTTCCTGGTTAACAAGTTTGTAGGAGCATACCACCTGGTTCCGCATGTGCAGCACTTTACGTTTATCCAATTTAAACCGAAGCAGATTCTGCCTTGACCACCTGTAAGTCCTATCCATATCGGCTTTAGGTACAATAAGATCATCTGGTTCAGTGCTCACTCTCCATACCTTGATGTTATCGGCACACAGCAGACACATCTAGCTCATGAGGCGTGTGCTATCGTTTCTACACCTAAAATATAACCGTGATCCAGGTACCGATCCCTGTGGTACTCCGTATTCAATTTGGATGGGCTCTGACAGGGATTCACAAACTCCAAGCGTCGGTGTAAGAGAAAAATTCTGATCCACCCCAGGAGAGGAGCACTAATACCAAAGATCGTTAGTTTTGACAGTACATGGCCATTGTCTAACTGGTCGAATACCTTTAAGAAGTTGAGAACATCTACACCAACGCTTTGCCAGTGTCTATTGTTACAGTACATCTGGATAGTGATAGCGGTAGATTTGCAGTGCACGGTGGATCTCGTCGGAAACCATGCTGTTCTAATGCAAGTAGTTAAATTCTTCCAAGTGGGCTGTTTACGCGTCAGCAAAACTGGTCTCTACGATTTTTGAAAGTAGCGGTAGCAAGATTACGGGACATTTGTTGGCTGGGTCGGAACGATTACCTCCCTTAGGAATAGCAGTAATTATCCCGAGTTTCCACATGTCGGGCAAGTAGATTTCATCAAAACAGTGTTGGAAGGGTAGAGCCAAATGCTCAGCTACCCATTCTTCTGCTGCCCTTAGGGACTTCGGGGGCATGTTATCAACTCCAGGAGAGCTGTGCTTCAGTATATTCGACAGCATTTTTAACATATTTCCGCCGTAAACGCTAGGTGAATGAGTTACGAGAGTAAGGCAATTATTGTTATAGGGTAAGATGTCCAATGATCGAGCTGATTTGTTGCAGCATAATGCAGGCAAATGACGTTCACAACATCTTTCGGGCTTGGTCTGAGTCCGTTCGCTGTTTGAAGATGAGGAATCCCCCGTGTAGACTTAGGTAGACTGTTTAGTTGTTGCTAGGACAGCGCGTGGTTTTAACGCTGTTTTACCCTCGCAAACAAGCTGAGTAGGTTGGTCAACTTGGGTCACATAGGCCATGCAGGTCTTGGTGTTTTGCGTTAGTTGATATATATATATATATATATATATATATATATATGCCAGTCCGCATTTCGCATGGCTATGTAGTTGCTTGTCCTGCTTCGCAGAAACGAGAGATCGTTTCTTGTGTGGACGGTTTTAGTCTCTGATGCTTTGGCAACTAACTTGTTAAACTAACTGACGAACTGTTACCATGGGCTAGCTGGTGACACCTCTGTCAGAAAAGTCCAGTTGCTTGTCTCACCCATTCAAACTAGTAGGTAGTGATGTATAAAATCCTCGTTGCTTTGGCTATTTCCACAGGACTTTCTGCATAACAAGTGTATTCGAAGAGTAAGACCACGTGATGGCTGTGGTACAATGGGACGTCGTCAATTACCCTCGCCATCATCAATTCTTCGTTGGTGAATAGTCGATGTGGCATATATGGCTTACATGTTTATCTGAATTTGGAAGGACTGTTTATGTGGCCACATAGCATGAACCTAGAGAAACAACCTTCTGTATATCCGTTTTTTAACTCTTCTCCAGAAGCGGTCTGAGATTCCAGAGCATAGATGCTGAACTCGCCAGTATTACGAATCTGAGACTGTACGTTTTTATCACTCGCCTTAGTGCGGATGCCAGATGGTAGTCCATCTCGGGCGTAGATGACAGAGGGCGGTAAACGACCACCATCAAGCTGGCATCATTACCTTTTAAACGTAGACGGTACCAAAAGGAATCCTGTACGCCGTTGGCCGGGTCCGCTATGGACTCACATTGGAGGTCACTGCAGAAGTATAGGGCTTCCTCTGGCTTTGCTCTGTCAGTCGTGCTGAACAACGGATACGCCTGTTAGTGTGATTTCGGCGACATTTAAATTGGGGCGTAACCATATCTCCGTTGTAGTGATTACGTCACAGATATTATATCCGTGACGGTGTCGCAGTTCGGAATGTTTAACGCATAAGGCTGAAGCACTAGATTGCATGCGATAAATAAATCAATAAATTATATATTCTTCGACGATGCGAGGAGCTGTCCCCTAAAAGGCACAGATCAATTAAAGGCACAAACTTTACACGACATTGCATAAATACATGTTCAGAAATAAACGGGCGCAATTGCAAATAAGGTAACAAAGAGTAATCAGAATCGTTCTGCTATTTTTTCCTACTATTGAATCAGGGTTCTTCATAATCACATGACAGAAATTTGGGCCGAGAAGAAAAATAAATGTAAGGAAAGGGGCTGTTTTCCGAAATGTTATGTGCATGTGTTGCAAAAAGGTCTCCAGGCACCGCCGATAAGTTTTTCGGAAGCGTTATCTAGGGACTGTGGTGTCCCGAACATATTAATCACTTTCTGGACGGCTAACTGCTTACTAATAGATACAGTGACTATAAGCGATTTCCGGTTAACCCCTCAAGACCTAAATGAAGTACCCTATATCCAGCGTAAACCCGATGGAATAGCACTCGGAGACGAGTGGATGGGAGCCAGACTGCTTCGGCACCAACCCACAGCCATACAACACGCATCAACAATGAGATATAAAACAGGCATAGCAGCCGTATACTGGTCCTTTTCGAGTTGTAGCCTGTTTCAACGTGGGACCACTCGCAGAATTTAATCCTGTCACGAAAGTTGTTCATGCTATCCCGTTTTGCTGTGGGTACCAGTTTTATTTTGCCAGGGATCCCGGAGTGGAGGTTTGGCACGGTTAATCACATTGTCAGCATTCGCATCAGGCGCACGTAAACACAATGCGTCGCATGAGAATAAACCTCAAGCTGGCGCTTAATGTCACACCGTTCGTTTAGTTACACCGGACTCAGTCGCCCACTATGCAGGTTACTGGATTGGAATAGGCAACTACTTTACGCAGTTCAAATGCATCAAATGCCGGCTGACTCTCCAACGGGCGCGTTCATAGTTTTCTGGCTGGGAGGATCTGGACAGTCACCCAGCAAGCCGTCATCATTCTATCCGAGTTGTGTTAGGTGTGCATGATGACATGCAGCTGACTTGTTACCTGTTTGCCGCTAGCTAGCTGAGTGGATAACAACCAGATTATGCTCTGTCGAATGCAGCTAGTGCATGAGGTTGAAGAGCAAGTTCAACTTCGTCTAAGCTTCAATTATGCTGACACCAAGCGGTGTACAATACGAAGCCTGCTAAGGGAGTTAATGTCCCAGCTAAGCATGAGCTTGTATCCAACATGGGAAGCCATAAGACCGGAAAAACTGGTGTCCGTTTACAAACATCCCCATCGGGTTGGTGAAGGTAGTGTTGAAGTGGTTGGTGACATCTTTATTAACACTAGTAAACAACAATTCGCCAATAAGTCAGATTGGATAACTTACCTTTTTGTGGCTATTTCATCAAGTCTATTACTTCGAAAATCATCCTCTATTCCTTTGCCTGTCATCTTTTACACCCAAGGTGTTTCGATTCGTACATCATTCGTGTTCTCTTTCAAACAAAAGTTCAGTTATTTACTAGGTCTCACTCTAACATGAAGAGTTAAAACCATCAGTATGATGCTGATGCATAGATTCAGAGTTGGAGAAGAAGACGTTTACTCACCACACGGTCCATTTTCATCAACAACGAACGTAGCCAAATCATTGGCGCACATCGTTCATTGCAGAGGAATTGGACCTTGTTTATGAGAAAGCATCCGGGTTTTGCGTCCCAAATTTTCGCAGGTCGACTCACACGGTAATGGGAGTATATTTCACCTTTATATCAAGTGAAATTGCACACTCTCCGCACAGATTTGGAATGGTTACTCCCATAGGGAACGTGTGCTACATCGGTTAAGAGGAGAACCAATGTTTAGCAGGGTGCCGTAAAAATTGGGTGTGTCAACTTTGAGACAAGTTGGAAAAATACAACTTGCTTGCTCTCCACCCTATTGGATAGAATGGTGGAAAGGATAATACAGCGGATAGATCAATACGAAAGGAATGTGCGCACGTCTCAATCAATCGGATCAGATGGAACGTGATCCGACATTCCATATGTGGATAGACATATGGGTACTCGACATACCCACCAGCATGAAACTCTTGAGACTTGACCGTGCAGACGCAAGATGATGAGTTGAACGTCACAGAGAATGCGTATATTTTGCTCCAAAATAAGGCACTGTGACAGGGAGTTATCAACTAGTAACACTTCTTTAACTCTTGATAGGATACGGAGTTGTGAAATCCGAAGTCTAAGTGACAAATGATCACTTTCAAGACACGGACATCCTTTTGTGATTAGCATCCACAATATAAGACGAATCCGGGAAACTAGTGCAGACCGGCGTCACGGTTTGAACGGTGTTACTGCCATGGAGGAGTCACATACGACCATACAACACTACTCTAACTTCCTTCACAACCCACCATGCATTTCTGCTGCCGTAAAAATCACACGATGACTCACAGTCATGTCTCAACCTCCTTCTAGCGGACTTAGTGTGCAAAAAATAAATAACTAAGTAAATAACTAAATGGTTTATTTTACGGATTCGAGGTGCATGAGACACTGTTGCGGCGTGAAAATCCCCATGTTTGGAGTTACACTGATCTTCGCCTAGAATCATGTCTTACGTTACCGAGTAAAACGCAGTCTGTGATACGCTACTCCGTGACAACAAAATACATGACAAACGGCATCTGTCAAGCATATTGTTCAATAAAAAGTTTGCTATGTTTGCAGCATCCGATTCCGGATTCACCAAGGGGACAGCCAAGGATGGATGGATGTTCAGCAAACCCCTATCCATACGGCGTTCCACACGGACACCATAGTCACAAGCAACATCAAGAGCAAAAGACATCATCATGGGGGAAAATCTTAAACAAGGCAACGGCCAAGAAACAGCCTTAATTCCCACCAGACAACATCAAAGTCATTCGAGGTTCATCCACACAGCTGCACGCACCCGCATGCCATTGTGCAGACACTCAATTAAATTTACAAGTAAGGTTACCTAACACTAACTACTGTGCCTCACGGTTCGCCGTGTCAAGCGCGTTGGTGAAGTCTACAAACAGCAAGCACAGTGTTTGGTATCGCTCTCGGTATTGCTGCAGCAACTGACGAGCCACGAACACAGTATCCATGGTGCTGTGGCCCGAATGGGATCTACGTCTAGTTCAATGACCTGAACGACGAGCTGATTCAGCAGAATTCGTACGATCAACTTCCCAACACAACTCAGTAAACTGATGCTATGATAATTCGTGGCACGTTGCTTACTCCCTTTACCCGTATACAGTCGTAACAAAACAGCGTCTTTCAGCTCGGCCTGCACTTCCTCTTCAAACCAACTGGCGCAGCGTATTTGCTAATGGGTCAGCCGTGTCTTAACACTTTTGGCGGTATCCCGTCCGCTTCCACACAACTGCCGTTTCGCAGTTGAGCCTGTGCTCTCTGCGTCTCATCCACTGTTGGCATGTCGGCAAGACACAGGTTCATTTCTTGATCTTGCAGGCCGTGAAATCAATCAGAACGGTTGTCAAAGTGCAAATAAAGTGCGTTCGCTCGATCTGCATTATTTTGTATTCTGTGAGCAGGCAACGCTTGGGCTATCGAGCAGCCTCCTCAGCGTCCCCAACTTCGGTCCATACACTGCCTACAAGGAGTCAAAGGACTTCACATCTCGGCGGCGTTCGGTTTAGCGTCACATCTGCTTCGCCTTCTCCATCCATCATGCATTTTTGACGAGATGGAGCTCTCTAGCCAATCACCGTAGAGGTTTGTGAAAATACCTCGCCCTCTGAATCGGCAGAGTCATCCACATGCGCAGTTAATGCATATTCTTCGCCGACACTAATGTGCCAATGGTAGCACTGTTGTCGTCAAACCAATCAGGGCGCCTGCAGCTTGCGCCCGATGGTTTCCTACGCCGCAGCCATCATCTGGACTAGGATGTGGTGCCCCAGGTCACTGACTGTTTAAGTAGAGTCCACATCGCTACGGTGGACACCATCGCCTTCGCCAGCTCCACACTCTTCTCCACATTTCCTAGGGAAAGAACGTTAAATTTCCACCGATTCAAGGGCAGGAGAAAACACATGGATTTATGAAAATATATGTACAATTTGGTCCACACCAATTTATGGTCAGTGCCACACTCAGGTCCACGCGGTACACTTGTTATGGGCATTTCATGCATGTCACGTCGTAGTCCGATAACATGGTCGAGCAAGTGAGTAGACCACTCTGTGGCTGAGTTCAAGTAGCTATATCAATCGTACCCAGTGTAAACCGGGTGTTCCTGATCGTCAGGCCGTAAGTGAAACACAGTGAGAGCAGCCGCTCGTCGTGTTCATTCGCTGTGCCAACGTCATTCGGACCGATTAAATCTGCTCACACTGCGTCATTACACCTAACGCGCGCGTTGAAATCACCTCACAGAAATAGTCGTTCGCTCTTCGGTACAGACAGTACTACGGAGGATAGCTGGGTGTAGAATTGATCACGCGTGTCATCAGGATAACACCTGGTCCGACCGTACATGCTTATAAAAGTGGCAAACTTACCTCTTCCGAGCCTCGGGCGAGCAGTCCTCAGTCGCACGCTGACGACAATGGAAAAATGGAAAAATCGTATAATACAGACAAAAAGCCAAGACTTAGCAAGTCTCTTGGAATGGTCTGTGGGAATAATATTAGTTCAATGAAGTTACACAAAAGTGAAAATCATCTGTGGACTTACCATTTTACCCAACATTAACACATAGGTATATCCTTTTATCCCGATTTCGTGGGGTTGATGAGTACAATGTTTGTCTGCGTCTTGTCGTCACTCAGTGAACAGAAATCAGATCAACTAATGTAAATGATGTAAACCATGGTCGAGTTGTTTTTAAGAATGAGTAGTGTGAAAGCGAAAATGACAGAAGTCGGAAGAACGTTCCACGGTTGACCAACTCGAAGGAAAATTAATTCCGGTGACACTAAAGCCGACTGTATTGGGTGGCAACATTCAATTTATGACCCCTCAATTCTGTGTTGTAGCTAACCTTCAGGAGGTGGCGGCAAGCGTGAACGGGGTTTTTCAAGATCTAGAACGCCAGAATGTGATCACCTCCTAGACGACGATATCTTCCGCTGTAGACTAACCAGGACTTTCAGTCGCCAGTGGTATTGGAGATGGGACAACCCCTTCACCTTTTTGTTACCCGTCACTGTGCGGTCTCCAGTGTTACCAGGTCACGTGTTAAACAGGTTTGCCAAGCTTGGATCGCATACTCTACAGGAGATCTCACATACGCATTGAGCACTTGCGGGAAGATGGAGGGAACGAAGCTCCCTTACTCCCTCCGTAACAGACCAACATGTTGGTTCGCGGTTTTTACCTTTTCAGTGAGTGCGCCCAACAGCTGAGGTCGTTTTTGGATCAACAGCCCAAGGTGTCGCTCTGGTGAGGCGGTTTTCAGAATGTCGTCTCCAAGCTTATATGCCTACGTGGGTGTTGTATCCCGAAAAAGCAGTAGACAAGAGCAGCACTGGAACGCATGTATGGAAAAACCGTCTGCACATACGAGTGTTAAAATTCGATGGACAGGCGTACTAATTGCAAGCCATCAAATGCAAAATCACATGGCTGGACCAACAAGTGCTAAGTAGAAGTGTGAATAGAATAAACGAACCGAGGGCAAAAACAAAGCAAAGTATTTGAACACCACATTGTCCCCTCCTCTGTTCGTAAATATATAAGCACTACATGCCCATGAATGATCTAATTTAATGTCAGCACCCGGAAGAATTGTCATGTGATGTTACCCGTTAAAGCAGATCTGTAAACGGCGCGGCGTATCCGACCAGAGCGTCGTAAATTGGTATTAGTTTGTACCGAGCGCTGTGTTGTACATGTGTTTGTCTATCCAAAAGCAGGTTGCGAAAGCACTGTATGCAACAGTTGTGCAATCACCTTGTCCCATCGGCCAACTTGTATGTTCCTGGCGTGTGCACAGATTACACAGGGGTCGGGGGTCCGAAAGCATTACCTCCGTTCCGGGACAAGGGTAGTCACATACTAACAAATGTCCCTGGAGGATACATTCTCCCAACGCGTCTATATTTAGCCTGGTAAACAGCCCGTCTTTCGTATTCTCTGTGATCGGCTGTTCCTTCGGATGTAAAGGCTGAATTTGATCGAGTTCGAATTGTTCGCCTTAGCATTAGCTCCGATGGGGTCGATGCCGTTGCAGTATGTGGAATGGTCCTGTATCCCTCCAGTGCAGATACTAACGCATCATCTCAGGATTCTTCCGATTCTTTCGAAGTACGATTAAGTTGTTCGACGAGTCCATTCGCTGCAGGATTATAAGGTACAGTCTTCGTGTGTCTGATACCATTGCGCTTTAGGAATTCATCATACTCGTTACTTCGAAATTGTGGGCCGTTGGCAGTGACTATTTCTTCTGGCAAACCGTACCTTTCAAACAAACAACGGAGCCACTTTATGCTGACGGCTGTAGTTACGTCCCCGCATAGACTAGTTTCTGGTCATTTGCTGTATAAACAGGTAGCCACTAGCACGTTTCGTTTCTGCGGGGGTGCATTAGCAAACAGACCCGTAATATCGATGGTAGTTTCTGCTCATGGCTTTATTGGGTACACGATAGGTTGGACTGGAGCATTCAAGGGCCTCGCACTCTTATCAGCTTTTTGACTGGCGTAACATTCCCCAATAACTGCCTCGACGCTGGAATGCAAATTCGGCCACCAATAGTATTGTCGTATCTGAGCTTCCGTTCGCACAATCCCTGGATGACATTCATGGGCACATGCAACCTCCAGAGGAATAAGGGTTGCAGGGACCACAAACTGCTCGCCTCTGACAATACAGTTGCTCGCAGTAGAAACCTCGTGCCGTAGGGTATAACATGGAAGTAACAGGTTGGATACTGGTACGACTGGGCCGTGAAGTGGGTAAGTACACACGACGCTTCACTAAGACAGGTACCACTTTGTACTGATACAAACCGTCTTGCGTGAGGAAATCAGTCAAATGTCGGCAATCTGGAGTCAGTGACAAGTGGTAGTATGCACTGCGAATATCCAGCTTTGAGAAAAGTTTTGCGTTTGAAAGCCTAACCATCAACTCTTCGAGAGAAAGCAGTGGGAATTTGTCCACAATTATATATCAATAAGCGCTATAAGGTCGGTGCACATACGAATAAAGCCATCGTTCTTTTGAACGGCAACTAGTGGATGAACCCATTCGGAACACTATATGGGTTCTATCAAATCGTCCGTGACCATATTCTTCAAAGCTTGCAACAAAGCCACTAGCTTGGCGAGAGGTACAGACCTAGGTTTTGAAATGCTGAACGGTTTGTAATCCGCGCTCAACCGAATACGGTGCATTGCTTTTGGGGCTCTACCAATATCCGGAAGAAAGAGCTTTAGGTAACTGGATTGTAACTAAGGTGGGTTGACGCTGGCAATGGTCATCCGCCTGACGCATGGTGATACCGTCAACAAGACCTTGGCATTATGTCCCAACAGACGCTTGCTATCAGTTTTAGAGACGTAAACTTCAACTCTACACTCTCTGCTGTTTAAAAGAACCATGGAAACGGTAACAAAAGCGAGTATGTGGACATCACTTATGAAGTAGTTGCTAAAACTGTAAGCGGAAGGGCGTACATTTAACTGACCGAAATGCTGTTTGTAAGAACAATATGGCAAAACTGTGATTAGTGACGCGGAATCTACTTTCATGTCTAGACAAATAGTTTTGTTTTAACTTCAAACGACACAACGGATATCTGTCGAAGGCAGTTTGGGTTCTTGAGTTGAAAACGAAAGTTGATGTTCCCATTCATTAAAACATTACATGGATTGTGCAGTGGTGACCGGAGAAACTTTAGAGTCATTTGCAGAATCAACTAAATAAATGGTGCCGGAAACACAAACCCGAGCATAATGACTTGGCTTACCACAATTCTGGCAGATCCCACTCTTTGCAAGACATGACTTATCATTTGCACGATGTTCAGCATTTCCACAACGGTAACACTTATTTCTAACTGAGGATCGCGTCAGAACACGTGTAGAACCCAAACGGTCAATTTCCGTAGCCATTGTGTTAGAGAGGAAAATTTTGTTTTGTTCCGTGACTGCGACCTTCGCACGAGCCACGTCACAGGCCCTGTCCCATGGTAGCTTTTCTGCGTTCTCCATTAAGAGTGTCTCTGATCAGAGAATCCGCGAGGCCGGAGGTCATTTATTGTATTAGCATAGTTTCTTACACTTTTTCTTGGAAATACTACTGTAATCACACTTTCGAACATAACAAACAAGCAAGAAAGGAATGCATCTACTTAATCATCAGATGCTTGTTTCAGCCACGAGAATTGTACCGAGAAGTATAAGTGTTCACTCGAACACCCCAATGTTTAACAAGAGCCGATAAGGCCTCTGCCAACGTGGGTTTCTTCCTCTGGGCCGAGGTGCAGACGCAAAACCTTTAAAGTGTCTACGGATTTTAGCGTCACGGATGGACTGAGAACTGACAGCATAGGAATGTACTCTGAAAAACTCATTTTCCAGTCTTCCCAGCCTTCTACATTTGGGGTAACCACAGAGTCGGTCCAAAACGGTGCAGTAGCAGTAGCATGCAAATACAGCCGTAACACGCTACGACAAGTTGCTGTAACGCGAATAAGAAGTAGACCAGGGCAGCACCGGAAAGCATGTATGGAAAAACTGTCTGCACCTACGTGCTTTACATTTAAATCGATAAACGTTCGAATTGCAATCAATCAAATGCAAGCTCACATGCCCAGACCAACTAGCGCTAAATAGAATTGTGAGTAGGATACGCGCATCGAGGGTAACAACAAAGCAAAATATTTGAACACGACGGTAGGTTTGTGGCGGAGATGCACGGTAGGTTTAATCTTGACCAGTCAAAACTCAGTCTAAGTCTGGTTGCAACACATCATGATCTTCCTGACAGTCGATTTCCCGTCATATCTTGATGTGGTCGGCGAAATACAGAAAATTTGGTTTCATGATACTTGCAAGGTCGTTAATGAAGAACAAGAATAACCGCGACCCCCAACACCGACCCTTGTGGAACACCGCAATCTATTTCATTTTGACCAGAAATTGAGCCTCGAACGCAAACCTGAAGGCGCCACTCTAAGAAAATTTGTCCATTCATCCAAGGACAATGTATACAACTCCGTATGCTTATAGCTTTTGGAGAACGATGCGGTGATCTATGCGGTCGAATGCTTTGGAGGAGTCTAGGTAGGTGACATCAATGCCGTTCCCACTGTCGGCTATCTCGGTCCAACTGCCACGGGCAAGCAGTAGGTCGGTAATACCATACCAATGCTGACGGAATCCGTGTTGCTCCGGTAGTATGATGTTAGACTTTCGAAGCAGACCATCACGACCGCAGCTATGATCGATTCCATTATCTTAGAGATCACCAGGAGGAGAGTCATTGGAGCAATAGTTGGCTGGCTCTGAAGAGGCTACCATTTTTGGTAATCGGGGTAAGGTTGCCTTGCTTCCAGATGTTAGGGACCTGCTGTTCATCTAGGCAACCTTGAAAAAATCTCGTTAGTGTTTCAGCTCTCCCCGTAGCTGCCATTTGCAGAGCTTTCGGGGGAATGTTGTCAACGCCAGGGGAACTCTTGGTGCGCAAACAACAGCTGCTTCCTCGAAATGGTCGTTGAACTAACGTGACGCGTGTAAATACTTGCATCTGGGAGAATGGGGTAGGTATGTTGCAAATGCTGATAGCACGTCGGAAAATTGGGACGTATGGTAGCCGTAGAACGTTGGCTGCATCCTCGACGGTTTGAGCACATCCACCCGCTGATATTAGTGGATGAACACCACGTTTCTTATTCCAGTGGCTATTCACATGTCTGTGCAGAAGCTTTTTGTTAACGCAAAACTTTTCGGCTAGACTCTGCTGATTTACCATTTCATCTTTGCGCACAAGTGTGGTACAGTGATTGCGATGCACAACATAGGTACTCCAGTTGCCGGGGCTAGGGTTCGCTCTAGACACAGGCCCCGCAGCCTTTCTTACTTTCATATGTTTTCGGGATCTACTTCGAATGAATGATTTTGCCCTTGCAGAACGAAGGGGTTTGTTGACCGATGCAGATTTAATCAGCTCACTTAACTTGCCAGTAAAATTCAACAAAGCACTGTCAGTGGAACAGTCGTCCGGAAACTCCCAGCTGACATCTTCCACAAGTTCTGCCAGTATGTTGTATTGGGTGATTGTTCGAAACAAGTTAGTATGTTCTTGTGGATACTCCGCAGAACACACGAAGTCGTAAATTATGGTTACCTGATGGCTTCGCCCCAGAGGGCTCTCTAGCCTGGCCTTCACAACCACGGGCTCTTCGTTCGTGTTCACTAAATCAAGCATAAATGGCTTATTTCTGGCTCTGAATCAGGTGGGTGAATTAAATGGCTGAATAGCAGAAATTTTGCAATATACTCTTGCGGTCGGTCTCAAACTGCTCGTTGGGTCATGCCGGAAGTTCCGAAGAATGAATATTGAAGTCGCCTGAGATGAGAACGTGACCATATCATCCTCGTAGGACCCTTCCCAAGGCTAATGCCAGGCGGGAGTCCATCTCTGGTGTGGACTTTGGGGACGATAAACAACGATCAAAATGCAAGTGTTGTTGCGTCGCAGTCCCAGACTGCACCAGAGTGAGTCTATGTTCATCGTTTCCGGATCGGCCACCGATTCGCACTGCAGGTCGTTGCGGTAGTGTAACATTACCCCCCCCCCCACTTTTGCTAGGTCGCTAGTTTCGGGAAAGAGATATACCATTTATCCCGACTTCGGCATCGTTAATTTCTGCATGCAACCAGTTTTCCGTAACGAACATAAGGTCCCAGGCATGTGCTGATTGACGTAGTCGCAGTTCGACACCTTTGTTCAGGGGACCTAGTGCACAGGTGTACATGCAGGAAAGTTTCTCTGTTTTTAGCAGTGAATTATGGGATGGGTGTTTCAGATAAACTATTGTGCCGATCGATGAAATGTCGGCAACTAGTGGTTTTTTGGGATGGAGGGGAAGACGAACTCAGCTGCGTCCGTTTAATGGATTCTACCATTGCCTCTTTGCTTCGCTATTTGTATATATGTATAGGGTGTGTTTACCACTTTCATTGGCCAGTTGACTGAAGTTATCTGAACTCTTGTCAGTAAGTGGTCTGACTTAGTAGCTGCCCCCGTGTGTTTGCTTAGCAGATGCTGCTTTGATCTGGAGCTCGGAAGGAAGGCTGCTGTTGCCCGCCTACCATCCCACCACTAGCACTGCTGACATCTGTCTAGATTGAAAGACCACTTTCGCAATATTCAACCCAACTCCCTTGTAGTTTGGTGATCGGCGCAACCTCCAGATAGCTTGCGCTACGAAATTTTCCATGGAGAAAATCACTCGAATGTACCGCCATTGTTCCTAGCCCTGAGTGGTCGCCTCCAGTTCATCATGAATTTAAGCCTCGGGAACACCGCGTACAATCATGGTCCTGGCTTCGGATTCCTTCCCATTTTCGTCCGAGTAGTCATTCGTCTGTCTGCGCTAGCTCCACGGAATATCCGGGAATAGGCGGATGGAATATGACCCATTCCTGAGGCAAACTGTCGAGAATAGGACACCTTCTGCTTCATTGGCAGAAGTCAACCCAGTTCGGAGAAGAATGGAGCAATTGAAAATGGCATATTAGATGCAGAAAAGAATACGCTTAGCAATTCCCGTAGGCTGGCCAAAATACGAACCACAACATAGTGAATAGAAAACATGCGATAAAATGAAAATCGTTTTGGTGGGCTGACCACATTACTAACACAAAGTCACGCAGAAACAGCCAATCACAGTTGTTTAGGTTAATTCTGGTTGTGCAGCCTTCGTCACACTATATCGTCTGTTGAAACACACATGCTATATCTCGTAGTGTAGGTGGGTTAGGGCAACATCAAGGTGTTTTTTAAACTCTGGTAAAGTAGGGGTGGAAACAACGTAAGTTGGGATGACGTTCCAAGACTGACAGGCACGAAGAGAATAAAAGTTCCGTCGACATTCTAGACAACTGTATTGCGTGCCTAACTTGAACTAGTGCCCCCTCAAATTCGTGTTGTGCCTCAGTTGTAGTAGGTAACAACAGACGTGGTTGGGGTTCCTTAGAATCTGGTAGGCCTTAATAAAGTCGCCTAGTAGGCTCCGGTAACAGCCACTGTATAATTTTAGGGTCCTCAGTCTAAGTTGATAAGGAAGGGTGAACAACCCTTTGACGTGCTTCGTGGCTCGTCATAGTCAAAGGGTTTAAGTAATGGGTTAATAACGGTAGGACAATGGTAAGTTAAAATTAAGATAGCAAGGAAATGTTTCACAACGGATTCAAGACAAAGAGGGAAGTATTGTAAGAAAGAGCAGGTGAAGTATTACGTCTATCCTTGGAACCATCCCCTTGGGACCCACTTCCATGCAGCATGCGTCCACTGCTTTTTCTTTTGTAGTGCTTAGGAATCCAGAACTCGAGTTGTGGTTGGGCTGTTTTGCTCAGTCCGAATAATACGCAGTATACAATGCGTAGCTTAAGTTTGGCTCTGCGCAGCCATATAGGACCTACTTTTAGAGCATTACCCGCGGTTAGTCATAAAAATGGAACGCCCATAAATCTCCGTGGGTAATCCTTGTATGTTTTCCAGAGCTATGTTGTCCACCTTTCTCAAGTTCCCGTCCCATTCTGGTCCTCTAGGCTTTGTTTGATAGCCCTTGAGTTGCTTAGTTGTGGTTACAAAGCTCGGCTTTGCGCCAGTCCTGAGGGCTCCGATACTTGTGTATTCATCTGATTTATTGCGCATTCGAGGAATACTTTCGCTGTTCTTCTCGGCTAGCTACTGGTCATAGCTCGCGACCCGGTCTCTCCTCATTCCATCAGGATCTGGCTGCACTAACTGGTCACACTGGTTGTGACAGTTCCTGATTCCAGCCGCTGTCATTTTTATAATCATCCTATCTGTCGGCCAATCCTCACCTTCCGTCACCATATGCTGAGCAGAGAGACAGACATTGATGCCAATCCCCTCAATGTTTCTAAAGTCTCCGGTGGGCTTGGTCACGATACTCCTCTTCACATTCTCCACACCTACACAGTGGGTGATCCAGTCACCGAGCGCACTGGGAATTTCTTGCGGCAGCTACAACTATATTTTGGAGTTCGAAGTTCCTCAACCGATCCGATCCATGTAGAGCGCAGAGTACCACGTGCGGCACAGTTCCCGTGCGGCCGCAGTTTAACTCCGCTCTCGCTTTGCCCTCTGTGGCCACTCTAATTCTCCCCTCACATTATTGTGTGTGCGCTCGTTCAAACCAGTTCGACGAGCTCTACTCAGTGCTTCCCAACTCTTGGATCTAACCTGTGTGGATTATACTCTTGCTCCAATTCCCTTATTTCGGCATATTCTTTGTCGAATTCCACTTGTGTAACTACATCAAAACGGTTTTTCGGAAAAGATTTTGGTCTCATTCGGAAAAAGAAGCTGAGGGCTCCCAAGTTACGCGGCAACCATTCCTGCAAGTTGTAGCATAACCAAGTCACAGCCTTTTTGCTCCGTTCATCAACTTAACAGCTCTATGGCATTTCCCGCAAAGTTGCATAAAAGGTCCAAAATTTTGCAAAGGATGAGCAAAATTTTGCAAAGGAAGTTCAAAACTTTGCGAAGAAAGTCCAAAATGTTTCAAAACCCTGTGCGATTCGCCAGCCGCTCAGAGACAATCCTCTGACCTTAAGTGTGTTCTCATTGGCCGGATGCCAAGGTTCGGTGCGTTAGTCTGGGAGGTGAGCGCGCTGCCCGTTGCCTAGGTGAGAGTTGTGAATGAATCTTAGAGGCATGCACTTCGACGGTGTAACGATCTTGTATGCGCCCCCCTCACGTCCGAAACGATGGATCACAATTGGTCTGAGCGCAATGAACAGCTGGAACATAAGCGCACGACCGAGACCATGTGTATGACACTAACGTCATCGGTACGCCTTCTCGCGTTCGCCAGAGTATCTCATCAGACATTCGTGACCGAGTTTTGGACGCTTTCGTCAACAGTGATGACTGGCAGCTAGTGGCAACTGTGAACAACGTCAAATATCAAACAGCCTACTCCTGGATTCGTCGTTCTCTTGATCAGGAGCCTAGTACTACGCAGGCGCGTGGTCGTAAACGGATTTTGTCGGAGGAAGACGTTGATGACATCCTGGATTGGATCGCATGGGACTCAACTCTTAAGCTACGGGAAATGCGAGTACGAGTACGAGCAGAAATGGACAAGGACATTTCGAAGTCAACAATCGCACAGCACCTAGATGGTCGATTGATAACTATGAAGAACATCTATCAGGTTCCCGAGGGAATGAACAATGGGTGAAGCAAAGGGATACGCAGGGAATTCGTTCAGCAGTTTCTCCAACATGAGAGCGATGGCAAGTTCTTCATTTGGATTGACGAAGCGCACTTCAACATTTACTACAAACGTACTCGTGGTCGGGCGCTCAAAGGAGTGAGGGCGTGTTGCAAAGTTGCCAACAGCAGAGGCCACAATCTGCATTTAATCGGTGCACTCACGATGGAAGGGAAAGTGTCAATGACCACTCGGAGAGGCTCATTCACAAGTCCCCTATCTCTCAAATGGCTGCAAAGCTATTTAGACAACCTGAAACGGGAGATGGAGCTCCGGCAGGTTGTCGTGGTATGTGCTAATGCACCATGTCACACACGACTGGAAGAACTGTCGTCGGTAGATGGATACGATGGAGTAACCATACTGAGATTGAGCCCATACTCTCCATTCCTCAACCCGATCGAGAATGTTTGGCAGGTGGTGAAGGCCAGAGTGAAGCATGAGAGGAGAGTGCACAACAAGGAACTTCTGGCCGGGGATCCACAGAAACTCATGACGCAGATGGAATGGAGGCTGCAGTTCCTTGAACGCATTGTCAGAGCAGCCACTAAGGAGATCAGCGTTGTGGGATGTCGTAATGCGTGTACATCATAATAATTGTCTAGAAAAAATGACATGTTTTGATCACGTTGTTGGCATTTTTTACGTATCTGGTTGTATAGCTGGTCACTGGCAGCACGTAGGGACGTGTGCATACTCACAATGTTTTCAAAGTATGTTTACACATACGTAAGTTTGTGTGTTAGTACGGGGGTTGAAGCGATATCTGATGTCTAGCGCAAGGGAGTGACACGGGACTGGCTTCCAGTGAGCCATGCCCGAGTGATATGTTCAATTTATGGTCATTTTCGTGCTGGTGTTCGCTGCGCCCTACTCTTTCATGATCAGCCTGAGATAACGTAAGTACAGTTTCTTTGTTCGGAAAACTGGGATGTTTGGAAAGCGCTTTGCAGGACCAAGTGAGCTTGCCGGGTGAAGCAACCGTCAGATGTATCACAGTATGGGATATCAGCGTGGACAGTTGAATAGTAGTGAATAAGAAATTACTGCGCACGTCATATCAGGCATTTCCATGAGTGAGAGGAACTGATAGGTGCGAGTTCGCAAACACGTCCATTGCCAGACAAAATGTCGTCATTGAAGCTGAACGAATGAATCGCGTGTTCAATAAAAACCGTCTCTGTGCGATGTTTGTCCGCTGTATCTGAGTGCACTGGCGCGTTAATTCGTTACCCGATTGGAAGTTGGTCTGTCAAGTTCGGAACCCAAATCATCCGGTTCGGAAACTGTACTTTAGATTCAAAAGCAACCATTCCTACGGCAAGCTCAATTTAATTTGCGTGCTAGAAAGGCACGAATAGCTGTCCAGTACGACTTGGATACTGTCTTGATTGTTCGGATGATTCCTCGTTTGAGCCAATAACGTGCGTAAACAAATGGGGGTGTAGTTGGTGGGGATCCAGTGGCGTAGCAACTACTTTTGCTGTCCGTGGCGGACCTACAATTGCTGCCGCTCTCGTAGTTGTAAAGCCCGCAATTGAAATTGCCATTCAATATTTCGTTTCACATAACAACAATCACCGATTTAACTTTAGTGTGCTGTCTTGAATGCAGCTAATTGAATTGTTAAAATACTCGTGTTCAAAATGTACAGGCACACTTTTCGTGCACTACTTGAAGACGCTGGTATCCGAGCTGAATAAGCGCTCATCGAACGTAATTGAACACCACTGATCGAAAATTCAGCAGACTTTGCTAGTAGCCGGTATATCTTAATGTGGCAAATCAAATCGCCAACCTGGACATTGGGTCACTACGCAGTCTCAGGAACTTATAGATGCTTGCCAACATTTTCCAACTGATAGCGAACACAAGGAGACTCGCAAATATTCCAGGGTAAAACTGGTAGCTAACCTGAAAAGAGACCGGGAAACCTAGTGGTCTGCACGCCTGGTTTACAATCATAACACCACTAGTTCGAATCTATTTTTCTGGCCTGCATTGTCATCCTGGATGTCTTCTCGGTGCACCCCCGGTGTCTGAAACCCCCGTCGAAAAAAACTATCCCGTTGACTACGTGTTACACTGGGCCGATACCGTGGACAGGATGATCAAGTGTCACGATAACTGAGCAGCGCTTGAATTCTGGTGCCATTTGTCACAAACGTCATTGCCTGTCGTGCAAGTGCGAAATACTGTCAAGCAGCCGAATAATGTACGGCACGTTTATCTCTCAACACGACTTGGGTGCGCAAGAATCCGTTACTTCAACTTTTAAACCGCTTACCGAAATGATTCTACGTTGTTAAACGTGGTACTGACAGAACATCAGATACAGACAATTGAAATTTTAAAGTCATTACTACCATATGTCTCAGCTCAGGAAATGTAGCTTTAGAAACCGCAAATTTCTCACAACTACGGTTTTCAGACTGCAGCCGTGCGAACATCAGAACGCTATAAACTACCCACTCTGAAGATATCTTCGACGCACAAGGATACGTAAATGGTAATACTGCCGTGCACATTCACTATGTGGTGCATTCCCTAGCTCGCACCCTTCATCCTTGGGTTTACACGAGTTCCGACAATTGTCTACACTGCACACAGGACACAGTGTCTCCATTAGCGACGTGTGTAGTTTTGTCATTATTTCGGTTGCAACATTTGACCGTAGTTTAGCCCGGCCAGCTGTGGACAAGTTGACTGAGTGTTACTCTGGACTGGCTCAACGTCGTTCACTTTACTTCGTGTCGGGCCCCAATACGCTGCGTATTTTCAACCCAGTTTCATTTACCTAGTCCAACCTTCCCTTGAAAATCTCTCTAATCAGACTTGCTCATTACGATTTGCATGATTGCACTTGTCGACGGACGGGGTGGAGGGACATACATGGGAATCGCACACAGAAGCTGCCGCTCATCAACTGAACAGCTCTGGGGACGCTTATAAGCGCTCCACCTGCATCATCGCTTAAGGCGGGCCGATTAACACACGCTGTCACTTTGTGTGCGTGTGTATGTGTGTCTGTGTGTTCAACTGCGAGTCGATTGATCGCTGAACCCGACAATCGGCGCGTTACGACCTCCATCTGCCTCAACCGCCGGACCTTGGTACGGTTGAACAACTCTCAATTCGTGTGCGTGTTCTGACCTATTCGTGCATCACCCCTAGCGCAAAGAACACTCATCAAGGTGATCGCTTAGATAGGCCTTGCTGTAAACAATAAGAGGACGACTTGCATTCCAATGGTTCAACGTCGCCTGTGTTGTGCAGACAATTGCAGTAAAGTGATTTACATCAGTATTACCTGTTCTAGCTGCATTAGATCGTACTGTCCACAAGGTGTAGGCAAATCCGTCCAATAAGTAAGACAAACAAACCAAGTTGCTGACACAATTTGGTTTTGCCAAACATGTCAAGTCATTCTAGTTGTCAACTGTTTATCTTTGCTCATGAAAAAGTGCGATAGGATGACTGAGATCATTGCGAATTTCGATAATACTAAGATCGGTCCCACGGAGGTAAATAAGACCACGATAATACCTCACCCAGCCAAAGTAAGCTCCGAATCTAAGCCGATGATGAGAGCTAGAGGCTCCAACCTCACTGCAGCGTCTGTGACTCTAAATCCACTGAGTCACCCCACTACCATAAGTGGACAAGCCTCAAACATGCCTGCTTCCACTTCTCCAACCATAGACGCTTCACTTGGAGATTCAGCCATGACACCGACAGCTCAGAGCCGAAGGCAATCCGGTACAGATAACAACCAGGTGACGTACGCAACAATTGCGTCGACAAACACACCTGGAGCGACACACATAGGTACATCTTCTGTACCGAGCACGCGTGGCACAAAGCAGCTTTCACCGTCAAGACCAGTGGTGCCTGCTAAACAACCCAAACTTCCGGCAAAAGTATAAAGCCAACACTCGATAGACAAAACAAGCTGCGTTAACTCTCGTGTGCACCAGTGTTCCCGAGTCCAACTCTGGCACAATAAAAGGCAAGTTGCAAGACGATCGCAACCAGTGGAGTTCCATCTGCGATGCGATTGGTATTCGGGTTGAGCCTGCAATGCTGCTACGCGTATCGCGTCACCCGACCTCAGTGCACTCTGGTGAAGCACGAATTCTTCGAGTAACACTAAACTCAGCAGATGAGACAGAGGCTGTCCTCCTCTCAGCAGTTCATCTTCGCAACTCTCCCAGCGGAGTGCGCATATTACCTGATCTACCTTGGAAAGATCGCCCAAAAGAAGCAGTTGGCCAACGCGGCATTCCTAATAGGGATAACAAGAAAACAATATTTTTTCATGGTGTTCCCGAGTTTCTGCATTCTTCTGATCACGATGCGCAATCCTATGATCGAGAGCAATAGTACTATATCCGAGAAGCACGCTCTGTTGACAACGTTACTGAACAATGAACAATGAATTTATACGGGTTAAGAAGCGTTGCTTTACAAGCCCCGTTGGAAAGTTGGTGGGGATATTAACATAACAATAAGGATGATAAGGATAGTAAAATAGTAAATACTTTGCATATGAAAATAAGGACTTATGGTTTGCTTCGCCGTAGTCCTGCGCTCCTCTTGGATTCACAGCACCCACAGTTAACAACAAATAACTCCATGGTAAACTCCAGGTGTAGGATGGAGACGTAGTGTTAAGTGACAAACTGCAAGTGGATGAGTGTGTCAACCAACTGTCTTATAAATTATGTTAGTGTCGGTGCAGAGACGACCGATTCTGGGAGAGCATTCTACGGGTGACAGACACGAATGGAAAAGAAGTTTCTGCGGCACTCCAGACGACTGTATTGTTTTGCGAGTTTTACTGAGTGGCCCCTCAGGTTTGTATTGCTGCTGAGTTGTAGTAAAGGGCGGTACACATGATATGGGTCTCGCAGAATCAAGTATGCCATAACCAGATCGCCTCGTAGTCTAAGATAGATTCCACTGAACAATTCCAGTCGTCGCAGCCTCTCCTGGTAGGAAAGATTGCGCATTCCAACTACGTTCTTAGCTGCCCGGGATTGTGGCTGCTCCAGTGCATTAAACTCGTGTTTCAGCCATGGATGCCAGGCTTGAATTGCGTATTCGACATGGGGGCGAACATACTCACTGAGCATTTGTCGAAATATGGAGGAGTTTATTTGTCCAAACGCCCGCCTCAACAACCCGACGTGTTGGTTCCTGGTCTTCGTGTTCTTTTCGGATTGCCTAGAGCAACCTAAGTCATCTTGAACCAGGACACCCAAGTCAAGTTCGAGAGTTGATTGTTGTAGTATATGCGTTCCGAGCCGGTATGAGCAGCGGCTCTGATGTCGGATGGAAAGCACCTTGCATCTACTGACGTTGAATTGCAATAAGTTTTCGGTCGACCATTGATACGTCGCATCTAAATTACTCTGAAGCACATGTTGGTCGGCGTTCGCCTGGATCCTGCATCAGATCTCGATATCGTCGGCAAATATTAGGAAGTTTGAAGCAATTCCTTGTGCTAGGTCATTGATAAACACCAAAAACAAACGTGGACCTAGAACTGAGCCTTGCGGCACACTGCACTCAACTTGTATGGGGTCCGATAAAGAGCTCCGAACTCTGACCACTAATTGTCGTTGAAGTAGGTAGTTGGCGATCCAGCTTATAAGGGGCTTGCCGATCCCCTTATGCTGCAGCTTGGATAGTAGTATCCGATGGTCTGGACGATTGAAAGCTTTGGAAAAATCCAGCTAGATCACATCAACACCTTCTCCAGCTTCCGCTGCCTCGGTCCAACTACTGCGTGCAATTAGTACATTCCTTGCAGATGACAGCTGTAGACGGAAACCGTGCTGTTCAGGCGTGATGAATTTGCAGTTTTCCAGATAGCACACCAGTGCATCGGCAACTATGGATTCCATGACCTTGGAGAGTATAGGAAGAAGGGATACTGGACGGTAGTTGGAGAGATCAGTTTTGCTTCTACCTTTATGAATCGGGGTAATTATTCCAAGCTTTCACATGGCGTTCCAAGCTTTCACATGGCCAAATCTTTGACAAAAGCTCCGTCATCACCTAACTACAAGGGCTGCGGTCCAAGGCTAATGAAAGTAATACTACACTCCGAGGGTATGATGGAAGTTTAGTTGGATAGCTGGTTAATGTTTCGAGCTATGTTGCCAAAGGAGATCCGGCTAAAGGCAGCAGGCGAACGGCCAAAGGTTGTTAGCTCTTCGGTGGAACTTTCAAACACTACAAATTCTTTTTCTGCACAGTCCTGCAGACAGACCGACACAACAGCGCCCACGGCACACAACAGGACAGAGCACAACACGAGTGAAACGTCTGCTTAGCAACGCTCAACAATGACATGCGACATGACTGAAATACATAAACAAAAAAACGATTAATGGCCGGCCACCAAACGGACGGCTTAAAAACTAACACAAAGTAGACATCCGTCAACGCACTCCTGACAACAAAAGCCCTATCTTGCATATACACAAATGTCCAAAACCATCTAAGCAAGTTGGCCGAACTTAGAGAACTCCATACCTCACAACCGCGGGACCTCGTAATGATTAAGGAGACATGGTTAAACCCTGAGATAACCGATTCTGAGATCAATTTACCGGGTTTGTCGCTGCCTCGGATCGATAGAACTGAAAGGGGTGGCGGTGTGATTCTTTACTATAATACAAACCTCCGATGTGAAGTTATCAATCTCCCGGAAATCCGAGCTCCTGATTCGCTTTGGTGTCGCCTAGTTTTGCGAAAGAAAGACCTATGTCTACTAGACGTGATTTATCGCCAACCAAACTCAACGTCGGAAATAGACTCCAAATTGAACCACGTTTTTCGGTTAGCTTTGAACAAGTCCTGCACCCACGTTCTTATCGCTGGAGAATGTAAGGTGCACGACATAGAAACGCTAGGAACCGACGGTACGCAGTTTAAAGCCAGCTTGCAAGAGCTAATTGCTAGCCACCCTCTGTGCAACCACGTAACCTCTCCCACCAGATTTCGAACTGCCAACAAACCGTCGATACTGGATCTTGTGCTCACTAACGAAAAACTCATGGTTGATGGGATAGTTACAAGCACACCACTGCGTCGTAGTGATTATGTTACTCTACTCTTTGTCTATATATGCTATGCAAAGTACCCTGAAAAGGAGGATGATAAAGTGCATACTATCACGCACTACAAGGTGCTATCTAAGCTTGTTAAGGATACATCTTGGACTTTGTTAACCGAATGCCCCCCCCGATGTTGCCTGGGCAACCTTTACAAGGACGTTTGGCACACTGCTGGCGCACGCATCGGAACAGAAGCCCACGCGACCCCGAAACAAGCATAAGTCATTTTCGAGGAGAAGAACACGTAAATGTACGTCCCTAAGGGATTTAGCAAGGCGAGATTATCAGAACTGCCCGAATGCCGAAACCTGGAATGCATACGTGACACATCGTAAATTCTGTGTGAAATTGATCCGCGAAGACAAGGTCACTAATCAGCAGGAGTTAATGAAGCGATTCTGTCAGAACCGCAAAATCCTGTACAGGCACGTTAACGGCCCTCGAAAGGTGAAGCGGGGGTTCCAGCACTAGTCACGGCTGATGAGTGCACGCGATCAGCAATGGAAGCAGCTGATCTCCTACAGCTTCATTACTCCCAAACTTTCCAGCAGGTAACGAGTCCAAACATTCTCCTTATTTCTAATACTCCACCGCTGGGTTTAGACAATATCACCTTCACTGCGGAAGCTGTGTCGAAGAAGTTGTTATCATTGCGGATCCACAGTTCTCCCGGAGCCGACGACATCCGAGCAAAGGCTCTGTAGGAAGTCGCTTGTGATCTAGTAGAACCACTGGCTGTTTTCTATCAGCGATATTTAGAAGAGAACGGTATTCCACTAGCAAGGAAGCGAGGGGTCATCACTCCGATCCATAAAGGAGGGTAGCCGCACTGATCCTGCCAACTACCGTCCAATAACACCACTTCCCGTACTATCCAAAGTGATGGAATCAGTCGTCGCAGACGCGCTGATGCAATATTTGGAAAGCCACAATTTAATAGCCCCAGAGCAACATGGCTTTCGTCAAAACCATTCGTGTAATACTAACCTAATAGTTGCACGTAATAGCTGGACTGAAGCTGTTGATGATGGAGTTGGAGTCGATGTCATCTACCTGGACTTCTCAAAGGCGTTTGATCGCTTAGACCATTGCATTCTACTTCAGAAGCTTCTGAACTACGGTATTGGCGACATAATGCTGAGTTGGATTAGCAATTTTCTACAGGAACGACGGCTAGTGTCGAGAGTTTGAGAATCACTGTCTGATGCACTCGATGTGGCGTGTGGAGTACAATGGAACAATGGTTTATTATGGGTAAAAAAGCATCGCTTAACAAGTCCCGTGTGATGGAAATTATTGCGAAAATCAATTGCATAATAAAGTGAAAAGCGTTGTGGTGGACTCACTGTAAAACGTGCGGCCCGCCGGCAGAAAGAGCAACAGGTGGCGGCGACACGAAAATCTTTATTGGCGAGAATTGCTTTCTTTTTATATCAGATATGACCATTTTCTGCGCCCGTTTCTATTCGGCTACTACACTAG
>OX104071.1:72911473-73143381 GCA_944474145.2 Dicrocoelium dendriticum | reverse complement strand
AATTGCCTCGTTTCGAGCTCCGCAGCTGGATATTCGGCGTAGCAGATGTAATCGAACTGCAAAGTCACGTGATCGCTACGGCCCAAAGGACTGCACACCTTTAGTCCATCGACCATGAGCTCTTCGTTAGTGAGCACTAGATCTAATATCGATGGGTTGTTTCCTGTTCTGAACCTGGTTGGAACGGTGACGTGGTTATACAAGAAGGTGCTAGAGAGTAGCTCTTGCAAATATGCCTTGAACACTTCTGTCTCGGATGCTGGATTTTCCAAGTCATGGGTGTTGAAATCTCCTGCAACGAGGATGTGGCTGTACTTCTGATTAAGCACGGAGCGAAAAGCGGAGATAAGTCTGTTGTCCCTTTCCGGAGTGGATTTCGGTGGTCGGTAAACCACAGAGAGAAGGCATACGTCGTTGCGTTCCAACCACAGTTTGCACCAAAGGACGTCGGTGACACAAGTCTGGGGATCGTCTATGAGCTCACAACGAAGGTTCGTTCGGAAATAAATGAGCACGCCACCGCCCTTGCCCGTTCTGTCGTTCCGGAGAAGTGACATACCCGGTATGGCAATCTCAGCGTCTGTGATTTCGCCGCTCAGCCAGGTTTCGGCGATCATTATGATGTCTCGAGGCTCCGAAGCCAAACGGTGACGGAGTTCTACCAACTTACTTATGAGGCCTTGTGCATTAGTATACATGCAGGATAGTGCTTTTGTAACCAAGAGTGAGCTAGCACAGGTTGTGGTAGGAATGGAGTTTGTGCCGACCGTTAACGGGTCGGCCATTAACCGTTTTTTTGTGGTGACGTTTGCCTTTGAGTTTGCTTTCGGTTAGACGACTGATCGCGGCCTTCCGGGCCCTGCTGGTCCCCCGTGTTCAGCCGTGTTTCGTGGGATATTGTGGTTGTCGATAAATCCATGCCTTCACAAAGTTGCATGAGTGGATGGTTCAACAATTTGATCGCTCCCCGTGAGTCGTTGGTAATCCGTGGCAGCGTACCTGATGCCTTTAACCGAATTTCCGCTGGCAGCTTCATGCGGAATTTGGACCAGTTTTCCAAGGCGAGCGGTAACATAAACTCAGATTGAAGCACCACCTTCATAAGTCTGGGACCGTTCCCTTTGTAGTTGGGTGAAAATGGAATCCTGGTCAACCGCTTAGCGATGATATTATTGAGGGAGATTTCGTGGCGGATGTAACTCCATTGCTCCCGGTCATGTGCATCCGCTGCATCAGAGGTTGAGTTTTGGAGCTCAGGAACCCCGTACACAATTATCGTCCGTTTCGCCTCGGCTTTACGAACTTCCTCACGGTTGCTCATCTTTTTCGGACGTTCGTTCCAGGGGATATCAGGAAGTATGCGCGCCTCGAGTGATGAATGACGAAGCCTGTTGGACGATAGTAGAACTGCCTCTGTGTCCTTGGTGGAGTTTAGTGTCACCCGGAGAAGTCGGGGTTCACCGTAGTGCGCTGAATTTGGATGACGTGTGACTCGTCTCAGCATTGCAGGTTCAACCGAAATGCCAATCGCAGTACATATAGACTTCCACTGATTACGATCATCCAACAGCTTCCCCTTTATTGTACTCGCCTGTGATTCAGGAACATTTGTACACACAACGGTTAACGCGCCTTGGCTCCTTGCGTTGGATGCAGATTTGCCATGACTTACAGACACGGTGTTAAACGGATTGTTTGGTTGTTGGAGTCTGGTCAACTTACTGTTGCTTGGTGAGGCCACCGGAGTCGGAGGTAATTTAGCCGGTGTATGCATGGAGGCGACTGAGGCGTACGACGCCCGACTTTTCTCTACGGCGGAAGAGGTTTGCCCCGGAGCTTCCGCGGTTGCTGTTGAATGGAGGTGGGGCGTGTGACTCAAAGGTGTGGACATCAGTACTCTGGATGTTCGTCCGCTTTTGGGAGTTGAGTGAGGCAAGGGATTTGGAGAAACTGAGGCTGCACGCGACGGCTTGAGCGCTTAGCATATCATTTTTTTCGGCCTCGAGGTGGAAGCTTTCTTTGGAACGGGACTGTGGTACAATCTTGGGCCATATTCCGCGGCCTCGGTGGTGCTTGCCTGGCGTTCCAACACAATATAAGCGAGTGTTCGCATTCAAATGTATCGCACTTTACCATGAGTGGCACATAAACAACCGATCCACTGGAAGTTAACTGGCAAGATGGGCAAAACAAAAATGCGGTCCAGCTAGCCGGTGTTATTTGCCTTTGCTTTCTTGGGCTCGGGCTTTCCCTATACAGGCTCGGGTGGCCCGGACTGTAATTTCGGACACGTATGTGGAATAGCGGAGATGTTCGCGCATAAAGCGCATAAAATCCATAAATCCATTGGTTAGGCGTTTGGCAAAACACCGTTTGATTGCGTTTTGTAGCCACTGGCTAACAAGTCATAAAATGAAATGTCAGTGAGACAATGCATCGTCAACACCTTTTTTAAATATCGCCAGATTGATAGCAGAGACGACGTAATTAGGGAGAGCGTTCCAAGGCTGGCACACGCGAGAAGAAAAGAAGTTCCTACGGCATTCAAGCCGGCTATAATGACTTGTCAGTTTCAGAGGGTGACCTCTTAGTTTAGTGTTGTGGTACAATTCCAGCAGCGGACGGCAAATCTGGTTTGGGTTCTTCAGAATCTGGTAAACCATTATGAGATCCCCCGCAAAAGCCGATATGGACTGCTGTACATTCTTAGAGATTTCAGTCTAAGCTGATAGGGCAGATGAAAGAGGTCCCCTGACGTTCTTGGTTGCCCTTCGTTGGGGAGTCTCGAGAGCAACGAGATCCTGTTTCTGCCACGGCTGCCACGCCTGAATGGCACATTCCACGTGAGGTCTCACGTAGGCGTTAAGCATTTGGGGAAAGATTGAGGGTTCAAACTGACCGAAGGCTCTGCGAAGAAGGCCGAAGTGTTGATCTCCGGTTCTCGTCGCCTTCTCTGCTTGTTTTGAACACCCAAGATCTTCCTGTACCAATACACCTAGATCACGCTCCTGATAAACCTTCGCCAAGGTGTGGTCTCCAATCTTGTAAGCTCTCACCGGCTGGTGACGCAGATGCATCCCTTTGCGCTTAGCCATGTTTACTTGAAGCTTGTTCCTCTTTGACTATTTGTGAATGCAATCTAGGTCGTGTTGGAGCAGATCTTGATCTGCTTTGTTACTAATCGCCCGCCATATCTTGACGTCATCGGCGAAAAGCAGGAAGTTTGAGGAGGTGACTCTTGCCAGGTCGTTGATAAACACCAGGAATAAACGCGGTCCCAGCACTGAGCCTTGTGGGACACCACATTCCACCTCAACTGGGTTAGAAAGTGATCCCCTAACACTTACATGAAGCTTCCGTTGGTGAAGGAAGCTGTTAATCCAACCAAGTACAGGATCTCCGATTCCGTAACTTTGTAGTCTTTGAAGTAGGATGCGGTGATCAAGGCGGTCGAAAGCTTTGGTGAAGTCCAGATAGATGTCGTCGACTCCGACCCCATCATCGGCCACTTCCGTCCAACTACCTCGTGCAATAAGTAGGTTGGTGGTGCATGACCGGTGTTGACGGAAGCCATGCTGTTCCGCTACCAAAATGTTGCATTTTTCGAAGTAGTCCATTAAAGCCTCAGTGACAACTGCTTCCATCACCTTCGCGAGCACAGGGAGGAGAGTCACTGGACGATAGTTTGCAGGATCGGAACGGCTACCGCCTTTAAAAATAGGGGTTATAATGCCACACTTCCACATAGTGGGGACTTGTTGTTCATCAAAGCACCTTTGAAAGAACTGTGACAGTGGTTCAGCTAGCTTGGTGGCCGTGGCCTTCAGTGCCTTCGGGTGGATGTTGTCTGCTCCTGGAGAACTATGCTCACTCGGTGTGATTAACTTCCTTAGCACAATTGATGGGTTGAAAATAACATTTGTAAACAAAGGTGTCGGAAATCTGCTTGATAGTGTGGGACAGGTAGATGTTGCGAGTTCAAAAATTGGGGCGTATTGCAGCCGCAGGGCATTAGCTGCTTCTTCGGCGCTTTGTACTCTACCGCCTGTCGTGAATAGTGGGGGTATTCCATGCTTCACTTTAGGAAGCTTATTGACATGCTTATACAGCAGTTTGTTGCTGGCCATGAATTGTTTGGCTAGGATCTGTTGATAAGTTACTTTTTCCTCACGGACAAGTGCAGTGCAATGGTTGCGATGGGTCAGGAAATTTCCCCAAGTCTCTGAGTCGGGGTTAATCTTGTAGGCACGCCATGCTGCATCCCTTATCGCCAGGCATTTGCGAGTACTACTCCTTATAATTGAAAGCATTTTCTCGGGACGAAGGGGTTTGGTCTCTGATGCTTTGTTGACGATGTCGCTGAGCTTATTAACGAACTCTGCTCAAACGTTATCAAGGGGACTTTTGTTTGAGAATTCCCAAGCAGTTGCGTCGGCGAGTTCTTTCAATACGTGGTAGCGTGTGATTGTATGAGTTAGTTCCGAGTGTTCAGATGGATACGCTGCATAACACACATAGTCAAAAGTTATTACTACATGGTCACTGAGACCTAATGGACTATCCATCAATAACTTGTCAACCATGAGCTCTTCATTCGTGAGCACAAGATTCAATACGGGCGGTATGTTTGTTGTCCTGAATCTAGTGAGCGTGGTGACATGATTGTACAAAGGAATATTAGCGATCAGTTTATGCAAGTCTGCTTTGAACTGCTCACTGGGCGATGCCGAAACCTCCAGATTGTGTAGATTGAAGTCCCCGGAGATGAGGATGTGGCTGTACCTGGTGCGTGTTACGCTGTTTAGGCCACGGATCAAGCAGGAATCCATTTCCGGAGTGGGCGTTGGGGAGCGGTAAACGATAGCTATGAAACATGTGTCGCTGTGTCTTAGTCAGAGACGGCACCAGAGTGAGTCGGTAACGTGTGTTTCCAGATCATGAACTATTGTACATTGTAGATCGCTGCAGTAGTGTAGTAGGACCCCATCTCCTCTGCTGGGGCGGTCGTTCCGGATGAGTGACATTCCGGCTATCTCAACCTCAGCATCAGTCACCTCTTGCTGCAACCAAGTTTCGGTAATAGAAATTAGGTCCCAAGCATTCGCAACCTGACGCAGTCGAAGTTCGTTAATTTTACTGAGGAGCCCTTGGGCGTTGGTGTACATACATGAAAGTTTCTCAGATTTAATCAATGTTTCAGAAGTTGTATAACTCATACGTGAAGTTTCGCCGACCAGTGAGTGGCCGGCGACTGGATGGATGGATGAAGCAAATGAGTTTACGCCGACCATTAAAGGCTCGGCGACTAATCGTTTTTTGGATGGGTTGCATACTCTCGAGAAGTATTTGATATATAAGCAGGTATCAGATGCTCCGAATCCTGGTGTTTGCTCGTGCTCTGCTGTGCCCCTCCGGATAGTATGGCTACTCTTGAAACCGTCCCCGAGTCGGGTCCTGCAGCTGGCGTTTTCACTAAGAGTTGTGCCTCTACTGAATTGTCATTAAAAGGTGTTGGTGTTCTCGCTGCTTTCAGACGAATTTCTGTCGGCAATCTGCAACGGAATTTAATCCAGTTCGCTAGTAGGGTTTGTGCCATTTGTTCTGACTGTAACACAAGTATTAAGAGCTTGGGACCGCATCCTTTATGGTTTGGTGATTTGGGGATCCTTGTCAAAAAGGTGACCACTACATTTTCGAGAGAAAGAACCTCCCGGATGTAGTGCCATTGCTTGCGGTCGTGCATCTGGGCATCGTCAGAAGAGGAGTCAGTAAGCTGAGGAACACCGTGAGCAATCACTGTTTTCTTATCTTGACTTTTTCTGTACCTATCGTTGTTAGCGAGATCCCCTAAATGTTCTTTCCACGGGATTTCGGGTAGTATGCGCACTCTACTTGAGTCGTTGCGGAGACGATACGCAGACAGCAGAACGGCCTTAGTCTCGTCCGCCAAGTTTAGTGTTACCCGAAGTAACCGGGGTTCGCCGAAGTGTAACACGTTTGGGTGGCGCGAGATTCTTTATAATGTCGTGGGATTTGCATGGACTCCGATCGACGTACAGATGGAACCCCACTGATTTCGATCGTCCATCAACTTACCCTTAATTGTAGTGGATTTGGATTCGGGGACATTTGTGCATACAATGTTTAGGACACCATGGTTGCGCCTGGTGGCTACTGGTTTTGGATTTGAGGATTTTTTTTGAAACTAGCCATCGGTCGCAAAAAACTGTCCTCCTGCGTTATTCGCCTCCAAATCTTTGGATTTATTCTCACAGAGACCTACGTGCCACCATTCGATTTGGCCCCGCGAGCTCCTCCTACCATTGTTCATCTATTAGATCTCTCATTCACGGATCACCAACAAACTGTGCTCTTGGAAATTCGAAGTCAACCGTATTTGAAGCTTATCGGATGTTTTATTTTTCATCTCGTCGCAAAAGAATTCTTGCGGTCTTATTTTAAAGATCTGTTTGAGAGTCACCCGGTCAGCTTACTACCATTCCTTCAAGTCGCTCTACAAAGCGATACTCGTTAATTTGATCCGTCCTTGGAACTGCCACTGTCGCCATTAGGCTGTATTTTTCAAGTCACCTTGCTTTGCCTCAGTCGCTTTGTCTCGCATCGCTGTCTACCCGTCTGGATAGACAGCACGCACATCGCCTGGACCTGCTACCTCAAACCAGCGCCGATCGCCACGCAGCGGTGCGTCAGTATCTCCATCCACTTCCTACCCCTACTGAGAACATGTCTCGTATGAAAAGCAAATGCGAATCAAGTGCTAAAATGGTGAAAAATGGTCTTGTGTGTACCATGTGCTTGAAAACCTATCACACTACCTGCCTTGGGAAGAAGTCGACTCAAGCAAACACCGCAGAGGCGTTTTGGTTCTGCCAAGTATGCAAGTCTATTCCATTTGTTAGCTGTTTATCTGTGCTACTGAAGAGGTGTGAAAGACTAACCGAGGCGGTCGAGCAACTGGTGACCGCCAGAGTTACACCCATGGGAGGAAATGGACCTGCACTTGTGAGTGAAAATAACACCCCGAACTCACTAGTCAGGCCGAAGCAGCGAGCCAGGCGTCCCAACCGAACCCCAACGACTCAGCCTCCAGCAGTATCAACTCCATTCTCTCTCCCTCCTATAAGTAAAAACAGTGCCTACAGCGCGCCTGTTTCAACTTCTGTACTGTGTGCTGCACCTACTAGTCTGTTCGCTACACTCGAGACTGTAAGCTACAGTCAAGCATCAATAGTGAACAACCCGGCAACGTACGCATCGGTTGCTGCCAAACAAACACCGGAAAGAGCACCGGTAACCTTTGTGCCCAAACTAGAGAAAACAAAACTGCCGCAGCACGGATGACACACACCAATGCCCTTCACAAATTCAACAAAAACACCGGAAACTAAGCCTCGAAATCCAAAACCAGTAGCCACCAGGCGCAACCATGGTGTCCTAAACATTGTATGCACAAATGTCCCCGAATCCAAATCCACTACAATTAAGGGTAAGTTGACGGACGATCGAAATCGGTGGGGTTCTATCTGTACGTCGATCGGAGTCCATGCTAATCCCACGACATTACAAAGAATCTCGCGCCTGATGATGAAGCTCTGAAAACAAGCTTGTTCACTACTTTCTGTTTCTGATCTCATATTAGCTTATCAGATACTGAATGACCCCAACCATGTATGTCGCCATTTACTGAAAATTAACCACAACTCGCAGCTCAGGGGTAACTGCTTAAAATTGAAGGAACAATATAGTCGTCTAGAGTCTTGACGGAATTACTTTTCCCTTCGGGTTTGCCAACCCTGGAACGCACTCTCAGTCTCAGTTGTATCCTCTCCTACCTTGGACTTTTTCAAAAAATGATTAGATGTTGCTCTTAGCTCCCAACATTTTGTTACCTAAAGTTCTCTATTGTGGATTACGCCAAGCATGCTTTTATGCAGGATTTATGTATCAAATGGGCCGAAGTGAGCGACCATATTTTACTTGCATCACGCTGTATATCAACAATCACCGCACCCCAGTATCTTTCTGAAAGTTTATGCTCGATTTTATTTTAAATTTTACACTGATGTAATTTATCGAACTGTTCATCTAGGCAGACTTTCGGTAGCTGACTCAGATATATTTTGATTTCATCATATTCATCCCAACCATTCTACGGGACGTGTCAAGCACTTGCTTTTATCCCGTGATAAATCATTGTTCATTGTTCATTGTTCAACAGTGGGTGCTGGGTCCGCTTCCATTCTTTGCATTCATTAACAACCTCCAACTTCCTACTTTTCGCCTTTGAGGCTGACACGTAGTTGACAATTGATGTCCACAGTGATAGTAGAACACTCCAACCAGATCTGGACAGTGCTTATAATTGGTCAATGATTAACCTACTCCAGTTCTATTCGTCTGATGTGTGATAGCAAACATTCATCAACAGCCGAGTGCTATATGTAATCTTAGAGATCACGTGCTGATAGCAGCCACTCAGGAATGCGACTTTGTGGTATTACCTCAGGGACAACTAAGCAGCTCGAAGTAAGTCCCGAATATGTCAAAGACAATAAATTAGCATCTTGGTATACCTTGGGAAGCTTTCGAGAAGTTTGATCCATCTGTTTGTCCGCAGTTTCTAAATGGCTGTGAGTAGCAGCTTGTAGAATACGCTATCCAGGTCTAGCAGAAGCAAGATGTCGCAGCACTCGAGACACCATAGCGGTCAGCAACTAAGCAAATCATAGGTTTCTTTCAACTTCTATGTCACCTCAGGCTGACTCTGAGATTCTCCAGTGGCTAGTATAGGCTTTTACGTGGCGACCTAATGATGGCCTACCAGATTCCGAGGAACCCCAACGATGTCTTCCGCCACCAACTACAACTTAGTCACAGCACTAACTAGTGAAACCAGGAGTCTAATTTGGCCACCTAATACAAACGGCTAAAATTTCAGCGAAACTTCTATTCGTTTCTTGTCTGCCAACCGTGAAACGCTATTCCTATTAATGGGTTCCACACACATTATCCGTGTTTAAAGGCGTCTCGAACTACCCTAACATGTACATTGGCAATTATAGCTTGCGTAAAGAAGAGACAACTTAGCGCGACAAACAGTGTATACACAAGCATTCCTCCGCGCAATCCACTTTGTTTGCCCCAATGGGTAAATTGTGGCCTCTACCAAAAGGTTTTCATGTTGATATCGTGTTTCCTCTGTTCTTTTTTAATTTCGCATTCCAGATATCCAACTGGAGTTCTAATCCTTCAGTATTTCCAGTGTATGAGGAGTTAAAAAGCACCAATTTTTAAGACTCACTGGATGGAAAATGCACAAGGAAGTTAAAATCGAAATGCGCTGACGTGAAACATGAGTTATCAGTATATTACTCATTACACTTTATCACCTTGTTGTGAAGCGCTTATCACTAAGAGGAAAGTCACATTCCCCTATGTTTGGCGCGTTCAATTTATATGTTGGTAATACATTCCAGTGAGCTGAGATTCTTCGTACAATCAAAAACCGGGGTGTTAGGTGACTAGTTTCAGTTAGGGGCCTCGGCATTGTTGGTAAGAAGCTAAGGTCAGCAGTGATGTACATGGGGGCTCGCTTTCACTTATTATCCGGTATGTGAAAATGAGGTCTCTGCGAAGCCATCGGTATTCTGAGGGGAACACGTCGAGTAAACAAAGGCGCAATTTGCAATTGAGACCTGATAGTCCACGTATTGTCTTGGCGGCCCTTCTTTGGGGCTACTCCAAGAGACGAATGTCTCTTTGCGACCATGGACCTCAGGCTTGAATCGCACGTTCGACTGTGGGACGAATATACGAGTTGATCAGCAGTGGTACTAGCTGTGGCTGAAATTTGACAAGAGCTCGCCTCAAAATCCTCAACTTCAAGTTAATCGCACTTGCTGCTTTCGAAAATTGGAGCGAATTACCAGAATTTTCTTGTAAGATGATACCCAAGTCTCGTTTACTAGTTACGTGTTGTAGAATGTGCTGCCCCAGAAGAAATGTGTTGATGAAGCTGCTGCGCACTGTTTCAGTGGGAGCTGGTTCCTTTCTGTAATCCGGTTCAGAAATCTTATGGAGATAGGTACGGTCGGATACTGAGAAAATTGTTTCCCCTATTTGGCACCATCTGAAAATATTTGCATCAGGTATGAAATGTTAATTGCGAGGTCATTTGTGTAGACTAAAACAAAAACGGGCCGTGGACGGATCGTTGCTATACACCACTGGAGACACACAGGCTTTCGGAGTGAGTGTCGGTTATTCTTACCTTCGTGCTTATGTCGTGTACGTAAGCTTCTAACCAGGCGAGTAGGGAACCGTCTATAGCGTAGGCAGCAAGCTTTTGGAACAAAACAAAGTGGTAGCTCGCGTTGTATACATTAGAAAGGTCTAAGTAAATCACGTTTACGGAGATTCCTTTATCACCCGACGTGTTCCATTAGCATCGAGCAAGAAACAGATTGGTGCTGCAAGACCGTCTGCGTTTAAAGCCAAGTTAGACATTGGAAAATATTTGCACTTCGAAAATATCACGTCAATACATCAGCCACTACCGATTCCATCATGATAAAGCAGTAAGGATAGAGATAGATCGTCGCTCGCTTGGGAGATTTCGTTGCTGCAACCCGTTCATCGTTCTTGAATCTGCATATTATCGCATATTCACCCGAGTACACTCATTCGATCAGGCTTGATCGGGCGTACACAGTGCGCAAATTTCCTGGACTGTATTCCTAACGAATCGTCATCTACCTCTGCTTGTCAATTTCTGCAGCATTTCGGCGTTAACTGAAGTGGACAAAGTCAACGGCTCTACTACTTCCATCAAAGCTCGTAGAACCGTTGGAAAGTACATTACGACGCCCATCTACCAAAACCGATTCCAACCAAATCGGTCGCTTTATAAAGCGGCCACCAACACTTACAGTCTTGCTTCCTGCTCTCGTTGACGACAGCAAACCCCTGGCCTATCTCCCAGTTATAACTTCCGAGCGCAATTCTCAAGTCGGTCAATCGTTCCACTCTTTGTCTGGTTGAAGTGAACGTGTGCACTTGCAGGAACAAACGGATCGACGCAACGCGGCAAGGCGCAGAGGTGATCTCAGATCTAACGTGTGCACAGGACTGACCAACAAAAGACACTCTTGTACGCCTTGATAACCGACCATCAGACAAGGGACAAACACCTGGTTGGGTAGTATCGGTTTTTGCAACTGAGACGGTGACCATTTTAGTCCACTGCACATTATACTGTATAATACCCGTTTGCTTGCCTAAGATTTACAGGCCCTGTACCCTAGGATTTATTCACAAAATGCTCATTGGCACCGTCAAAACTAGAAGCTCTAGCCTTAGTACAAGGAACCAAGAGGAATGCACTGAACAACTCGCCAAATTTCCTGCCTGTAACCAATCCCTAAGCACTATGAAAACTAAGGCCTCATCTTCTGTTACTTCGCCGGCCATTAAGCGAAAATTACCACAGCGTAAAATGACTGTCAAGACTCGCAAAGCTCCGATAACTTCTAAAACTGTGAGAGCTGATAATTCAACTGGAGCAAAACTGTGTTCAACTTCCCTACTAGTTCAGCCCATTAACTTACAAAACATCCAAGAAGAAAGTGCCCAACTTAAAGTCAAATTGTTGTCGATCGAGAACCCTTTGTCTGTTCTCCGCGCAATAGAACTAGAACTGCCTTAACTGAAAAGACGATGAGTCCCAAAAGTAGATCATAATTTGCCCGCAGGATCATTTATCTATTCGATCGCCGCAAAAGTAATCGGCAAGATGCATCATTCTAATGATGCATTTTTTATGTCCCGGATAATATCCCGTTTGCAGCCTTGCGGGACATTTGACTTAAAGCTGGTAACATAGTTGGCACGGAGTGCAGTTGCATAAGGCTGTAAAAGAGTCCAGCGCCACTCGTGTCCAATCCTGTTCAAAGTTAATAGTGGTTTAATTGCCAGTGAATTTAAAATAGACGTGATGAAATAGTTTTCGACACTAACTTTAAGACCTTGGGTATAGTCGCTGATATAGCGACTTTACAAAGATTATTTCTGCATGGAGACTCTGACCCAACTCTACGAGGCGATTCATTAACCTCAAGTGTTGTCCCACCTACAACAGTTGCTAGTCTCGTTCCCAACTGCGAAACTGATACCCTTACCTTGAGATTACCTGTCCACCTTGTCACCCATAACCAGTCCATCAATATAGTAAACCGTCCCGACTCTCCACCGAAAACGAAGCGTACAACGAACATCCTAAAACCTTCGACTTATAAAACTATGTGCCATTGTCGCCAAGAAACTGGGAACTCGCATCCAGCGGACAGTTTCGTAAGGAAGCTATAGAGCATTAACACTCAGGTTGTCGATTTAGACATGATCATCAAGGTGCCCTGAGACCGGATTGCTATCCGTGAGCACAAAAGTCCAACTACACTTGACAGGCCGCTAGCAAACGATAAATGAACAACGGACAATGATTAATGCCAGGTACAATAGCGGTTGCTTGACATGTCCCGCAGATTGAAGGTAAAACTACAATTAGCAAAAGATAGATGAGTTATTTCTTTGAGTTTTTATCTAGCGGGTAAACTGCTGCATAGTAGTAGTGTACGTGGTAATTGAATACGAGCAACGAGGTAACATGGGAGCAGTTATAGTCGTACTCCGTGAGAAAACTGAAAACGAGAATACTTACTTCTGTACAGACTCCTCAAGGTTATGTAACAGGTTACTCCGGTCTGAAGGGATAATTAATATATTGCAATGTAGCACAGTTTAACAACGAAGTGATGGGGGACAAGAGCAAGATCCGATCGTTTTTTCGAAAACATCCAATGTGAGGGAGCGAGTTGGCAAACCCGAAGTGAAAAATAATTTCGCCGACATTCTAGGCGACTATTCTGTGCACCCCATTTCAGAGGGTTATCTCTGGTGTTGTGGTTACGGATGAGTTTGAGCAAGTGATGGCATACGTGATTAGGGTCATACAATATTTCGTAAATTAATATGAGATCACGGTGCAGCCTTCAGCAGCGGCCACTGAAAACGCTCAGTGACTTTAACCTTTGACGGTAGGACAGGTTGAGTAGGCTCTTGATGTTCAGTGTGGCCGTGCGTTGCGGTTTCTCTAACATTTCTATGTCACGTTTCGACCAGGGTTGCCAAGCTTGGATGGCGTATTCAACGTCAAAGCGCAGGTAAGAATTGTGCATCAAGGGGAAGATGGATGGATGGAATCATCCGAATGCACTCCGCAGCAAGCCAACGCGCTGATTGTCTCTCTTCGCAACTGCCTTTGACTGTTTTGAACAGTTAAGGTCACCCTGAATGACCACACCAAGATCGCGTTCTTGGGAACTTGTTTGCAATACATGTGACCTGAGCCTATACACTTAGTCATGCCTATGGTGCAATTGCACAGTGTGACATATTACCACATTAAAACGGCAGTGTATTCAGAAAGGACCACTTTGAAATCATGTTGAAGTTAAGCTGGAGCCTGTCGTGGTCGTTCGGTTCTTTGATCGCTCGCCATAACTTGCTATCATCCTCGAAGAATAGGAAATTGAAGTATTTTCCATCGCCAGATCGTTTATGAAAATCAAGGATAGCCGGGGTCCGAGCACCGAACATTGTGGTACGCGACACTCCACCCCAAGTGCGTAGGACAAGGATTCTCATACTCTCACTTCCAATCGAGGTTCGCACAGGTAATTGCCTCTCCAACACTACAGTAGGTCACTGATACCATAGGGCTAATGTTTGTGGAGGAGAATTCGGTGGGCTAAGCGATCAAACACTGTTAAGAAGTCCAGGTAAATGACCTAAACTCCTGCTCCACCATCAACTGCTTCAGTCCAGCTAGTACGTGCAATTAGCAGGTTCGTTGTGCATGAGCGCTTTTATCGGAAATCATGTTGCTCTGATGCTATCATCTTTTGGTTTTCCAACTACTGCATGAGAGCACCAGCGATGATAGACACCATAACATTGGAAAGCACAAGAGTTGCGTTATAGGACGGTAAATGGTTGGGTCAGTTCGGCTACCTTCCCAGTGAATAGGAGTGATGAATCCTAGCGTCTATATTGTTGGAATACCGTTCTCCTCCATGCAGCCCTGATGGAAAATAGGCAAAGGTTCCTCCAGATCACTGGCTGATGCATGTTAAGCCCTCAGTCGAAGGTTATCAACACCAGAAGAGCTGGGGATACGCAGGGACAACAGTTTCTTTGACACAATTTCTGCAGTAAAAGTAATATTGGATGAAGCTGGTGGTGAGACAACAGAAACAGGGATAACCGTTGGGCCCGCTACTCTGTGGAACCTTTGTGACTAATGGAACCGTAAGAGTTCGGCTGCTTCCGTTGCTGATCACCTGCACCCGACAGCCGTGATCAGCGTTGGATTTCCGCGTTGCACCTTAGGAAGGCCATTAACATGCCTGTATAATAGTTTGCGGTGTGCACAAAATCGCTTCTTTAACTCCTGCTGATGTGTCACCTAGTCCTCACGGATCAAAGTCACACAGAACTAACGCTGTGCCACATAGGCAGTCTAGATTTCGGAATTCGAGAAGTCCTTGTGAGCTCTCCATTCTATGGCCCTCAAGAACATGCATTTACGTGTTCTGCTCCTCAGAAATGACTTCCTTCAACTTTGACGATGGAAGGGTATCTGCTCAGACGCGTACGTTACCATTGTAGTAAAGGTCCTTGTAAATGTGTCGCCAAACGATTTCTGAGGGGCATTCCGTTATGATGGTCTAAGATACCTTCGTATCAAGCGCGAATAACGCGTCATAGTGTGTGCCCGTATATACGTTCTCGTCCACTTCCTCAGGATATTCCGCATAATATACATAATTTAAAAGTAGGGTCACATGGTCACTGCTACCCAGTGGTGTGCTTGTAATTATTCCGTCTACCATGAGTTCCTCGTTGGTGAGCAAAAATGGCTTGTTAGTTCGAAATCTGCTGGGAATGGTCACGTGGTTGTACAGAAGGAAGCTGGAAATAACCTTTGTAAACAGGCTTTGGACTGCATGCCATCGGTTGCCGCTATTTCTAGATCGTACACATCAAAATCGCTTGCAGAACGCGACCGTTTGTTTTGCTCAAAACAACCTGAAGAAGGTGGTTTAGTTTGGACTCCATTTCACACGTGGAGTCTGGTGGACAGTAAATCACAGCTATAAGACATGTGTCTTTGTTCCGTAACCATAACCGGCACCTAAGCGAATCTAGCTCACCGATCTCTGGGTGGTCAATAACTTCCCATAGGATGTTAGCCTTGTAATACAGAATTTCGCCACCACCTCTTGCTGCTCTGTTATTCCGAAGAAGTGACACCAAGAAATTTGACTTCAGAATCTGCTATCTCAACTCTGCATTAAGTCTCCGTAATCCTACTTAGATCCAGCGGTTTTGACACCTGGCATTCTCTAAGTTTGACCAACTTAATAAGAAGACCTTGGGCGTTAGTATGCAAACATGATAGTGGTTTTGATGTTAGAAGTGCGTGCGTTGACAACAGATTCGTGTTTAGTTTTAATCCGACCGTTCGTCGGTCATCCGCTAATCGATTTTTGCGTTGGCCATTGGTTCTTGAATTTCAGACAGGCTACATTGTAACATGGAGTATCCCAGATCATGTATTCCCGTGTGTCTCCCTGTCCTGTCAGGAGTCGCTAATACCATATTGCCTACAAATCTGCGGGATTGTGGAGGCTAATATTTTATTGAGGTTGCATGTTCCAATGAAATGCGGAAGACTAATGGTTTTGAGACTGCTATCTTTGGCCTAATCTCAGTAGGCAATCTGGAGCGATGCATCAAACAGCTATCCAATAGGACTTCCATCATTCCATCGGTGTGTAGCAAGACTTTCCATATTTTCGGCCCGCAGCCCTTATAGTTTGGCGATGAAGGAATTCTCGTTAGTGATTTAGTGATAACGTGGTACAGAGAGAGTGCTTCGCGCATGCAACACCACTGCTCTCGGTCATGTTTTGATGCTTTGTGCTCAGGACAGTCCAATAGTTCAGGAACACCATGAAGAAATCCGGTTCTCTTTATTTCGTTCTACAAGGGCCACCATGGTTTTCATTTTCCTTTGAACGAACTTTCCAAGGAACATCGGGTAGTATTCATAACCCACTAGATGAGTTGAGAAGATGAACTGCTGAGAGATGGACTATCTCTGTCTCCGCAGTTGAATTCAAGGTTGTTCGAAGAAATGGAGGTACGCCGTAGTGCGCTGGCGTCGTAGCCCTGTTGGGTCAACCCGAATACCAATTGCATCGCAGATGGAATGCCACTGGTTGCGATCATCTACCAACTTACCATCTATTGTGCCATATCTGGACTCAGGAACGTTAGTGCACATGATCGTTAACGCTCTGTGTTCCCTTTAACAAATGTCGGTTTGCGTCTTGTGGCTGATAAGTTGGTTTGTTTGGCAAGCACTTCAGAACGTTGTGAACACAGCGTCGCGTCGCTCGTGCTTGGTCCAGAAAATGGACGTTTGGGTGTCTTATTAGACGCTTTTATCGAAACAATCGATGGGTATCTTACCCGGCTCTGGACTGTCGGTATCGATATTGTGACTAAGTTGTGAGATATGGTATCTAGGGATGAGTTAATAGCAGTCACGCTGGATGTGGCTTGTTTACTTAAAGGGTTTGTACTTGTCAGAGTAGGTGGCGCAGTTGCCGTCGGGCGGATGGCAAGCCTGAGCTTAGCCTTCGACTTCAGGACGAAGAGCTGAGGTGTTTGCTATAAAACAAGATCGGTGCTGTTAGATTCTAATCGCAAAACCCTGAAGCTCGCCATCTGCTAGATTGTTTCCGTCTGTTTTCCACACTATTTTACGAGCGATATCATACCTTTGACTATTGGAATTGCTCTGCATCTTTGGCAAAACCGGAGCAAATCAGTCAGGTTGATTTGTCTCTTGTATCATAGTTTTCTTAAACTAACAGCGAAACGGCTGAACGGAAAGCCGCAAAATTCACAAAGAATGCCTCCTTTACATGGGCATATACTCTTCTGTTTGCCACATTTGCAGTTGGTTGGAATCCGTTCCACTGCGGGCCGTCGCTGCAGCTGAACGCTGCCATAGTCTGGTCACGTGAGGTAAAGGGCGAGTGACTCCCGCGTTCTTTGCTCCAGTCGCACTCTCAACGTCGGTTACCGTGGGTGAGTGTGCACGAAGAAGACACACGTACATGGGTACGCGCTTCGTGTTTCTATCCAGAAGCACCACACTTGTTTTTAATAAGTTCCACTGCTACGATACTGTGATCGATCAAGCTTTCTCCGCTCTATCTGGTGCTCTTAGAATTACATCCATAGAATCATTCCTAACGGAGCTTCGAATCAAGGTGTGATTTCCATTGCATACACCCATCACTATCATTCATCCACTTGCCTTACAGAAACCAGTATGGATCAATAGCTAGTTAAACCCCATGTACGTGTGCCTTCTTCGTGCACACTCACCCACGGTAACCGACGTTGAGAGTGCGACTGGAGCAAAGAACGCGGGAGTCACTCGCCCTCTACCTCAAGTGACCAGACTATGGCAGCGTTCAGTTGCAGCGACGGCCCGCAGTGGAACGGATTCCAACCAACTGCAAATGTGGCAAACACAAGAGTATATGCCCATGTACAAGTTGGGTAGCACAAATCACTTTCCGTAGGAAATACATCTGTAAAAATATGCCCACTGAACATGGGAGTTACTTGACTCGAATGAGTGTATGATGACTGCGCTAGGTGAAGAAGAAAACGTGAAATCTGTGACAGAGCAGAGCAATTGCAGCTGCACTGGCTGGCCAGCCGAATAATTTCCTCCTGGTGCCGGCTGGTTGTTTCGCATTCAACTCGTTTCAGAAAATAGTTCGGCGGTACTGTTCCAGGACGTGGTGGGTTTTCTTCTGGCAAGTGTTTTCCCTATAAAATCCACAAATGTTCATTGATCAACACTGTGACGTGGTGTAAGCCACCATAAACTAAAGTCAGTCCCATATAAATATCCGGATAATCCTATCCAACTAACGGACATCAATACGATATTATCACATTGCCGACGATAGCAAAAATTCAAGGATGCAGCGGCACACTTCAAAGCACAAACTGGTTGTCAGCATCTGGTTTCGGATTTGCCTGTCACCCTGGCCAGTCACTGGACGCCTGCGCCTACAGAAGGACCATGAGTTGCTTGCGCTGCACCACCCACACACCCTATATCCAATGTAAACCCGAAGGAATAAGACCGAGAGGAATGTGGATGGGAGCCACGTTTCATCAACGGAGCTGGCCCACACTCCTTCATAGGCAAACACAAGCACGCTGTAATTGGGGAATCAAGCGCACGCAACGCGATGGGTGAACCGTAGTCCACTCCACACTGAGTGCATGGAACCACTCTCTGAGCCTAACACGGCCACAAGGACCGTGCACCCCGTCCCCTCCAGCAAAGACCAACTGTATGAACGAGGTAGTGTTTAATAGACAGGTAAGCACCTTGTCAACATGGACGTCAAGTGCAGCCAGACCGGGGATATCAAACAGCTGCCAATCACTTGAAATGACAGTAACAAATAAAATATAACTGTTAAAGCATACGGCTATGCCGACATAATTATTCGCTATATTAACATATGAACTAAGTTGGTTAGCAATGAATCCGCGATAAGTACAAAATGTCCAGAAATTACTCAAAATGTTACAAACGTAATAAAATTAGCGCAATAAGAGCAGTTAGAGTAAGCAACGTGGTCAGTTAAAAGAAGTTTAGTCAGGTAGACAGAACAAAGCAAATAAAGTGGAATGCAATTTATCCAGCTTAAAAAGACCTAGTTTAAAGGCAAATCGGTTTAGCCCAACTGCGGTGAAGAAGCATCATAAGTGCAACATCAGCCTCAGCATTGGGCACCAAAAGTACAAACTGTACAGCTACACACACACGATCACATAGATATACACACCCCTACACAAACATTCACCATGCGGAAAACATGCTGCACATATATATATATATATATATATATATATATATATATATATATATATGTTTGAGCACGCTTTGTTATCTTACTCTGAGCATGCATGGATTGGCGTGCCACGTTTTGTCGAGAATAAGAATTTTATTTGTTTATTTATTTATTTCTACTTGTTAGAGATTTGGCGACAGACTAGGTTCCGCAGTGTGCAGTGTGGAGATAGACAGCAAAAGCGCATTAAGTGGATTGGTGACAGAATGTGCAAACGGGGAGTATTTTGTAGTGTATGTATCAAAAAATAGTGAAGTGTACCTCTGGTCAAATTGCCAGCGTGAATTTGTATACCGTGCCTTTATTCAGTGGCGAGTTTGCAATGCAGCTGAAAACAGACTCTCAGTATTTCGTAACATTGGCTTTTACCGTTGTTTTGACCTTCAAAACGTCCAATTGTCTTACTGACGGCACTTCCATGTTGACAAACTGCTTTGGTGAGTATCGTGCTATGCCGTACCTCGCTCTTGTTGATTCCCTTCCTACGTTTGCAGCCCGCATAATACACCTTGGCTTCAGTTGCATACAAGTTCTATACTGTCCCGTATTTGACACGTCTCTTACATATCATTGAGTACCGAGTAGTATCCCAGGCGCCAACCAGTAATTGATGCATCCCGTTCAGAACACCCTGCCCGCCATTTTGAATTTTCATTCAGGTGAGCGGGTTACAGTAACATTGTGATTCACTACTTGGGCTCATTTTGTTTTCTCACCTACCATATTTTTCTTCGTTTTCTGCAATGAATTATTTAGAGAATAATCCATCTCCATACCTCGTTAGCTCCGTCGCGTTGGCCCCATCACTTTTTTGGAGAATGATCCTTCGTTAAGGTTTTTGCAGAATACACTTTTAACATTCGTAGGATTTCTGCTGATTTACCCAAATGTAATCAGTTAATATCTCGCCTTCCTCAAAATATATTCACGCAGGTGAGAGACATGATAGTTTATCCCAACTTGTCTTGAAATATGAGACACTTAAACAGGATAGTATTCGACGAATCATGCCTTCTGACAAAGTCCGTCTGCAGCAACTAGTTAGTGCTCGGTAACTGGGAGATAGAATGCTCTCAGCCTTGTTGTAAACAACGCAACAGTTTATTGGCACGTCCAATATGGACGTAGGGATCCTTCGTGAGCTGTGGATGCAACGCCTCCCTGAAAGCACTCAGGCCATCCTTGCACTGACAAGAGACCTGCCACTCTCAGCAATTGCAGGTCTAGAAGGTCGCGTCATAGAACGGCACCAACCAGAGATTGAAACCAGAGCACCTAAGCAGCTTTGGTTTAGCACAAACATAGCCCCACCCGCGACTAGCCAACCGTCGTCAATAGACGCCTTATCATCTCAGAAAGCGTCGCTTCAACGCCAGATCAAGGAACTCACTTTACACCGTAAGCATTGCAATCGCTTTGAATCACCTCAATGTCACACAAATCCGGATGTCCCAGGTTACTGCTTTTACCAATCACGTTCCGGTAATAAAGCCCATAGGTGCGTACAGCAATGTAGCTACTCGGCCAAAGATGATCCGCCGTGCCGGCCTGTAATGGACACGAATGACTTCCGCAAAACTCAATGCAGTCTCATCTACGTAAGGGATTATGATTCCGAGACTCAGTTCTTAGTTGATTCCGGGGCGGAATTCAGCGTCATCCCCGAACTCCAGGTGAACCAGCTGCTTCTTTATCGACAAGCCTAAGTACGGCCAATGGTATACCAATAGACACCTACGGTCGTTGGTCGCTTACCTTGTACCTAGGTCTTCAGCGCATGTTCCGCTGGGTAATCGCTGTCGCTGCAGTCCCTTTTACCATCGTCGGCAATAACCTTCACAGGCAGTTCAACCTTTTGGTCGATTCGACAAGCCAGATGATATTCTACACTGCAACGGAACTCAGTGTACGTGGCACCCAAGCCGATATCACACTATCACCCCGTCTACGCCTTTCCCCATAGCTTGCCAGATTAGGCCAATCACTTCTCCTAGTACTCTAAGCTTGTTCAACCAATGAGTGCAGCCCTGTCCGTGACACCCAAAGTCACGCAACACATACGGGTGAATGGCCCATCAGTCTGATAACGTCCACGCCGACTATCACCCAAGAAACTTAAGGTAGCCAGTTTGGAGTTTGGGCATATGCTCGAACTTAAAAATGTTCCGCCCCTTCAATAGCACTTGGTCCTCTCCCCCTGCAGATGGTCCCTAAGAAATCTGGTGAGTGACGCCCTTTCAGTGACTGCCGGGCAGTAAACAAAATTACCGTCCCCGACGGACACCCCATTCCATACACACAAGCTCGTCATGCATCTCTCACAGGTAAAGCGAAGTTCAGCAAGCTCGATCGTGTTCGCGCCTATCACCAGATATCTACCAAAGTAAAGGACATTCCTAAAACAGCCCTTATCACTCTTTTCGGCTTGTTTGAATTTGTAAGAATGCTATTTGGACTGTGTAACACCGCACAAAATTGCCAACGCTTCATACACAATGTCACTTGTGGCCTAGACTTCTCAAATTCCTAACTTAATGATATTTTAGTAGCAGCTTCACCGAAAGAAAAGCATCTCTACCACATTCGGGCTCTCTTCCAGCGCCTGACCCAATACGGTGATACCGTCAATTCGACTAAGTGCGAAGTTGGCAAGTCGATGGGCGAAATTCTAGGCCACCGCATCTCAGCATCTGGTACTCAGGCGCCTGCAGACAAGTTCCAATTAATCAAAGACATCCCAGTTCCGACGTCATTTAAGTACCTCCGTCAATTTTGTCGCTTGGTCAACCTCTATCGAGGCTTCATTCCGCACCGCGCTCAGCTCATGCAGCCTCTAACTGACCTACTCAGAGGAAATGAACGCAACTTCGCTTTCCCGGACGCACCACAGAAAACCTTCACCGATCTCAAGGATACTATCTCCAGTATAGCGCTCCGCGTCTATTCCAAGTAGACTGCACCCCTTTCGATTACAACTAACGCCTCAGACTTCACGGTACGAGCCATCATCCAACAACAAGTTGGTAAGCAACGCAACCCCTTGGGTTGTTCTCCAAATGTCTGCAGCCAGCGGAATCCCGCTACAGCAAGTTTGGCAGAGGACTGCTCACCATCTACCAAGCCATTCTCCACTTCCGGCACACACACCAAAGCCGCGCTTTCACGGTCTACACTGACCATAAAACCCACACTTTCGCCTCCAAATCAACCTCCGACAAATACTCACCACGGGACAAAAGACACCTAGTCTTTGTCACGCAGTTCGCTGCTGACATACGTCACGTTTGAAGTGTCGAAAATCCCGTCGCCGATGCTCTCTTACGCGTCAAGCTAACTCACCAGTTTTTGCACACAGGCTTCGACGCACTCCACACACTATCAAATCCCGGTATCTGTGCATCTTTGAAACTGGTTACCAAACTTTTCGTTTGGCCACGCGTAAACCAAGAACTTCGTACCTGGGATCACGTCTGCATTCAATGTCAGCACACTAACATATACCGTCACGCACGCAGTTCGCTTGGCTAAATTCCCCCCCCCCCTCCCCCCGGACTCTTGGTTCTTGCATGTACACTTAAACCTAGTTGGTCCTTTTTTCTAAGCAGTGCTTTAGGGACAAGCGATAATTCGGCAAAGACAACTCAGTGAAAAAACAGCATGTTTAACAAACCAAACTCCTCGATATAAATTGCAGGTTCAATTCCATAAATAACGACCCTTCTGAGTCAATGAGGTTCCTCCATTGCTTCAGTTAAACAAAATATGTATCACTCACACGAATAGCGGCCAATCTGAGTCCAGTAATCGAATCCGTCACGTCCGCCTCCCCTTGGTTGTCCAGCTCGCTCTGTTGGTCCATCGGCTAAATCTGAGCTGATACTACCACCATACCCTCTCTTTATCGTCTTCTTGCGCCTCCATAGTGCTATCCACCTCGTACGGCTTGCCGCACCGCGTCGACTTCGCTGTACCTACGACCGTGGTCTCCCTGCCGCAAGCCATCAGCCACTCTACATCGTTGTCTCCGTTGTCGTCTCAAATGCACTCGATTGCTTCTGAACGTTTTCCCTCCAAGGTTTATTTCGTCTGACCTGGCACCGACCCTCGCAGTTACCACACCTTCCTTCCACCGCGCTTGACTATCGGGTAATGGTTGGACCCACACTTCCTCCCCCACTGTTAGCTCAGGTAGTACCCGTGCAACGCGATCATGGGGCCGTTTCTGAGTCATCATTCGCCCTCTCAGATTGTTCTGTAATCGATTGTGCTGTTGCGAAAGTGGGCGCAACATTGTTGCAGGTGCCGGTATCAGAGTTCTTGTCCTTCAGCTGTATTGGGGCTGCATTCGGTTCAAATCGATATTCTTTGAAGGAGTGTTAAGATTCTCCAGTAGCATGAGATAGGGTTCTCGCCAATTGCTCTAGGCTTTGATAACAGTTGCTTGGCCTGCTTCACTGTCGACTTCGCCTTTTCATTCGATTTACTGTGATATGGGCTGGTTTGCTGATGCACGAATTCTCACTTGGTTGGGAACGCCTGGAACACACTGTTGGTAAACTGTGTGTGGCCCATTGCCGGAGACCAGCTCCTCCGGCATACCGTGTCACGCGAACTGATATCTGAGCTTTTCATTACTGTCTCTGTGCTCCTAGTGGTGAGTAGATCAGTTTCAAAAGAATCGCTATGTTAATCCACCGTGAGCAAGTAATCTTTCCCGATATCACTGAATAACTGTACAGCCACCTTTTGCCACGGTCGTTCAAGGACATCATGCAGCATCACTGGTTTTCCCGTCTTCCGGATTTCCTCTGAACGCACGCCTTACAATTCGATACATAATCTTTTATTTGACCCGCCATTCCCGGCCAAAAAGTCAATTCTCTTGCCTGGTTAATGGGATAGTTGGCACGAAGTTGAGCGCGATGAACGTCTTTCAGCATTTCTCTTCGGAGCGGTGACGGAATCAGAATACTGCTTCCCTTGAACAGCAAATTATCTTAGACAGCGAGTTTATTACGAAAATTGAACTAGGCTGGAAGTTCCTTCGGCAAGTGCTTCTTTGTCTCTGGCCGCCCATTTAGAATAATGTCTTGCAAAGCCGAGATCCTTTCATCTTCCTCTGTATGGCGAATTGTTTCCTTTAGGCGATGTTCTGTTACTGTCAGGTGCTGTACTAAGTTTATTGCTTCAACATCTTCGGATTATGCTCGGGTACCGACAGATGAGCTCTTGATAGCGTATCCGCGATGAACATCGGTGGACCAGAGGTATAAAATATATCCATGTCGTACTTTTGAAGCCGGTTATGCATGCGTTGAAGGCGACGAGGAACACCATGCAGCGCTTTCCTTGCTATTGACACAAGCGGTTTGTGGTCGGTATACGATCTTGTCTTTCTTCTCAAAGTATACTCGTTGAAACGCTCCATGGCACAGGCTACCGCAAGCAGCACCTTTCAATCTGCCCATAGCGTTAATCGGTCACGGTGAGTGCTCGACTGCGGAAATCCAAAGGTTTTCCATTCTGTAAGAGAAACCAGCAGTTATTCCTTCTTGGCTACTGTCACATTGTATCACCAAAGGCTGCGCTGGATCGTATGCCTGAGTACAGGCTCGTTGCTGATGACGTGCTTAATAGTTTCAAATACGGTTTCCTATTTATTCCCCAACCTTGCTTTACTCCTTTGTGAGTTAACTTCCTGACTAGCGTCATGATATCAGCGAGTCTTGGTATAAAACGGCTCAAGTAATTCATCATACCGGTTAAGCGATGGATTCTTTTCACGTCACTAGGAGGCGGCATTTCTCGAATTACGTTAATTTTTCCCCGATCGACCTTGACCCCTTGTGTTGTTGGCAAATGCCCACGGAACAGCATCTCGTCTTTCTGAAGTGCAATTTTTTCTCGTTTAAGCTTGATGTTCATTTGCACACAACTCTGTAAGAAACGGTGGAGATTAGCGCTATGCTCTTCTTCTGTCAAGCCATAGAACAAAACATCGTCTGCCACGCAAGTTACGCCATCTAAATCGTCTACCACTTCCACCAATCGTTGCTGAAAAATTTCACTCAACGCCTTCAAGCCAAACGGTAAACTCAGCCAACGATAACGCGCGAGCGTTGTTGTAACGGTAGTAAGGAAACTAGATTTATCATGCAGTACCACGTGCCAGAATTCTGAAGAGAGGCCTACCTTCGTGAAAAACGTAGCTTTGGTCAGACGCGGCAAAATGTCTTCTAGGGTAGGTAGCACGCAATGCTCTCTACGCTAGGCCTCACTCAAAGGTTTTGGGTCAATACACACACGCAGTTCCTCCGTCTTCTTTGTAATGATCACGACCTGACTAACTCAGTCGGTTGGCTCAATAACTTGTTCAATTCAGCGGAGAACCTGTCAGGCAGTGCAAATGGAACTCTCCTGGCCTGTAGCGCTGTAGGCAGTACCAAAGGATCCAAGGACAAGTGAGCGTATCCCTCAAACTTTCCCAAACCTGGACTAAACACACTAATATTGCTTTTTCCCTGGCAAACATGCACCAAACCATCATGATTAAAAACAAGAAAAGCGAGAGACTGGATAGAATCAATGACGAGAATCGGCGTGAGCCCCTCCTCCACTATCACAAACTTCATTCGATGTGAGGCTCTATTCCTTGGGTTAAGGAATTCGATTGTAGCTGAGCCCTTCGGATGAAATCTGAAACCGTTCCACATACGCAGGCAATCTGGATCGGATCGAATGCACACTCCGGAACAGTGCTTCCTTGGTAGAACCTTGACAGTAGCACTGTGCCTAACGAATCCTACGGCTTTGTCTTCGATCAAATGAATTGCGTATACAGCTTTTTGCGGTACGCTCCGAGACAAATTGCTAATTGAATGCTCTGTATTTGCTGTGGACTTGTCACGAACGACCACACTCACATTGGTTGGCTAGCAGCAACGAGCAAAGTGGTTCCTTCTTCCACATCTGGAGCATTTCTTTACCCCAGCCTGACACTGTTCGCGTCTTTTTCTTTAAATGCTTTCTCCTTAATTGGACGTAGGCGCTTCAGTTGGGGGAGGAAAACCTAGCACCGTGGCCGTAAATAGTTTCCATAGGACAATAGATTTCAAAACGGAAGTCTAAATAGCTTGTCAAATGATCACAATACCTGGATACATCAGGGTCAAAGAAAAAACTAAATTCCATGGATGCTATCAGTTCGCGAAGTATGTCGAGATTTTATGGAGAGCACTGTCACCACCTGACACTTGGATCATTGCGGTAAGTGACTTGTTGGTGGTGGTTCTTGCTATAGATGACAGGTGAAATGTTGTTGTGTGATTAGAATTCCCGATTGGAACCCGAGTTCGTACGGAGAACCACTTCACATTATTAACAAACACCTGGATCAAGGTTGCGTTTGACCTGGTGAGCAGATTGACGATGTTTCGCAACCCGAGAGCGTTGCGAAAAGTAGTGTCACATCTATTTAAACCTCCGGCGAATATGCACAGAGAACGACCGATGTGTTCTGTGACACCTGTAGGAAATTCATCAAAGAAGTTCTCAGTTTTAGCTTTGTGACAGGTGAGAGATATCTAGATGTTAGCCAACACTATTGACCGGCAGCCATGCAAACATCTCGGCTTACATTGTGTGACTAAACAATTGATAAACTATGAGGAGAAGCAAAAAGAACACGTTTGATTGCAATACCCCAAGACGGATTGGCGTAAATAAGTGCTCCATCACCTCGGTTTCCGTGGGTGCATGGGTCATCAACCCGATGGCGAAAAAGTTCTCCAACGGATACGACTGCATCGTTCACTTCTTCATGGAACCAGGTTTCTTGCAACGTAATGACTCCAAGCTGTGAAAGCTCTTGAGAAAATAATGTTTGATGGTTCATTTTATTTCCCCATGAGCGAGCGGATGTCGGTGTGCAGCAATACTGCGACAATGAGATCTATCAAATTTTCCGTCGAAGAACAACTCTCCAACCAGAACGATGTTTTCTAACAGGGTGGTTACACTTCTTATGAATTCGTTCCACTTTGCTTCTGTTAACACAACCGTTCGAAAATGCACGAGTTACGAGCGTAGAAAATGTAGCGGATTTAAAATATCGCGTGAGTAGAGTTCCATCGCGGGACGAGTGATGAATTACAACAATTACCGACGGAGCAAAATGTAAGATGTGAGAGCGTGTGTGTGGTTAAACTCCAAAGAGAGAAATCGTTGAGCACGACCAAATTTGAAGGCTTCGCCAAATCATTGGAAGCTACGCGCGAAGTTACAGGCAGCTATTTCGGCTGCGGAAAACTGCGATCCCCACCAACTGAAGCCTCGCCGACGTCATCATTCATCTTACGAAAAGCAATCCATACCGTTGCTTCCCTTAACGTTAGTCCGGCTACAGGAAAGGCAGACACGTAAAGGGCAGTCAGCATTATCGCGCCCCATCAGAATCACTCGCACGGTAGGGCCAAAAAATATGAGCTTGTTGTCGGCCGCAGTTCCCACCACACGACACAATCACAGCTGTTACGCAACACTCAGCCCCGCAAGCGAAGTTGACCAACCCCGCCCCAGCACCGCGCAGACCTCAGCTGGCACCATCCACCCGCCCCGCAGCGCAGTTTCCACGTCTGCCCACACCCCCAGCTCCCACCCACCCCCCCGCACCCACGCCAGTTACCGCCACTACACACCACCCCCACTCCCGCCCCAGACACACGCTCCGCACTGCACAGCCCGCAACACCCCGCACGCAGCAGGCCCCCCCGACAGTACTCACGCACGCACTCAATCCGCCCGCAGCCACAGCAAGTTAGCCACCGCGCCCAACGCAGATTCCCCGCTGCGCACAGCCACCCGCCCCACCCGAAAGCACGAATGTCCCCGCACGTTCAGCCACCGCAGTCACCGCACGCCAAACCACAGGTTATCTGCTCCCCAAACCAACGCCCACGCACCCCGCCAGCCCGACCCAAGACCAGTCCCCCCCCACCGCACCCACAAATAACCGAAGCCCACCCCCACAACCCGGTCCCCGCCGCAGTCCCACCAGCCACAACACACCCCACGCACTGTTCGCCGCCCCCGCCCCGCAGACCCGCAGGACCCCCCAGCGGCCCCCACCGCAGCCTCTCCCCCCTCATCCCCGCAGTTCCTCAATCCCCGCGAAGCTGTACACACACCACCCGCCCCCGCCGCCCCTACCCCCACGGAAGCCCCCACCACGCCCGCCCATCCGCAGGCGCAGGTCTCCCCCACCCTCCCCCCCGCACACACCCACGCCCCGCAGCCCCGCCCCCCACCCGGCCGCCCCGCCGCGACCCCCACCCCCCCCCAAACCCGCCGCCGCCCCACCCACCCCCCCCACCCCCGTACAACCTGCTAACGCCCGCCCGGCCCCCCCCCGCCGCCGCGACCCGCACCGCCGCCCCGAACCCGCCCGACACGCCGCTGGTTACCTCCCCCCGCAGCTACCCTCAGACCCTCCACCGCCCGCAGTCCGCCCCGACACGCGACACCGCCAGCGCCCCGCCCCCGCTGTTCCCGCGCAGGCCCCTCCAGCCCACCACACCCACACCACACCCCCGACCGCTCTCGCCCCGGAAGGCCAGCAGCCGCCAGTGCAGTTCCCCCCTTCCAGCCCGCCCCCGCCCCCGAAGCAAGTTGTCCACGCGCGCCCATCCGCCGCTCCCCCTCGCCCCGCCCCGCGCCCACCCGCTGCAACCCCTCCCCCACCCCCGCCCCCCCCACGCCGCGCCGCAGGACCGCCCGCTCAAGCGCTGACCCCCACAACCCCCGCCCCCGCAGCCAACACGCCCCCCCCCAACCTCGCCACCGACCACCACCCCCCCGCTCACCGCAGTTCCCGCCTGCCCCCCACCTCACGACCGCACCCGCACGCGCAGCCCCAGCAAGCAACGCCCAACCGAACGCCGCAACCCTCCAACCCACACACGACCCCGCAGTTCCCACCTCACCCGCAGTCGCTCCCAAGACCACCCTAGCAGACCCGCAGACAAGTTCGCCGCCCCCCGCGCAGCTGCCCCACCGCTGGCCCCCAACCACGCTAGCATCCCCAACCGAATCCCCTCACGCCGCGCTGCGACCAACCCCCGCGCCACCCCCCGCAGTTAGTTCAGTTTAGCACAAGCCTACCCCCACCCCCCCCAACAACAACCCCCACTCGCCGCAGTTATCACCGCTACAGCAGCCGCTGACGCAGTTCCCCCCACCGCGCAGTTCACCCCCGCCCCAGCAGTTCCCCCCCCCCCCCCCACCCCGCCACCCCCCCAGGCCCTCCCGCCCACACGCAGTTAGCAAGCTGTTACCACCACCCCAGACCCCCCTCCACACCCCCCGCGCACAGTCCCATCAGTCTCCGAACCCCCCCCCCCGACCCGTCGCCCCACCCCGAGCTGCCCCGGCTCGCCTTCCAGCCCGCCCGACCCAGCCAGACCAGCAGAGCCCGAACGCAGTTCCCCCCCCGCAGTCCACCCCCCCCCCCCGCCACCCAGAACCCCCCCGCCCAACCCCGTCCGCAGTTCAACCCCGCAGACCCGCCGCGCACCCGCCCCCCCGCCCAGCCCACGCCACTCCCGCCGCCCCACCAACCCCCCCCCACGACCGCACGCCCCGCAGCCCGCCCCCCACCCCGCCCCCCGCAAGAGCATGCAGCCCCGCTAGCCCCGCGCCACGCAGTACCCCAGCCCCCCCGACTGACACCGCAGACCCCACCCCCACAGCCTCCCCCCCCCGCCGCAGTCCGCAGCCACGCAGGCCCCCCCCCCGCAACCCCCGCTCCCCCCGCTGTTAGATTGCCACTGCCCCCCCCCCACCCCACACCCCCCCCCACCCCGCAGGTGTACTCCACACCGACGCACCCACCCCCGCCCGCAGTCCGCAGACCCACACCCCTCACCGCCACCAGCCGCGCGCACACGCATGGCCAGACGGCAGCCGCAGCAAGCCCGCCGCCAAGAAGTTTTACCGATCCCCGCTAGCCCCGCGAAGCACCACCCCACCACCACGACCGCCACGCAGCACCCCCCCCAACGCGCGGACAGCAGTTCCCGACCCCACAGCACCACCGCAGCCGGCGTGCACCGCAAGGCGCTCCAAACCTCACCAGCCACCCCGCTGAAATCGACCACAGCTGTTATCCGCCGCAGCCGCAGTTCCGCCGATCACCACCCCCACCACGAACCGATCACGCCCGCCAGCATTCCCCCCCCGCAGTTCCTCACCGCCCCCCGCACCCAAGCAGTCCGGCTCCAAACGCGCCCCCCCCCCACCCACCCCCCCCCCCACGCAGTCGCAGTGCCCCCCCGCAGTTCCAACCACCGCAACCCCGACGCCCCCGTCGGCTGGCCGGCAGCGGCAGGACCCCCCACACGGTACCCCCGATAGCACCGCTCCCGCAGGACAGCTGCCGACGCGCCCCAGCAGCGCAGGCGCTACCGCCGCCTCGGCCGCACCCTCCCCACCACCCACCAACACACAGCCCCACCCGCAGCCCGTCCAAGCAGGCGACCAGCATGACCCGCCGCACCCGCAGTTCCGCCCCCGCTGCTCCCGCCCACACACCCCCCCCCGCTGCCCAACCAGACCTCTCGCAGCCACAACCCGCACGCCCTGCGCAGCCACGCGCCCCGCCCAAGCCCACGACCCCCACAGCCCCCCCCCCCCGGCGCGCCCACCCCCAGTAGCCGACGCACCCCCCCGCAAGAACACCCATCGCCGCCCGCGCCCCACCGCTAGTCGCCCCCCCCCGCACATCAACCCCGCCCGTCGCTCCACGCTCGCCCCCGCGCTGTTACGTGACGCTAGCAATACGCTGTCACACCAGCAGTTCCACTGCCGCGAGCAGGTCAGCCCGCAGTGCTCGACGAACAGACGCAGTTCCCCCCAGCACCGCTGATTTTCCCCCACAACCCCCCGAGCCCGCCCCGACCCCGACACCCACTAACACACCACACCACCCCCAGCCCGTCAGTCAAGCCCCACACCACAGCCGCACGACAGCCCCCACCCTCACCCGGCAGTCACGACCCCCCCCACCCCCGCCCGCAGTCCCACCGCAGTTCCTCCAGCAGTCCCTGTGACCCGCTAGCTACCGCCCACCCCCCCCGACAGAACCAACAGTCCCAGCAGCATCCAACCCACTAGCTCCCCCGACCCCTCACCGCCCCCTCGCAGTTGAACCGCCCCGACGCAAGCCCCCCCCCCCCCCGCAGCACCCGCAGGCACGCAGACCCGACCCACGCATGGCCGAGCAGGTTCGCACAGTCTCCCCCCCCCCCCCCAGCCCCACCCCCGCAGACGCCTCACCTTCCCCGCAGAGCACGCAAGCCAATATACACTCCCGCAGTACCCGCTGACCCCACCGATCCACACCGCACCAAACGCACCCGCTCACACGCAGGTACCACCCCCCCCGCCAGCCACATGCTGCAGCCCCGACAGGCCCCGCAGCCCACCAGCCCCGCGCGCTGGCGAAGTCAGCAGCACCCCACGCAGTTCCCTCCGCAGTTGCCACCGCCACACCCCCCCTCCGCCCACAGCAGCCGCCCAGCAGCCTGCACCGCCCCGCCGCAGTCGCGCAGCCGCCACCCCACAGCAGTTCCCCGCCCGCTGAACACCCCCAGCAGTCCGCTGTCGCAAGTTACCACCCGACTCCCCCGCAAAACCGCACCGCTCAGCCACCCCGCACCGTCCGGCCCCCGCTGTTCCCACACCACGAAGCACCCCAGTATACCCACCCCACGCACCACCCCCAGCAGCGCGCAGTTCCGCACACCGCAGTTCCCACGCCTCCCCCCCACCACCCCCGCAGCCTCCCGCCGCCCCCGCCCCCGCAAGCCCCCCGCCCCCGAACCCGGCCCCGCTGCGCAGTAACCTCCCCCACGGCACTGCGCAGTCCGGCAAAACGCAGTCGCAGCCCCATCCGCCGCCCTACCCGCAAGTTCGAATGGCCGACCCCCCGCCTGTTACCAGCCCGCGCCCCCCTACGCAAGCCGCCGCCCCCCCACCCGCACGCGAGCGCCACCCCCCCCCCCCGCCCGCAGCCGCTCCCCCCCCCAGCGCAGACCCCGCAGCCCCCGCAGTTCCCCCAACCCCCCGCAACGCCCCGCCCACCCGCCCCTCCCCTAGCCCACCCCACCCCCCCCCGCCCCCGCAGCCCCCTCACACTCGCCCACCCGCACTAACCCGCAGCCAAACTCCGCTGTTCCCCCCCCGCCTCCGCACCGCTCTAACCCCCAGCCGCCGCAACGGGATACCGAGCCGCCGCCCCCCGCCAGCACCCCGCGCAACCCCTCAGCAGCCCACCGACCCCCGAACGCCCCCCCCCCCCGCCACCCACCGCTGTTCCACCGCGCAACAGCACATCGCAGCGACAACCCCGGACGCACTACAGCACAGCACCCCGAGGCCCGACCCACACTGCAGTAAACGCCGCACGTGTCACCGCCCGAAGTCCCCCCCCGCACGCAGTTCCGCACCGCACCCCGGACACCCCCCCCAGCCCCCCCAGCTCGCAGCAGTTCACGACGACAGAACGCCAACCCCCCCAACCCCCACCGCCGCCGCATCCGCACCCAACCGCAGTACCCCACACCCACCCCCCAGCTGTTCCCCAGGCCCAAGACATCCCCCACAGCAACGCAGTCCACAGCAGTTGCCCGGCCGCAGACCGCACGCTCGCCACCGCAGTCCCCAAACACCGCCCGCAGCACAAGCCGCAGCCTCACCTCCCAACGCCAGCCCCCGCACCGTCTGAGCCCCGACCACGCGCATTCTGCTCCCTCGCCGCTGCTGACACGCAGTTTCACGCACCTCGCAGTTCACGCCGCAAGGCACCCAGCATCCCCCACCCCACCCCCACAGCACCCCCCGCAACAGACCACACACCCCCAACACCCCACCCCGCACCGGCGCCGCAGTTAGGACCACACCCAGCAATACAGCCCGCCGCACAGTTGCCACGCCGCAGTTTAATCCCCACCAGCCCGCAGTTGCATCCCGCCGCAAACCCCCCTCACCCCACAACCATACACCACCCACGCCCCCCCGCCTGCCCGCCCCGCAGTTTGTCACGCTGTTACGCAGAGCCGCAGACGCAGCCTCTCTCGCCAGCAAGGACCGCCAGTCCCCGCAGTTTGTTACGACGCGTTTGCGCAGTTAGAGTTCCCCCAGCAGCCCCCGACGGGCTCCCCCACCCCCCAGCCCACGCCAGCCCCCGCCCGACCCCCTCACCCCCCGCCGCCCCCCCACAGCCCGCAGCACCGCCACCCACCCGCACACACACACCCCACCACACCCCCACCCACCCCCCCAATCCGACTGTTCCGCTTCACAGACAGCACACCCCCACGAGACATCGAGCGCCACGCAAGTTTCAGCCGGCGCAACCGCAGTTAAGCCCCACGGCACACCGAGCCCACGCCCCACGCAACGCAGCCACCCCGAAGTCCCCCCTCGCCTGCGGCCCGCCACCCCTCGCCCGCAGTTACCCACGGCGCTGCCACACAGCCTGCGCACGCGACCCAGCTGTCGGCAGCCCAACCCGCAGTTCCCACGGCAGGCCCACCCCCTTAACCCCCGCCCGCCGCCCCACGCAGCCACGACCACCAGCAGGCGATGTTAAAGCCCCCGCCGCTAGTCCAACGCACGCCCCCCTCCGCATCGCACACCCCACGACCACCCACCGACCCCGCCCCGCAGCCGCGCACGCAGTCCGGCAGACGCTGCGCCCCGCAGTTCTCCGCTGTTCCCCCCCGACAGCGCAGCCTTCCCCCCCACCGCCACCGGCAGGCCGCAGTCCCCCCACCCGGAACAACCCCGAGCAGCGCACCCCCAGCACGCACACCACCCCCCCGCACCACTGGCGCCCGCAGTCCCCCCGCGCAGCGCCGAGTACCCTCCCCGCCCCGCCCGCAGCAGCACCCGCCACGAACGCCCCCCCCGCAGAGCGCGCCCACACCCACGCGCGCCACCACCGCAGTTACACCCCCGAAGGGTCATGCTCAGCCGACAGTCGCCCTCACAGCAGTTCGCGCCGACAGCGCAGTTACCCGCCAGTTTAGCCACCCAGCCCCCACCCACTCAACCCTCGCCCACAGCGCCGCTGTTAGTCCACACAAAACACGGACCGCCTGCATCCCCACCCCTCCGCCTCCCCCCCCCCCACCCAGCTGCCCACGCCCGCAAACGCCTACACCTAACGACCCACCCCCACAACCAAACCACAACACAACCGCAATGGGCCCGAAACGATCCGACCGGGCGCAACCGCCAGGTTCAACCAACGACACAAGCAGTATCCTAGCTGCCTAACGCACCACGCGCACTGCCGCTGGGGCAGGCTACGGCACAGACACGACTCACCCCCGAAAACCGCATGCATGACAGCCTCTAAAGGCCCCAACCACACGCACAAGCTGTTTCGACGGCCGAAACATCAAAGCAACCAACACCGCAAAGCTCGTTAGCCATCACCCCCCCGCCCCACCCCACCCCAATCACACGCTCGCACACAGGGTAACGCGCCCCCCCCCCCCCCCCCCCGCAAGTTCCCGAAACTGCCGCACCGCACCACCCCCCACCCCCCCCGCAGTCGCCGCCCCCCCCCGCCCCACAGCTAACGTCGCCCCCCAACCGCTCGAGACTCACCCCACAACCACCGCAGTTCCGCAGAGCATCCGCCCGCCCCCCCGCAGGCCACAGCAGCAGCCCCCCGAACCCCACCACAGCAAGTTGACCCGCGCCACCACCACCCAGCACGTTCCGCCTACCCCACCACCCGCAGTTAGTGCACCACCAGACGCTAGTCCCGCCCGCTCCGCTCGCACCCACAATCGCCCCCACCTAACCTGGCCCCCTCAACCCCCCAGCCCCCTGCAGAGCGCATCTCCACACGCCAGCCCCCACAACCTCACGCCGCACGCGCAGTTTGTTAGTCCGCACTGTCCGCTGTCCCGCAGGCTCTCGCAACCCCCCAAGCCGCCCAACCCCCACCCCCCCCCCCCGCGCCGAGCAGTTCACACCGCCCCCCAAGCCGCGCCGCCGCCCCACCAACAAGCCTCCTCCCGCCCCCCCACCAACCCAACTCGCTGCCCCACTGGCAAAGCCCCTCGCCCCGCGCCGCAGGCCCCCAGCACGCAGTTCCGCCCGCCCAACCACCGACAGCCGCCCCCACACCCGCCCGAACAGCCCACCCCCCCCACCACCCCCCACCCCGCACGCCCCACGCTCCCCCGCAATCCCTCCCCACACAGCATCACGCAGGCGCAGCCGCAGTCTGCCCAACCCACCCGCAGACCCGCTCGCACTGCACGACCACCGCAACCCCCACCACCTACCTGTCGCCCGAGCAATCGCGCTCGCCCCACACCCCCCACCGCAAGTCCCGCGCAACCCCCCCCCCCCCACGCGCCCCCACCCCCAACCCACGCCAAGTTACGCCGAAGACCCCCCCGGCTCCGCCACCCGCACCAGCCCAACGCCCGCGTCATCGCAGAACCCCGCAGGCCCCCCCCCGCATGCCGCACTGTCCGCCTCCCCCCCGCAGGCCGCAGCCAACCACCCCCAGCAGCGCCCCAAAGCGCCCCCACCCGCACCCCCGAAGCCAGCGCGCCCCCCACACCGCAGTCTCACACGCCCCCGCTGCTCCCACGCACAGCCCGCCCAGACACGCACGCGACACGCAGTCCAGCGCCAGCCCCCCCACCACCCCCCCGCTGAACGCAGGTCCCCCCGAGCATGTGCGCAACCGAAGTTCCCCGGCACAGCACAACCCTCCCCCGCAGGTTGCCCGTACGCGCGACTGTTCAATCGCCACGCCCCCCCCCAGCCCAAGCCCCGCAGCAGCACAGGCCAGACGCTACAGCAGCAACCACCCCCGCGCTGCAGCGCTGAACGACCACAACCACGCGGACCCCGCACTACCAACCAACCCCACACCACCCCCGAGGAGCGCAGTACCACCCCACCCGACACCCCCCGCAGCCCCCCCCCACACCCCGCATGTACCGGCACCCGCACCAAACAACCCCAGCCCGCAGTCGCGGACCGCAGTCCGCTGAAGCGCAGCGCCGCGAACAGTGCAGCAGGCACCCCGCCACGCAGTACCGCAGTTCCCACACGCCGCTGCACCGCGCTGCCCACCACCACCCGCCCCCACCCGCCACCCCGGCAGTCACGCAGTTGATAGCAGTTTCGCGCGAAGCCACCGCCTGCACCCGCACCCCCGGCCCCGACCCGACAGGCCCCACCCCGCCGCCCCCCCCCGCGACTCCCCACCGCAGTTGCCACCACCCCGCAGTGCGATAGCTGTCCGACGCAGCACGCTGCGTTGCCCGCCCCCCCCACCCCCTCGCGAGCACGCACGCAGTCCCCCTACCGCTGCGTACCCCCCCCCCCCGCGCAGCGCAGTTACCAAAGCCCCACGCCACCGCGCAAGTATTCCGCGCCTCCCCCCCGTGCCCGCCCCCCGCCCGCCCCCGCAGTCCGCACACCAACCGCTGCGCCGCCTGTGCCGCCCCGCCCGCACGCAGCGCACACGCACGCCGGCCGCCCCCTCCCCGCTGCCCGAGCTACGAGCGCCGCCCCAGCACACCCGCCCAGTCGCAAGCAGTTCCCGCAAGCCCAAGCTGTTCCTCGCAGCCCGCCTCCGCCCTCGCCGCTGCGCTGTCATCCCCCACCCCAGACCCCAGCAGGGCCCGCCGCGCAGCCCACCGCCAGTCCGCCCCCCCGCGCCCCCCCCCCCGCCCGCAGCCCGCCGCGCCCGCACAGGCGCAGGGCGCGCACCCGCATCCCCCCGCCCTCCCCGCCCCGCCCGCAGCCCACAACCCGCGCTGTCCCGACCGCAGGCCCCCGCTGTTCCGCAGTCGATTCGCCCCCCGCTGTACGCGCCCCGCATGTACACCTATCCACCCTCCCTCGCATACCGCAGCACCCCGCGTTCACACCGCACGCATCCACACCGCCGGCCCGCAGCAGCAACGCTGCCCGCAGTTCCCTCCGCTACACCAGACAAGGCCCCCGCGCCCCCCGCAGTCCGTCCCCCCTCTCACCCACCGGAGCTCCGCAGCGCCCCCCACCCCCCCCCCCGCCCGTGGCGCCAGGAGCAGTTTACCCCCCCCCCCACGCCCCCCCCGAGTTCCCCCCACCGCAGCCCCGCCGCCCGCGCACCGGAGACCCCAGCCCAGCTCCCCCCGCCACAGCACGCAGTTTGTCCCGCAGCGCGTCAGCCCGCAGATCTCGCTGACAACCCCCCTCCCTACACCGCTGTTGTACTGCAGCGCAGTTAGTCTCAACCACCTGCCCCGGCGCAGCCGCGCAACCTCAGTTCGCCCCCCGCAGCGCAAACCTCCCCCTCCTCGCAGTTCCCCCCGCTCCCACCCGGCCCTCCACCCTCGCAGTCCCACGCGACCGCAGAACCCCCCGAAGCCCACAGCGCAAGCACCCGCCGCACGTTACAGCCGTACCCGCAGCCCCAACCCACGTACCGCCGCAGTGCCCCCCCGCAGCCACTCCCACGCACCGCCGACCCGCAGTCGCAGTTCCGTCCCCGCTCCCCTGCCATCTCCCCCCCGCCCCGCCGCCCGCCCCCCCCCCCCCCCGCAGTCGCCAAACCACCGCGCCCGGCACGGCACCCCACCCCCTCCCCCCCCCGCCACGCACGGGCTGGCCACTACCGCTCAGCCGCAAGACCCAGCAGTCCCCTCGCAGCCCCACGAAGCACCCCCACCGCCCCCCGACAGCCCCCGCAGTTCCCCAGCCCCCCTGCCCACCCAGCAGTTAGTAGCAACCCACCCCGCCCCCCCCCGCCCGCCCGCGCTGGCCAACGCCCCCCCCCGCAGCCCCCACCTACACCCGCAGCCACCGCGACCGCACCCCCCCCCCCCACCGACAGTTCCTCGCCCCCCACCCCGCGCAGGCCACCCCGCAGCCCCCTCGCCGCCGCAGGGCTCCCCACGCGCGCAGTTCGCGCTCCCCACCCCCGCACGCCGCAGTTCCGCATGCCTCGCCACGCCAACGCAAGTCTGCATCCGGCACGCAGCCGCACGCCGCACGCAGTTCGCAACACCGGCTCCCCGCCCCCCCCCCCCCCCCCCGCCGCAAACCCCCAAACGCACAGACCCGCCACCCGCCAATCGCAGTGCGCGCACCCCCCACGACCACAGTCCCCGCAGTCCCCCCCCGCCCCTCGACAAGCACCCCCCCCGCTGCACCGCGCTACCCCCCACCACCGCAGACACGACCGGCACCCCCGCACGCGCCCCCCCAGCACCCCCCCGCAGTTCCTCAGCCCACCGCACCGCAGAAACCACCCCCCGCAACCTACCCCCGGCAGGTTCCGCAGCCGCACCACCGCACGACCCACCCCCCGCAGCCCGCCCACCCGCAGGTTCAGCGCCCGCACGACGCCCCCCCCCCCCCCCGTCGCCCCCTCCCGCTCGCCCCCCCCCCTCTATACGCACCCCACACGTAGCAGCCGCGGCAGCCGACTCCCAACCCCGACGGCACCCCCCGCCGCAGCCCCAAACCCACCGCACAGTCACACGCTGCCCCCTACGCGTTCAGCAGTTACACGCCAGTTACCGCAGCACCGGCCCCCCCGCCTATCCCCCCGTCCCGACACCCCCCCGCACACCCCTCCCGCCCCCACGCAGCCCAGCCCGCGCTGTGACGCAACGCCTCCCCCCCCCGCAGGCGCGCACCCGCAGAGCCCGCAGTACCACGCGCGCCCCGCTGTTCCGCAGCCCGCCCCCATGCAGTTTACAGCACCCCGCCCCCTACACACCCCCACCGCTCACCAGCCCCCCCCCCAGCAGTCCCGCCCCGCAGTTGGAGCCCACCCGCTGTTCCCAGTCTGTCCACCCCGCTGGTCCAGCTCAGCATACCCGCAAGCAGCGCCCCCGCTACCCGACCGCAGCCACCCGGCAGTGCCCGGCAACCCCCGCCCCCACCCCCCGCAACCCCGCAGCCGACAACCCGAAGGCGCAGCACGCCCCCGAGCAGTCGCCCGCAGCCTAACCACACCGCTGCCCGAAGGCGCAGTTCCCCAAGTACGACCCCCACCGCAGTTCCCCAAACGCCAGCAGTAGTCCCGCCGACACCAACCACTCGGAAGCCCCCTGCGCAACGACGCCTACCCACCGCTGACCCACGCTACCCCCCACCCGACGCGACGTTCCCGCGCCCCCCGCGGCTGTTACCACCCCCCCACACCCACGCCCCGCACCGCAGTACCCCCCACGCTGTTCCCCCAACCCGGCCCAGCCCCGCAGCCCGCAGCACGCAGCCCTCCCCCAACCGCAAAGGTTTCCCCCACCAAAGTTCCCACCCCCGCCCGAGGTTTCAACGCCAACCCCCCTCAGCACTGCTACCCACCGCCTCCCTCCGCGCCCGCCCGCAACCGCGCCCCGCAGCCCACGCCCCCCTGCCCACTCACCGCCCCCCCCCAGCGCCCCCATTCCAGCCCGCACCTACCCGCAGTTCCGCAGTAGATACGCTATGTTTACCCCTCCCCCCCACCCACGCAGCCCCCGCATCACGCAGTTCACCCCCCCCCCGGAATCCCACCGCAGTGCCCTCCCCCCCACCCCACCACCCGCCGCCCGCCCACGCCCCGCCACCCCGCCAGCCCCCCCACCCCCGCTGCCCTCCCGACGCCCACCCCACACTCAACCGCAAGCCCGCAAGTTACCACCCCGCCGCACGCAGCAGTTCACGCCGCAACCCCCGGCACTTCCCCTCCCGCTGGTTCCCACCCGACCACCCACGCAGCCACCCCCGCCCGCCCGATGCCACCCCCCCCGCAGTCAGAACCGCCCACGCACACCAACCCACGCGCCACGCATCCACCGCAGTCCCACCCCTGACACGCCGCCCCGCCCCCACCCACCCACGCACCCTCCCCCCGACCCCCCGCAGTTCCACACCACGCAGCCTCGAAGTTTCACACCCCCGCACGACACGCACCTGCCCCGCAGTTCCCCCGCCGCTGTCAGTTTCGCACCCCCGCCAGGACCCCCCGCAGTGCGACGACACCCACCCCACCCCTCCACACCCAGCCCCGCCCCGCACGCAAGTTGCTCCGCACCCGCCCAGCAGCCACCCCCCCCCCCGCAGCAGCCGCCCCCACCCACCCCACCCCGCACACGCAGTTCACCTACACGCTGTTGGCGCCCGCGCAAGACCCCCGCAAGACCCGCGCCGCAGCCCGCAGCCCCCGACCCCCCCGCACTCCACACACACACCCAGGCCGCGCACAACGATCGCACCTCGCTCCCTCGCGCCCCCGCTGCGCGCCCCCCCCAAATCACCCCCCGCCAGTCCCCAACCACGATCAATTCTACCGCCCGCAGCACCCCCCACCAAGCAACCCCCCGCAGGCCGACCCGCACCTCCCAACACCGCGCTCCAACCGGCTGCCCCCACACAACGCAACCGCACAGTTCGACGCAGTACGCAGTTCGTCCAACCAGCCCCCCCCAGCAGTTTCACGCAGTCCAGGCGCCGCCCCCCCACCCCCCGTCCCCTCGCCCTAGCCCCCGCCGCAACGCAACATCCCCCCCCACCCCGCAGTCCCCGCAGTTTACGCCCACCCCGCAGACACCCCCGCCCCACGCACCCCCACCCGCACCAGCCCAAGCAGCCGCCCGCACGACGTCCGCCCACAACCCCCCGCGCGCCGCACCCCCGCGCAGAGCCGCCGACAGTTCCCACCGCCACCCCCCACACTGCGACACCGCACCCGCAGTTACGCCCAACGGCCTCGCCCAACACGCGAAGATCCACCCCACGCGAGGCTCCCCGCCACGCCTCCGTTCGCCGCAGTCGCACAAGACCCACAAGCCCCCAGCCACGCAGTTCACCCCCCTCAGCACGACCCCGCCCCTATCCGCCAAACCCACCCCCCCCCCCCACCCGCAGTCGTCAGCCCGGCCCGCATTCCCCCCACAACCCCTACCCACCGCCCCCCACCGCCAGCGCTGTGCCGAAGCCGCTCCACTCGCACACTCCAGCAACACTCACACCCCCCACCAGACCCCCCCATCACACTCAAGACACACACGCCCACCCCACGCAAGTTGCCACCCCACCCCGGCAGTTCCCCCCCGCACGTCAGACAGTCCCGGCCACCCCCCAGCCCGCCCGGCTCCCGCTCCCCAGAACGCCGCGCCCCGCAGGACCACCCCCCGGCGCAGCCGCAGTACCCTCCCCCCAGCGCCGCCGCACCGGCCCCCCCGCAGCAAGGACGCCCAGCCCCCGCAGCCACGCAAGTTTCCGGCCGCGCCCCCCGCCCCGACAGCGGCCCTCCCTACTCCGCCACGCATCCCCACCCCCCCCCCCCCGTCCCCACCCGAGCCCGGCCTCACCGCGCCCCACCGCCGCCGCCCGCAACCCCTCCCCCCCCCCACCACCCCCCCACACGCAGTCCCACCCCCGCAGGTTTCCGACGCCGCCCTCCCCGCCCCCACCCGACCCACCGCAAGCCACCCCAGCCCCCCGCAGAACCGCCCGACGCCCCCCACCCCATCCGCAGGTAGTCCCCGCCACTCCCCCCCACGCAGTTAGCATACGCAGTCACCGCAGTCGCACGCTGTTGCCCAACGCGCAGTTCCCACCCCACCCCCCGAGCCCCACCCCGAGTTAGTCGCCCCGCACCCTACCCCACGCAGTATAACCCACCCCCAGACTCCCCCCCCCGCCACCGCGCGCACCCAACCACCCGCAGGCCGCTCCGCAGACACGACGACCCAGCATCGCAGTTAACACCACCCCCCCCATCGCGCAGTCCCCCCCCGCCCCCGCAGTCCCACCTCCGCGCGCCAACCCCGCCCCGCAGTCCGCCCCCCCATCGCCGCAGCCCACCGCGCCTCGCCCCGTCCCCCCGCCCCCCCCACACCCCCCCCACACCAGCAGACCACCCGCGGAGCCCCCCCCCACAGCCGGCCCGCCCACACCCGCAGCGCCGCACGCAGCCGGCCGCCCCGCAGCGAGGCCGCGCTTCGCACGCCCCCCCCCCTCACGCAGCGCCCAGCCCCCCCCGCCTGCACCGCCGCCGCTGTTCCGCAGTCGCGCCCGGCCGGCAACCCCCGCCCCACCCCCCCGCCGAGTTGCCCCCCCCCCCTCCACCCCCCCGGACACCCACACGCACCGCAGGCCCCCACCCCGCCCAGCTGTACCTCCCCCCCGACCCGCAGCCCCTCGACTGTCGCTGTTCCCTCGCCGAGACAGCCAACCGACAGCCCCCACGCTACCGCAGCCGCCCGACCCGCCCCCCACCCCCACCGCCCCCCGTCCGCAGTTAGACCACACCCCGCAAGTTTAGCCCACGCCCTCCCGCAGGCCCCCCCCCCCGCCGCTGTTCGCCGCCCGCCCGCCCCCCACCCCACGCGCTGTCCCCCTCCCGCATCAGACAACCCTCCCGGCGCTAGCCGCAGTGCGGCCCCCCCGCCACCCACCACCCCCCGCCGCCAGCGCACCGACCCACCGCGCACGCAGCCCCGCAGTCCACCCCCGTCGGCCCCCCCCTACCCCGCCCCAAGCAGATGCCGACAGTCCAGCGCCCTCGCGCCCCGCCCCCTCCCACCGCACGCAGGTCCCCACCGACATCAACCACCCCCGCCCCACCCACCCCGCACGCTCAGTAAACCCACGCGCCGCAGTCCCCATCCCCCCTCACGCAGGGCCCCCCGCACGGACCCCGCCACCGCAGCTGTTTCCACCCACCCCACACGGCCCGAGCCCGCAGCCCCCCCGCAGTCGCACCCGCCACCCCCGCCCCGCCCCCCCGCCGCTGTCTCCCCCCCACCGCCCCGCCGCGCCGACACCGCCCCCAAGCAGTTACATACCGCAGTTCAGCCCCCCCCCCCACACCGTCCACCCCCCGCGCACACCAGCGCCCAGCGACACACCCTACGCCACCCTCCGACACCCCGGGCAGTTGCCCCCCCCCCCCCCTCCACCCGCAGCACGCCCGCAGTTCACCCGCCCCCCCCCCGCCCCCACGCCCCCCCCCCCCGCAGCACACCCCCCGCCCCCCAGCACAACCCCCCACCTAGCCGCAGGCACCACCACCCCCCCCCCCCCATCGTACCCCCCGCAGCCCCCCTTCGCAGCCCCCCCCCCCCGCCCCCGCCCCCCCCACCCCCCCGCACCACGACAGCAGCCCCGCCGCCACCCCCCCCACGCATCTCCTCGCAGCCTCGACGCACGAGCAGCACACACGCATGTTAGCAGCCCCCGCAGCGCCCCACACAGTCACACCGCGCAGTTCCCCCCCCTAGCAGTTCCCGCACCCGCACCGCAGCCCCCTCCCACCCCCAACCCCCCCCCCCCCGCAGCCACCCGCCACCGCTGTCCGCGCCAGCAGTCGCCGCACCCGCAGATCCCCTCCCGCAGCCGCAGCCCACCGAACAGACGCAGTTCCCGCCCAGGCACGACCCCCCCCAGCAGTTCCGCAGTCCGCCCCACCCCACCCCCCCGCCAGTCCCCCCCGCCAGGGCCCCGCATCCCCCCCCCCGCCCCACCCGACAGTTCTGCCTGCAGTTCCCCCACAGCAGTTACCCCCGCAGTCGCTACCCCCACCCACTACCGCCCCCACTCCCCCCCCTCCCCCCCCCCGCCCCCCCCCGCCTGCGCAGTCCAAGCCCCACCGGCCTCCCCCGCCCCGAGCAGTACGCCCACAACCCGCCCGCCCGGCGAGAACCACCCCACAACACCAACAGGCACCCATCGCCCACGCACTGCCACCGCCAGTAGACCTCGCGGCCGCACAGCACCATCATCATCCGCAGAAAACGACTCCAAAAGCTCCCAACTAGCCCCGCCCCCCGCAGTCTACCCCAACCCCCCCCGCAGTGACTCTCCTCGCCTCCACCCCAACACCGCAGTTCGCACGCCCCGCTCCCTCCCAGACGCACAAACCCGCCACCACCTTCAGCCAGCGCAGACCCCCCCCCACGCCCCCCGCAGCAAGCAGCCCACGCCGCCCCTCGACACACACCTCTCCCGCCGCACCGCAGACCGCCCGCAGTCCCGCATCTGCACGCTCCATCACCCACGCCCCCGCAGTTGTCCCGCAGTTAGGCACCACGCAGCCCAGCACGCGCTGTTGAAGCACGCTCGACCGACCGCCCCCCCCCGCCCGAGCTGTGCCCCGCAGTCCAACAAAGCCACCCGCAGCTGCCGCAGTTACGCAGTCCGCCCCCCGCGCCGCACAGCAACCGCAGCCGCCCGCCGCCCGCAGCTGCCCGCAGTCTCCCCCAGCAGACGGCCCCCCGCGCGCGACCTACCCCGCTGTTACGCCCCCGCCCCCCTCCCACCCCCCCGCAGTCAGTTTCGCCCTACCGGCCCGCCAACTGCCCCGAGCGCGCCCCACCCGCCCGCTCGAGCCCGCAGTTAGTCCCCCCCCGCGCAGCCGCAGCCCCGCCACCCCGCCCCCTGCCGCGCAGCCCGCCCCCCCGCCGCCCCCGCCGCGCCACCCGCCCCCCGCCGCGCCCGCCCCCCGCGCTGTAACCCACGCTGTTCCCCGCCGCCGCGCCGCATCCACCGCCGCGACTCCGCCGCAGTACTCCCACCCACCCCCCCACCGCCCCCCCGCATCGCAGCTACACGCGAAAGCGCAGACCGCAGCTAGTCCCGTCGCGCACCGCTGCCCGCCAGTCACAGTTCCCCCACCGCCGCCGCCACCCCAACCCGCCCCGCCCGCTAGCACCCCACCACAGACTCCCACCCACACCCCGCCACTCCCGCGCCCCCGCCACCCCAGCTAGTGCCGCGCCCCGCAGCCGCACCTCGCAGTAGCACCGCACCCCACCCGCCCTGCACCACCGCCAGACCGCCCCACCCCACTCCATCCCCTACGCCCACACCCCCCATCGACCTGCAAGCATGATCCCGCGCCCCCAAAACCGCATAAACGCGCACCCCCACGCACCCCCCCCCCCCCCACCGACCCACCCCGCTGTGTTAACCGCCGACCAGCAACGCGCCACCCACCCCGCTGCACCCCCTCAACACGCACCCGGCCAAGCCAATTCCCCGAGGTCCCCCCCCCCACTACAGCCGCCGCCCCCGCAGCCTCGCCCCGCCCTCGCAGTCACGTCTCCGCAAGTACCCGGCTCGCCCCCGCCGACCACCCCCACCCGCCAGCAGTTTGCGTCCCCAACCCCCCCCACCTCTCAGCAGCGCCTCACACCCGCCCCCGCACGCACCCCACCCCCACCCCTCGCCAGCCGGCCCCCACCCCCCACCCAGCAGTCCCCAAACGCAGTTAGTCGCCCGCCCGACGCAGTCCCCCGGCCGCAGTCCCCCCCCGCCCACGCAGTTCCGCAGCATGGCCCAGCCCCCCCGCTCCAGCAGCATCCCTCCGCCACTCACAACACCCCCACCGGCAGGTGCTCCTCGCAACGCAGCACACGCCAGCACCCACGACGCCCCAGAGCTGTCGACTCCGCAGCGCGCCGCTCCTTCGCCCCCCCCCACCCCCGCCCCAACAGACCGCCCAGCCACCCCCCCCGCCGCTCCCCTCAGCCCCCCCGCACGCAGCCGCACCCCCCAACCCCACGCGCCCCCCGCCCACCGCTCGACACGCTCCCCCGCAGTACCGCCACTGCCCTACCTCCGAGCGCCCCGCCCCCACACCTCGCGCACCGCCCCGCCCAGAGCCCCCCCACCAAGCCGCTGATCGCACGCAGCGCCCCCGCACACCGCCACTCCCCACCGCCACAACCGCAGCACGAACGCCCCCGCGGGCCCGGTCGCAGTGCACCCCACGCGCCCGCCCGCCAACGCAAGGCGCACCCACGCCCCAACGCCCTCGAAGCGCCCATCACCTCAGCAGACCCGACCACCGCACCCCCGCCCCCCCCCAGGCATGTTCACTCCACGCGCAGACCCCCCCTCGACCCCTACCACCCCCACAACTCACCACCTAACCCCGAGACAGTTCAGCAGTTAGCCGCCACCCCCCCATCGCAGTTCAACCCCCACCCTACCAGCACCCCAGCCCCGCAGTTCGCCGCACAATACGCGACAGCGAGTTACCTCATGAAGTTCCCCCACCACCGCCTCCCTACCCGACCCCCAGCCCCGCATGTTTTACGCAATGTTCACCACCCCGAAGTCCGCAGCCCGACACCACTTTCGCTGTGCTCGCAGTTCAACCCACGCAGTTACAGTCCGCAGGACCCACCGCCCCCCGACCGCCCGCACACGCAGTCCCCAAGCCGAACCCCGCTGTCCCCCCCCCTCGCCGCCACTCACCCCGCCCACCGCCCGCACGCCCCCCCGCCCCCCCCGCGACGACGCCCACCCCGCTGCACGCCACACCACACCCCACCCGCCTCGCAAGACCACCCGCGACCCATCCGCCAGCCCGCCCGCACCACCCCCCACACGCAGCACCGCAGCTGCCGCAGCCCCACCCCCCCCCCCCCCCCCGGCAGCTTCGCTGAGTTACCCGCGCAGTTTACCCCCCCCCGCACCCCACCACCCCCCCCATCGCAAGTGCCCGCGACGCCTACCACACACCCGCCAGTTCCCACCCGCACCCCAAGCACCACCCGCACCCCCGCACTGCACACCAGCATCCCAACCACAACGCCCCACCCCCCACTCGCCCCCCCCAGCCGGCTGCAAACGGCTGCGCAACGACACCGCCACGCAACCGCAGCCCCCCCCCCCCCACGCAGCCGCACACCGCCCACGCAGTTAGACCCCCCCCCGCAGTTCGCCCACCCCCCACACCTCGCGCACACCCCCCCCAACCCCCCGATGGCCACCCCCCCCCCACAGCAGTCCCGCCCCGCTGTGCCCCCAGCCAACCACACTCCGCCGCGCCCGAAAGCAGTTCCCGACTCACCCGCATGTCCACGCACACTAGACCCCCCCCCCGCTGTTCCCAACCACGCTGCCCGGCAGTGCAGCCCGCCCAGGCGCCCAGACACCACCCCCCGACAGCAACCGGCAGGAACCCCCCGCCCCTCACGCCCACGCAGTAGCTGACCTCCACGCCCCAGCGACTGTTTGCAACCCCCCGCAGTTGGACCACCCCCCCCGCCCCGAGCCACCCGCCCCCGCCTGTCCCCGCACCACGCGCCCACTAGCCCCCCCCCCCCCCCACCCAGCCTCGCTCCTCCCCACCCTCCAGACTTCCCCCGCAAGACGCACAGCAGTGTCCCGCGCCATCACAAGCCCGAACTCCACAACGCCACACCGCGCCGCCGCAATGTCCGCCAGCAGTTAATCAGCTCCAACCACGACCCCCCGCAGTAACCCCCACGCCAAGCTGACCCCCAGCATCACCGCACAACACCCAGCGACACACCCCGCCGCCACCACAAGAAAGGCACACGAAAGCGACCGCGTGTTCAATCGAAACACAATATCCCACGCAACTCCCCACATCTGACCAAGCCAACTCTCCACTGAGCAGTTATGCCGCACTGTACCCGCTGCCCCTCCTCCAGCCCTCCCCGCAATTGCCCCCCCGACCCACCCCCCACGCCCCCCCACACACCCCGCATGAAAACCCGACTGTCACACACTGGGAAACGCGACCTCCGAACCCCCCCAACCAACCCCGCTCCTCACTCCCCAACCACCCCCCCGCAAGGCCCCGCCAACCACCTCACCCCCCGAAGCGCCCGCCCGCCGCAGTCCCACGCGCCCCCCTCCCTCCGCGCAGTTCCCCCCCCCACCCCCACCCCGCCGACCGCGCCAGACAACCCCCCCCCGCGCCCCTCCCCCGCAGTCACGCCCGCACGACAGTTTCCGCCTCGCACGACCGCGTTGCCCGCCCCCACCCGGCCTCCGCCCTCCCCACCCAATACCTAACCCCACGCCGCCCAGCCCACCCCCCCCAACCGCAGTTGCCCGCAGTTGCACCCGACAATACCAGCAGAGTTCCCCCAGCCCCGCAGTTCACACACCATCGACCCCCCGCAGAGACGCAGTTCCGCGCAGCTACCCGCAACCGCACAGCGCCGTCACGCAGCCCGGCCCCGCCCAATCCCCACCCGCAACAGCGCCACCCGCGCATGCAGCCTCACGGACTACGCCCGGCCACGTTCGCATGCGCGACCACGTCACGCAACAGCACAACACCCAGCACCCTCCCCTCGCGCCCGACCCGCAGATCCGCAGGCATCCCTCCGCCGCCAACCCCCCGCAGACCAGCTCGCCCGCAGTCCTCGCCCCCCCCCGCGACCACCCCCTCCCGCAGCCGACAGCGCCCTCACCCCACATCCAACCCCCAGCAGGAAGTTTCCCACACCCCGCGCTCGCAGTTGCCCAACCCACGCAGTTCGCGCTGTTAGCCCCACCCCCCCCGCAGTTAGGATCCCCCACCTCCCCCACCCCAGCCCACGCACGACGCCCCCGCGCTGTTAGGCCCGCTGCCCCACTCCTCCCAACGCAGCCGCAGTTCCCCCGGCAGTCCGCAGAGCCCCCGCAGTTCGCCACCCCCCCCCCGCGCCACCCCAGCCCCCACTCCGCCACAACGCCGCCGCCGCTACGCCCCCCCACCAGCACCCCCCCTCCCCCTCCGCGCCGAACGCCCGCCGCACCCACGCAGCAGCAAAGTCCCCGCCCAACCGCCCCCCCCCGCTACGCTCCTCCGCACCTCACCGCCCGCAGACGCCCGCGCCCCCCCCGAACCCCCGCCCCCAGCAGCCCGCTTGAGCGCAGTCGCCCCCACCCCGCCCACGATCCGCAGCCCCCCGTCGCAGTTTACGCCACGCCGGCTCCCGCCCGCAGACCCCCCCCGACAGACACACGAAGTTAGCAGCCCCTCCCGTCCAGCACCCGCAGCACCCCAGCACCTCCAGCTGCCTCCACGCCCGCCTACACCACGCCGCACCCCGAATTTAGTCTAGCGCATGTCGCAGTTTCACCTCGCCCGCCCCCCCCGCCGCAGTTCCCCCCCGCCCCGCTTCGCAGTTAGACCCTCGCAGACCCAAGCAACCCCTCCCCCCCGCCCTCAAGAGACCCCCCCCGTCAGCTCCCCCCCGGCGCCCTCACACGGCACCAGCACGCCACCCCCACGCACAGCGCTGACCACACACCCCGCCTCGCCCAACCGCCCCTCCCCGCCGCAGTCGCCCGCAGCCAACCCAACACCCGCTGTTTAAGCCCACCCCGATGACCACCACACCCGCCCACGAAGACCAGCCCCCCAACCACGCCGCCCCGAGAAAACCCCCGCATGTTAAGTTAACCGACCCCCGCAGTTACTCCACACCCGCAGCGCAGTTCCCCGCCCCCCCCGCCATAGAAACCCCGCAGTCTCCCACACGCCCAACGACAACGCCGCAGCTCGACCACCCCCCCCTCCCCCTACGCAGCCACACGCAGTCCCCGTCCCCCCACAGGACCGAAGTCCGACCCCACACCCCCCCGCAGCCCCCCGCCCCCACCCCCACGCCCCAACTGCCCAACCCAGCTAGGCAGCCGCGCCCCATCCACCCGCTGTTCACGGCTCGGCCACCCCCGCACGCAGTTTCAACTCCCCCGCAGCCCCACGCCCATACCCGTCCCGCCGCTGTTACACGACCCCACCGCAAGCTGTAGACCACCTGCACCCCCCCAGCCAGAGCACTCGCCCGCACCCACGCCCCCCCTCAACCCCCGTCCCCGCAGTGCCCACCCCCCGAACGCCCCCGCGCAGCTCCCGTCACCCCCACGCCACCCCCGCAGCCCGCAGTTGCGCTCCCCACACACCCGCAGTTCCGCCTCGCCGACCCCCTCACCCAACCGCAGCATACCCCCGCCCCGCACGCCTGCGCAGACCCCGCAGCCCCCACCGCTCACCGATCCCACCGCCCCCCTGCCCGCGCGCTCAGCGCACCCACTACACGCACCAACACACGCGGCGCCCCACCCGCAGCCCACCCCGCACCCACCCCCCCACCCAGCAACCTGCGCCCCCGCACCCCAACGCCAAGCCACCCGAGCACCCCCCCCCGACACCCGCATCCCCGCAGCCCCGCCCCCCCCGCCCAACCCGCACCCGCAGCCTTCCCGCACGCCGACAGTTGCACCAACCCGAAAGTTCTCCCCCACCCCACCCAGCAGCCCCGCAGTCACGCAGCCCCACCCCCGCCTCCCCCGCCAACGGCCCCCTCGCGCAGATCAAGGCGCCCCGCCCCCCCACGGCCCCCCCGCCGCAGCCTCCCGCAGTTACCGCGACCCGCCGCGCCTCCGCACCCGCAGGCCCGCAGTTACCTCGGACGCTCGCTGCCGCCTCACCCTCGCACGCACCCGCACCCCCCCCCCGCCCCCCTCTACACCGCAGTCTCGCCGCTGTCGCTCCAGGCCCCCCCCGCCCCGCCCCAACACACATGCCCGCAGGACCACACCACGCCAGCCCCCAGCCCCCATGCGCCCCCGCACCCACACCCCCGGACAGGCCATCACACATCCGCACCACCCCGCAACTCCACAAACGCCCCCGAGACGCAGTTTGTCCCCGCCCCCCCACCCGCAGTCCCGCCCGCCCACACGCAGCCCGCCCCCCAACCATCACGCTCCCGCCGCCCCACAAGACCCCCCGCAGTCCCGGACGCGACCCCCATCCGCAGTCCTTTGCACGCAGAGCCCCCCGCTGTCCCCCCCCCCCCAACCCCAGCCCGCCCCGACAGTCGCCCCCCGCGCTGCTCCCCCACCCCCCAAACCGTCTCAGCCCCCCCGCAGTTACGCCGCCGCCCACACGCGCAGTAGATACCACCGAGCACCGAAGCCCCGTGCGCCCCGCAGACCGCATGACGCAGTTTCGCGACACGCAACCGGCTACGCCCCACAGCCTCGTCCCCGCGCACCGCAAATAGTGCCCCCTACCGCAGTTGTCCACCGCGCCCCGCAAAGGCCCACCCCCCCCCCCGCCCAACACCGCAGTTCAGGTGGACCCCCACCCCCCCCGCAGTTCCAGTCCCCCGTCCCACCGCAGACCCCACGCTCCGCTGTTCACCCACAAGCTGCCATGTCAGCCCCCCCGCCGCAGTTCCACCGCCCCCACCCCCCCCACCCCCCGCCCGCCCCCCCGCCCCCGCAGTTACCCGCAGTTCCACGCCAGTTTGGTCCCTCGCAGTTCAGCCCCCCGCCCCCGCAGTCGCAGGCACACCCTACACGCAGAAGCCCGCCCTAGACACAGCACCACCCCCAACGCAGACGCAGCCCATCGCCCCCGCACGTCCGACCACGCCAAGCACCGCAGCCGCCCACCCAACCCCCGCAACGCACCCCACTCGCAGCCCCCCCGCAGTACCCCCCGCAGGTAGCCCCCCCCCCCGCCCGCCAACCCCAACCCACACCCGCACCGCAGTTCGGCTCGACCGCCCGCACCGCAGCTCGCAGTCCGCAGTGCCCACCATCACCACCCCCCCGACCCCCACCACCATCACCGCAGCCACGCAGCGCGCTCTTAAGCCCGGCGCACGCCCAGCCCATCCCCTCCCCCCCCGCTCTCACCAACCCCCGCAGCACCTCCTCACCCCACCCCCTCCACCCCCGGCCTCAATGCACCCCCCGCAACCCACACGCCCGCAGACCCCCCCGCCCACACCGACCCCCTCACCCGCACCGGCCCTCCCTCTACCGCAGCCACCGCAACCCCCGCGAGTTAGATCACTCCAGCCCAGCAGAACTCCCCAGCGTCACGCTTCCCACACCCCTCATCGCTGTTGCGCCGCAGTTAGCCGCCCGCAGTCAGACCTCCCCCCACCGCAGTCCAGCGCCTCAGTCCCCTACCCCCGCAGCACCGCTCCACGCGCCCGTCCAAAAAGAACCCAGCCAATCAGCTCAGGCTCCCGCAGCTCCCCCCCCCCCCCCCCCCCCCCCCCCCCCCCCCCCCCCCCCCCGCACCCCCCCCCCCCCCCCCCCCCCCCCCCCCCCCCCCCCCCCCCCCCCCCCCCCCCCCCCCCCCCCCCCCCCCCCCCCCCCCCCCGCCCCCCCCCCCCCCCCCCCCCCCCCCCCCCCCTCCCCCCCCCCCCCCCCCCCCCCCCCCCGCCCCCCCCCCCCCCCCCCCGCCCCCCCCCACCCCCCCCCCCCCCACCCCCCCCCCCCCCCCCCCCCCCCCCCCCCCCCCCCCCCCCCCCCCCCCCCCCCCCCCCCCCCCCACCCGCGCCCCGGCCCCCGCCGCCCCACCCCACAAGTCAGCATACCTCACCCCGAGCCCGCCCGCCCCAGCAGTTCGCAGGCCGGCGCCCGCGCCCCCCGAGCATACGAGTCGCCCCCCTCCGCCGCCGCAGCAGCCACCGCCCGCAGCCCCGCCACCCGCACGAGAAGTGTTCTGTCGCCGCGCAGTTGCCCCGCCACGGCTCGCGCAGGTTCAGTCGCCCCTCGCCGCCAGCCCGCCGAGCAGTTGCCGCACCCGCAGCACAGCCATCCCCACCGCCCGGCGCAGGAGAACGCCCCACCGCCCCAGCAGCCCCCCGCAGGCCGCCCCACCACGCCGGCAGTTCCCCCCTCCAACGCTGTCCTAAAACCCCCAATCCGCCCCCCCCCCCGCCACGCGCAAACCCGCTGAATCCCGGGGCATCCCGCAGTTCGCCCCACGACATGCCACCGCACCCCCGCAGCTGTTTCGCCGCCCCTCCTCTAGACCACACCGCAGTTCATCCCACCCCGCACAAGCCGCGACAGTAGAGCAGTTCGCCCCCGGCAGTTCCCGCGCCTCGCCCCCACCCCGATCAGGTTACCCACCGCAACCAGCAGTTCCCGCCACTCATCGCCCGCACCACCCGCACCGCGACCGCCGCCCCCTCCCCACCAAGCCAGCCCCCGCCCGCCGCCATCGCAGCCGAAGCAGTTAGCCCCCGCAGCCCCCCCCACGCAGCCGCAGTCGCGCAGTTAGACCGCCCCCCCGCAGCTACTCCGCCAGCCCACTCAAATACCCCCCCCGAAGTCCCTTCTCCCAGCACGCAAGTTAGTGCCACGCCGCACCCGGCAGTTGCGCAGTTCCCCAACCCGCCCGCACCCGCAGTTCTCCCTGCCCGCAGGCGCCCCCGCCACCGCAGCCCGCAGCCCCCCCGCCACACCCCCCACCCCAGCAGTTCCGCAGCCCCCCCCCGCACCCGTCCCCCCGCCTCCCCCCCTCTACCCGCAGCCAGTTATCCCCCCGCGCCCATCCCGCAGCACACGCACCCCCGCCGAACCCACCATCCGCCCAGGCAGTTCCGCCCAGGCCCGCAGCCCCCGCAGCCGCAGACCGCCCCCCGCCGGCCCCCGCCAGGTTCCCCCACAGCAGCCCGGCTGCCCGCCGAACGCCTCGACAGTCCGCACCAGTTGCAGCGCCCGCTGTTACCCGCCGGAAACGACCCGCACCCACCCAAGCACGCAGTTCCCCACCGCCCCCCCCCGACGCAACCGCCCCCAACACCCCATCCGCAGTTCGGCACCGCCGCCGCTCCCCCCGCAGTACCGCTGTCCCCCCCCCACGACTCAGCCCCCCCCCTCCCGCGCAGCTCCGCGCCCCGCCGCCACCCCCACCCCCCCACCGCCGCCCCCCACCACCCCAACCCCAACACCCGCAGTCCGAGCCGCAGTCACCCCCGTCCCGCAGTCCCCCTGCAGTTCCCCCACGCAGCCCCACCCCGCACACGCACACCCCCCGCAGCACGCATGTTCGGCCCCCCACCGCCGGCCTGCAGGCAACCGCGCGCCGCAGCCCCCCACCGCGCAGTTCCGCCCACCACCCAACGCGCCCGTAGCAGCCATCCTCCGACACCCAGCCCGCAGTTCGACCGCAGCGCTCGTCGCACACCCCCGCCCGCAAGGCCCCCCCCAGCAGCGGCCGACGCCGCAGTTCCAGCTCACATCCGCCCGCCCAACACACGCAAGCCCGCCTCCCCAACCAGCGCAGCAGACTGGGTCCACAGCTGTTACCGCCCCCCGCAGTCCCCCCCCCCGCAGTCCGACAGAGACCCGCCGAGACCCCGCTCCCACCCACCACGAAATCCCTCCCAAGAATCCCACGCACCACCCCGCGTCGCACCCCCCGCAGGCCCCCGAACCCCGCTGTAGTCTCCGCAGACGCCAAGCGCCCAACGCCACCCCCCACCCGCAGCCCCCCACGCAGCCCCCCCGACCTCCCCGCAGTACCCCGCCGGCTACCACCCGCAGCCCAACCACCCCGCAGGCGCGCAACCCCCGCCGACCCGCAGCCAACCGTCCCCGACCCCCGCCCCCGCCGGAAGTTCACCGCGACAGCCCGCGCAGCCACCCCCACGCAGTTCCCCCGCACCCCTCCCGCTGCCACCCGCCCCACCCCGACCCCCCCCACCCCACACAGCACACCCCAACCGAAACAAATACCCCCAGACGACTGCACACACACGCAGTCCCGCGCAGTCCCCAGTAGCAGGCCCACCCCCCCCGCCAGGCCCCCCCCCCCACACGCACACGCAGTCCCCGCCGCCCGCAAGCCCGCCCGCCCCCCACCCCGCGCCAGCACGCACCCCCCCGACAGCTCGCCCACACTCCCGCCCACCCCCCCCGCAGTTCACCTGCACCACACCCCCGACACGTTTCCAACAGCAGCCCCGCTAAGCCCCCTGCACACCTCCCCCCACCCCCCCACCCCCGCCCGCCCGCTCCCAGCACGCAGCCGCAGCAGTTCCCCCGCAGGCGACCCCCCGCCCACCCGCCGCCCCGCATCCCCCCCCCCCCCACCCCGCAGTGCCACCCCCGCGCGACCACACCCCCCGCAGTTCATCCCCCCGCCCGCCCCCCGCAGTACGCAGCCGCGAGTCCGACCCCCGCAGCCCCGCGGACCTGCCCGCGCCCCACCCAGTCAAACCCCCGCCACGCCACCGCAGTACTCAAGCGCAGTCGCCACCGCGCCCGACAGTTCGCACAGCCCCGACCGCAGTACGCCGCAGCCCCAACCGCCATCCCCCCCAGAACGCGCCCCCCCAGCGCCCCGCACCCCCGACACAGTCTCCCCGACAGTTTCCCGCACCCCCGCGCCGCAGTTAGTTCCAGATCGCTTTACTCAGCTTTTTAACCGAGCGCAGAGTTAATATCCAGAAACGAGGTCCAAAGCAGTGGAGCTAACAGTTCAATGGCACTCAAGTTCTTGCGCTCATTTAGGGAGGAGTTGATGTTGTAACGCCTACCGCAAATTCCAGTCATGTGTGTCAAGCCACACACGCAGCCTGCAAATGATTGGATGAGCGTCATCGATGGATCAATATGAATGTCATTACGTCTGTACCCTATCTGACACTATTTTGACTGGAGTGTCCGGAGCGTGTCCGCTCCTTGTTCTGCTTTTGTTAGTGGGTTGGGTCATAGTGATTCAAGATCCTGCTTGCGCAGGGGCCTAGTGTGCGTAATGAGAAATAACACTCGTCAACCGACTCAATGGAACACACGAGTCACTCGCCAGCCGTCCCAAGGCACCTTTCTGACTCAAGGAGCACTCAGTGGCGGTCGATCGCCGACGGCCACGAACGGATTGTTCGCGGAAGGCCTGGCTACGCTTTGCCGACGAAGAATACGGGATTTATTCGTGGAATGAGGACCGTGTACTGGAGTGCGGGTCTGCAGCAAAGAAATTGTCCTGTCGGCCTTTTTCTGGATCAGCTAGTATTATTGGTGTCCGATCAGCACGCCCCGACATCCCACTGATGGTGCACTCTGGTCCATACAACCATCCTGAATAACAAAAGCATGGATTCAGCGAACGCGGAGACACACCCCGCCTTGGGATCCCATGTTCAAGCCCATGCTACTATTCCGCACCCATCTTCACCTCCCGTTTCCACCCCTTACTGACAGGTGGATCAAATGCTTTCACCCTTCAGACTTCTAGTAGTGTACTTAAAAACACTTTTTCAGTATTACACAACGTTTGAATTTACTGTGATTTTAACCTTTGAAACGTCCAGTTGTATTCCTGACGACACTTCCATATTGACAAACTGCTTCCGTGCATTCCGTTCGACAGCGTATCTCGCTCTTGTTGATTCCCTTCCTAGGTTTGCATCCTGTACGATACACGTTGGGTTCAGTTGCCTTCAAAATCTATGCTGTGCCGTATTTGACATGTCTCTTACGTCTCATTGATTACCGACTAGTATCCCAGGCACCACCCAACAAGTTACATCCGCCAAGTTGCAGTATTGTTAGGCGGACATTTGTGGCTTTTCACAGGGAGAAGAATTATTACGCGAAAACCCACCAGGTCCTGGAACACTACGCTTGATCAGTATGAACGGTAATGTATAACTGGCAATGTATCCTACAGACTGATTGTTCACTCGGCTAGTTGCAGTCGTATGACGCCCAAATGTCTCCATTGGGAAACCGAGTGGCTTAGTCAGGGTCCGCCATTAGTCGTAAAAACCGGTCAGAAAACGAAGTCTTGAAAAGTCGGGTGAATAGTTGTGCCGATATGTGTTCCTTCAACTTGGGCGCAGTCAAAGGAAGTATGTTTGGGCTGAGAAACGATTCAGGTGTTACTTTCGAGTGGTGGCTAGAGACTAAGATGGACAAAAATACGACGACACCATTAACGTCAGGCAAAAAACGAATAATTACACGAGTTAGATAGAGAAAACCAAACGAGCTCAGCAAGTAGGGAACGACGAGAAAGATTTTACATTTGCGCGTGTGAATCTGGGTTATCAATTTGTAGGATGAGTAAATACTAATTCGCGTAAACGAGCGCCGATATCAGCAGGAAATTTAAGTCGGACGCAGTAAACTAAATTCGAGGGACTACGAAAGACATTGACGGATGAAACGGAACAGCTGTAACTGTTAGCACGCAACTTACAAAACACTCGAGTGTAAAGCCGGGTGTAGTTTAACATTGCCACAATGTAAGGGAGGTTACAACGAGAAAGAATAATCTACAACTGATCAACAATGAAACCGTTATAAGAGGTTGCCCTTATCTTTTGGGTAGTACAACCTGTATCTTACCTTGTGCCAAGTCCTAGAAAATTGTCGCATCTGCTTTGGAGGGTCGCTTTCGCAATGACACAAGTAGTACCCACAATGGCTGACTTTTCTTCCGTCCTCACGATGACCTGATTTTCATTTCCATCTTTCAGCTGGGCCAACTATTGTTTGCTCTTCCCACCATGATCGATGACTTATTATCTTCCTCCTTCCACTTATTGCTTCTTCGTGTTGGCCAGCCTTTAGTCTATGCGTGTCAGAAACCTTGCCAGTTCAGATCTGTCTCTAGCCAACTGGCTGGTCAGGAACAGTGACGTATCCGCTACAGTGAGCCACTATCGCTTTAGCCCTACTCAACAGGCATTGTCTTACCTCCATATCACCAAGGCTTTTGTTTCGTTTATATTTCTCTTACACATAGTTGCTCACATTTCTGGAAACAGTTATGCGCTGCAAGTTAAAACCCTGATTATGTCTGAGCTGCATTTTGCGTACTTTATATCGCAGTGCTTTGTCCATCTACTTCGGAGGGTATCTTTCGTAGTGACACAACTTTAATCCACAATGGCTGACCTTACTTCTCTCCTCGCACGACTGCCTGCTTTTCGTCCGTATCTTCCAGCTATACTAACTTTTATTTGCTCTTCCCAACATCCTCAGCAACCTCCTCTACACAGACCCGTTAACGCTGCTTGTCACACGTCGCGTCATGCATGCAACCATCACTTGGTTGTTGTCCCTTATCCCTTGTAGCAAACTTACAGTTTTACTAATGCAGGCATGACTCCGGAGATTCAAAATGTACGCCCAAAAACAAAAGCTACATGGGTCACAGACCTTCCCAGATCAGCCGATTTCTCTACATTTGCCTCGTAAACAACTAAAGCTGACTGCGCCTCTAACATGCCACCTCAGGCCGCAGCTGTGCACGAGGATGATGCCTATTCAGACACATAGTCCGGCTTTCAGGCTGACACGGATAGCTCTGGGGCTGTGCCAACGATCACTAATGCTACAGCCGTTCGTAGTAAGTTATCTGGAAACTGGATTAGACAAACTTCTTACACCACACCTAACATTGACAAAAGATCTGTACCAAAGGGAAATACACATATCGGCTCCCTTAATAGTGCCATCTAGCTCGCACGTAGTGCTCAGCACAGAAACATGGCCATCGATGACCATGTTTCTGTGATGCGTGTTCTGATATCAGCGAACGCATGTGATGTGCCTTTGCTTATCCCGAATAAACCACCTTCGGTCACCGAGGAGAGAACCAGAGCGGTGGTGGATACTTGACGTACATTCTCAGTGACTTCAACGCATCTCGGTTTGAAGTAATCCCTCTTGGCAATCATCAAGAACCAACAGGGATTCGGACCATTGGTGAATAGTCTGATCTGTTGCTTGGATGCGTATGCAACCCCCGCACAGCACAAAGGTAAGTATTGATGCATAAGCCCAACTGTTTAGTGCAGCTTCGGATTAGCCTTCACATCATAAGATAATTGCTGGTGCCTTCAACACGTCACACGTTTCGTGGCAAGTCCAGACTTCCCGCCCTTTCATTCACTCTTCCTTCTTCAGTCGGAGCGGGGACAAGGGCATTCAGTTTGCCATGCGCTGCAAGTCATGTGCACTCTTCTTCCAGCTACGTCTTTTACAAAGTAATTATGATGAAAATATCGAACCATCCATGATGTCTCACTTCTGCTTTTTAGCCTAACACAAACCCTTGCGACCAAAGTACGCCCTGAAAAATGAAACAGTTATAGACCTCGGCGGAATGCATAAAGCGCTAGTGCTCAGTCATGATTTTAGCTTGTTACAAGGTCTGTCCATGAGTCTAGTCTATGCCAAACTTACTTTCTTATAATCGCGCTAAAAGTTAGTTTATAGACAGTTTATAGACAGCTTACATACTATAACTCGGTCTTAGTAATTTTGGTGGCACCACCGTCGATTCAACTAATATCGTGATGCGGTGGAATGGGAATACATAAATTATCAAACGTTAAGTTGTTCGCATTCTATCTTGACACAAATATGCAAAATAAACTTCACTCAGTCTAAACGTTTACCAGTCACTTGCAGTCTACTAATTTAAAAGTTTTTCCGTTTATGCAAATGGTCTCTGTGTCTGGCAATTTGTTTACGTTAAATATATAATTTTAGAATTGGCTCCCTATACATATAGCTAATGGTAAACGAAAGCCGGAGAATAAATCATATTACTTACTTGCACCACCCTGACTAAGCAGTTACGATGCTTTTCAACAATTCCTTAGTTCTGTGCATCCTCAGTTTATATACAGTTTTAAGTACAGAATTCTGTAAGTCCGTTTTATAATGTGTACACGCAGCTTTATTTTTAGCTTTGGAGATATTTTGTGGCGTTTTTCTCAGATCATTGAAATCCGCATTTGTACACGCTAATAAGTGTTGTACCGCTTGATTTGTTCATTCGAGTTGCATCTATTGTCACCGCTATGCATCGCCTTTGTCCTCTGTCTTGTGCCGTGCTATAGCTAAGACGATCGCTTGCCTTCCCACAGTAGGAGGCTTGTAAATACTGACGTGTGCTCGCCTTTTGCCCTGATCGCTTAACGCGTGCGCCTTGCCCCACTCTCTGAATACGCAGTCGTCTAACCCAACCCGTGGAAAACAGAATGCGAACTCGGCCGATATATGTCTATTGTGTACGAGGGGTTGCTATTTATGGGTCACACTCATCAATACTTTCGCGCCACCTGGCTGATTGACCTTTGACTATCTGTCATCTTTGCAAAGTACAACATTACTCGCTGAGGGATAGAGGCGTGTGGTTTGTCAGCTTCCCATAGCAACGCACTTGGAGGCTGATGCCGGATTGCCATACCGGAAGCGGATGTCATCCGACATGGCTATAGCAACAAGTCCGTCAGCCGATCATATGACCTGGATAATCGTGACCAGCTAAAGTTCCCATCGTAGTCGGCCGTTTCGCCACCGTGACAATAAGTAATGTAAAAATAAGACCTGCTCATAGGGAAATAATTTCACCTTTCCATGTAAAGATCTTGACGCAGTGTTGACAATAGGTAACTTATTTTACTCCATCTATGAACCAGTGCCCACAGGATTAATACAAACAACTTGATAACAATTTATGATAACAATATATATATATATATATATATATATATATATTCACAACCTGTTAACAGACATGGTGCCATCAAAACCATGGCAGAAGAAAAAGCGTGGAGCAATTAGAAACATGAAGAGAGATAAAAATGGCAAACGATTTCTTGTTTTTTTTGCACACCATTTTGAGTTGTGTATATGTTACGTGAGTTTCGTTCGCCAGGCGAAAACTCACCACCTCCTGGAACACTGCCGCCGAAGCATTCGCTGCAAGTGGAAATTTCCGCACCGCCATGCTTGCACCACGTGGAGGTTTTCCGGCGAGCAACCTGTATCAGGTTATCACACTGTGGTTAAACAGTTAGCATATGCCATACGACACCAAAACGAAAGTATTATTTGAACACCTTAGTTAACAATCACTTATCCTACATGAGATGACAAAGGACACGCGACAATTTATAGTAACATTTCATTATGTACTATGAACAAAAGATAAAAGTTTATTTAGCTATAGCAGAATTCATGATTTTCACAAGTAATGCCACAATTTAACCTTTTAATAGCAAAATATACCAAAATAATTGGTTAGCACACCAACACATTCCTATATAAACAGCTCCTTTCATTTCCCGCTGGCGGAATTGAATAAGGTGGTTATATTGCGAAACCGCCTTCTCTTGTTACTGATTGCATTTATCATTCAATGAACAAGAACTGGATTAATTTGTTCTTAACTTTATTCTATCGTTGCACTTTTATCAGCATTGTATGAATTATGATTAATATTAGAAAACGGAGTGCACTCTGGAGTATTTGCTTCTGGCGTTGTGTTGATGGCTTCTGCTTTATGAACACACCTAATCTTAAGTACTAAAATCTTAAGCAGCATAGAATCGTACTTGTTTTGATTAATTTCTAGCCGGTAACAAACTTTCATTGTCGACATGAATTTCTGTTTAGTTTATTACTCGTTCCACCCTTGTCTTAGTAAGCCAACTAGCAATGGTCATCTTTCTTTAAAAAAGGCCCTTGTTTATCACCTACAGCCTGTTTGACAGTAAAACGTTTCAAATGTGCTGCCGAACTGTTATTGCTTTTAATTTCCTCGATTCGTGTTACCATGTGCTCAATACATAACAGTTATTGTTCCGGGCAACAAAAGTAGAAAGTAAGGCAATTAAATGCAACTATTAAAGTGCTACAATAGGTCGTTTATAAAAGCGAAAACATTGTGTATTCTTTCGTCGCATCGGACAGATAAAGCGCAATCCACGCTCTTAACAAATAGTCTTAAACTCTTAATAACTTGAATGGTTTTGCATGTCGTTGGTTTTCTATTTTATTGACGAATAACAAGTTGTTATTTGCTAAAAATAGCTGCTTTAGAAAATAAACCACTTAAGCTTTATCTACGCCAATCAACTTTAGCCAAGAAGTTAACTCAATCAGATGATCTTACATATTAAAAGCAAACAAACATTTTATCAGAGTTGATTTGGGTCAATAATAAGCTTTTAATTATGCTACATTATACACGTTTATAAAAAAACAGCGCATTTTATGATAACTGGCGAATAACATGGTTGATTAGCCCATTACCGAAGCTAAAGGTAATAATTTGAGATGTCAGGTATAAACCTCAAATCGCCGAAAAATTCGCTACTAAGCCTTCGCCTTATTGTAACACTACATAATAATATTAGTACAATGTGCAGTGAGATACCCACTGATAGCTCGGTAGAGCACCAAAAGTAGTTGCTATTACCTACACTTCTATAGTTTACAAATTGCAAACACCATACGCAAACATGGGCTGGTTGCTTTTTCATTAGAAAATATGTATGAATGGCCAATACAAATTGCCCGATGCATCAGAGGAACAACAGCCAAATATTGTCAAAACAGGCTTTTTCACCATGTTAAGATTTCAGTGTAGCTTAACCGAGTCAATATTAGATACACGTTGACGAAAAATCTGGATAGGTATGGAAAATTCTGTGTATCAAACCTTAAATGCTTGGCTGCGTTTTGTCAAATTAGCTTCGTTTCGGCATTTTTGCCTAATTAAAACCACTATTAAATGCCATAATCCACATGACTACAAACATACGTCCATTGAAAACGGAACCATAAATTTAGACTACAAAATGCGGTACGTCGTTGATGTTCCGCAAGCAAAGATATCAGCGTTACTATACGCGTTACTATAAGTTCATAATGTTGCGGTCATTAACACAGACCTGAGTGGACCATTGCGGAAAATGTTCAAGTGCAGTGCTAAAAGACAAGAATAGGCCAAATCTCACGGATGAAGAACGATCAAGCGCGCTTGGGTTATAATCCTTCCTTAAGTTATTAATGGCTCGATGCCGACTGGTAATTCGTAACTACAACACAAACATAGGCAGAAGCAAATCATACCAGCGGGATGCGAGCATGTTATATGTGTGTATTAAATATTCGTCAGTTTAAACAAAGGTTACCAAATAGTCAGTACTGGAAGTAATAAAAACAACTAAACTACGGTGTAACACAATCGCTAGCGACCTCCCCTTAGTGCGTACACTGGTAAGCAAAGCTGGAGATAGCAGTTCTGCGACATTTTGTGCTGGTTTTTAGGGAAAGGAGAAAACACGACCTAAATATGTGGGTATAGGATCGTTCTTTGGAAGGCATCGAGATTCCTAGTTTCGGTAATCGGTCAAGCTTATTTCAGTGGGCAAAAGACTAGGAACAGAAGGGTTTTTAGTGCATGAGGTTGATTTTGAACTACACAACTTTGAGTGGACGTATACGGGTTTATAACGATCAAAGCTCACGGACTCCTTCGATGCCTAATTTTCTAGAACCATTTTTTCGGTTTCCGTAATAGAATCTTTCATGAAGCATCGACGCGTACACATACTAATGGACAATTCTATATATCCGGATGTATGTGCTTCTCGCGCCTGCTTGGTGTAGGAGGTGTCCCTCCAACGCTCACAATTCAAGTTCAAGTGGGACGGGAACAGTAGGAAAACTGCTGAAGTATGGATTCATCTAAGGTTGTTGAACTGACAAGAGATTGCATGTGTCGTAGGAGATGTGACGGTGGGCGATCACTAAGCTCGGGGCCAGAAATTAGCTGTTGATGCTTGTCTCGTGGGATACAGCGGTGCGTTTTAAGAGAGCAGCAGCAACACTATACTGTTTCCATTTTACTTACGGTCTTTGTGCTCGGAATGACCGAGGTCCACCTGAAGTGCACCGAGGTCTCAATAGAGGCTGCTTGTAGCAACCCTACCACCAGCGGATTCTCCATGTCCAAGTTTGAATTCGTTTCCGCTGTACCAAACGTTGCTCGCGGATCTCAGTGGCCTAGTGCTTATGGCGTCATCCATGAGCCACTAGCCTCTGAGTTCCAGCCCAACTCAGGCTATCTCCAACTGATTAGTCCCAACCAGGCCAAAACCGCGGTCTTGGGGTGCCAGTGTTGGGATGAGCACACTATAATGTTTCCACTTTACTTACGGTCTTTGTGATCGGCATGACGGAGATCCATCTCAAATGTACCGAGGTCTCAATAGAGGTTGCGTGTAGCAACCCAACCACCTTCGCATTCTCCAAGTCCAACCTTAGCATTTAGCTTCTCATAAGTGCGTCATTCGGTGTAGGGTAGCGAATATCGATGACTTCTGAAGCCACGTGTGTAAGCAAATGATCATTAATACATGTAAACCTCTAGACTGCGATACGATCCTAGGCAAACGGAAGATTGACTCAAGTTGAATAAACCAAACACGTGGATTTAACACGTTGAAGAAATGCAAAGAAAATTTAATGGAATTTGCAGATAACTGTGCAAAAATGGCCGATCGAAAATGGTAAAGAAAAAATAGCGTGTTCAAAACACTTGCAGGGGCACCAATTAATGTCGTGAACCGTTACCTATGAAGTTCGAGTCCAGAAGCAAAAAACAACCATTAGCCAAAACTCATAGGTACGCTTGTGTTATAATCCTTCCATAAGTTGCCGACATTCCGATGCCAAATGGTGATTTGTAGCTATGTACTCGACCGCGGGAAAGAAATGACCACTACACAAATACAAGAAGCAGCGAGCCAAACCAGCGTGGCGCGAGCGCGTCAAAGGTGTGTGTTTAACATTCGTTAATTTAAACGAATGGTACATAATATTCTGTATAGGAACTGCTTAAAACACATAAATTATAAGGTATGCACAACAGCTACTGACCTATAACCATTCTCTGCCGCCTGTTTGAATTATTCCGATACCGTAGCTGACCAATTCGGGATGGGTGAGTCAGTTGCATGAGGCGCTGCTGCCGCAGCATATCTTCGAACGCTTAGGCCATAGCTAAGCCAACTTTTTGTCATTATTTTGATATAGCTAGCTCAATTCTTATTAAACTTTATCTATCCTGCTCTAATCGTTGGCTGATATCCAACCCATCTTCTATAATGTTTTGATCACCAAAGACGTCTGATCCGTACTTATTTCAAGTTCCTGATCTTGTCTCATTACTGCGTAAGCATATTTTTGCACTGTTGCTTGCCTGAGCTATCCTTTGACTCCTAGCCCTCCACTTCCGAGTAGGTGACATAGTCGTATGAGGGGCCGCTACTCTAATATATTTCTTGTCTGTCACCTCCGCACACTATAATATTAACCCTCCCATAGCCAACATTTTTCCGTGACATATATACATTATAAACACACAATAATCACGTAAAACTAATGTGGTTTGTCAACGTGTGCAACATAACCAATCCTCTTTCGCTTTCTCCTCTATATGAAGATGCAATCTTTTACGGTTATTTTACCCTAATCCTACCTTTTGCGATTAGCACAGACTGGGCAATTAAACTTACTTGAACGTATTGTTAAAGATGTGTTTTGCTTGTCAAAAGAATACCCACTCTCCGAATCCTTGGGGTCTGAGCACATAAGTTTAAGCATATTTTCGTGTAAACGTGGTCACGAAAACTTCTCTTATCTTCCGTTAACATGTCATGCGAGCTATATCCACCTCTCCAGTGGAGGTTGTCGCAAATGTTACGCCTCTTAGAGTAAGCACCTAAACCAATAAGTCTAACGTTCTTATAACCCTCTATCTGTGCACCTGGCCATTGGACAATTCCACACGAGAAATACTTCATTCAATCCATTAAGATGAAAACTATTTCCCATAAAACTATATTAATACTGTCCGCGTCACTAGTTTATATTGTTCATTATCCGGTCAAACTTGTTTGACATGCTTCCTCTAGAGAACTTTACAGTATCCACCCACTATCAGATGACAATCATAGACAACGAACAGAGCAAATTCCTCGAAATTAATTTATCGTATCCTATTCAGAGAACCCAGTTGTGGTTTTTGAACTATTTTAAGAAGCCAATATGCAATTCTTAATGAAGTGCCCTACACAGCATCAACTATAGTCCTCGCGCTACGTGAGTATCGGAATTTAAACGCTGTGGACGACTGTAATTAGGAACGAAGAGCCATATGCTAAACTTACTCAATACTCTCGATCCTCTGACAAATATACATGTGTAACCTAAGCGCCTTCTAATGTCTCTGACCATCACAGCACAATTGTTGCACTATACCCTCAAACGTTGTGATCATTTCACTTGACGCATTTGGTTGCTAACCGATCGGTTTGCGCCTCAAATGTTACCTTGCGTGATCAGATCACATGCGTCCCATTCCAACACACACCTGATTAGTTATGCAATTCTCGACGGATGTGTTTTTATACCGTGCTATTCGGCGATGCTGTGCAGTACCAGATTTTTCCCCAAAACCTGCAGCAATTCTGGAGCTTCGTTTCGTTTTATGCAATTGTGTCAAGTACCTAACCAATGTTGTGAAAACTCATTTTTTGCAAAACAGTAGAATGTTTTCATTTCCCACTTAACATTTGACACTTGTGCTGCAGCATACATGACTTGTACTTTGAAGTATTTCTTGGAATTGGTGCAACAATTAGTGCTTTTTGTCGCAGTCTATCTGCCAAATTGCTGATCTTGCTGCTTTTTAACCTACCTCGATTGTTAGAGAACGCACGTTTATTTATTTGTTTGTTCATAATTATGGGACTGTAGCGGCAGCAAACCTCAAGGCACAAAATTATTTTGTAATGCAAAATGCACTTACATTAATGATGCACTTAAACATATGGTTCCGTATATTTAAGCTACCTGGCAATGTTAGAGGATATGTAGATCAAAGATTAATTAACAGTCTCTTTAATTTTAACCTATTACTCAAACAGTTTCTGCGGGACACAACTAACTGCGATGTTTCAACTAGTTAACCTACAAGTGCTACCGCTGACTTCAGTGAATACTAAGGAATAAATAATCTACCATTAACTAAAAGGCGGGAGTAATCCAAAACCCACAATAGTGTAAGCCGAATATAAGTACAGTCCAAACTGCTGTGACGGCCACCTTTCTAATGCGATCACCAGTCTATGGCGACCAGGCAAAGATATCCCCAACGTCTGCTTTCATAAGTCCAAGGTGACGACTTTTTGGCAGTCTCTTGAATGGTCGCCTTAGACAAGTTTGACTGTATATTTATTTTACACCATGACTACGCCGTTAACTGAGTTGTGAAGATGAGCGTTGCTTTTTTAACACTATCGTCCATCCTAATAATTACATTGTTTATTGACCTTTCTTATTTTCCAGTAACCGGGGTTCACATGCGAATTGATGAAACGGATTTATATAATACAACTGCGTGTGAGCTGGTAAGCTATTTGGCTTATGGTTGTTTTACTTAGCCTACTGGGTGATGAAACATACTTATTTGCATTAAATTGTTTTACCCTTTAGCTCCAATCAAAGGCACAAGTGTTGTGGACGGATGGTTCATTTCGGAATTGCCACAGTCTCACAACTGTGGAGGTTGCGCATAATCTACACTACATAATCTTTCACATTGTCGCGGCGATTGACAAATTATTCGGTTACAGTGGGAATGCTCAGTACTTTGAAAAGGCTGCATTGGTCAATTCTCTGTTAAACGACGCTCGCGGGAGCTGCTCTACCATTACAGGGAATGAGTGGATGAATACAACTTACAAACCTGGTGAGAAGAATCAGTCCGAGTTATAACCACCTAGAGATTTTCAGTTACAATACTAGTAGCTACGAATTAACCAAAATAACAAACATGTTAAGGAGTTTAATTATGGCGGTCTTAGTGGCGAGACGAATAGCAAGAATTTGTTCGAATGTGTGCAGAAATCCAACGTCACATAAATCCTTCCCGGAGACTAAAAGAAACTGTCCGAACTTAACATCAATTATATAGTTACCAGAATAAAACATTCCTAAAATTCGATGTAATAGTGCTGTTTAGAGCAGTCTTTCGAAAGGCTTGCGCATCCCGGTCCTTGTATAAGCCAGCATAACTGCAAGTCGTTAAAGTGGCATATAAATCACCTGTTCAGAAACGCTAGTTTTTAAAAGCAAATTAATTTTCCTTGTCAGATTAATATTTTCGGTGTCCTTTTGATTTAGGAAGAATTTAGAAGTAACCACACCAGTGCAGGAAGTTTGATACATTCTATTTTCAACCATGAAACAGTTTTACTTTTTGCTGTAATTTAGGAACAATATATACATTCAAAGCTAGTTATCCTGGTAACACAAGCATTGCTAATTGCAACACGGTAAGTTAAATGATTCAGTGCATGAAGATAATATCTATGTGGATAGGTAACTGCATAAAATATAAATTATTGCTGATGCCTTGTAACAGACGGCATCATAATGCAAAGAATTTTGTTAATTTATATTGCGTGACTGAAGATGCACTTGTGTTTTACAATTTAAAAACATTTACTGTGGGGAGCAGTGATAATCAATGTTGTTCTGATGTCGCTGTATTTGTAATCTGGTGAAATGAGAAACGTATATTGCTTGTTTGCAAAGAGGAATTGGTAATGCGAACATCTCTCTCGAGCAAATACTTCTACGTCAAATGTCTGTTAAATTGCGATAACGTACACCTAGAGCAATATTACGACAAGCATTCATAGTTTAAAGAGGTAGCTTGCTGTCCTTTTTATTTCTATTCTGTGGAATTAATTGCTTTATTGATGAGCCACCACGATTGCTTTAAATCAATGTCTTGGTTGACAATTTTTGTATGGTTTATTCGTAAATCTTAGGGCAATATCAAAAAGCAGACTAACTGTATCCATTGTCTAATCAGTAATACCAGAAAGCTTAAGCAACAAAGTAACATAAAGAAGTTATGTCAATAACCTTTTCACTTAAAAAGCATTTGCTTTAATGCAGCATCGCATAACGCGAATCGCAGTGTTAACCGCCCATGGGTATTTAGCACAGGCAAGCATCTCGGTATACTCTAGTTTTAAGATAGAAAAAATGCATATTGTTCCTTTAGAATTGCACTATAAATATCTGGCTAACCATCAGTGCTTAGGTTTTAGTTACATTTGTATACTGTGCAGAAACGGACTACAATAGCTCAACGTGCTTATTAGATTCATCGATGCTGTATCGTTAATTATCTGTCTAACATTGAAAACAATACGTGATGTTTAACTGATTTATCTCATTACATCTTCCATTTTTAGTTACTAAATATTGCGCACCACTCGATAGAGGGTCAGAATCTCATTGCGTGTGATTCCCTTGCAACTGAAAAGAGAACAGCATACGGCAGTACCGTCTACTTTTACATTACACTGAAAATAGTTCAGACCTCACCGCTGCTGTCTTTGGACTTGTTCAGAACGTTAAGTTCTATAGCGCGCATCATCAATCACAACGGGAAAACTTGCATATCAGTGGAGTCGGTAACTACTGGTTACGGATGGAGAAGATTGAGTAACTACCTACTTTATTACGTTGGCTAAAATAGCACATAAAATTTAACAAATTACATACGCTTTGGTTTAACCTTTTGTAAGCTAATGCAAAACGCATTAGGATAGTTAAAGTCCAATTTCTCAGTTGCCTAAGTTAACAAAAACCGGATATATCAACACATTTCCACAGGTTACATTAAGCGTAGTGCTAATAAGTTAGCGTGTTACAAAAGTCACAATAATGTGGTGTTCACTCAAGTTCATGTGAGCATCAAATAATTCTCAACCAGAGGGGTTACATGCACGCACTATCAATGACACTCTCATTGGTCATGAGACATCAGCCAATGGGACTCCCTGGATGTAAGCACAGAAGTAGGTGTATGCGTCTATGAGGAACAGGTATGCTCCCGAGTAGGATGACACATTGGTGTTAACGGAAGGCCGACAGGGATGTGAGTGTCGATGCTAGAGGTCACCAACAGAACGCCTGACTGTAGCTGGTCAACCTAGGAGTTTGAAAGTTCACGCTCAGCAACCCTTTAACAGAGCTTTTGCCGGAAAGAGTTACCATTGGTTCGTATTCTAACCCGGATGGTAGTCATTGTCCGTGTACCAAATTTCCAGCGCTTGTACTAGCAGTCCGTAATGTATCGAGCACACAATATGTGATCGGTCGAAGGTGCACAGTACCACCGGTACAGTTGGGCGCAAGATTAATATGGCATTTGCAGAAAACAATAAACCGCACGAAGCTAAGAAACTTAATAAAAAAATAACAACAATGGGCATATTTCTCAGCAAGTGAAAGCCTGTGATAATAATTGGCACAAAACATGCACGCACAGGTGATGTCATGCGCTTGCAAGAGCACTATAAACTCCTCCTATATTTGTCTGCATTTCTGGCAAGATATTTGACCCATATGTTTGTCCTATGAGATGGCAGGAGGCAAATTTTCAGGTAGACCCGAAGGACTAACTACGTTACGTGAATTGGCGATATTACACCAAATATATATTATCTGGGATTTCATTGAGTGGATGTTCAAATGATCTACCTCATGAAACGACGACACAGTGGTGTCTAGGTAGAGGTAGCTTCCCAACTTATTGCGAAAGGCTTGCACAGTCTCACACGACCTGATGATGAATGGCAGTCGATTCCACAGGGAAGCATATATGTTGAGACGAAGGTTAAACCGCAAATCTGTCCTGTATCGTCGTATAATCAGGGTAAAGTCTGTGTTGCCTAGATCTCGCATGTAATTGAGCTGAAATGTTAAGGTGAATCGATTGCGATGGGCAATGCCATGAATCGGAATGTGCCGCATTCTCCATTTATCGTTTAGTCTTCGTAACCAACGTGGATCGAGATGCAGTTGCTGGCATCCCTCCCGAGAGTTTAGGATAGAAGTTTTCCAAATACGTGCTTAGTAAATGACCGTTGAAGGCTTTCTATCGATGTCCTGTGTGATTTCCTCATATTTCTTCAGATTATGCTGTGATACTCCAGGATGGGACGACTAAAGATGTTAAATAGTTCGAATGTAGGTGTGCTTGTATGCATGTTATGAGAAATGCTAGGGAAGCATTGTCTGTCTCGTGCTATCTGGTACTCAAGCTGTTCTAAGCACATAAAGGCACAGGAATATCTGCTTCCAATGTCACGCTTAGACCGTTGTGCAAAGTTGCTTTCGCTATTGGGTGTGATAGATACCTTGCTTGTCAAGCAACCGCGACATATGATACTTGACTGTTGTGCTTAAAACGTCTACATCCACTTGACGCACCAAGTCACAAGCGAATGAATGTATTCTCGAATGAGTTGTAGTACATTCGGAAGCTCAACGCCTCGCTACTTGTGGACAAATGTTATATCATCAACAAATAAATGCGGCACGCCATGTTTGTTAACCGAACTGTTAGCATTGACATAAAAATGAAAATTACTGTACCGAGCGCACATTCTTGTTTACCCCGCTGCTAATTGAATGCAGAATAAAGCAATAGTCGCCTAAGGTGACTATTTCAGCGGGACCGTTCATGTGTGAAGTTAGCCAACCAATTGATGTGTTGCGGACTTCAAAGCAATCCATCTGAATCGGTAACTGTTTGGAAGGCACCCGATCAAAATTTTACTGCACGTGCAAACATAGCATTATTATGGCATAGCTTGAGTCAATGGATTCCGGTATGTAGTACAGGAAGTGCAGCTACCATAACGTGTACGACCGTTAGTCAAGGAAACCACTTCAGACTGTCGATCAGCTCCAGTGTGTTAAAAAAATGCCTCACACTTTTTACCAATTGCACGAGTAAGCCGGATATTATAGGATGATTCTCGAAAGAATGAAACGCGTACAGTGTTTTTCCGGGCGTTTAATGGTTGTCGAAGTGAGTCCAGATGTGACGAATTTCTACATTTACCATTTAACTCCGCCTATTACTCCTCTGTAGTATAGAAGTGTTTTGTTTGCTCTGTTGTTGTCAATCTCCAGTTTTGCATAGCTCTTGCGGCAAGGGCTAAGAAATAAAATCTTTCCATTGATCTGCAACGTATTTGGATCCCAGTGAAACGGCAAACATTTACAGAAGGAGTAGTGACATAGCAGACCCTCACAGTTTCATGGCGGATGGGGGATGCTGTCAGCTTCCAGAATAGAGCAACGTTGCATAGAATGTGTTGCTTGGCGGATATTGCGCAGAGCAATAGCACTTTAGGTGGAGCATTAGTGTAATCAGAGCGTTAGTGTCAAGGGTCATGTAGACAGAGAAGAAAGAGCTAAATGAGTCTGAATGTCGTCCACCAGTTCAGTGTTCAATGAAAAGAGTTTGTTAGTTCTTCGATGGAGGAATCCGACCAACTCTTTGCTTCACATTCGTAAGGTTGCTTGATCTTCATGTGTTCGTCCCAACAATTGTAAGTGCTTGATTTAAGTGAATCATTGTGAAATAGCCTATCCCTTTTAGCGTACGATCCGTATGCTGGATTTCTGACCCATCGAAAGTTCGGCTGAATCTGCTTGAACGTTACTGCTTTGTTGTCCCTGTACAGCAACATGGGTTATGGCTTGCTGAGACTAAGGATAGAAGTGCTCCAAGGCTGTGCATGCATTGTTGGAGAGAATGAATGCATCCCAATCGCAGGACGGGATAATTTGACGGAGCGGTTTGCAGTTAATACTGCGGCTGGTGTAGTAGGAAGGAAGTACTTGTTTGGTGGCTAATTTAACTGTGAAGATTAAGAGTATCAGCTTGCCGTCACTACCAGGGATGTTCTCTGAAACGTTTCTCTGTAGGTGGCCACACTCAATGTAAATGTCACGTCTAACCTGTTCATTAATCTTGTTGGTATAGTAACCCAATGTGTCCAACCAACTCTGTTTGAATAAATGAAGACTCCGTGTATAGACAAGAAGTTCTAGGAAGACCAGTGTACCATCGGTGTGTTAAAAGCACCTACAAGTATCCTTTGTTTGTGCGTTAATTCCGATGCACAAAAAAGCTGAGGTGATACAGACAACCTGCATGGCTGATGAATTTGGCGGGTTGCGGATAAATGCACGAAAACCGAGGCTCCTGAGACGGGGAATCAAAGATAATCGGGGCCCTTTGCCAGCGGTGGATATTCAAACCGCTCAACTGTATATATGTGATGACGTTACCTGAGGCATCCTCCACCTTTGATTTCACAGCGACCTTTGCGAAAGTGGTGTTAAAGTGGGGTAATTGGATTACAGTCTAATATATCAGCGGCTAGCACGTTTCGGTAACGAGGATTGCCTGCAGCTCGTTTAAATGTGCAAGCATGCTTAGGAAATACCGTTTCTTTGTAATCCATCTGGCATCAATCAAACATAGTGAAAACATTAAAAATGGTGGAATCAGCGTTCTGAATACTGTATTATATAGCAAGTAGAAAGGAATTCTGTACAACTCTTTCGAAATATGGTGAAAAGGTTATAAAAGTTGTCAGCCGTGAATATCGTGGCCGTTTTAATGTAACCTTTACCATATCTGACTAACGATATTTCAGGATTCACAACTGTGATATGTCATCGGAAGTGTGCAGTCGTTCACTGAATCGAATATGGGCAAAATACAAATCTAACAACGTTTTGAACTGTTGCGCAGATGTTGCCTCAATCACCTGTTCAGGTAAACTGTTCCAAATTTTTCTCACTCTCCGTTCGAAGCACAGTGAGTTGGGAACACATTTCACATCCGACACAACAAGTTTGTATCTGCGTCCGCGTGTGGTGCATGGCCCACGTAAGTGCAGCATTGGCCTTAGCATTGGGAAGTCACCGAGATATAGAATACGGTAGGTAATAATGAGGTCAACTCGCACCCGATGGTAGGACATGGTGTAGAGTCCTAGTTTCTCGCACCGATCTTCATACCCAAAGCCACGCAAACTCGGGATCAGCCTGGTAGAAACGTGTTGGACCCGTTCGATCTTTTGTGCTTCGTCTCGGGTAATCGAAAGTAGGCGGGCGAACGTACTCTAGCATTGGTCTAATGATAGAAGAGAAGAGGAGAGTGGCAACCTCTTCAGATCATGTGCCGAACCTACGTTTGAGCGCCCAAAACATGCGCAGTCCGTTATGATATAGCCTGTTCGTGTTGTCTACGGACTTCAAATCGTAGCGTGAGAGTACACCTAGGTCTTTCAAGGAGGGTGTGGGCTATAGCGTTTAGCCTTCAGGGGTTTAGGTTCGGCCGTTAGCACCCTTCCCCAGGCTCATAAATGCAGCTTTGGCTGGATTGACCGAGAGAAGAACTTCTGCAGACCATGTAGATAGGCAGTTGAGGTCTTGCTAAAGTAGGCCACCGTCATCGGAAGCGTCCATTTCTCTCCAAATCTTCATGTCGTCCGCAAACAAAGCACACGGCGACCGGAGAAGCTGCGGTAGATCGTGGATGTGGATCAGGAACAGAGTGGGCCCTAACACAGTGCCTTGAGGCATGCCACGTGTAGAGGGGGACCAGTCAGTTAGATGGTCGTCGACCTGTACCCTCCACTTTCGTCCAACAAGAAAGTCGCGGATCCATCGGTGCAGTGAGCTACGGACACCACACATTCTGAGTTGGTGAAGGAGAACCTCATGACTAACCATGTCGAAAGCTTTACTGAATTCAATGAATATCACGTCGACAAACTTCCCCTTGCTTATTGCCTTCAACCACTCATGCCTCGTCACAAGCAGGTTCGTAATGCATGAGCGACCTTGGATAAAACCTTGCTGTGCGGGCGTCAGGACCTCGTTTGACTGTAGCAACTGCAGCAATCCCTTCTTCACGCTTTTCTCAGCAACTTTTGCCAAAATAGGTGTCAGACAAATTGGCCTGTAATTGTCTACTTTGCTAGGGTCGCCACCTTTCGGAATAGACTTCACCACCGAACATTTCCAGTCAAGCGGCAACAAACCTTCGGAGAGCGACCTGTTGAAAAGGTCAGTCACGACAGGAGAGAGGACGGTTGAACGTGACTTGAGAACCAGTGGGTGAAGCCCATCAGGTCCGGCAGACTTGGTGCCGTCCAGGTTGGCGAGTAGTTGAGCTACCTCTTCAACACCGCAATGCAGACTATCAAGTTCGGTAAAAGCGATACATGTCGAACTTGAAACAGCCACCTGGTTATTCGCAAATACAGAAGCAAAGTGCGCCGCCAACGCGGACTCACGCGCAGTGTTGTAGGTTAGAGACTGTCCATCTGTGCCATCTAGTACTGGCACATCACCCGCCGGCTTCAGGCGTCGCTTCACGTATGCAAAGATTCTCTTTGGGGCGGCCTTCGCGGCTAATGCATACTGTATTTCGAAATGTCGGCGTTTATTGTTTGTTGCACTGTTACAGAGGTTCTGCTCACATTTATACCCTTCGTAATCATTGGTAGAGCCAGAGAGGAGGAATTTGTCCCACAGTCTGCGCCGCCTTCGAGCCAGGTTTCCATACTCCCCGTCAAACCAATGAGGCTTGATCGGTGCAACCCTCCGACATTTCAATGGCACCAATTGGGAACACAATGATGTCAATCTCTTTTTATAAATATCCAACAATGTTCCACAGATGCAGCTTGTGACAGAGAGCAATCCGGTTGGCACGCGGCTCGAGCTAGACCATCGAAGTCCGGTTTCCAGTAGTTGGGAGCTGGTTTCAGTGGGTGTGAACACGGCAAAGATAATTTTATTTCAGCTATCAGTACTGAGTGGTCGCTCGTAGCCAGGGCTACAGGATCCTAACGTCACGCACTCATTGTTCGTAGCTCGTTAACATCACATGGAGACAGGACGAGGTTGAACGTGTTGAGATGCGTGTTGGCTGGCATATGTGTTGCGATGCACCAGTTTCAAGTACCAAATCCACGAACTTTGCTTCAACCTCACTACGTCCAGGCATCAATTGTACATCAGGTCATCGTATTAGAAGACAGTTAAAATCTCCAATAAGCAGCAAGTGTGGGCGACTCATGTGGGTCCGAAGATGGGGAAGCCAATCCAAACAACAACTCAGGGGGCTGAGATAAACGGCGCCCACAAGCAGTTCTCCGCGCCTGAGGCGGATGGAGCACCACAGTAGCTCACACAAACCATCGTCACTTCGGTAGGTGCTCACAAGTCTCCCGCGCAGGGAAGACCGGATGTAAAGTAAGACACCACCGTGGGCATTCTTTAGTCTATCGCATCGGAAGCACGAGTAACCGCTGAGTTCCAGTTCTTGGGTGTATAACGCTTCACGCAGCCATGTCTCTGCGAGTCCCACTACCTCTGGCCGCTCAGACGCAACGAAACAACAAAGCTCATCGCGTTTATTCATAATACTGCGAACGTTTGTGAAGGCTACTTGCAGGCCGCAACAGGAGCCGCCGGGCGTGTTTGAGGTGTGAGCAGTCTGTTTATCCTGATTCGCGGATTGTTGGAAACCACCCTAAAAATTACGCTAGGAAGATTTGTTTCCCCCTCACCGGTTCGTCTTTTCAGCTCAATGATGGCAGACTTAAGCCGCTCCCTGTTTACTGGGGCCAGGTCTAGGCGAATATACATCTTCAAATCTTTCAGCCTACTTAGGCGAGACATGATCAGTCTTGGACTGGCTTCGCCCACAAAAGTGATTTTCATAGGCCGATTTTGTTGAGCACCTTGCTTTCCAAGACAGGTAACCTGCCTCACTTTTACCGGGTCCTCACCAGCGTCGAGGAGTCTATCAATTAGACCCTGTTTAATCTCGACATCGTGATCATAGCGCACTTGGGGTGATGGATCACTGGACTACGGTGCGTGAAAGATCACGAGATTATAACGCCTCTGGTCGGATGAGGTTGACCTTGCAGGGCGAAGTATACTACCAGCCTCACGTGGTTTGGCTAACTGTTGAGCCACAGAACGTAAACGCCCAACGTCCCTTCGTAATCTTGTTCTCTGTGCTTTCCACTGGTCTTCCTCACTCAGACTTTCACCTGCTGGGACATCAGTGTCCGTTGGACATAACAAAGGTAAACAATTTAGGCCAGGTGCACCCGGGCTTCTCACAACGGTTGGACTTCGTGTCGATGAGTTTGCACGGGTAGAGGAGGACGGCTGAGCCGAAACCTGAACGCCCTTTGGGCCAGGTTGTTGGGCCAAACACACGGAGCTGCTCGCAATGAAACGCTGAGGTCTACATGTCGGATTTACTCTTACTGGCTGTATCTTATTTCGGCAATTTTCACATATACTTTCGACGGAATCGTGTTGGATCTCGCGAAGACGATGAAAATGCTCAACTGATAATCCAACACATGAAATGTGGTATTTAACTTGGCACAAAACACACGTGAGGAAATTTGCACGGTATCCGACTAGTTTGGAGCAAGTACCACAGGATGACTTCTTGGGCATTGTGAATAATCCAAAAACAAGCAGGCGGCCAATTGACGGATAAAATGACGATAGCAAGATCACCGAAAACAAGCGATGAATACACAAGCATTTCTGGTCGGAAATTCAGAATCCGAATTTCAGAAACCGAATTGTATCTCAATTTCCACGAAATACTTCCAATGAACGCAGAAAGCCAACACAAAGTGATCTTGTCAACACAGCCAAAAATGACCAACCAGTGGCCGCTATCCGCAGTTCATGTATTTGTGCAACACAATATTTGATCGGTCCAAAATGCAGAGTACCACCGGTACAGCTGGGTTCTAGATTAGTATTGCCTTTGGTCACAACAATGAACATCGTAAAGCCAAGAAACACAATTGAAATGAATACAAATCATGGGCATATTTCTCAGCATGTGAAAGCCTGTGATAATATTTGACACAGAACATACACGCACAGGTGATGTCATGCGCTTGCAAGAGAACTATCAAATCTTCTTACATTTGTGTGCCTTTCTAGGAAGGTATTGACCCCCCATAGTTATTCTATGCGATGGCAAGAGGCAAATTTGCAGTTGCACCCGAAGGACTAATTACGTCACGTGGATTGGCGCTATCATACCAATTAGATATTATCTGGGCTTCCGCTGAATGGATGTTCAAATGATCTACCCAAGAAACGACTACGTAATAGCGTCAAGATAGAGGTTTCTTCCCAACTAATTGCAAAATAGTTGCACAGTCTCACACGACCTGATGATGAATGGCAGCCAATTCCACAAAGTGGCATATGCGTTGAGACGAACGTTAAACCACAAATTTGTCCTGTATCGTGGTATAATCAGGGTAAAGGCTGTGTTGCCTAGGTCTCGTGTGTAATTGACATAAAGTGTTAACGTGAATCGATTGCGATGGGTAATGCTATGAATCGGAATGTGCAGCAGTCTCCATTTATCGTTTAGTCTTCGTAACCAACGTGAATCGAGACCGAGTTGCTGGCATCGCTCACGAGGGTTTAAGATAGAAGTGTTCCAAATACGTGCTTAGTAAATGACCGTTGAAGTCTTTCTATCGATATCCTGTCTGATTTACTCATATCGCCTCACATTATGCTGCGATACTCCAGGATGGGACGATTAAAGATGTTAAATAGTTCAAATATATGTGTGCTTGTTTGCATGTTATGAGAAATGCTAGGGAAGGATTGTCTGTCTCATGCTATCTGGTACTCAAGCTGTTCTAAGCACATAAAGGCACAGAAATATCTGCTTCCAAAGTCAAGCATAGATCTTTGTGTACAGCTGCATATGATAGATACTTCGGGTGTAAAGCAACCGCGACATTTGATATTTGACTGTTGTGTTTAAAACGTCACATCCACTTGACGCACCAAGTCACAAGCGAATGAATGTATTCTTGAATGAGCTGAAGTACGTTCGGAAGCTCAATGACTCGTTATTTGTGGATAAATGTTATATCATCAACCAATAAAAGCAGCACGCAATGTTTGTTAACCGAAATGTTAGCATTGACCTAAAGAATGAAAATTACTGTATCGTGTGCACATTCTTGTTTACCCCGCTGATAATTGAATGCAGGTCAAAGCAATAGTCGCCTAATGTGACTACTTTAGCGGGACCTTTCAAGTATGATGTTAGACAACCAATTAACGTGTTGCGGACTTCAAAGCAACCTAGCTGAATCGGTGACCGTTGGGGAGGCACCAGATAGAACGGTTCTGCTCGTGCAAACATAGCATTATTATGGCATATTTGAGTCAATGGATTCCGGTATGTAGTGCACGAAATGCTGCTACCATAATGTGTACGACCGTTAGTCAAGGAAACCATTTCAGGACCTGTCTATCAGCTCCAGTGTTTTAATAAACAGCCTCATAATTTTACCGATTGCACGAGTAAGCCGGATATTATGGGATGATTCCCGAAAATATGAAACGTGTACAGTCTTTTTCCGGGCGTATGATAGCTGTCAGAGTGAGTCTAGATGTGACGAAGTTCTATCTTTACCTTTCAACTCCCCAAATATTCCTCTGTATTATAGGAGTGTTTTTCTTTGCTCAGTTATTGTCAATCTCCAGTTTTGCAGAGCTCTTGCGGCAAGGGCTGAGAAATAAAGCTTTCCATTGATCTACCAAGTATTTGGATCCCAGTGAAACGGCAAACATATACAAAAGGAGTAGTGACTTATCAGGCCCTACAGATTTATGGCGGACGGGGGATGTTGTCAGCTGTCAGAATTGAGCACGGTTGCAATGCGCTGTTGGCGGATATTGCGTAGAGCAATAGCTCTTTAGATAGAGCCTTAATGCTATCATAACGTTAGTGCCAGGGGTCAAATAGATGCATTATAAAGAGGTAAATGCTTCTGAAAATCGTCTACCAGTTCAGTGTTCAATGAAAAGCGTTTGTTAGTTCATCGATGGATAAACCTGACCAGCACATTGTTTCACATTAGTAGGGTTGCTTTCTCTTCATGTTTTTGTTCCAAAAATTGTAAGTGCTTGATTTAAGTGAAGCATTGTGAAACAGCGTATCCTATTTAGCATGCGATTATTTTGCTGGATTTCTGACCCATTGAACTTTCGGCTGAATCTGTTTGTACGTTACTGATTTGTGGTTCTTGTGAAGAAACGTCAGTTATAGCTTCCTGAGACTAGTGACAGCAGTGCTCCACGGCTGTGAATTTATTTTTCAACATAATGGACGCATCCCAATCGCCGGAAGGGATTCTTTGACAGAGGGGTTTCCAGTTAATACTGCGGCTTGTGTAGTAGGAAGGAAGTACTCATTTGGTGGCCAATTTAACAGTGAAGTTTAAGAGTATCCCCTTGCAGTCACTACCAGGGATGTTCTCTGAAACGTTTCTCTGTACGTTGGCCATACTCAATGTAAACGTCAAGTCTAATGTGTGCGGCAACCTAGTTGGTACACTTACCCACAATGCCCAAGCAACTCTGTTTGGATAAATGACGGATTTGCGTATAGACAAGAAGGTCTGGGAAGACCAGTGTACCATAGATATGTTGAAAGCACCTACAGGTATCCGTTGTTTATGCGTAAATTCCGATGCAAAAGCGAAAGCTGTGGCGATACAAACAACCTTCATGGCTGAGGAATTTGGCGGGTTGCGAATAAATGCACCAAAACCGCGGCTCCTCAGACGGAGAACCAGAGAGAATCAAGGACACTTGCCAGCGTGGATCTTCAAACCGCTCAGCTGTATATATATATATATATATATATATATATATATATATATATATACGACGATGTTACATGAGGCATCCTCTACCTTTTCTTTCACAGAGACCTTTACAAAAATGGGGTTAAAGTGGGGTAATTGGATTACAGTCTAATATATCAGCGGACTAGCACGTTTCGGTAAAGAGGATTGTTTGCAGCTCCTTTAAATGTGCAAGCATGCTAAGGAAATACCGTTTCTTGGTAATCCATCTGACATCAATCAAAGATAGTGAAAACACCATAAATGGTGGAATCAGCGTTCGCGTCGCTGTTGTGTAGGTCATCGTAATCGCGGATTATTTGAGCGGCAAATATGTGTGAGAGCATTGGACACGAGTCCATTAATAATAATCTTGTGGGTAGGGGTAGTGAGCCTTCCGCGGTCGCTCTTATACCTTGCGAAGGAAGAGGGTAAATGTATCAAGGATATATTGCGGTTGACTTGGCGCTGAACTTACCTGGTCACGAGGACAATTACAGAAATAATCGGTGAATAAATTTGGCATCCGTCGCGCATGTAGAGAGTTTAAATGGCCGCCATATGGCGGGAGAGCCTATGGTGCGCTGCGACTGGTGGTGGCTAGCTCCTGGCAGATGATCTACCCACTGCTGCTACTGTTGCGCAATTGGCTCATATCCTGGATGCAACCTCGTGGCGACCGCTGGGTGGGAGTTAGGTTTCGCTCTTCTCCCTGCTAAGCTCCAGGACACTAATTCGTATGAGTCAGTGAACTGACCATGTGTTAGACCCGCTGCATTTTGTGTGTACATTTAAGCGAAGTCTTTGACTGAGGACCCGAGACGTTCTCCTGTCATGTATGGGTGCCCTGCCAGTATCCTTGTCTATCCTCTTCGGAGGTTAGGAAGTGGTCCGTGGCCTTCTTCCCGTAAAACCTAGCCATGGGTGTCCACAGGTCTATGGGTTTTAAGCTCACAGCTCGATTGGAGTAGAGCACGAGCGCCGCGCATTGTCCCTGACCGTGGGAGGTCACCTCCGGGTGTTCAGTGATTTGCTACTGCAAGCCTCAAGCCAGACAGCCTCTGGTCAACTTAGTGCAAACCCGCCAAAACGCAACTGCATCTGGCGGTGATCGTAGGTGTATCTACTACGGTCGCAAAACGTATCTAAATCATTCCAGTACCTCGAAGACTGCGTGTGACGGCCGTCAAGGAGATCCCAAGCTGTCTGTGCAATCACATTCCAGAGCTGGATCTAGTCTCTACTGCACTGTGGGTCAGGCAATTGAGCCTGATGCTCCAGCGGAGTCCCTCAAGCAAAAATCGAAATCACCCGCTGCCTTGTGGGTCGGGCAATTGAGCATAAGGCTCAGGATGGAGTCCCTCAATCAAACCTTCGAAGCACAACGACCATCTCGCGTGTGCTTGCCCACCAGTTTAATTGTATGCGTGTGCGCAAAGCACTCAGCATCGCGTGCTGGAAAGTGCGCACACTAGTGCACCGGAACTGCAGTGAGTGCCCCGAGCGACGCACTGCACTGGTCGCAATGGAGCTAGCGCGTTACCACATCGATATTGCAGCGCTCAGTGAAACAAGGCTCGCCGAGCAATCAAATTTCCATGAAGAAGGCGCAGGCTACACATTCTACTGAATGGGCAAAGTCGCCTCAGCACCACGTGATCATGGAGCCGGATTTGCATTGCCAGCTGGTGTGTGAACCAACAGATATCAGCGGGCGACTGATGTCTGTTCGCCTAAGAATCGGAAGAGGTAAGTTTGCTAATTTTATAAGCACGTAGAACTTGACCATGTGTTATCCTGCTGACATGCGTGAGCAATTCTACACTCGGCAGTCCTCTGTGATACGGTCTGTGCCCAGGAGCGACCAACTATTTCTCCTAGGTTATAACAACTTGGGCGTTTGGCGTGATGCATTCTGTGCATGGATGTTATCGGTTAGGCTGGCATTAGTTCAGCAAATGCGAACGGTGACAGGCTGCTCAATATGTGCCACTCATGACCTGCAGATCACGAACACTTGGCTTGCACTGAGTGAAGTGCTATGCCAACTTGGAGACACCCACGGAGTGGTCACGCTCACCTGCTCGACCATCTCATCGTACATCAGCGCGATATGCGTAAAAAGTGCGCATGACACGTGTACTGCGTGGAGCTGAGTGCGGCACTGATTACAACTTGGTGCGGACCAATCTGTACATATGGATTCGTAAGTCTAATTATGGCACTCTCGCCCTGAATCGGCGTAAATGTAACATTCCCTCGGTACTGTGGCGAAACCTACTGAGCTGAAGAAGGCGATGGCTGCATGCCTGTGTGGTGATGTGGACTGCATAGCCACAGTGGGCGACCTGCGGCACCATATTCGCGACCAGGTGACAACGCTGCCGAGAAGACCATCGGGCGCGCAAACTGTCAGCGACTTGATTGGTTTGATGAGAACAACGCGACGATTAGCGCATTTATGTCGGGGAAGAATGCAACATTTGCTGCACATATGGTAGACCCCAATGACTTGGAGAAGAATAGTCAGTTTCGCAAACTTTGACTGCGACTGACCCGAGAGATCCGTCGCATAAAATATTGCGTAGTGAACGGAGAAGGCAATACATATGAAATACTAAACCGAAAGCCGCTCACACAAGTATGCTTTGATGCCTTAAAGGCGGTGTATGGACCGAGATCGAAGCCGCTGTGGACGCTGGTCGATGGTAGTTCAGGCGCTACCTGCACACAGACTGCAGGCATAATGCAGATCGGGCGGAAACACGGACTGTCCTTTAAACAATCCTTCAGGGATCGACTGGCCTACATTGAACGTCCTCAATCAGCAAGATGTGAAGACAAGTCTGGCGGACACGCCGACACGCCGACACTGGATGAGACGCAGAAAGCACTTGCTCAGCTGCGAAACGGCAAGTGTGCCGGGGCCGACGGGATCCCGCCTGAAGTATAGAAACACGGCGGACCAGCGTTGTTGACTGCGCTGCACCACTTGCTGCAACGCGTATTGATTGAGGAGGAGATGCCTCCTGAGCTGAAGGATGCCCTTGTGCTACCACTGTACAAGTGCAAAGGTAGCGAGCAATGTTGCACGAATTGTCGTGGCATCAACTTGCTGAGTTGTGTGGGCAAGGTGGTTGCCCGAATCTTGCACAACTGCCTCGTCAGTCAGGTTGTGGTACCTAACGTGGCGGGTCGCAGCACTATAGATATGATGTTTGGGGCTCGTTAGTTGCAGGAGAAGTGCAGAGAACGACACCAGCCATTGTACTCACCCGTTGTTGATTTCGCCAAGGCATTTGATACGGTGAACTGCCAGGCATTGTGGCTGGTGTTGAGTTAATTTGGCTGCTAACGTTATTTGTAAGTTTTATTTAATATCTATACAGTGGTATTCCAGCGAGGGTGCAGCTGAGTGGAGAGACCTCGGATGACTTTGCAGTTCTCTCTAGTATGAAGCAAGGCTGTGTCTTAGCAGCTGCACTGTTTAATATCTATCTTCGTGCCATGATGTCTTGTGCTTCTGCTGCCAATTGGCTTACGGTGTTTGTGTGGAGCACCGTATTGATGGTGGATTGCTGAACATCCGTCGTTTCATTTCTAGAATTCTAGTCTGTGAGACAACTATCCGTATGCTGCTGTTTGCTGACAACTGTGCGTTGTTTGCACACAGCGCGGATGAGTTGCAGCACATGACTAGTGTTCTGGCTTCGACAGCTGCCAGCTTCGGGCTCACCATCAACAAAAGCGAGACTGTCTGTCTCTTTCAGCCTCAGTCCCTTGTGAGTGGTGTCCGATAATCGCCTTATGCCATCTCTGGGCCGCTGTATAATTAATACGTACCCAAACATCACAGATGTAATGCCGCCTGCGAGCCTTGCACCGACGTAACAAGCGCCTTATACAACACAATTCACTCCTCCGCTACGCCAAAACCTACGAAACCAATTATCTGCTCTTACAACCCCGTTAATGGCGACAACAACAAGAGACAGCTGCGACTATTTAAGGCCGCATGATGCTCTGTACCTGCCATGCAGAACATTTTATGCACCAAGACCACTCCTATCCATCGAGCAAAAGTTTCAACTAGTTTACAGAAAAATGTTTTATTCAACGGACCCTATTCTGTAAATAAAGCAAATAAATTACGCCTCCGAAATTCCCGAATGTTGTCGCAACATCTTCTCGCAGCCATATGAGTTAACACATTCGTTTGCTTCTGTTACCACGTTTTTATAAAAAGTTTATGCCACTCGCTGTTGCTCAGAACGCATTCTGGCTACCCTCTCAGCCGTTCGCAGTACCTGGTCCCCATTGCGTTCTTCCCAAAAGCCTTCATAACACTCCATATGCTTTCGACAATGTTGCGCGACGGAGAGTATGGCGTTAGCCGGAGCAGCCTTCCTGTGCGATACCTTTCCTCCTCGAAGACGCTCTCCAGTTCAGTGTGGCACTGCACATTTTCCCAAATCAGAATGCACTGAGCGATGAAATGCCCATCCTTGTCATTTCGAATTTCTGGAAACCAATGCCCGCACCGTCGTTTGTTTTAGCTGCCCCGCAAATCCGCAACACCTATCAATGCTTTCTTGGTCATCGCATCAACTACGTGCACCTTCTGACCGCGACTGTTCGCTACGGTACACTGTGCATGACGCACATGCTTTGAGTGACCCCTAGTGCGAGCGCAAAGGAAGAAGAAATTTGCCTCACCTATCTAATTGGGTTCCCTACCTTCCGCCTGTAAGCGCATCAATGTCAAGACGAAAACTTGCGTCGCTTTTATCTTCAATGTGTTTATAGATTCCAAAATTTAGGCGGCTTCTTCAGGCTTATAAGGCGAAGCAAGTATAACAGACCAATAGATGCAATGCCGACATTCCGTAGCTTTGTGCTAATTGTTTGTTCATTGACTTATTCATCTATTTAGATTACTGCGGAAGCTACGACAATTTGTGTGCACCTGGGAACGTTTGGTGTTCACCAGCATTGCGATTTTCTACTAGGCATGAACGCAATCTGCCATCTTGCGCTTTAAGTTGATGCAGCGAGGTCAAGTCATGAGTGCTATTGGGGTACTGACAAACCTGTTGATGTTCTACTATGTGCTAGGGGAGTAATACTGTTCCTTTTCATGCATGTGGCTGGTTTGTCGTGTTTCACGGCAAAGGCTGCATGGATATGCATCTATATTCTCATGGAAAGAATCCGCTGCTATTCCCTGCTGCATGTATGTCACATTGTATCCAACTAATGCCATCCCAGCGGTGATGCGAATAGTTCTCAGTCATTTATGCGAAATGGCCAGTTGGATGTGAGGCAACCATAGGCCTTACTCACTGCGTTAGTTGACAGGATGTTTAAGGTTATAATGTCTTGATCCCCCACCATCTACCTATCCCTAATATTAACTTTATGCAGTATTCTTAGTGTATAGCACCAACAGCGTATGGCTAACGAGCATCCGTAAATGCTAGAAGACAAAGATCTGTGGGCAAGATCAGTTATTGAGGAATGCAGATGCAACCAGAGTACAGAGAGTAGCAATCAAATAGGCACTGAATTCAAACACAGTATTTGCACGGTAAAGTCTCCTGAGACCGCTGCATGTATTGGGGACGGACACGCATTCAGTAGCAAGCAGACAATCCCAGCACTCAGACAGTCACGTGTTGCACGGGTACCCCGCTAACGATCAAGTCATGTGCTGCAGCTCAGGCCCGGTAAGCATCTGCCCTACATTCCAACAAAGCTTTTCATGTAGGCACTGCCGCTGCGCTATGACATTGAGTGTTTGGTTCTCAAGTCCCCGGCACAATAACATCCCGCTTATGTGACATTACGTGCGTTAGTGGACACGTTGTGTACCATGCTGGCCTATTTGGGGAAGACAATCAAGCCTGGTTTAGACGGTTGCAGTCTCCAAGCTTTTGATTGTTCCGTTTGTCATTCACCTCCGTGGCTGCTTGCTTATGTTGTGCTCTGAGTGCATTGAAACAGATTTCGTCCACAACTGGTGTCACCCATGGTTATCCTACTACGCGATCCAGCCTAAGTTAGGAATCATAGTGTACTAGGCGGAGGCTGACCGGAGTACTTCTGAACCAGGCACAATGAATTCACCCTTCCACGAAACTGTCAGACACAGAACCCGGACGGTGGTTCTGCTGCACTTTCGGAGGCTGTGTTTGTAACTTCAGGCGTGATCGCACAAACGTAACTTCAAACACAACCATGTGCAGAGAATTTATACTTTGAGACAATAAAGGGTTCTTTCACAAAACATGATGCATGGTGCAAGATGCTTTGATAGATTTATCCCGACATCCTTACTTAGTCTAATGTCATGGAATGTTGAGCTGCACCTTTTAATTTTACATCAGTTATGTTTCGGTTATCGGCGATTTTGTTTTTGGATATGCTGTAGTGCTGCTTGACATACATTTGCTGTCAAATCATTCCGTGATCACGCTTGTTTCACTTTGCGCAACTTCGACACTACAAACTGCATCTTGTTTTGCATTCAGTGATTATTTCTCCTGTTGCCTATTTCCCCGGTCTGCTGAAAGCGGAGAGAGTGATTTCCAACACCAAATAAGGCCATTAGTATTTCGAGCACGGTAGGCTGGACTACACAACGAACAACTGCCAGTGTTAAAGAGAAAGAAAGAACAATATTTCGACAGGATAACCTGAATCCAGCTATTTCACGTCTTTCGTCAGCTGTTTAGCTATACTTAGCGGCTTGGATAGATGGCATACAGTGGTCATCAGTGTATAATATACATCATGTACATTCATATAGCCGCTAGATGCATGACACTTTCGTCGTTGTACACACTGCCGACCAAGCAGCAAACTGCTGTTGCCGTTAAGCAACCGTTGCCCCGCAACCAAGCGTACAGTGGAGAACGAATCTTACAACACCTTCAAATTTTAGATGTTCGCTTAAACGCAACCTAAATGGTACTATGCCCTATGTTAGACATTTAGTGTCTTATGAATTACAAATGAGCTCCGGTTCGTATCATCTTTGTGATAGCTAGCTAGCTATGCTCAGAAGAAGCGATTGCATGTCAGCTGCAACGCGTTTCATTTACAGTAGGGGAAAATGGAAGTCCGGGGAAGTTGCTAGCAAACCACTCAAACGGGAAGGCGAAAACGAGGAACGCATGAGTGCTCGACGTCCCTAAGAAATACGTGTTCATAACCATGCCCTTCAAAGGAGAATAAAAGGGTAAAAGATTCAAGTATCGCCTCTGTCAATCGATAACATGGGTAGTACGCTGCTGAGCACGTGCTTTGGCACCAAGTTAAGGAGTTGCTGTTTAAATTCACTCTGGACATGACAGACACTTGCGCTTTACCATAGGCGCTGCCTGTCTATTGTGCCATTGCAAGCACTGTAAATGCATTGTAAGCAAGCGTTTTGGATTCAAACTCATCGTCTAACAAGGCTACAGGATCTCGCTGCTTTCTGATGACAACATGTATCCGCGTAGCTTGCACGTCGGCATCAATGTATGTCACTACTTGCAAAAATGGCTGCTTGCTTGGTTGCCTGTATTAGTTGTTCATGTCAGGGTTAGCATGCGCGAATCCCGCTGTAAATTATTCATAACACGCTGCAAGGATGTCGGTAAATGATGGAACAGCGTTTGGCTGGTTTCCGTATGTACCTGATTTACCCGAGTGAACTTCGTGCGCAGCCACTGTTTATTGGCCATGCTGTGCTGCCTTCGGCAATGAGGTGGCATTTAGCAATACGGCAGTTTTTGTAGCAAAGTGAGGCATTTCTTTGTCGAGTGATGAGATTGACGAAGCCTTGATGCTAGCAGTCTAGTCACTGGATGTAATAGAGAGGTTCCATCTGCATTCATAAATATTTAAATGGTCCCATTTTGTGTGCCGCTTGGTACTTTCAGACTGGTGTGGATCACTGGCCTGGAGTACCTGTGTCCAATTCATACGTTGTTATTTGTGTTTTCTTAGGGGACAAATAGGCTTGGCTCGGCCAGACATCCCTTTGCAAGGATGTTTGGTCTATCAAAACATGCATTGCTTGGACGATACCACTTTTTGCAACACGTCATTACTTTTGAAAAACGTCGTCGCAACCACAGTGTCTATGACCTGAAGGAGTACGCGACCACCGTAGTGTTGTTGGTCATGTGAGCGTAAGAAGTCACTTTTATTCTTCTTCGCTTCAGCTCAGCCGCACTGCAACGAAAATGAGCAGCAAGTCTGATATAGGGTCAGCAGGCCTAACAGAGCACATTTTCCATGTTTTCGGTATCACAATTGATGTGATCGGTTACGTTGATCTTACGAGAATAGGTGCTGGAACGCGCCTGCGCGGTTGATATTATGCAGCTGTTCCAGAAGAGAATGTATTGGACGTTGTATTATATGTGTATTTGGTTGACTGCATCCTGTTTAGGATTTGGCTGTCCTTGTGTACATTCACAGGATGCCTGCGCCTACAGAGGGTCCATGATTGGCCTGCGCTGCACCACCCACAGCTTCAACCACACACCCCATATCCGGTGTAAACCCGAAGTAATAAGTACAGGGGGCATGTGATTATGAGCATCTTTTAATCCACTTAGCCGACCCACACTCCTTCACATGCAAACACGAGCACACTTTAGTTGGGAAAGCAAGCGCACACAAGGCGGTGGATGGACCGTAGTCCGCTCCATACTGACTGCCTGCAACCACTCTTTGAGCAAAGCACGTCCACAAGGAGCGTGCATCCCGTCTCCTCCAGCAACGACCAACTATCTCCTAGAGCCAGTATGGACAAGGTAGTGGATAATAGACAGGTAGGCACCTTGTCAACATGCACATTAAGCGCAGCCACACCGGTAATGTCAAACCACAGCCAATCACTTAGAGAGAGAGATACAAAGAAAATAACTCGCTTAATGCATGAGGAAACGGTGACATAAACCTTGAGTTAATGAGCATATGAAATAAGTTGTTTACAAACGAATCCTAGATAAGTTCACGAGGTCAGAAAGTATACTTTACGGAAATGCCACGAACACAAAAATGTTATGGAATTCGTATACAATTGGCTTAAGCGAGGTGTGCAAGTTAATAGAATAGAGTACAGGTAGACATTTATGTCAGAAAGAAACGCATTACGGCGAAAGTGAAAACCCACCACCTAAAGCAAAGGGACTTAGCATGCAAGCACGCGTTTAGTAAATCGAATGCAGCGTACCAACAAACGATGCGCCGGTTCTGCCTAAGTTCTATGTAGGACCCGTCGTCGCTTCGGTAGTGGTCCCGAGTGGCCTCGCTCATGACTCACTAAGCCCGCCTGACTAAGGCACTCTCAACCACATGTTCTACAGCACCATGCGCTTGATGTCGATGGAGAACAGTCCATCGGTGCTTGCCGCTTCCGCACTTGCCGCTTCTTCTTTGCATGCATGAGGGCTTTATCCTGCACCTCAGCAACTGCTTTCGTGATCAGATCGCGCGATGCACGCCGATCAACCGCCTTCGATTCCCATGATCTGCGATCAAGATTAGAACGTGTGAGGCTCACTTTAATCATGTCCTGGTAACGTAACTTTGGTTTCCCAGCATGCCGCTTCCCAATACTCAGCTGACCATATAAGAGTTGTTTCGGTATCCGCGTGGAATCCATACAGCTCACATGACCGAGCTACTTCAGGTGTCGCAACAAAAGTATGCAGTCCACTGCATACATCCCACTTTGTCGCAACATTTCTGTGTCAGCAACTCTGTCGCCCCAACTGATGCGCGAAATTCGTCGAAGACACTGCTGATGGAACCGTTCGAGATATCGCACGTCCCGCCGGTACATCCTCCACGTTTCACTGCCGTATAGAAGAACGGATAGCGCCGTGGTTTTGTACACCATCAGTTTCGTGCCAATAGTAAGTTGATGGTTGTTCCAAACTCGGTACTCTAGATTCCCGAACGCCGCCGCTGCCTTCGACAAGCGGATGCGCAGCTCACCCTGCAGCTGCTGATCAGTCGAAACCACACTCCAAAGGTAACAGAAGCGGGAGGTGGTTTCCAATACTACTGTACCAATGCTGATTTACGTCACCAATGTAAATACCTCCTTCGGTGAAGGCTGAAAGAGACAGACAGTTTTGCTTGTGTTGATGGTGATCCCGAACCTGGACACTGCCGAAGCCAGAGCACTAGTCATGTGCTGCAACTTACCAGCGCTGTGTGCAAACAACGCACAGTTGTCAGCAAACAGCATACGGATAGTTGTCTCACAGACTAGAATTCTCGCAATGAAACGACGGATGTTCAGCAATCCACCATCAATACGGTGCTCCACACAAACACCGTAAGCCAATTGGCAGCAGAAGCACAAGACATCATGGCACGAAGATAGATATTAAACAGTGCAGCTGCTAAGACACAGCCTTGCTTCATACCAGAGAGATCTGCAAAGTCATCCGAGGTCTCTCCACTCAGCTGCACCCTCGCTGGCATACCACTGTACAGATATTAAATAAAACTTACAAATAACGTTAGCAACCAAATTAACCCAACACCAGCCACAATGCCTAGCAGTTCACCGTATCAAATGCTTTGGCGAAATCAACAACGGGTGAGTACAATGGCTGGTGACTTTCACTGCGCTTCCCCTGCAACTAACGAGCCCCAAACATCATATCTATAGTGCTGCGACCCGCCATGTTAGCTTCCACAACCTGACTGACAAGGCAGTTGAGCAGGATTCGGGCAATCACCTTGCCTACACAACTCAGCAAGTTGATGCCACGATAATTCGTGCAACCTTGCTCGCTACCTTTGCACTTGTACATTGGTAGCACAAGGGCATCCTTCAGCTCAGGCAGCACCTCCTCAATCCATACGCGTGGCACCAAGTGGTGCAGCGCAGTCAACAACGCTGGTCCGCCGTGTTTCTACACTTTAGGCGGGATCCGTCGGCCCCGGCACAATTGCCGTTTCGCAGCTGAGCAGGTCTTTCTGCGATTAAATGTACACACAAAATGCAGCGGGTCTAGCACATGGTCAGTTCACTGACTCATACAAATTAGTGTCCTGGAGGTTAGCAGGGAGAAGAGCGAAACCTAACTCCCACCCAGCGGTCGCCACCAGGTTGCATCCAGGATATGAGCCAATTGCGCAACAGTAGCAGCAGTGGGTAGATCATATGCCAGGAGCTAGCCACCACCAGTCGCAGCGCACCATAGGCTCTCCCGCCATATGGCGGCCATTTAAACTCTCTACAGGGGCGACGGATGCCAAATTTATTCATCGATTATTTCTGTAATTGTTCCTCGTGACCAGGTAAGTTCAGCGCCAAGTCAACCGCAATATATCCTTGATACATTTACCTTCTTCCTTCGCAAGGTATAAGAGCGACCGCGGCAGGCTCACTACCCCTACCCGCAAGATTATTATTAATGGACTCGTGTCCAATGCTCTCAAACATATTTGTCGCTCAAATAATCTGCGATTACGATGACCTCCACAACAGTGACGCGAACGCTGATTCCACCATTTATGGTGTTTTCACTATTTTCGATTGATGTCAGATGGATTACCAAGAAACGGTATTTCCTTAGCATGCTTGCACATTTAAACGAGCTGCAAACAATCCTCTTTACCGAAACGTGCTAGTCCGCTGATATATTAGACTGTAATCCCATTACCCCACTTTAACCCCATTTTCGTAAAGGTCTCTGTGAAAGAAAAGGTGGAGGATGCCTCATGTAACATCGTCGTATATATTAATATATATATATATATATATATACAGCTGAGCGGTTTGAAGATCCACGCTGGCAAATGTCCTTGATTCTCTCTGGTTCTCCGTCTGAGGAGCCGCGGTTTTGGTGCATTTATTTGCAATCCGCCAAATTCCTCAGCCATGAAGGTTGTTTGTATCACCACATCTTTCGCTTTTGCATCGGAATTTACGCATAAACAACGGTTACCTGTAGGTGCTTTCAACATATCTATGGTACACTGGTCTTCCCAGACCTTCTTGTCTATACGCAAATTCGTCATTTATCCAAACAGAGTTGCTTGGGCATTGTGGGTAAGTGTACCAACTAGGTTGCCGCACACATTAGACTTGACGTTTACACTGAGTATGGCCAACGTACAGAGAAACGTTTCAGAGAACATCCCTGGTAGTGACTGCAAGGTAATACTCTTAAACTTCACTGTTATATTGGCCACCAAAGGAGTACTTCCTTCCTACTACACAAGCCGCAGTATTAACTGGAAACCCCTCCGTCAAGGAATCCCTTCCGGCGATTGGGATGCGTCCGTTATGTTCAAAAATAAATTCACAGCCGTGGAGCACTTCTGTCATTAGTCTCAGGAAGCTATAACTGACGTTTCTTCACAAGAACCACAAATCAGTAACGTACAAACAGATTCAGCCGAAAGTTCGATTGGTCAGAAATCCAGCAAAATATTCGCATGCTAAATAGGATACGCTGTTTCACAATGCTTCACGTAAATCAAGCACTTACAATTTTTGGAACAAAAACGTGAAGATAACGCAACCCTACTAATGTGAAGCAATGAGCTGGTCAGGTTTATCCATCGAGGAACTAACAAACGCTTTTCATTGAACACTGAACTAGTGGACGACATTCAGAGGCATTTAGCTCTTTCTTTTCCATCTACTTGACCCCTGACACCAACGTTATGTAGCACTAAGGCTCCATCTAAATAGCTATTGCTCTACGCAACATCCGCCAACAACACATTGCAACCGCGCTCAATTCTGACAGCTGACAGCATCCCCCATCCGCCATAAATCTGTAGGGCCTGATAAGTCACTACTCCTTTTGTATATGTTTGCCGTTTCACTGGGATCCAAATACTTTGCAGATCAATGGAAAGCTTTATTTCTCAGCCCTTGCCGCAAGAGCTCTGCAAAACTGGAGATTGACAATAACCGAGCAAAAAAAACACTCCTATAATACAGAGGAATTTTAGGGCAGCTGAATGGTAAAGGTAGATCTTCGTCACATCTCGACTCACTCCGACAGATATCATACGCCCGGAAAAACACTGTACAGGTTTCATATTTTCGGGAATCATCCTATAATATCCGGCTTACTCGTGCAATCGGTAAAATTATGAGGCGGTTTATTAAAACACTGGAGCTGATAGACAGGTCCTGAAATGGTTTCCTTGACTAACGGTCGTACACATTATGGTAGCAGCATTTCGTGCACTACATACCGGAATCCATTGAATCAAAATATGCCATAATAATGCTATGTTTGCACGCGCAGAAACGTTCTATCGGGTGCCTCCCCAACGGTTGCCGATTCAGCTAGGTTGCTTTGAAGTCCGCAACACGTTAATTGGTTGTCTAACATCATACCTGAACGGTCCCGCTAAAGTAGTCACATTAGGCGACTATTGCTTTGACTTGCATTCAATTATCAGTGGGGTAAACAAGAATGGGCACACGATACAGTGATTTTCATTCTTTAGGTCAATGCTAACATTTCGGTTAACAAACATTGCGTGCTGCTTGTATTTGCTGATGATATAACATTTGTCCACAAGTAGCGAGTCTTTGAGCTTCTGAATTTACTTCCACTCATTCAAGAATCCATTCATTCGCTTGTGACTTGGTGCATCAAGTGGATGTGGACGTTTTAAACATAGCAGTCAAACATCAAATGTCGGAATTGATTAAAAATCATTATATCTATCACACACAACAGAAAACGCAACTGTGTACAAAGATCTACGCGTGACCTTGGAAGCAGATGTTTCTGTACCCTTTATGTGTTTAGAACAGGTTGAGTACCAGATAGCATGAGACAGACAATCCTTCCCTAGCATTTCTCATAACATGCAAACAAGCACACATATATTTGAACTATTTAACATCTTTAATCATCCCATCCTGGAGTATCGCATCATAATGTGAGTCAATATGAGTAAATCAGACAGGATATCGATAGAAAGCCTTCAACGGTCATTTACTAAGCACGTATTTGGAAAACGTTCTACCTTAAAATCTCGGAAGTGTTGCCTACAACTCTATCTCGATCCACGTTGGTTACGAAGACTAAACGATAAATTGAGACTGCTGCACATTCCGATTCATTGCATTGCACATCGCAATCGATTCACCTTAACACTTTAGGTCAATTACACACGAGACCTAGGCAACACAGCCTTTACCCTGATTATACCACGATACAGGACAAATTTGTGGTTTAACGTTCGTCTCAACGCATATGCCACTTTTTGGAATTGGCTGCCATTCATCATCAGGTCGTGTGAGACTGTGCAAGCTTTTTGCAATTAGTTGGGAAGAAACCTCTATCTTGACACTATTACGTAGTCGTTTCTTGGGTAGATCATTTGAACATCCATTCAGCGGAAGCCCAGATAATATCTAATTGGTATAATAGCGCCAATTCACGTGACGTAATTAGTCTTTCGGGTGCAACTGCAAATTTGCCTCTTGCCATCGCATAGAATAACTATGGGGGGTCAATACCTTCCTAGAAAGGCACATAAATGTAAGAGGATTTGATAGTTCTCTTGCAAGCGCACGACATCACCTGTGCGTGTATGTTCTGTGGCAAATATTGTCACAACTTTTCACTGTATGAGAAATATGCCTATTATTGTTATCATTGTTATTATTATATCTAATTAAATTATTATCTTTATGTGGTTTATTGTTTTGACCGAAGTCAATACTAACCTAGAGCTTAACTGTATCGGTGTACTGTGCACCTTGGACCGATCATATATCGTGTGCACGGTACAATACAGACTGCTAATACAAGTGTTGGAAATTTGGTACTGGGACAATGGCTACCAGTCGGGTTAGAATACGAACCAATGGTAATTTTTCCGGCAAAAGCTCTGTTATAGGGTTGCTGAGAGTGAACGTTCAAACTCCTAGGTTGACCAGTTCTAGTCAGACATTTTGTTGGTGACCTCTGGCATCGACACTCACATCCCTGTCGGCCATCCGTTAACACCAATGTGTCATCCTACTTGAGAGCATAGCTGTTCCTCATAGATGCATACACCTACTTCTGTGCTTGCATCCAGGGAGTCCCATTGGCTAATGTTTTATGCCCAATGATACTGTCAGTGATAGTGCGTGCATGTAACCCCACAGGGAGAGAATTATTTGATGCCCGCGTGAACTTGGATGTACAACCCTTATTTAGCTTTTTGTAACACGCTAACTTATTAGCACCCTTGTTTGTGCTTTAATAAGACGTCTGCTTGTGCAAAAGTTTGGGCTTGCCAGGATCTCTAAGATAATAAGAAATAAGAAAACAATTGATGCTATGCAACGAAGCTAAGCACCAGAGACCGAAGTTCAATGAGTAGTTCGTGACTGCAGCAAATTCAACCTGTAGCAAGTGTTTGACTATGTAAAGCGACGCCTAATAAATGTAGACTAGGCAGCATGGATGGAACGCACTGACGCACTTAATTTGACTACCGGCTCTAAACGCGCATCCGCATTGTTGACGCACTAAACATGTGCGTTGCAGATGGGCATGCGTCGATATTAAGCTTAAGGTTTGCAGCACCTGCTGAAAGCTGAACGCCTGCAATGAGATTCAGAAGATGGCACGAGTTACTTGCCAAATGTACAGCGCTTAGCCCGCCTGCCCTGGTGGGCTTAATTTCTTGAGTCTCAAGTCGTTATCAGCGACCATCAGGCGTTCCGTGTCAAATCGGTTCAACTGAACGCTCTCCAAAGTGCATTGCCGGTAATTGAAATCTTTATTAGTGAAGCAGGTTCCGAAAAGCCATAACCAAAGAAAGCGAAAAATTACCGGCAGACTTGAAAAGTATGGTAAGAAGAAGGAAGGTGATAGATGCATGCAGTTCGCATTTTTACCTCAGTACCATTAACAAGAACCGGAATATGACTATCTACTTAACTAAAGGTGTGACCAAGTAAGCAGGAGGTGCAAAATGACTGTCATAAGTTCCACCCCTATGTCCGTAGTGATCTTAAACTGATGAATAATTGCTTTTGAAAACACAAGGCCGGTTTCATCCGGCTTATTGCAACGGCCTCGTCGAACTGGTGGAGCGGGAATCAGGGTGACGTGACACAAATGTGAACGCCGATCAAAAATCTATCCGGTGAAAGGTGATCAGTAGGTGTTTACCTATTGAGAATGCTGGTGGCCTGCGCAAGCACGAACATTAATTGCCACTGGAATGCTGGTCAATTTCACGATGAAACCATATCGTCAAGTGTTCCTTTATTCGGGAAGCCAAACACCGATCAGTTCTGCCTAGGTAACTGGCTCCGAAGTTTCACACACATTGGTATATGCCGTGTGAGTTGGTCCCGATCGGTTGGGCTTCCTTCGTTGGAATCAACGGCCAATTAAAATTACGACTGCTGACCACAACTTGCGCAGCACTGTAGCTTCTCTGCGCAGCAGAGATTAACCTTTTCGTGATTTTCAAACCAGGAAATTACCCTGGAAAGGCAACTCGATATACATCTTAATCTTGGCTGCTGCGTGCACCAAGTACGATGAGCCTCGCTGTTGGTTGTGTTTTCCTTTGAATCTACGAGGCTAACCATTCGCAATGGGTCTTGATGTAACTAACTCTAGCTCGTCGGCAAAACAATCACCCGAGTGGATTCGTCTAGCACGAATAACTAAGGTTTTCACAAGTGTCCGCTTAGACTGCACTGGCGTGGAGCTAGCGAAGTGCAGCTATTGGCCAGGCCATGTTGCATTTAGGTAGCCAGACTCCTTAATGAGCCCGTAATTACGGCGACTGATAAGGATTTCCAAGTATGGCAGACAGTTCTTCTGTTCAACTTCGCAGGTGATAGGCAATTTGGCACGTGCACTGTTAAGTTGCTGCACCAACCGGACCATCTGTTGCTCCGAGAAAATAGAACTGACATGTAATCCACATATCACTTATTGTATGCTAACTGTGACATATCCGCCGACATGCCTCTTTTTGTCATCAGCATGAGGAAAATGGCAAGTACAGGACTTCCCACGGCCTCCTCATCGAGTTGACGGTATGGCGTGTTCTGCAATTTTAAAACAACAATTTATGTACCCAAAAGCAAGGGTTCCCTTAAAACTTCAGCTGGGATTGGTAACAAACAGCTAGATTGCTCAGCTAGTTCGCATACGTAAGCAATAGTTTGTCGTAGCAGGACTTTGGTGGACAGAGATTCCACATCTAAGGAACATATAACTTATTCGCGCAAGTTGCCTTTATAAAAGTCATGGATAAGATGCAAGGAATTTTTAAGACTAGGGGATTTGTATACTTGTCACAGTAGAGAAAGAATCTGCACTAACCAGCCAGCCAATTTAGGCTGCGGCGCATTGAACCGTCTGCCTAAGTTGCACCCTGCTCTTGTGCGTCATCGCGGACCCATACAGTTGTCTGGTTTATGTCTTAGCAATGTACCCATGTTCCTAAAAATGGTCTGCTGCTACTGCTGCTGGTATTGAAATATAACCTGACCATTGCACATCAAAGGCTGTTTCTGCATCACCAAACAGCTGTTGACATTACATGAATGGAATCACGCGTTGACCTGGGGTTAGTCTTTGGATGTAACCTGCATTGACTAGTAAAGAGTTTAACAAACTGAACCATATAGCCTCCGCCACAAGCTGAGGATGCGCTGTGTTATTGGCTGACTGGACGAGTAGATCAGTAGCTACAGTTATAAGAAAAACAAGGTTGCAAGTCAGTGAAAGGCTACTACTCTACTAGTATTGTAGCTAAACACACAGCGCTAGTGCACTATTTTACTCCTGATCCAGTGCAACGAATTATCCCAGCTACTTTGATCGCCGTGTGCTTGTATGTAGATGATCTGAAGGTTTGTAGTGTTATGGACGCTTCCGACGACTGCGACGTACATAATAAGCATTGGTTCGACCGCCTACTTATGTGAACAACATGAGTACTCTTTCCGATCGACCCAGTTAAAACTTTATACATGAGTATGCAGGTGCTGATTGGAGTATTCACACGTTGGCTGTACAAACGATCCAAACCAACCATCCGTGAAAGATCATAGTGTTCTCTCCCGTTGAGAACGATGTACGTCCATAACACGAACAAGCTACGTAGAAACAAACTGTGCATGATGTACACTTCGGCACAGCTTTTGCATTTGGTCGGAAAGGAGTTTCACGCTTCACTTTTCTTCTAACCTTAGACCGATGCTCGAATACAAGTTGCCGGCGCATGTTTTGAATACCAGTGGAGAGAGGTAACAGCTAGAACGTGTGGTAACCGCGACAGCGCTAACGATGTATGGAGATGGCTTACTCTCTAAATAATTCATTGCAGAAAACGAAGAAAAATGTGGTAGTTGAGAAAACAAATGAGCTCAAGCGATGAATCACAACGTCACTGGAACGAGCTCATCTGAATGAAAATCCAAATTGGCTGGCAGCGTATTCTGGACCGGGGTCACCAATAGTTGCATGGCGCCTGGGATATTAGGCGGTAATCAGTGACATGTAAGATACGTGTCAAATACGGAGCAGTATAGAAGTTGGAGACAACTGAACCCAAGGTTTATTGTGCAGGCTACAAAATAGGAAGGGAATCAAAAAGATCGCGGTTCGGTGTAGCACGAAACTCACCAAAACACTTTGTGAAAGCGGATGTGCCGTCAGTAAAACAAGTGAACTTTTTGACGGCTAAAACAAAGGTAAAACCCAATGTCACAAAATACCGAAAGTGCGTTTTCAGGTGCATTACAGCTTAACTAAAAACGGGAAACTGATTGATTTACTGCAATAGGAACATCAGGAGGATATAATGTGTAACCTTCAAAATATACAAGACGTGTAATCATGTCGAAATTCTTTAAAATCCTCCACTCTATTATCCTAAAAATGGCTAAACAAAGCTAGGCAAAGTAAGATTAACAGCAGGTCCATCTAGCTCAGTTAACAACTGTGCGCATTTCCTTTTACGTAGAGAAGGCTGTGATAATCCAGAACTTTAGCCTTTGAACGTTACACACATCATATTTGCAAGGTTGCTTGTAACCAGTGATATTCATGTTAATGTTTACACTAACGCGTTGAATGCATTTAAAATAGTACCCAGCACCTCCTATATAATTCAACATACAATGCAATGGGAGACCTAAAAGCTTGTGATCAGCTGGATCAATGGAACTTAATGAAAAACCGCACAATGACCACATCTCAAAATAGTTTAGTGACGTTATGCCAATAAATAAATAAGGACTATATTCAGGTGTTGCTCTTCCCAACCATGGCATACCACGACCGCGGTTTCGTATTGGTTTAGTCTCATCAGGTTGAGATAGCCTGAGCTAGGGTGGAACTGACAGCTTAGTACTTCATGACTGACGCCTTGAACACTATGCTACTGAGGTCAGCGAGTAACGCTTGGCACAGCGGAAAGTAATGCAAAGCTGTATTTAGGGAGCACCCTGTGTGGTTGGGTTGCGACTCGCAACCTCTATTGAGACCTCGGCTAACGTTGAGGTAAACCTCGGTCATTCCGATCTCAAGGACCGTTTCCTGAATGGAATAAGGACTATATTCCCGGTAGTGCAGGGCACGCCTGCGAAGGCATAATCATGGCAATACAAACGGGTATAGTCCGTAGTTTTTTAAAACATATAGCCTTAAGTAGGAACTTACTGCATTGGTTGGTCTGTATGTATGTAAGTGTAGTATTAGTGGGCATGGTGAGTGAACGTTTGAAGTGTGGCTCAATTGGTGAGGTGCTTTGCTGTGTTTGCCATCTTATGAAGGAATCAAAGAAACTTCAAAGTAGAGGACGTTCTTGAAGTGTTGATAGTCCGGAAAGGGAAGAGACTGTCTTTTACCGTCACTAAATTTATTGGGTAGGCTTCTGTGGATTTGTAGATCAAAACTTTGTTATGCGCTAATACAATGTCAACTATAACGAAAATATGTGAGCTATACATGTCAAGATATGAAAACAACTGTGTGTTTTATCCAGGATCCACGGTAATATTTACCAACCAATTGTTGTTTGGCTATTTTGTATTCCGCGCATACAACTGTGGATTACCTTCAGCGTAAATAACGGGGTACAATTTAGCCAAAGTTGCAGCAATGCATTTCTGTATTGATGATCATGTCGCAGCGGAAACACACAACGTGTGCAGTCCAAGTGATTGTAAGAGGCAAAGGTTTGCTTCACAATTATACATCGTACCTCTAATTGAAATGGCATGTCCCAATCCGGACACAAGGCAGGCACTTCAATACAAAATAACTAGGATTTATTTTTATTCGATTAAGCATCAACCAACAAGTCAGTTTACTAATAAGTTAAGAAGAAGCAGCTTCGCAATCTGCGCAGCTACGGCCATGGATTTAATGTTCCGTTTTATCCGGGTTTCACTTTATTCCATTATTTACATACAGCAAGATGAACAAATTCTAATATACAATTATGAATGCCAGCTTACTGGTCCATGTCCTTTTACCAAATATTGTGCGCTGCGGCTAGTACAAGCTATAAAATTTATCTTGTATTTGTTGGAAAGCCTTCGCAACTGTTAAACAATTGTAAAGGAAGTAGTACTTTGTAAATTCATTATTTGTACTTTGTGGGCAATATTAATAACGTTTTCACTAAACAATCAGTTCTTACAATATAAAAATTCACTGCAAACATAGTACACCATGTACTGCATGCTTAACTAACCCAGGTTAGATTTCATGCATTAGAGGTATTCGTTTTACTGATAAAGTTTTACATGCAACACCAAACAACCGTGTAATGTAAACTGGTAAGGAAAGCACGAAATATAAGTGATACAAGTGGCTTAGGTTAGTTGTACTAGCGCGCATGTCAAATTGGTACTGATTTATCTATTATGAATGGGAAATGTACCACATACAACGGAATAGAGACTTTCTAACATGATAAACTTTTCAAGAATTGCGTTAAAATTTTATTGTTTCATTTAAATCAGATGATTGAATACTACACTACAGACTACGCGGAAATGTTTTCTAAGTGCTATCGACAAAGTACCTCTATCTTACCACAAGTACCGGCCAATTATTCTTTGCACATATTAACATCCATCAAACCGGTCTACTTAATTGACTACACATATTACGTTGACTCGCACAGAGAAATGATATACGCATTTAATGATTTGGAAAACGGGTGTAAATACAACGGATTTGTAATGGAAATATAGAGTAAGTGTCATTGTGCTTTTGCTGTGACATTTTTGGAGAGCATTTATCATATTTTTAACAATACAATGGGCATAGTTATAATAACAGAGTTAACTGGGATAGTATTAATACCAAGCAGAAATTAAGTTACGTGACATGCTTCTCGTGCTTGAACATGTGGAATTTGTAAAAGCTAATAAATTGCAGACAAAACGGAAATCTGTACTTATAGGGATTGATTATATTAAACAGAGCTGTAAGCAGTTTATCTCTTTATACCCTCCTAAACATGCTTATTTACTGTTGTGCGATATGCTTTAATCAGAAGCCTGCATATTACAGATTTAAATAAATAAATACATCAAAATAAGTGCAGCGCCGTTTCATTAACAGCTGTTGATTATCATAGTGACCGTTTTGAAGCAAGCATTCCAAGTTGTATGCCCTTCAAGTGCCACATTACAAACTGTTGAAGTTCGGAAGGCCGCATATGTCATACTGAGTGTCCTCAAAACCGCACAGAGCGACTACTTGAACCTCGTATATAAAACGTTATACGTCTAAATCTAACGTAAATATTTCCTTATATTATCCGTTTTGCTGTTCGCATGTGCGGTCGCAAATTTTTGTTAACAAATTTTGGAATACGTTCGTATTTACTTGGCGTAAAATGCAAAACTGAAAGTTGAACTACTCTAAATCCTTCACAAATTAACAGAACAATGAACAATTAACAATGGTTTATCACGGGATAAAAGCAAGTGCTTGACACGTCCCGTAAGATCATTGGGGTGAATATGATGAAATCAAAATAAATCTGGATCATCTACCAAACGTCTGCCTAGATGAATGCTTTTATAAATTACATCAGTGTAAAATTAAGAAAATAGCCTAAACTTCCGGAAATACGCTGGGGTGCAGTGATTGTTGGTCTAACGCTTGAGAAAACTAAAATATGGTCGCTCACTTGAGTCTATTTGATGCATAAATCCAGTAGAAAGGCATGTTTGGTGTGATCCACAATGGAGGAGTTTAGGTAACGAAATGCTGGCAGCTAAGAGCAACATCTAATCCTTTTTTTGAATAGGTCCAATGTGGGGGAGGATACAACTGAGTCTGGGAGTGCGTTCCAGGGTTGGCACACCCAAAGGGAAAAGTAATTCGTCGACACTCTAGACGGCTATAATGTTCCTTCAATTTTAAGCAGTTACCCCTAAGCTGCGTGTTGTGGCTAAGTTTCAGCAAATGGCGGCATACGTGGTTGGAGTCACTCAATATCTGATACGCTAATATGAGATCACCGCGCAGCCTTCGATATCGTCTGGTGAAAATTCCCAGCAACTGCAAACTTCGGTGGTACGAGTGATAGTGAAGGCCCTTTACATTATTTGTTGCTGTTCAATGTGGTGCCCTTAACGCTTCTGTGTCGCGTTTCAACCAAGGTTGCCAAGCTTGGATAGCGTATTCATCATGCGGGCGCACGTAGGAATTATGCATCATTGGGAAGATTGATGGGTCGCATCACACGAAAACACTTCGCAGCATGCCTACGTACTGGTTGCCACCTTTTGCAGCTACCTCAGCCTGTTTTGTACAGTTGAGGGCACTCTGTACGATCACATCAAGGTCACGTTCCTGCAATCCTTTTGTCCCAAGCAAATAGGTGTAGTTATGACTATGGCGTAATTGTACAACGCACCATTTGTCTACGTTGAATGGCAGGGTGTTTTTAACTGACCAGTTCGACGGGGTGTTAAGCTCGCATTGGAGCCTTTCGTGGTCCTCCGGTCCTCTGATCCTTCGCCATATCTTGATATCATCCGCGAAAAGTAGAAAATCGGAATCAATTGATCTCGTTAAATCTTTAATGAACACTAGGAATAAACAAGGTCCAAGCACCGAGCCTTGTGGTAAAGCACACACCACCGATTGCACCGGACAATGATTCTCGGACCCTCACCGCTAGCCGTCGTTCGTATAGGAAATTGCTAAGCCAACTCAGCATTAGGTCGCCAGTGCCGTAGTTCCGAAGCTTCTGAAGGAGAATTCGATGTTCTAAACGATAAACGCTTTTGAAAAGTCCAGGTAGATAACATCGACTCCTGCTCCATCATCAACAGCTTCAGTTCAGCTATTACGTGCAATTAATAGGTTAGCATTACACGAATGCTTTTAACGGAAACCATGTTGCTCTGGAGCTATTAATTTGCGGCTTTCCAGGTACTGCATCAGCGCATCTGCGATGATTGATTTCATCACTTTGGATAGTACAGGAAATAGTGTTATTGGACGGTAGTTGGCTGGGTCAGTGCAGCTATTTCCTTTCTGGATAGAAATGATAACCCGTCGCTTCCATACTGGTGGAATACGGTTCTCTTCTAGACATTGCTAATAGAAAACAGCCAGTGGTTATGCTAGATTACTAGCTACCGCCTGCAGCGCCTTTGGTCGGATGCTGTCGACTCCAGGAAAACTGTGGATACACAAAGATAGCAACGCCTTCAAAACAGCTTCCGCAGTGAATGTGATGTTGTCTAAACCAGATGGTGGAATATTAGAAATGATGAGAAGGTTTGGGCTCTTTACCTGCTGGAAAGTTTGGGGTAATAAATAATTAGGAGATCAGATGCTTCCATTGCTGATTGAATGCACCCGTCAGCCGTGACTAGTGCTGGAATCCCCCACTTCACCTTCCGAAGGCCGTTAACGTGTCTGCACAGAAGGTTGTAGTTCGTGCAGAATCGCTTCATTAACTCCTGCTGATGCGTGACCTAGGCTTCGCTGATCAGTTTCACACAGATGTTATGGTGTGTCACGTATGCAGTCCAGGTTTCGGCATTCGAGCATTCCTTGTGACCTCGCCATGCCAAATCCCTCAGGGACATGCATTTACGTGTTCCGCTCCTCAGAAATGACTTGTGCTTGTTTCTGGGTTGGAAGGACTTCTGTTCCGATGCGTGTGCAACCAGTGTGCTAAACGTCCTTGTAAAGGTTTAACAGGCAACATCTGGGGAAATTCGGTTAAGAAACTCCATGTAAGCGTAGATAACACATGATAGTGCGTGACAGTATGCACTTTCTCAACCTCCTTTTCAGGAGCTTCCGCATAGCATAAATAGTCAAAGAGTAGAGTAACATGATCACTACGATCCAGCAGTGTGCTTGTAATTATCCCGTTACCCATGAGTTCTTCGTTAGTGATCAAAAGATCCAGTATCGACGACCTGTTAGCAGTTCGAAATCTGGTGGGATAGGTTAAGTGGTTGTACAGAGGGTGGCTAGCAGTTAGCTCTTGTCAGCAGGCTTTAAACGGCGTACCGTCGGTTGCTGGCGTTTCTATGTCGTGCACGTTAAATCCTCCAGCGATAAGAATGTTCAAAGCAAACTGAAAGACGCGGTTCAGTTTGGAGTCCATTTCCGACGTTGAGTTTAATTGGCAGTAATTCAAGTCTAGTAGACATGTGTCCTTGTTTCGCAACCATAGGCGACACCAAAGCGAATCAGGAGCTCGGCGTTCCGGGTGATCGATAACTTTACATCGGAGGTTTGTATTTTACTGAAGGAGCACACCGCCACCCCTTCCGGTTCTATCGATCCGAATCAGCGACATACCGGGTAACTTATTCTCAGAATCGGTTATCTAAAGGTTAAAACCAGGTCTCGGTAATTACGACGATGTTCCACGGTTATGAGGCATGAAGTTCGCTACGTTCAGCCAACCTACTTAGAAGGCCTTGGGCGTTTGTGTACATACAAGATAGGGATTTTGTTGTTAGGAGTGCGTTGATGCATGTCACCATTGTGTTAGCTTTTAAGCCGGCCGGTAGGTGGCTGGCCATTACTCGTTTTTGGGTTTATGAATTTCAGTCAAGTTGCACGAGATTATTGAGCGTTCCTGAACAGAAGTTTCACTCATGCTGTGCTCTGTCCTGTGATGTGCCTCGGGCGCTGTTGTGTCGGTCTCTCCGTAGGACTGTGCAGATAAAGAATTTGCAGCATTTTCAAGTTCTATGGAATAGTTCAGGACTGTTGGCCGTTCGCCTGCTGCCTTTAGTCGGAGCTCTGCTGGCAACCCAGCTCAAAACTTTAACAAGCTATCCAGCAGCACTTGCGTCATTCCTTCCGAGTGTAATATTACTCACATTAGTCTTGGACCGCAGCCCTTGTAGTTGGGTGATGATGGAGCTCTTGACAGGGCTTTGGCAATAACATTTTCAACCGAGAGTGCTTCACGGATGTAGCTCCACTGCTCTCGGTCATGCGCTTGCGCATCGTGATCGGCAGAATGCAGAATCTCGGGAAAACCATGAACAAATGTGGTTTTCTTGCTATCCCTGTAAGAAATGCCGCGTTGGTCAACTGCTTCTTTTGGACGATCTTTCCAAGGTAGATCAGGTAATATGCGCACTCCGCTCAGTGAGTTGCGCAGACGAACTGCTGAGAAGAGGACAGCATCTGTCTCACCTGCTGAGTTTAGTGTTACTCGAAGAATTCTAGGTTCTTCAGAGTGCACTGAGGTCGGGTGATGCGCTACGCGTTGCAGCATTGCAGGCTCAACCCGAATACCAATCGCATCTCAGCTGGAACTCCATTGGTTGCGATCGTCTTGCAACTTGACTTTTATTGTGCCAGATTTGGACTCGGGAACACTGGTGCACACGAGAGTTAACGCAGCGTGGTTTGGTCTAGCGAGTGTCGCCTTTATAGTATTTTGCCGGCAATTTGGGTTGTTTAGGAGGCAGCACTGGAGTTAACGGTGAAAGCTGCTTTGCGCCGCGCGTGCTCCTTACGGAAGGTGGACCTATATGTGTCTCTCTCGGTGTGCCTGTCGAGGCAATCGATGCGTACGTTACCTGCTTGGTATTTGCACCGAATTGCCTTCGGCGCTGAGCTGTCGATGTCATGGGTGAACCTCCATGTGAAGTGTCTATTGTTGGAGAAGTGGAAGCCGGCATGTTTGAGGCTTGTCCAATTGTGGAAGTAAGGTAACCCAGTGGATTTAGAGTCACAGACGCTCAGTGCGGTTGGGGCATCTAGCTCTCTTCTTCGGGTTAGATTCAGAGCTAACTTTGGATGGTTGAAACATTAGCGTGGCCAAATTTACCTTAGTATTTACAAAATGCGCGATTATCGCAGTCATCCTATCGCACTTTTTCATGAGCAAAAATAAATAGTTGACAACTGGAATGACTTGACATGTTGGGCAAGACCAAACTGTGCCATCAACTTTGTTTGTCTGTCTCACTTCTTGGACGGAGTTGCCTACACATTGCGGACAGTATGATCTAATGCAGCTGGGACAGGTAATACTGACCTTAAGGACTTTACTGCAACTGTCTGCGCAACATAGGCGACGGCGAACCATCGGAATGCTAGTCGTCCTGTTATCGTTTACAGCAAGGCCTATCTAAGCGCTCACCTTGATGAGTGTTCTTCGCGTCAGGCGTGACGCACAAACAGCTCAGAACACGCACGCAAATTGAGAGTTGTTCAACCGCACCAAGGTCAGGCGGTAGAGGTAGTTGGAGGTCGTAAAGCGCAGATGTCGGGTTCAGCGATCAATAGACTAGCAGTTGTACAGACATACCCACACTAAGCGGATGCGTGGGTTAATCAGCCTGCCTTAAGCGATGATGCAGGTGGAGTGCTGAGAAGCATCGCCAGAGCTGTTCAGTTGATGAGCGGAGCAAAAAGCCTGTAGCCTTGTTATGCTGCAATTTTCAGGGATGGTTACCGCGTGATTTGAGAGCCCTCTGCTTCTTCTTCCGAATGAAACCAAAATCTTTTCGGATAAACCGATTTGATGTAGTTATACAAGTGGAACTCGGCAAAGAATATGCCGAAAACTGGGAACTGGAGCACACAGGTTAGTTCCAAGAGTTGGTAGGCACTGAGTATAGCTCGTCGAACTGGTTCGAACGAGCGCACGCATAATAATGTGTGGGGAGAATTAGAGTGGCCACAGAGGGCAAAGCGTGCCGAGTTAAAGTGCGGCCGCACGGCGTTTACACAAAGTCGAGCAGGTACCAATCAGTCTATTGCTTTCGGTACTATGTATACTCTTCCAAAAGTCTAATGAAGCGTACACGGTTACTTTAGAATATAATGGTGCAACTTATTAAGTCGGTTGGCATATTTCTCATAACATCTGTAGTGTATCGCTAAACTGGTAGTTACTTATTGAATTACTTTGCGAAATTAACACATCGAAAGCTAACTGGTCAAAATCATTTTAGCGGTCACAATGAGAGTTGATTTCAGTTACAACTGACCGTATTAATTAGAAAGGTTAACACAAAGTATTTAGCGTATAGGCATCATTTAAATTGCTGTAAGTAATTCTTGATCAAATTATCCAATCATTCGCAAATAAAGGTTGTACTTTAAATGCACTAAACATACAGTTCTCTTCGATTCGTTTCTTTGTTAGATAACTGGAAGTTGTGCAGTAATCTTTTGTCGATCTTTGACAGAACCGCGGTTTTGGATTACAATGGATCAAACAAACATCAATCGCTATTATTTCTATTGTGTTGTGTTAAGTTACCTACAGTTTTGACCCAAAAATCGGTCCTTTGTGGTATAAGTAACTCATTAGTTGTTATATACTTGACGTTTCAGTAGAAAGCCAGCGAGAATCATATCAGCATTACAGTGGCTTTGTATGCCATGTGAACAATTTGGTTGTTTAAACCTAACCGCCTTATTTTCCCCAATTCTAAATACGCTTGTTTTGAGCGAGTGTAGTAAAATATCGCAGAACTACATCATACTTCTGAATATTCCATTAGAAATATCTTCAGATTCAAGTGGATGGCGTAATACGGAATGACAATGATAGTGCGTTTAAATATCCTACCTCATGCGCGCAGGAGTAAATGCTTTTCAGACGCATATTTTGCCGGCAAGACAGCCCGAACTTTGCCCAATAGACACCCGATTGCGACCAAAATGCTAATCCTTGTCACAACTTTCAAATACTCAGAAAAATTATAAGCGGATTTATGCCACTCTGAGACTTCAATTTGCTAAGTATGTTCGCGGGATTATTCACTCTCGAAACAACTCTTCGCGCCATAAATAGTTTGCTGAAAAACGTTTTGGTGGACTAGTAAATGTTCCGGAACATTCGGATATTCGTCCAACGCTATTTTACTAAAGTTAACCCACATACTTTGTTATGATCAATCGTTTTCCACAGTAACAAGCCAAGTCTCCCCTTAATTCTGCAGTATAGAGCACAAATGCTGATGGAATTTAACAGAAACATTTAATAGTTTTTGCGCACTTGACCCCGAGTTTAGTAACTAGTTCCGATGCAAACCTTCATGTATTGGAGATGCTAATTCGTGCTTTGAAGTTGATTTACGAAAAAAGATAGTTCCGTATATCTCGCAAACGCATTCCTATCACTGATATTGCAACGTATGTAGCTTCATGCAAGTACACAGCTAGCTGACACCGGTCATTTACTAACGCAATCAATAAATGAAACTGCACCGTTAACACCACCGGTCTTCGCCCATAAGCTGCCATTTGTTATGAATATGGTGCTTTCTGTCAGCGCGAGTGACCGATAAAATGCTTCTGGGTGACTGCTTATGAGTTTCTGTTCATTAGCGTTGAGCACATCTAGGACAACACCCGGTCACTCAAACCAATATTTTGTGAATCAATACGATAAGCGAAGCAAATCTTGCTGAGCGTGGGCTGTGTTTGCCATCCGGATAGAGGCGTTCATTTTAAGCACTAGACAAAATATATTTTTTGAATAACCGACATTTTCCTTAACGTTCCTCACAGTGTCAATCTAGGCCCAATTAACGGTCACTACGGACGCTTCATCAGCCAATAAACTGGAATTTTTCAAGTTATTCCTGCTAGCGGGAAATAATCCTCGATACTGTATTTGGATTATGAGCTAATAAAAGCTCAACGAGGTTTTAATTAGCGCTGCAATCTCACTGATGAACTTGAACTTACATTTTGATGCCGACATAGTGCGAATCCACTAGACTCTTAGAACATTCAGGGAACCTATGCGCCTCTTGTATAATCGATAAATCCTTTGACCTCATCAGTAAAGGGGCTCGGTATAATTTAGAGCACAACGGAGCAAACGTGTTCGGTACTTGAGCAAGACCACTTTTTAGTAAGCTCTACATATAACATATGGTGGCTTGCGCTCAGAGTTTACAGGAACCGTTCACACCTACAGACGCATCAGCAATTATTCCAAGGCATATAGTATGTTCATGAAGTAGGAGACTTTCAATGTTATTTGCTCTCAGAATGCTTAAGCGCAAAGCGGCCTGACTTCAGGCTTATCCACTGTAGGTATAATATAGTCAGTAAAGTATTAGGTCACCCTAAGGATTCTAAGTTTTATTATTGCTCATGGGCGCAGCATTTCCAATCCACGCTGTGAGGATGATGAACAATAAATGACTACAATGATAGATGGGTACATTAGCTAACGAGAAAAACTGTGGTTCCAAAAATGATGACGGTTAATTTCAAGGGGTGATGTTTAAAACAAAGATAAAACTCAGGCATTGCCTACAAGAGCTTCTGGTTGAGACGTAAAATATTTAACAAAATAGCTGGAAACACGGCGTGTTGAAGTTCAGGCGATTGATAACTTAGTAACAACTAACCTGGACGGATTATTTCTGTGCAAATGCGGGACGCTGTTAAGCATACCTTGTCCAATAGAAAACCCGCGATTCACACGCACACCCCAGCTTGCCTGAGCATGAATGCTGTCACTCACTGAAATGCGTGATTACACATGACATTAGACATAAACCTTATTGAGTACTGTAAAGGAAAGACAAAGTCATTGGTATTTTCAAAATCAGGAAAAGATTTTCTACGGTGCAATCGTAGTCAGCATTTTTCACTCAGATTTACCTACTATCATCAATACCTTTGAACAAGGACGTCAGCGGGCAGAATTCATGATGCGGAAAACGCGGCAGTAAAGTAATTCAAGCAGTTTTCCAAGTATTGTCGCTGGTTGAAGCGCGACTTAGAAGCGCTAGAGAAACCACAACGCAGCGCCACAAAGAACGTCAAGGGCCTACGAAATCTGTCCTACCATCAAAGGCTGAAGTCACTGGGAGTTTTCAGTGGCCGCTACCGAAGGCTGCGTGGCGATCTCATATTAGTCTATCAAATATTGAGTGACCCTAAGCACGTCACTTGCTGAAACTGGCAAAATGCAGCAGCCTAACACAGGAAGTGTATGACCAGTAATGCCTCGGATGGTAATAGATGTTGGATGTAACATCACACCAGAATAAAGGCGATAAAGACTTAATTTAACAATTAGTGATTCCACACTACCTGTGTCAACAATGAACTCATATGATTTACCGTTTCCAAATCGGAGACGGTTGTGCAAATGGCCATTACCATTAACAATCAACGTTAGGGAATTGAATTTTCTAAAGTGAGACCTAATGCTGGTTGTTCGGGTCATTTTTCGAATAAAGGTAATGTAAAGCACCCTTGAAAAACTATCATCCGCAGTTAACTGAAAGATCCATGAAACGCCTTTCGATTGGATCCATGTGTTTGGAGTATAAAAATGCTGTTGCAGGAAAGAGAGTTACAAGCCTGGTTGTTCTGCCCACATGGAGGTAAATCGGTATTGCTACAATGAGGTAAGTCGTAGCATCAGCAGGTCTCTGCGATCCATAGCCGAATGAATTATCAATTTGCTATCAGCAAAAGCAATTCCAGCTAGGTACTATGTGAGATACGCCGGAGATTGTCATAATTCCCAGACAGCAGATACTTGGGGTTTAAACATCTCCAGGAAAAGGAACCAAGTGCCTCACGTGGATAAGAGTCATGAATGTCTTCGGGGTGAGTTTAAGCCGCATAATCGAAGTCACAGGTCGGTCTCTCGGGAGCAAACCAAGATGTCTGAAAATCCCGGAAAGACAAGCAACGAACAAGAGGAAACCAAACAATATATGCTCGCATATGTGAAAGTACGAGAAGATTCAATGATGAGGATGCCCAACTCTATATCGTGTCAAACTATTAATTATATCCCATAGATAATCCTGTGTTTAAAATTGGATTTAAGACAGAAAGAGAAGCAGGCGGATGACGGCCGGGTGAGTAATGGACTAGCGATTCAGAAAAAGAAATGGTGGAAGGCAATGAGTTAAACAGAGCAAATGAGTGAAAACTCCGAAGACACCAATGCAGTTATTTCTCAATCGTCGGAGAGCAAATAGCATAGCTAAGCGACATTTCAAGCGAGAAGGGAATTGTGACTACGCAGTTCAAATAGAGTGGATAAGGGAACGGATAGACACAAGTAGACGATTAAAGTTTCAAGATGAAAAATTAGTTGCTGATGAGGAGTGAACTATGAACGATGTACTTTGATATATCGCGGGTAAAAAAGCAGGTGCTTAACAAATCACATAGGATAGCTGAAGTGAGAAAAATAAACTCAAAGGATAAGTGAATCGTCGGTTTAAGTGACTACAGATTTAACTATAACGTTGTTGCAATGTGTGCAATGCCGTAGACTATTTCTACCATCCGGTCCATCAGGCCATTGCTGTCCTTACTCCTCACATCAACGGGATCACACGTGTCCAAAAAGACTCGATCGCGCGTTCAGTCAGCCGGAAACACAGAAGACAAATTGCTGGATACAGAAAGACCGGGAATTTCACCTTGCGTTTACACTTGCACAACACCCTTGACAGGCTCAAGTACATAGAGTTGACGAAGAGAATACACAAAGAACAATTGGCTCTACGAACTCTAGGTAAAACGAAAGAACTTACTAAAACTCTGCGTCGCAGAACTACTAACTACTCCCCTTGATCGATGGATGGATTAATGCAGATAGACAGTCGCTTTATGATCTAGCCGACAACCGCGAAGCGTTTAGTTCATGTTTCCCTACCTCCATGAGCCTGGAGACGACCCTGTTAAATGCGTGCATTGGGATACAAAGAACCAAAGCCCTGTGAAATACTGAATTTGCTATCATTGCTTTCCAACATGTAACGCATTCTACTAAACCGCCTTCCCATCTGGACTCCGATGGTATCCCACCTGCCGTCATAAAACTGTGAGGGCCTGACATGCCGTTACTATTGCTGAACATGCTTGTTGTTTTGTTGGAATCAAGCTATTTTCCAGACCAGTAGAAAACTGCTCTTCATCCACCGTCACAAGGGTGGTGCTGTAGTAGCCAGAATATTAGAGAAACTGGTTATGATTGGTGTGCTGAAATTCCTCAATTCACTGGAGCTAATAGACTGGATACAACATGGTGTCTTGGACGAACGATCGTGCATAACCTGTCAATTACATTAGTTAAACCATGTTTCGGATTCCATTGACTCAGGATACGCAATCATATTTCTGTTCCTGGACATGGAAAAGGCATTCGATCGAGTGCCCCACAAACGGCTGCTGAAAACGATTGCTTCCTTTGGAACTCAGGACCCACTCCTAGACTGGCTATTGTCATAACTGAGCAACCATTCTCAGCCAATCAACACTCTTCACCACGTACAGTCACTAGTGGTATTATGCAAGGGAGTGTACTCTGTACGTTACTGTTCTTGTTCTACGTCAATGACAGCAGTGCTGTTAGCAGTCATGATATTTCTTTCCTATTCGCAGATGGCATAAATATAGTCTACAAATTCCGACGAGCTGAACTTCAAGATACGCTACTGCTCAAACAGGAAGACCTCCACTCCCTTGAGAATTGGTGTGACACTTGGATGATGAAGTTTTCGGCGAAAAACTCTAGTATAATGTGTCGTGGTTGTTCGTTACCCGAGGGATCAAGTATACTCGACGGCAAACACCTATATGTACAGCTATCTACCCGCGACCTCGGAATCAGGTATTCTTGCACCTACAACGTTTCTGAACAAGTGGAATATCATCTGGCTAACGCCAGCAGATCAATGGCTAATATACTACATAAGATTCGCATAACCCCAGCCAGAGTAGAACTCATCAAAATCCTCACTCGCCATATTTTGAATTACTGCAGTATCACTTGTGCTAACATGAGGAAGTCTGACAGAGTATTTCTGGAAAGCATACTAGGTCATTTACCGAACGTTTGCTAGGCAAAACACCTACTAAGGACTATCGGGAGCGCTGCCAATAATTCGAGCTCGATCCGCATGGGCTAAGAAGATTGAAACCTAATCTGATGCTTCTGTACGACATGAGTCATCAAAAGGCCCACTGATACTTGTCCTACCTAGAACTACAACATAGTTCGACAAGGGAGCTACGCAATAAAAAGTCTACCCTGAGTGTACCTAGGTGCGGAGTAAATCTGCGATCTAAATTTGCCCTATAATATGTGCTGTCCTGTGGAACGAGCTCCCAGTCACAACCAAATCGTGGGAGAGCGCAAGGGCCTTTCGCGTTAAGCTCACCAATAGACCTTGTTCTCTTCGGAGAGATCACTTGATGCTTTGTACCAAGAAGGGCCAAACAACATCTAATGAGTTGAACAAAAAACATTGTATACTATGTGACACACTCCTAGTGCTGTTACCATCCACTATTCCAACTAGTGCACACCGTGTTGAAACACACCTGTGAGTTCATACAACTCCTTGAGACAACGAAAGCTATGAGAAGCACATAAATGTGTTTACCTTTCATGCATAAGCAGACATATTCTGTAAAATATGATCTGTGCCAAATATAGCCACAGTTTCTCTCTCGCTAAAAAATGTACCTGTTATTACTATTACTATTATTATTATTATTATTGAACCCTGTGGCACTCCACACTGAACATCGATAGGGTCAGAGATGGCGTTGCGAACTCTTACATGTGTCGTTGAATCAGACCGTTACCTATCCACTTGAGAACTAGGTTACCTATTCCGCAGGTCTGAACTATTTGAATGAGGATGCGGTGGTTCAGACGGTAGAACGCCTTTATGAATTTCAGAGAAACTGCGTTAACTTTCACACCGGTCAAGGATTTAAGTCCAACTGGAGCAAGCTAACAGTAGGTTTGTGGTGTAAGACCAGTTCTGGTAAGATTCATGCTCTTCGGTTGATATGATTTTGTATGTCACCAAGTACTTCATGAGTGCCTCAGCAATAAGAGACACTATAAGTTTAGAAAGCACTGGCAGGTGGCTTATCGGACGATAGATGTCTGGATCTATAAGATATCATGATAGAGAGTGACGAGTCCGTGCTTCAACCTCGCTAGAAGAATCTAGAGATTGGATTTACCAAATTTAAGAAAGCTAACTTCAACGCCTTCGGTCAGACATTATCAACACCAGGAGATGTATACTCACATAGGACATTTAGTCTTTTCGGAACATTTGTAGCCGTAAACGATATGACTATGTCCTGGTGGTAGTGTAGCTTGTGTGAATAGCACAAGCGACGAAGGCGTGTTCTGAAGGTTTGGAGATAATTGGTGACGTAAAGCATTGGCCGCTTCTGTTGTATTTTGTGCTTGTCTACTTGGCGCGCGGTGGGTAGGAATACCTTGATGAACTTTACGGACTTTGTTAATATGTTTTAAAGGAGTTTGGGGTTTAAGAGAATTTGGCGTCTAGAGCCCGTTGATGTTTTTGCTTATGCAAGCGTACCTGGTTCACGTAAGGATTTCCCTGGATAGTTTTGAGCTTCCCATGTTTCAGCATCCAGTAACTCCTTAGATTTTCGCCAGAGTGAATCTCTCATACTCATACACCTTCGCGTCCTGCCGGGTATGAAGGACTTTGCTTTCATCGCACGGAAGTGCAAGTTTTTGGAATCACTTGCTTATAATTTGCTGCATTATAGAATAAAATTCCACCAGACGACATCGGGAGCCAATTCGGCTAGAAAGGAGCAGTCAGTTGCATTAATGGGTGTTGTCAGAACAGCGTAAACAGTAATAAGCTGAGAGACATCAGCGTTTTCTGAGGAATACTCTCCATTACATGTGATGGAACAAGAGCGATGCATGGTTCCTGCGGCCCAAGCGACTAGCTACCGATACCATTTTCATCATAAGCTCCTCGTTGGTGAACACCAAAATGTGGATGCTTGGTTGGTTCCCCGTCCTGAATCTTGTGGGGAGGCAGCGTGATTGTATCGTGGTAATCCAAATAATTATCTATTGTAATACCGTTTGAATTTTTCATCCAGAAAAGTTGCGGTTTCTACGACGTGAACATTGAAGTCACCAACAAGGAGGATAAGACTGTGTGTTTGTGCAAGAATAAATTTCATGGTGGTAGCTAGGCCATTGCCCTATGCTGATGTAGACAACGAAGAGCAGTACAGGATGCATACATCTTGGGTGAAAACAACACAAAAGCCCGTCTACAAACTCGACAACCGGTTCATCGATTAGATCAAGATACCGTTCACTGCAGTGCTAGAGTAGTATACCGCATCTAATACTCAGCCGGTCGTTGCGCATTATGGATATTCCGGGTAGTGCGATTTCGGTGTCCGTGCTCACTTCACTTGACTATATCTCGGTTCACATAATGAGGTCCCACAAGGTTGTGACATAGAGTGGACAAAACTGTAAGTTTTCTTAATTGGCCTTGTGCGTTTGCATAAAAACAACAGACATTTCAATATCTTAGTACTGTGCCGGTGTTTAATTTTAAGCTGCCCGTTTGTCAGTCGGCCGCAATTCTTTTCTTGCGTGGGTCATTGGTTTTTGACTTTCGGCCAGGTTGCATGTCAGCACAAATCGTTACAGTTCGTAATGTTCTCTCGTGCGTCTGTCTGTCTTGTCGGGTGTCGAAAATGTTACTGTGTCTAACACTGTGCAGAAATCTGAAGGTACGCATGTTCCAATGAATAGTTTCCCACTCATGGGGGTGAGAAATGCATTAGCCACATCAAGATATCGATGAGGAGCCGACTGGGGGATTGACCTAGAGTCGATAGATATGATAGGGCAGCAGAGTCTCGTGAAATCGATTCCACTATTCGAAAGTGGATAGCTACGTTGTCGGAGGATTTGTCAAACAAGCGGCATTGAGAGTCGGATGGTCAAGCACAACGGATAGTGGATTTTTGATTCAAGGGAAGCCAGCCTTAATATATGAAAAGAAGTATCGGTCCAAACCAGATGCTTCCGTGTGCGTGGACCTGTCAGGAGAATAAAGATATGGAATGCTAATTATAAAATAGATGGGAATACAGGTAGTTCAATTTAAGGTGGGGGTGAAGAGTAACTTACTTTTAGGAATGTGATCTAGCAACTGTGGTGAGAAGTTGCTGGATCTATTAATATATCTAGCGCTGCACAATGGGGCAGTTGGATTCGTTTTGAAAAGTGTCAGGAAGAATATACTGGCGGTCGCTTCGAATACCCGTAGGTCCTTTCTGCTAGGCTTCATTTTCTGGCACTGTGTGAGATAGGTGCGCGATGTAGCTTGAAAAAATGGGCAACTGCCTGCTTTGATATCGGAATACACACGGTGAGGTGCATGACTGCAAAAGAAGAGGTAACATGTCCGAGATGCCTGCATAACTATTCAAGAAGTTAAAACGTCGGGTTGGGAGTTGCTTTTAGACTTGTAGTGTATGGTCTGTGTTACGAAATCTAACTCGCGTTTCGTGTGCAAAGCGGAGCGGAAAACTTGGTGAGTTGATTTGCCCTAAGGATGATGTCGAAGATTATTGACTGAGTTATCATCAGCCTTCGAAGCCATCTGGTATCGAGTGCTAGAATTGACAGCGAGCGGAGTAGATGAGCCTATACTCATGACCTAGGATCTGTTTGGTACAAGATCATTCAACGCTTTCAAGCGATTGGACAACGCCTTGCTTGGTATTACCGTAGACCATCAACACAATGCTCCAATATAAAGCGCGTACAGGCCTTGTACAGCTGGAGTTTGGCTCTGCTCGAATTACATAGTTTGTGGAGCACATCGGTTAAGTTGTTGCTTATACTACTGTAAACTGAGCATGTTAGAAAAATTTCGTGTTGTTACACTAGTGTTGTCCTAGATCGCGGACCTGTTTGCTAGGAGACAGTGGCTCACTTGAAGTCAGATGGTTATCCTGAATATTACCTTTGTACGTGATAACATGCCTTTCTCGGTACAAAACCCTCTTTGATGTGGAGCACCAACTTCCGAATGTATCGAGATCAGCTTCTTTATTTATTAGCACAGTGCCTGTTTGCGCGGTCAAGTGTATATGCAAATTGATGCCGTCAGCAAACTGGTCATGTTTTCCTGCCTAAAAGACTAATAATTAATCTTCGTCTCTGAGCTGTAAAACGAAGTCTTTAGGAAGGTTACCTATAAAACACTACATCTAGATTTGTCGGAAATTATATTCTGCCGTAAATACTCATATTCTAACAAGACAAACCGAAAAGGATGCATATCAGATAGATTTTTGGGAAACGGATAGTGATTCCAAATTCATTTATCGGCCGAAAAGTTTAGTATCTGTAATTCATAGCATTACACAAAACGTTTGTTGAATAAAGACAATACTAAACGTGAAAAAATGAGTTAACCTATAATGATTTTGGAGAATGCAAAACCGTGCTAGCAGTCGTAGTCACCAATTGTGTGGTCCAATTCAGATACTAGTCGCAAGAGGTGGCACCTAAGAGGCATACCGGGTAGGGCAACAGATAGCTTGTTTAGACCCAATGTATATTGATAAACGCCAAAAAGTATGGAGTGCAGGGATACAAAAGCAGTTAGTAGTGTAGAGCGTGAATCAAAAGTAGAGCAAATACTGGAAAGTAGCAACAGTTACCCAGATTGATGGGTGGGAAGATATAAACCACAATAAAATCCAACGTCTCAAAATGCTAAATGCGTGCATACGTCATGTTCCTTACAGTAATCCATCCGCCGTAAATTTGAAGAAAAATCTAGAGCATTAAATTCACATCGCATGTTGAATAATAGTTAACCAAATCAAACATCTGAATATTATTCTCCAATTATGGTAGAAAGAGTGTGGGGCAAAGGCTACTATTAAAATGCGTCACCAGAAATTGACCAGTGTTTCGATTTAACGCCGTCAATCCTCACTAACATTTGTCTATAAAGATGTGCGGAAACTTAAATGATATGTTGGTCTGAAATACGAAATGAGTGTGGCTCCGTCATAGATCCAGTGTGAGGGAACCGGACGAATGCATTTTTGATGTTTAAGCACAAAAAATACTACTGCTTGGCCTGTGCACATACCATTCGCCACAGTCTAGAAATTAAAAATGCCATGTTCGACAAGATTTGGCTGGCGGGAATCCAACTCTGTGGATTGTTGCTAATCTTATCTGCACTGAGCAGTAGATCACACTTTCGTTAGTCTTGCTATAAAGGGTGGCTAAGTTTTTAGACGATAGTTCTCTACGTCATGTCGACAGCATTACGTGAGACACGATATAACTATTGCGCATATTCAGGTGTGTGAGAAGGTGCAATATTTTCTCCGGTGTAAAAAGGTATAGGATTAGAACATGTAGTGACAGTGAGATTCTCACGTTTGTCTTGGTACGATGCGTAAGATATTATAATAACATTGACTCTTCACTCCCTCAGACAACGTAGGATACCTGCCTAGTTGAACACTGACTACGTGTCTTTGAGTCGACCAGACGAAACGCCCACCGCACGCTTCCGGTTCGGCATCATAAGAGGTGCTTGTAACGTCTGCGGTTGCGAAATTAATTATATCCCTAGCGAGATCATATTTACGGTGCGGCTCACCCCGGAGAACTGTACGTATGCGAAAATAAAAGTATATGTCGCTCATGTATTCTTGTTCTTCCGGCTATTCACTAAGGAGGAAGGAGTATGGGTTTTGTAGTGAACACGCAACAAGTACGCTTTCAGTGTTTTGTGACGTTGGATTTTATTCTTTTTGGTATCATCCGATTGTCCATTTGGTTTACTTGCGTATTCTCTGGGATGCGCACGCTAACTTGCTCTGTGCTTTCGCCATTTTCTTCGAGTGCATTGCAGCTCATTACAATATGGGTTGGGCACTACTACGTACTCACTCGGAATAATTGAAATCCGTATTCGTTCCTACTACTACTCTTCGCAACCAGCACCCGCGTTCCGCTCTATAATTAGTAACCTCGGTTGCGAACTCCATGAATGAGGAAGTTGCCGATACCACCGAGTATATGGTCACCTATTCCATAGCTCTGAAGCTTGTGAAGTAGCATATGGTGGTCCAAACGATCGAACGCGTTTAGAAGTCCAGGTAGACGAGGTCGAATCCTACTCTGGCATCGGCTTACTTTGTCCAACTTGCTCGGGCTAGCAGCAAATTTGTAGTGCAGGATCGATTTCGGTAGGATCCGTGTTGCTGTGACACTAAGGTGTTGTTGCTCTCAAGATATCCCACGAGCGCCTCTGCAATTATACGTTCCAGTACTTTGGATAAAACTGGGAGGAGAGTGATTTTGACGGTAGTTCGAGGGCACCGCACAATTACCACTTTTATAAATAGGAGTGATTACACCATGCTTCCACATTGTGGGAACTTGCATTTCGTCGAGACAACGTAGAAAGCACCGAGCTAATGGTTCGGCAAAGTTTATGACTGCTGTCTTCAATGCCTTCGGTTCGATGTCGTCCACGCCAGGTGAGCTGTGCACGCACAATGACATTAGCGTTTTCATCACATTGGCTGCCGTGAACGATACGTGGTTTAACTCTGGTGGCGATGGAAGCTGTGTGAAAAGCAGATGAAATGGTGATTCACTCCGGAAAGGATGGATGAAGTGTTGGTGAAGCACGTTGGCTGCATCTTTTGCGGTTTGCGCAAGACAATCTGATGCACGTAAAACCGAGATCCAGCGCTGCACTCTACGGAGCTTGTTGACGTGTCTATACAGCAAGTTGGAATTTGTAATAAATTTCCCCCCTAAGTTCCGTTGATGCTAATGTTTGTCTTCGCGGATCCACCTGCCGCAGAGGTTTCGTTCAGTTGTGTTAGCACTCCAGGTCCGGTTACTTGGACTGACTTTGTAAGCGCGGCAGTCTGAATCCCTTAAGGCCATGCATTTTGTAGTATAGCTCCTCAGGAACGAATTCACCTACTTCAGGCAAAGGACCTTGCTTCCTGACGAATTTGCCACCAGCTCACTGAATTGGGTAACGAACAACATCCAGGCGACATTGGGCGGCTTCTCGGCCAGGAAGGACCAGTCGGTTTCTTGAACAAGGTTATACAGGATATCGTAATGTGTAACGACATAGATTTCCACGTTGTTCTAACTGATGTACCCTGAGTAACAGATGTAACGAAAGAGCAACCTCGCGTGACAACTACGGCTAAGTGGTGCATCCATGGTCACGGTGTCAAATATTAGTTCCTCGTTGAAGAGCACTACTAAGTAATACCACTAAGCATGTAACGCACGCTTCTGAGACACGTAATCCCAGCACGCAGAAGACGTCTGAACAGCAGGATGTTTATCAATCAATTAAGAAGGTACAAGATTCACGGTAACTCGCGTTGCGAGATCGGGGCGTGTGTCAAATGATTGGCTGGCTGGTGTGAGTGGTAACCAATCCGCGCACGGCTGCAATGAACGGATCGAAGTAATTCGTGCACGTGACATCCCCTCATCTCTTGAAATATTTATACTCCTGGCACGAAACGGGCAACGGGTTTATGCGTACGCTGAGACTTACGAAGCGATGATGCACCTGACGATTGTACAGAATCCTGGGGCTTGCTTCTGTTTCCGCTGAACCGAAGCTGATTGACCCAGAGTTCGACTGCTGTTGTCCTAACACAACGTGGGCGTATGCCGTCTGTGTCTCCGTACTATCCGATCATTTAATTTGAGATCTGCTTGGGTAGTCACCTTTAATTATAGTTGCGGGTTGCCAGCAGCGCTCATGTGGAAGTCGCGTGTTTACGGGATCACCCGGCTGCCAACTAGAGTCTTGGTCATCTTGCGATGGGGCAGCCTTATATTGCTTCCTCTCTATTTGTGCTCTATGATTTAGAAACAGAAGATTTAGTCTGGTACAGGGTGTTCGGCCACACGTCATCTCCGCAGGTGATTTACCAGTGGCTTCCGTTGGCGTTATCCTGTAAGCAAACAGCAAGCTATCTAACATTGTCTGAAAAATTGATGGTGTTTGTTTCGAGATACCTATTTTAACTGTCTTCAGGCCCTTTACGCTAGCCCATTAGAAGAAGGGTGATATGCAGCCGTACGGACACCATTGCTATTCATGAAGATTTCAAATTCTTTGCTTGTGAAACATGGCCCATTGTCTGTGCGGAGTGTCTCCGGTATCCCAAATATGGCAAGCGACGACCGCATTTTGGAGACAGTTGTCTCTATAGTAGGGTGGGAAACGGGATAAACATCTATTCATTTCGAATGAGCGTCAATCAGCAGCAGAAAAAATACACCATTAATGGGTCCAATTGGTCCGCATCGATTCGCTGCCATGGCTTTTCAGGCCAACGCCAATGGTGTATCGGACGGGGAGGTTTATTTGATTGATACTGCTGACACAAACCACATATTTTTAGATAGTTCTCTATTTCTGAATCTAGACCACGCCACCAGCCATAACCGTGCGGCAAGACTTTCAATCGGGCTACGCCTGGATGTGCGTTGTGGAGTTCGTTTACGATGAACGGCCATGCCTTTAGCGGTGGAATCAAGCGGGATCACCAAAACAACCATCCCTCGTGGAGGCTCAATTCATTTTATCTTTATCCGTAAGGTTTATGATGGAAGGGAACTGTAGTAGGCTAGCCAGGTTTTGTAAATTGTACTATAGAAGAACGTTTTGAGTCACGATCGGTCCACTGGCGTTTGATATCACTTCTCAATGGAGTAGTATCGAGTTGTTGCATTCGATGTACTAGCTCTACTGGTTCGTCCAGTATTTCGTCTGGGGTCGCATGTGGTAACCTGCTTAATGCATCCGCTGTATGATTGTTCGACCCAGGAATATAGGAGATTCGATATTTATATGCACTTAATATTAATGCCCAGCGTTGCATTCTTGGTGAAAACGTCTGCTCGATTCCCTTTGACTAGCTCAGCAAGGATATCAGTTGTTTGTGTTCAGTTTGTATTTCCAACTAGTTGCCCCAAATGTACTGATGAAACCTCTTGACTCCAAATATCACTGACAGGGCTTCTGTATCCAGCTGAAAGTAATTCTTTTCAGCGGGTTGTAAAGTTCGTGAAGCAAACGCAATCGGGCGAATCACACTATACGAGGTTTTGCGGCATAATACTGCTCCGACTCCGAATGAAGAGGCGTCACACTGTAAGCTTAACGGTTTTTCACTATCTAAAGGAACAAAACAGGTGCGGAAGCAAGACACTTCTTTTGTACAAGTAAAAGCAGATTGATGCTCGCTTCGTACAAGTCTTCAATACGTGGTAGGGGATGTTTTTCCACTTTCGACGCTTGATTGACTGTCCCATTGTAGTCTCCGCAAATACGAAAGCAACTGTCAGATTTGAGTACATGTACAATCGGAATGCCCCAATCTGAACGTTGCACCGGAACTATGACTCCTTCAGATTGCAGACGTTGTATCTCTTCCTCAACTTTAGGGCCCATTGCATAAGGTAATGTACCAGCTTTGTAAAATTTTGGTTCCGCACCCTCTCGGAGTTTGATAGAAGCCTTGAAATGAGGGATGGTTCCCAATTTGTTTGCAAACAACCAAGAGAACTGGTTCAAAAATCCATTCAAACCGCCGTCTTCAACGGTGAGTTGGTTGAGTTGCATGGTCTCGGGAAAGAACTGTGTCCAGTCTTAACCCATGAGATTCGGTTTGTTCTCAGGTACAGTGACTAAGATAGAGTGAATTCTCGCTCCTCGTGCCTGGCTTTAACGAGAGGTCTGCCCAACGCCTGAATTGGATCACCTGTGTACGTCTGTAATCATGAGTTGTATGGTTGCAAAGGTGGTAGCTTTTCATGGAACCGCGGTATACCGTGGTGACCACCGCCCCAGTCTCCAGCTCCATGTCTATCGGTTCATCCTCTATTGTCAAACGTATTGTGTAAGGAGAACAGTTTTTGAGTGTCACACAGTTCAAGTACACAGGGTTAAGTTCATTGTGCAAATTTTCTAGGACTTTATCTTCACGTAACTTTATCATGCTTTGACGATTCGATGAGGCGATGTTCGTGGGGCGGAAACTTTCCGATCTACAGACGTGTGCTAGATGGCCTATCTTGCCGCATTTCCGACAGATACTTTCTTTGTACCGGCAATCAGAAGCGTGCGAGTGCCGCAAATCGCATCAAGAACACACAAATTGTTTTCGTGGTTCACTTGTATCTGGTTTGCGGACCGAGTGCACATCATCAACTACCGGACGACCAGTGAACTGGTCTAATTGGTGTGTAATTTTTCTCGCTGGCGAATGATGAGACAAACGTTTTCCCACGTGACGGCCGACTCAATCAAGGATAGCAACTTTTCTCTGACGCTTTTGTCCGATATTCTCGCAATCAAACGTTGAATTTTCATTTGCGCTTCAATATTTCCAGGTGGAAATCACTATACTTACACTCAGGAATAGATTGGTGAATATGTGCAATAAAATCAGTGACACTTTCGTTCGGCTTTTGGACAAGTTTTGAAAAGCAGTATCTAGCGATGTAAACATTTTGTTTCAGCCCCCATAACGTGGTATAAGTTTCCAAAGCAGAATTGTGGGTGGCATGGTTTTCCAGTTGTAGGGCATCGTAGTGCCTTTGACCTTCATCGCCAAGCACTTGCCTGAATAGTGTGATTTTGTGAGCCCCAGAAAGCCAAACGATCGGATTCCGTACAGGAAGTAATTCCACATAGTTAGTAAATGATTACTTCTACCAAATCCAGTTCAGTAAGGTCAGTTCTTATTCAATAGATGAGGAGGTGTATTCAAAATTGTGTTCAACATTTGCGTTGCCACCAGTACTTAGTACAACTGAGCATGTAACGTACGCTTCTGAGACACGTAATCCCAGCACGCAGAAGACGTCTGAACAGCAGGATGTTTATCAATCAATTAAGAAGGTACAAGATTCACGGTAACTCGCGTTGCAAGATCGGGGCGTGTGTCAAATGATTGGCTGACTGGTGTGAGTGGTAACTAATCCGCGCACGGCTGAAGTGAACGGATCGACGTCATTCGCTCACGTGACAAGCACAAGGTCCAAAGCAGAGGGTGTGTCACACCTTCCTTATCACGTGGGAGAGGTGACATGGTTGTACAGAGGTATATTAGAAATCACCACTTGCAAGTCAGCCTTGAATTGTTCGATGTGCGATACTGGAGCTTCGATTACGTGGCTGTTAAAGTCCCCCACCAGAAGGACGTGACTGTGTGGTCTTGCCAGGATTCGTTTTATCGAAAAAGCTAGGCATTGATCCATTTCCAAGGTGGACATTGGATGGCGGTAAAATATTGTTAGTAAACACATCACCATGTCTCAGGTGCATACGACACTAAAGAGAATCAACGGGTCTCGTTCTGGGTCCTCAACGATATCAACAGGCAGATCGGATCGACAATATAGGAGCACTCCCCTCCTCTGCTAGGTCGATTTTCTCGTATGCAAGTCATGCCAGGTAGTGCAATCTCAGCATCCGTGGTCTCCGCCGTCAGCCATATTTCGTTGACCATAACCAGGTCTCAAAGCATGGAGACCTGACAAATACGAAGTTCGGTTAGCTTACTGAGAAGACCTTGTGCATTGGTATACAAGCAGGCGAGGACATCAGGGGTCAGAAGCGTGTTTGTGGAGGTTAGTTTCTGGTGAGGGTCTATGCCGACCATTGCGGGTTCGGCTGCCGGTCGCCTTTTTGTAGTAACCATGACGCAGGCCCTAGGGGCAGTTCAGGTTGTTGTGTAGCGCTCTCGGTGCCAACAAGGGGGTGACTATCCTGTCCTCCTTCGGCTGCTGGTGTGTTTTGGCATTGTCTCCCTTCTGAGCTACAAGGTGTCAGAATGGTATTGGTAAGTTGCTTGCTTAGTGTTAGATTGTCTATCTGTGGTCCGGTGCTTATCGCCTTTATACGTATTTCGGATGGCAGCATTTTACGCTGTTTGTGTCACATTTTGATCACATGTTCTGCCATCAGTTTGGAGTGCAAGGATACTTCCATCACTTGGGGACCACACCATTTGTGGTTAGTTGATAGCGATAAGCTTGATGTCGAATGAGGGATAACATTTTTGTGTGAGAGCACTTCACGAATAAAATGTCATTCATCCCAGTCATGCGTTTTGGCCTCTAACGCACTTAATGTCTGGAGCTCGGGGACTCCTTGAATAGTGAGAGATTTGGTGTGTTGTTGTTTAAGGAAGTCATCCGGATTTTGTTTGCGTTTCTGGCGTTCTCTCCAAGGAACATCTTGGAATATTCGAACAGTGCAAGTAGTGCTACGGAAGCGAGTGGCTGACAAGGGAGATTCTCTGAAACCGGAAGCGCGGTGGATGCAGTGGGTGAAGCGGGTGAGTTTTCGCCGAGCAGTGAAGGGTCGGTGGTTAATCGTTTTTCCGATCGGTTGCAGGCTGTCGAGACGACACAGGATATATCCTAGCATCAGAGCCTCCGGATCCCGGTAGTCCCTCGTTGTCTATTGCGTCTCTTCGAGTGTTATTACTATTGCTGAAACCGTTCCTGCGTCGGATTCTACAGTGGATGTTTTCATTGCGACTGGCGTCCCCTCCAGGTTGGCAACAGATCGTAGTCGAGCTTCTGCTGCTTTCAGATGAATTTCTGTTGACAACTCGCTACGGAATTTAAGCAACTTCTGTAGAATTTGTGCCGTTGGTTCTTCAGCCTGGGACCGCATTCCCTGTAGTTAGTTGACACGGTGATCCTTGTCAACAAGGTGGCGACAATATTTTCTAGAGACAGGACCTCACGGATGCAACCTCATTGCTCCAGGTCATGTACCTAATCATAATCACATGGAGAATCTGTAAGCCCAGGAACACCGTAAGCGATAACAGTTTTTTATCTTCCTTGTTCTGATTTCCTCTAGGTTTGTGGGATTCACTGAATGTGCTTTCCACGGGATGTCAGTTAGTATGCGTACTACATTTGGGGTGTTGCGGAGTGGATTCACAGGCAGCAGAACGGCCTCTGTCTCACCTACCCGAGATTAATGTTCTCTAACTAATCGGGGTGCACCGCAGTGCAGTGAGTTTGGTTGAAGCGAGATACGTTTTAGTGTCGTGTGATCAACATAGACACTGATCGCCGTACAGATGTAACTCCATTGATTTTGTTTGTCTATCAGCTTACCCATAATTGTATTGGATGTTGATTCGGGTACATTAGTGCACATGAAGCTTAAGTCACCATAGTTGCGCTTGGTGACTACGGTTTTCGGAGCCATACTTCCCCTACTCTTGGTGAATTTGTAGACGGCAATAGTGGAGGCAATCCATGCTGGGACGCTTTCATTTTCCTCAAGCCGGCCACCAAAATTACCTGGGCTCTCTCCGGTGTTTGCCTAACAACAACTGCTACATATTGTGCCTGGTTCCTCACTATGACGGGCTGACTGTAGCTTTGGGTCTCATGTACGGGAAGCGAACTACGGGGTACGGCACACTGTAAACACCATCATCATTATACTCACTAGCTGTATGTGTAAAACTCCTCAGCTATGGGGTCACTGTAAAGAAGTTAAAGCGGATACGCTGTAGGCAATGTGCTTACTTATGAGAGAGAGAAAGGAGTTGGAACTGCTGCAGACTGCGACGTTGGTGTGCAGTTAGGACACCTGGCTCTCTTCTTCAGCCTGGGTGAGGAATTCGGAGTGTTTCATTCGTACACAAGTGTGAGTTCTGTTCCTCCCATAGGTGTAACCCAGTCGCTCACCGGTTACTCTACTGCCTCCGTTTGTCCTTTACCCATCTTCAGTGGAACAGTTAGGCGGCTAACAACTGGAATAGCACTGCATGCTTGGCAAAACCAAAACGCCTCTGTCGTGCTATTGTGCAGTTTCGTTCCTATCGGCCCCATCCCAAGCCACCCAGTGTGATTTGACTTCGAACGAGTGCTGCAAACTAGCCCAGTCTTCACGACGTTAATACATAATCCACTCTTACTCTTCATGTGGGACATGTTAGCAGAGCATGCAGTTTAAAGATCACGGGTTTGTCGGATGACCAGTTAATGCGGCTTCCGGCGTTGGCGTTAAGTGTGTATAGACATGAGAGAGATATTAAATTGTGGCAAATAAAAAACGACGGTATATGTCTCATCGGAATGAGATACAATGCAATTGGATGCTACGATTTTGATATACAACGTAATCGCAGGTGGAAGAGGTTTAATTTTCGAATTTTGCAAAGCATTTCTCAAAGTATTTTTAACGGATATTGCTACTTGATCTGTTAAATCTTTCGGGAAGCTTGAAAGGTTGGCAAAACATAATAACTGTAAATGAGTCCAAAAATATAGGTGAAGTAGTACTGCCGTCCAGTCTTCACTCCTGGAATTACGGCGTCCAGTTGCTTGGCTTTTATTGCCTATGGTATGTTAACAGGAGTCGTGGACAGTGTCACTAAGTCAAGTTTCGGCAACAAAGAATATCTGGGGGTTTAGTGAGTAAGCAAAATAGCGATAATAAATGTTAGTGTCAAGAGACCGAGCATTTAAGAAGTACAGAAACGTTCATATGACGTTTGGGTGTATTTGTGGGTGTATTGACGTACGATGAAAAATAGTGAAACAGGTCATTGGAGGGGACAGACTTCGTAGGGCTTGTTGTAAATGCTTTTCCTTTAAAGCCTGCAAGTGGGCAGTGTAAGTGTGCTGAATTTGTGTGAGTTGCGAGAGCAGTAGAGTCGGCGGGAATGCTTCTGAATTCCACAAAAAGTGGATGCAGGCTGCAGATTTGAAAAGAGGTTTGATATGACTGCTTGACTCGGTGAGTGGACGGCAGCGGAGAGGGGATGAGTATGCAGAGCCACAGTTATTAAGTGTGGGTATGCAATAGGTGGGGGGTTAACTGAGTAGGAGGATGGATGTTGGTAGCAATGTGACTTGTATCTGAGGAGTATGTAATACGGTTTGCCTAACCACAGCATATCATGGTAATTCGGGGTCAAATTAGTCATGGATGGATTGAAGTCTTTATGATTGCGTTTTGTTCATTGGGCAGCAATGTTTTCCGGCCTGTTATGGCGAGGCAGAAATGCTGCAATGTTGTGGCTTCCGGGGTTTCTCAAGATTTGACTAAAGGAAAATTGTGAACGGTATAAATTGGTTGACTTTGCTTTTAACGAGGTGGCCACGGAAGTAAATACCTTGCTAGCAAATTTAATCTTAGTCCGGAGCCTGAATGTTTTATTGTTGCTTGATCAGTTGTGGTTTCGGTCTCATGTTAGCGTGTAGGACTTCGATTTACGAATTGAACTTAATTGTTATGTGTCATGTGCAAGCGATCTAAGTCCATGCACTCAGTGTGACGCTCTGCGAAAGCTGAGCTATGCTGATTTGGATCCTTGATGTTTTGACTGAGGTGGTTCGGTGGAAGTCATGAAGTTGTGTACTAATTTTAGGCAATCGGTTTCTGGGAGTTTTGGAATTGAACCAGTGAGGTGTAGAGCGGGAAGTTGCAGGGCAGAGGCGGATGAGTTTCAGGGGCATTTTGGGAACGATGGGGCTTGACTAGAGACTGATTTCTGATGGATCAGGCTCGTTTGTAGTCACGCTGTGTGTGTGGCTGTTTCTCACTGAGAACAAGTTTTCACTTGACCCTATTGGGTCTGTCAGAAAGACTGCTGGCGTTTGTGGGGTCAATACTACCTATATAGTGCTTGGTTTCAGGATCAGACGAAAGAGATAGGATTATTTGGACTTCACTTGGTAGCGGAGTACTATCAGCTAGGTAGTGTTATTAGCAATGTGCTCACGATTTCTACTAAATTTGTCGGCTGTTGCAACATCTTGAAATTGGAAGAGAATAGGACAGTGTTTTGGCGAGACAATTTTTCCGAGATAAATACAGCTCACTGCATTTTGTTCATAGCTCCTCCTTTAAGCGGTATTTTGTCCTAGTGCACGCGGAATTCTTTCTGGGTCGTTAAATATCAGTGCGTTATTTTAGCATGGAACTCTTCTCAATGTTTCAGCTGCGATGGCGTCGATAAAGGCGGCAGCATCTTTCCGGTGGTCCACTGTTGGTTTTGTCGGCTTTTGCGCTAGCATCGTCAGCGGACTTAGAGTATCGAAAACATACTCAAGGTGAAAAAAGAGGCTATATTAAACGTAAGATCATTATTTCTTCGTGCACGGATTTAATCTTGCTTAAGACATCGGTGAGTTTGTCACTCAAGCCTACTGAACCTTTTTCCATCATGACCTGTGGTTAGCCTGTGGGCAATGCAAAGCCATATGTTGGCTTACGTTGCAAAGTGCTACGATGTGTGTTTCCAAGCACCTTTATCATTCGCACTGTAAATCAGATAACAATGACAGCCTAACCGTTATAATTAAGTGACCGAGTAAGCTAATTACTTAGACGTTGATATAGGGTTGATGGAGGAAGATCAGAACAAAAAACTGAAGTAACGTGTAATTGGGTTGGTTGAGATATGATAAGTTCGTACTGTTATGCAACCCAAATAGTCAAACTAGCTTACTACTTGGTGTCCATGCGACCAAGTAAGCAAGAAAAACGGAGAACACATTGTTAAGGACTTGGCGCGGTGACCTTCCTCATTCAGTTGAATGGGAAGTGGGTTACATAATATTCAATGTGCCAGAACGCTTAACCCTACAAAACTTTCTGAGCGTCATGTTAAATATGTGCAAGTTACCGAAGGAATGTAGTACTGCCGGTCACTTACGCAAGAGCCGCGGACTCTGTCCTATTAAACTTTGGAAGCCAAGAACTGGCCAGGAGCCATATAGCAGCTAGCTTTCTCTTTAAACAACAGAAGCAGCTTGGATCTAATTTGATTGGACCTGAGGAGATGCCCCTAAAAAGGCAACCACATCAACGGCTTCTAAGCCGCACCACAATGACCCACGCTTTACTCTATGCGTGTCTCAACTCAAGCCATGTCTGCCTTGTCTCTTGCCACCTGGCAGGTCCGGAACATTGACGCATCCGCTTATGTGAGCCAATAACGCTTTTAGCCCTGCTCGACAGCATTTTGCCCTCCTCATTCTCAACAAGACCAATATTTCATTTATATTTTATTAAGATAAAGTAGTTACATGTTTGGAAAATACATACGCTCGGTGAGTCAATAGATTAGTTATGTCTGACCTTGTATGACTAGTAAGTACTCATCCGAGACGATGTGCGTAAGCGAGCGCAGATGTCAGAAAACAAATGAAGTCGGACACAGCGGACACCATTTGAGAGGCGACAAAATACGTGGACGGATGAAAAGGAAGAGGAGCGTACGTTAGCAGGATAACTTACAAGGCAGACAAGTTTAGAGCCAGATGTAGATCAATTTGGCCGTAATGTAAGAGAGATAAAAATGTGGCAGTATACTGTGAGATTGGTCAACAATGAAAATGTACATAATAGATAGGATTTATATTTTAGGACCCTACAGGCTTCCTCCTACAAGGTGGAACAAAAGTAGCCTTCGATTTCAAAAATGCCGGGTTATTCGAATTTCGTTGGGCAAACCCGTACCAAGTACGTATGAGTGAGTGTTCGTGTCAAATGGGGGTTTGCCCTAAATCGCAGCCAGCTGTGCCGTTTGTTATTTATCGCTTATTATTTCAGGGCTTGGTGCATTTTGGCTGGCCGTTAGAGCGGGCTCGTCGGACTTGAACTAAACTGACTAGTCCAGTCAAATGACCGACAGGACCTCAACCTCTGCTGTTACCAAACGGTGGACTTGGAAGTGGCCTCTCACTCCGCCTCAAGCCGCCTCAAGCCAGAACCACCCTCGTCCCAGGAAGAAAACGTCCACTGTACGCGTCTGCGTAGTCGCAGACTGCAGCGATGGGTGAAAACGATGCACTTGAGGGCCGCGAGTTTTCACTTGTCTTACAAATACACGAATTTACCAATAGAGCCAAACATGCGCAATTAACACGACGAAAAATTGAAGCATATACAGCACTACGGACAAGCTACAAAGCTAGGGAGTTTGTCAAAATACTGCATCGTAGAACCAGTGACCGCTCTCCTCTGGTTACCGAAATTGTCCATGGTGAGGGCCACTTGCTCCATGACCCAACTGCAATCTGTGAAGCATTCAGCGAATTTCTTGTCACTACCGTGATTTGCGATGCTGACACGGTGACTATGTGCACAGAGCTCACAGTAACAAACCTCTTAAGTAGAGTCGCTATCTCGCTCAACGTTATCCAGCACGTTATCAATCAATCAGGCCATCTTCCAATCTGGGATCTGATGTCATTTCATCAACCACCATTAAACTAGGAGGATCTGATATACCATTGCTACTGACAAGCATGTTCACTCTATCGCTGAAATCTGGCCACTTTCCAGACCAATGGAAAACATCATTTATTATGCCTCGGCATAAAGGAGGTCCCAAACAAACGATTGATAACCACCGACCAATCCAACGCACTCCAATAATCGCTCGGCCATTTGAAAAGCTTGTCAGAATGGAGTTGATGAACTTTGTTGTTTCTATTGGCCTGATCAACAATTCGCAACATGGTTTTCTCAATAAGAGATCGTGCACCACTTGCCAACTGCATTACCTTAATCACATTTCAGGATCAATCGATTCCGGTTATGTAGTAGTAATCTTGTTTCTTGACATACACCAAGCGTTCGACCGAGTAGCGCACAAGCGACTGTTACAAATGTTCGAGAACTTTGGGATACAGGACTCTTTACTAGGTTGGCTATCGTCATACATGCGTGATCGTCATCAAGTAGTCACTTTAGGTGATTATCGCTCTTCCCCACGCTCAATCACCAGTGGAGTAATTCAAGTGAGCGTGCACGGTCCCTTAATCTTTTCGTTCTCCATCAATGACATCACCATATCTGCAAAACATGACACATACTTTTTGTTTGCTGACGATATCAATATCGTCCATAAGCTTCGGCGTAACAAGCTTAACGGGACGTTACTGCTCATTCAAGTTGATTTACATTTCCTTGAGTCTTAGTGCTGCACATGGGTGATGAACCTCTCGGCTAAGAAATCAAGCGTCATGTCTTACCGCTGCTGCATCCTTGAAGGATCTATCACCCTAAACAATGAACGCATCCCCCCACAGTTTTCAACGCGAGATCTTGGAATAAGGTACTCGTCTACCCACAATTTCTCCGAACAGACCCAATACCAAGTGGTCCGTGTCAGACAGTCTATGTTCAAGATATCAAACAAAATACATACAACTCGTGCTAGAGTTGGGTTTTTCAAGCTACTCACTCGCCCCAACCTTAGAATTCTGCAGCATAATATACGCAAATATGTGAAAGAGTGACAGAATTGCAGTGAGCACTTGCAGAGGTCATTTACTAAACATCTGATTAGTAAACACTCTGCTATGATTTATCAACAACGTTGCAATGAACTTCATCTCGAACCACTTTGGATTCGACGATTGAAGCACAACTTGTTGCTGCTTTTCAACCAGCTACACAAAATGACCTAATCCAACCTGCCTATACTCAATTTGCAACCTTGCTCAGCTCGTGCGCTTCGCAACAAAAAGTTTACACTAAATATACCGAAGGATAGAAGGAACGTTCGCTCTAATTTCTTCTTGGTCAGATAAGCTATCTGTGGAATAAACTACAAATAACACTCAGGTCATGTGTTAATGTGGTAACATTTAGTCGCAGACTCGCCAATTACCTTGATCTAAGTACCCCAAGCTCTTTGTTCACATGGGATAAATCTCTCGATTAGCTATTCCAAGAGGCCACAAATACATATAGACACCATCGCAATGAGGCTGGACCTTACCGTGGTGCGATGGTTTGTGTGCCTCAGCGATCCATTGAGCTATGCTGGGTGGTGCTTTTGCACCTTCAGAGTCACTCATACCAGATTGATCAATGGTTAGAGGCCAGACAAACTCAGCCTCCTGGTCCTCCAGGTTGGAGGTTGGAATGAGGGTGGCACCTTATTCCTTAAAACGGACTCCTTGTAGTCCAACGCCAAACCCACTGCCTTGCGGTCAGGTTTTTGAACCAAAGGCTTTGGTTGAGAACCCTAATCGTTCTCCTGTCTAGGCCTGGGCAACCTGACAGTATCCTGCCCACGCAATACCATGAATCTTACCTCAAACAAATTGCTGATGCTCTGGCCACCGCAGATGATAATCAACGGTGCCCTATCTGCTGCATCGAGCAGGGTGGATAGGGGTTTGGATGCTACTGCTCAAGCCCTCCCGTCTTCTTATTCCCCCTCTTACGCTTTTTCACTCTTACCGTCCCGTTCCAACTTCACTTTTATCCCCCCAGTTTTCAACCCCCCGATTCTTGGCCCCCCCCCAACATGCTTTGCTAGGCGTTTATCTTCTAATTTCAACTCACATGTGAACGCGGAGCGTCACTCCTCTCCTGTCGACAAGCCCATGTCCAATCAAGCGGCCCACTCCAGTTCATCGGCTTCCATTTGGAGCCCTCGATCCTCCTTCAGATTGGCATGCCTTAATGTACGCACACTACTACAGATCGGTCAACAGGCAGCACTTGCCCGAACATTGGAGACCCTCTCGATCGATATCTGCTGCTTATCAGAGACTCGCCTGCAAGACTCCAGCTCTGTGCTCACTCTGCGATCCCCTTCAGATGATGCAAACAGTATTTTCACAGTGCGCCTATCCGGTGACGATGCAGCTTCGAACACCGGCCAAGCTGGTGTTGGCATTGCCCTGAGCCCCCGGGCTGAAGCTGCTCTGGTTGATTGGATTCCAATCAGTAGCCGGATGTGTGCGGTCCGATTGGCTGGCTCGTTTAAAGCTTCGAAGTCGCGCGGGACTAATAGGTGTCTATTCATTATCGCTGCCTATGCGCCCACAAACTGTAGCGATGATTCGGTAATGAACGACTTCTACCGCCAATTGACCCAGCTCCTTCGCCACAGAAGAAGCACGGACACTGTTGTGCTGGCGGGGGATCTAAACGCACAAGTTGGAAAGTTGTCCACTGATGAAATGCACCTGGGCGGTCAGCACGGTGTAGGCTCCCGTAATGATAACGGTGAGCGGTTACTTCATTTGTGTGAAGATGCTCGCTTATTTCTTGCGAGCACTAATTTCCGACACAGCACCCGCCGGAGGGTGACTTGGCGCCCACCAGCCTCGAACCAGCCTTGGAAGCAGATCGATCACATTGCGATAAGTTACCGCTGGAGAGGCTGCATCCAGAATTGTCGCTCGATTTGGAGCACATGTGTGGACACCGACCATGCACTTGTATGTGCTGACATGCGGATGCGTTTTGGCGGACGCCCACGACGACGATGTGAGCGCATTGACACCAGGCAACTGACAAAGCTAGCTGTTCTGAATGCGTATCGAAGTACGCTGACATGCGAGTTGAGTAATCGCTCACTAGAGACAATTGATGGTCACTGGTCACATGTTCGCCAGACCTTACTAGCAGCGGGCAAATCCTCATGTGGTATGTCTAATCGCCAACATGGACATTGGGTCTCTTCTCGGTCTCTGGAACTAATCGACGCTCGCCGGCATATGCCGGCTGGAAGCGAGCACAATGAAACTCGCAAAGAGCTCTGGGCAAAACTCCGTGCTAGCCTGAAGAGAGACCGCGAATCTTGGGGTTCTCATCGTGCGTCAGAGATGGAAGTGGCCGCTGCCCTTGGCAACCATCGTAAGTTATTCCGTCTGATACGGGAAACGGGCAGCAGGAGACCTGGTGTTAGTGAAACAAATTGTGATGAGAGTGGACAGCCTATCCACAATTTGTCAAAACGTTTGGAGCGTTGGGCTGAGCATTTTGAAAAGCAATTTAATCGGCTAGAATTGTTCGATTCGCCGGTCACTGATCGCCCTGCTCCGTGGGCTGTCCCTTTGGATCCACCCTCTTGCTCTGAAGTCGAACGTGAGATCGGACGGCTGAAGTTGAACAAAGCCGCGGGACCAGATGATCTTCCTCCAGCCCTCTTCAAATTCGGAGGCTCTGCTCTTGTTGATGCTTTACATGAATTACTAGTGAAACTGTGGGAGCAGGAAACTGTCCCAACCGATTGGAGCCGCTCCGTTATTGTTCCCATCTTCAAAGGCGGCTCGCGCTCGGAATGCGGCAACCACAGAGGAATCAGTCTAATCTCCATCGCCTCCAAATTACTCGCCTCCATAATTCTTCACAGACTGACTGGCACTCGTGAAAGCCAGATTCGTGAGGAGCAGGCCGGATTACGTCGTTGTCGTGGCTGCATCGACCACATCTTCACCTTGCGTCAGTTATTGGAGCACCGCCACACATATTGGCGGCCCACCGTAGTCGTGTTCCTCGACATCAAAGGTGCCTTCGATTCGGTTGATCGATGTGCCCTTTAGAATTGTCTACTCAGGAAAGGTGTGCCCGATAAATATGTAAATATTATCCAAGCATTCTATACGCGTAGCACGGGCAGAGTGAGGGCTTACGGCAAGCTGTCGCCACCCTTCAATATCTCCAGCGGTGTGAGACAAGGATGCCCGCTGTCACCTTTCCTCTTCAACTTCGCTGTTGACGAAGTCATGGAAATCGCGTTTACAGGACACGACTTAGAAGGTGTGGAGCTACTCCCAGGAGAACGACTTCTTGGCTTGGAGTATGCAGACGACATTTCCCTCATCTGTGACTGCTCCCAGACGTGCCAAGCCGCGCTGGATAGATTAGCACTCGCTGTCAGTAGCTTCGGCCTTTGCATTGCACCATCGAAGTGCAAAGCGCTCCTCCAAGATTGGCAGGGATCGCCTCCTGCGCTGACCGTTGGTGGGGATCAGCTAGAAGTCGTTCAGAAATTCAATTACCTGGGAAGTTGTATCAGCGCCCTTGGGATCGAAGACGAGATCACGAACAGTATAGCAAAAGCTCGAAGTGCTTTTGCTAACCTTCGCCACCTATGGCGGCGGCGCGACATCACTCTCGCCCTGAAGGGTAGAGTGTACAATGCAGCGGTACGTTCGACCTTACTGTACGGTTGCGAAACCTGGTCCCTAAGATCGGCGGACATGAAGAGGCTAGCTATGTTCGACCATCGGTGCCTTCGCAGTTTGGCTCACATATGGTGGGAACACCGCGTGAGTAACGAGCGTGTTCGACGCATTGTTTACGGCCCAGGAAAAGGATCTGAACCGCTCAGCACCGTTATTTCCCGCACCAGGCTCCGATGACTCGGCCACGTGTTACGCATGCCAGCCCACCGACTCCCTCGACATGCGTTGTTTGCTCACCGGGGATGTGTGTGGAAGAAGAGGAGAGGTGGCCAAGCGATGACTTGGTCCAGGTGAATGAAGTCCCTCACTTCGGAGCTAGCCTCGGTTGGAGTGTCACGACTCCCTGGTTGTGGTCCAAAAGACGGTGAACACGTTTGGCTGGATACACTTGCTGACATGGCAAGGAGCCGACCTCAGTGGAGTTTGTGCTGTGTGTTTCTTTGTCCATCCCCATCCCTTTTAGCCTCCCCATCCATCTACGATCTCATTTCCTAGGGTAAAACATAAGAAATCTTTTTCGTTTGCCTAGTAGCTGGCTGGTAGCTTACCGGAACGATGCCTATCCGTTGCTCGTAGCTCAGCTGGCATGCAACTGTTGTATCTATTTTTCCTTTGTGTATTGTATTATATGTATGGCGGAAGAGCAATGTGGATTCCGTTCGGGTCGCAGCACTATAGATATGGTGTTTGCGGCTCGTCAGTTGCAAGAGAAGTGCAGAGAACGACACCAGCCATTGTACTCGCTTTTTGTTGATTTCACCAAGGCATTTGATACGGTGAACCGCGAGGCATTGTGGCCGGTGTTGGGTAAGTTTGGTTGCCCGCGTAAGTTTGTAAGTTTAATTGAATGTCTGCACAGTGGTATGCGAGCGAGGGTGCAGCTGAGTGGAGAGACCTCGGATGAGTTTGCAGTTGTCTCTGGTGTGAAGCAAGGCTGTGCCTTAGCTCCTGCCCTGTTTAATATATATCTTCATGCAATGTTGTCTCGTGCTTTTGATGCGGCTTGTGCTTACGGTGTTTGTGTGGAGCACCGTATTGATGGTGGGTTGCTGAACATCTGTCGTTTCGGTGTGAGAACTCTAGTCTGTGAGACAACTATCCGTATGTTGCTGTTTGCTGACGACTGTGCGTTGTTTCCACACAGCGCGGATGAGTTGCAACACATGACTAGTGCTCTGGCTTCGACAGCGGTCAATTTCGGGCTCACCATCAACACAAGCAAAACTGTCTGTCTCTTTCAGCCTTCACCGGAGGTGCAATCTTCAATACTGCTGCAAATCAGCGTTGGTGCTGAAGTATTGGAAACCACCTCCCACTTCGGCTACCTTGGGAGTGTGATATCGACTGATCAGCAGCTACACGTTGAGTTGCGTTTTCGCGTGTCGAAGGCGGCAGCGGCATTCGGGAAGCTTGAGTACCGAGTGTGGAACAACCATCAGCTTACCATTGGCACGAAGCTGATGGTGTACAAATCCGTGGTACTGTCCGTTCTTCTATACGGCAGTGAAACGTGGACGATGTACCGTCGGGATGTGCGATATCTCGAGCGGTTCCATCAGCAGTGTCTGCGACGAATTTTGTGGATCGGTTGGGGCGCCAGAGTCGCAGACACGGAAGTTTTGCGCCGAAGTGGAATGTATGCAGTGGACGGCATACTTTTACTGCGACACCTGAGATGGCTCGGTCATGTGAGCCGTATGGATTCGACGCGGATACCGAAACAACTTTTATACGGTCAGCTGAGTATAGGGAAGCGGCATGCTGGGAAACCAAAGTTACGTTACCAGGACATGATTAAAGTGAGCCTCACACGTTCTAAGCTTGATTGCAGATCGTGGGAATCGAAGGCGGTTGATCGGAGTGCACGGCGCGATCTAATCACGAAGGCAGTTGCTGAAGTGCGGGAGAAAGCCCTCATGCATGCAGAGAAGAAGCTGCAAGTGCGGAAGCGGCAAGCACCGATGAATTGTACTCCATCGACATCGAGCGCATGGTGCTGTAGAACATGCGGTCGCGATTGCCTTAGTCAGGCAGGCCTAGTGAGCCATGAGAGAGGTCACTCGGGACCACTGCCGAAGCGACGACGGGTCCCGCAGTGAACGTAGGCAGCACCGGCGCAGCGTTTGTAGGCACGCTGAATTCGATTTACTAACTGCGTGCTTGCATGCTAAGTCCCTTTATTTCAGGTGGTGGGTTTTCGGTTCTCTCCTAATGCCTTTCTTTCTCATATAAATGTCTAGTGGGCCATGAGCTATGCCATTAGGGGCCACTACAGAAGCGACGACGGGTCCTGCAGAGAATTACGGCGAGCCGGCGCAGCGTTTGTAGGCACGCTGAATTCGATTTACTAACCGCGTGCTTGCATGCTAAGTCTCTTTATTTCAGGTGGTGGGTTTACAGTTTTTACCATAATGCTTTTCTTTCTCATATAAATATCTCCCTGTACTCTATACCATTAACTTGCACACATCGCCTAAGCCAATTGTATTCGATTTCCATAATATTTTTGCGTTCGTGGCATTCCGTGAACTATACTTTCTGACCTCGTGCACTTAGCTAGGATTTGTTTGTAATCAACTTATTACATATGCTATTTAATTAAGGTTTATGTCACCGTTTCCTTATGCATTAATCGAGTTTTTCTCTTTCTCTTTTTCTCTCTCCCTTTCTCTCTCAAGTGATTGGCTGTTGTTTGATCTCCCCGGTGTGGCTGTGCTTGATGTGCATGTTGACAAGGTGCCTACCTGTCTATTACCCACTACCTCGTCCATACTGGCTCCAGGAGACAGTTGGTCGTTGCTGGATGGGACGGGGTGCACGGTTCTTGTGGCCGTGCTAGGCTCAAAGAGCGGTTCCATGCACTCAGTGTGGAGCGGACCACGGTCCAGCCACCGCCTTGTGTGCGCTTGATTCCCAAATACAGCGTGCTTGTGTTTGCCTGTGAAGGAGTGTGGGCCGGCTCCGTTAATGAAACGTGGTTCCCATCCGCATGCCTCCCGGTCTTATTCCTTCGGGTTTACACTGGATATGGGGTGTGTGTATGGAGCTGTGGGTGGTGCAGCGCAAGCCATCCATGGTCCCTCTGTAGGCGCAGGCGTCCTGTGGCTTGCCACAGTGACAGGCAAATCCGAAACCGGATGCCGCCAACTATGTATGTATGTATGTATTTCCTTCATGTATTGCAGCACAATAGCGGAGGTGTTTTCCCACCTCTAGTTGACGTGTATAATGATGATGATGATGATGATGATGATGATGATGATAGACACCAATGTTTGCTTAACTAGGCTTTGGCCTCAACCATCCGACAAAATGTTAATACACGACACGCATATCCTAATACTCCACCTATGCATGTCATCCATACAAGAGCATTGATTCTGCTGTACGAATTGATCTGTGCCACTATAGACACAAATCCTCACACCGAGGAAAATATAGGTATTATTATTATCGTTATTATTATTATTAGTAGTAGTAGTATTAGTACTAGTAGTAGTAACTTCCCGGCATGTGTACAAGACGTTCCACCATGACGTTAGCAGCCCGATGATACGCCGTCATCTGGATGTAGCGGCAACCTAAGTCCTTGAGTAACGAAGCGAAAGCGTACGAAAAGTGTGACTCACAATAAGTGTTCACTATCTCAGTGCGACGATATTGTGCTACCCAGTGTTTTACAAACTCTTTCGCGACTCTTTCCGAAAAGCGATTAAGGCTGGGGTAGTCTTAGGCCATCTGATGAATCGGTCGATGCAAGTTCGCAGGCATACCAAGCGTCTCGAAGGCGGCAGAAGAACAACTCTGTCCGCGTGCATGTGATGGAAACGTGCATCTGGCGTGGGTAATGTTCCTACTGGGAGTTGCGTGTGCTTTTGCACCTTTACGCCATGTCGTGGAAGGCAAGCAGTAGCCCATGTGCGGACTGCACGGTTGACATTGCGCCAAACAAACCGTGTGGTTATCAGTCTAACTGATACGCGAACTTCTGGGTTAGATAAACTATGCAGCGCGCCATACACGATCCTTTAACACTCGCGTGGTACGAATGCATGTGGCGTGCCTAGCGATGTGATATTTGCACTCAACCTCTTTGGGAAAATAAGTTGGTTGTTTCGGCAAATACTATGTTTGTTACTTCAACTAGTGACTTACACAGATCCTTCGTCTGAGTAGTCCTTTGCGAATTATTTGTTAGCCTCTCTGTTCTTATGAAATGGGTTGTAGATCCGACAAATGGTCCACTCGCTTTTGCGTTGATTGGCTTGTCTAGAAGATATCCCAAGGCTCCCATCTCTACAAGTAATACCCGACTGAGGGACAAACCGAAAGTTACTACTGCTTCGAAACCAGCAATCACAAAGTACCGAAGGCGTCAGCGGCACACTGACTGGTAGCGTAACGGATATATATAACGAAATACACTACATGAAGCCAGAGTTGACATACATTAAACGTCAGAGGAGTATTGTGGAAGCTTACATTCTGGAACTATCAACATCTCAATGTATTGAAGACGTTGAAAGTACAGGAAAATTTATAACCACCACAGCGAATGAGGCACGTGAAAATATTAGTCGTTCTAGGAATGTCGTCATATTTATTATGCCTGACAGGTATCCAATCGAGCAACTTAAGCACATACTTATATCAGCTGCTTCCAACAGCGAGGGGAATGCACTGTCATGCACCTTCGTAAAAAGTTACAAAAACACGGTTATCATGTGATTCTAAAACTCACCATCGCGGATGCTGGAAGATCCTTCATTGACAAGCGGTCAATGATTATAACGACAACCGAGTTTAAAAAAGCGGTGATTAGAACGGGTCGTACACCACTTGAAATAAAAATTTGAGCTAAAATTGGTGCCTCCGTAGACAATTTAGTCTCACAGCCTAGAAAATCCTCTTTGACAACACAAATTTTAAGTAATATCTGTGCCCCTGAAGTTGATCTAGACGCCTCTTTGGAATCTGTAGGAGACCGTAGAGAAGAGGTTGCCTTTAAACTTGTTGCCCCTTATGTAGATATAACTGAAGGAAAATGCACCTAGATATACCTCAAAAGTCAAATGACTTAATAACAACGCCGGTTAGGTACAAAATTTCATATGCAATAAAAATTGGCCTTAACTCATTGCTTAATTGTCGTAAACCAGTTCAATATCTAGAATACATCTTCCCCGGATTAACACTCGACCTGAAAGAGTCGTAGCTCTAAATATACCTTCGTGTTACGAAATGGCAACTATCATTAACACACTGAAGATTCATCTGTCCATGAAAGGGCAGCTAATCTCAGGGATAAGGCTTAAACGATCTTCTATGGAGTGCTCTGACCCCGGGTTCCTTAACATCTCAGACGCATCTGACTTTAAGGTGTTGTATTCCCAATGCACACAGCTGCGACAACGCTGACTGCCGGACGGCTGCACTTTAGCTCGGCTCTCGTTTCACTGCCTGTGGTCACTCTAGTTCTCCACACACATTCTTGTGCGTGTGCTTGTTCGAACCAGGTAGACGAGCGCTACTCATTGCTTTCCTTCTCTTGCATTTAACTTGTGTGAACCATGTTGTTACTCTCGTTCTCAGTTTCGGCACATTCTGCGTCCAGTTCGGCTTGTCAAATTACAACATTCCCGAGCTTTTAGAGGATAATTTCAGTCTCATTCGGTAGAAGAAGCTGAGGACTCTCAAACAACCCTGCAACCATCCCTACATGAAGCAGCAAAACAAAGTTACGAGAAATTTTGTGTCATTCAACTGCTAAATATCACGTCCGAGAGAGTTAGGGTACTTGGCCTACGTCCCGCGTGAGTCCTCGTGTAACTGGACCCATGCATACACGCTGCGTCTTCGTGTGCTTGAGTGCGCAGCGCTGAATCCCACTATCTGTGCGCGGCCACAAGAGTAAGGCATTGAGACAGCCACTGTCTTGAAGGGTTGAACTTGACGCCGGAGCAATCAATCCAGGGTCCTGGGTAGGACTAAGCCTCACACGTTAACATGCCCTGGTGCGTGCACGTAACCGAGCCGCGGTGCCTAAAGGCGCCTGTGGAACGTGCAATAAGATGTTCAAAATAGGAATTTTCTGTGGAAATTGCCACATATTTGCATGCGAAATGCGGGCAATCACACCAAACGAGTGCAGGCTGACCAGCGGCAAGCCAGACTAATTTTGGTTTTGTGCCACTAGTTAAAACCTTAATTGCACTGTTCTAGAAGTATGAATGACTTACAGACGTAAGTGAGAAGATGCTGCACTCTAAAATAGTGTCGGTAAGAACAAGCGTAGCAGAATGTCTGACACAGGCCTCTCCGCCTAACTCAACTGCAACCCAACTCAGCAACATAGAATGCTACACAAAGAAAGTTGCACATGCAAACGCTGTCAGTAATCCAAATCGCCTAAGAGTTCTCGAACACCTAACCCCCATGCCTTTTACAACCATTTCACTGAAACCCACGTCCTCGCACCAGACGTCGCCGAAACTCAGGAAACATGCAAATTCCAATGACAGCTGGGCCGCTGTTGCATCAAAATGCACCCCAGCGTTAGGCACTACTGTTTGTACAACCACACCTATAACTAATGAGAAAGGCAACGCTGCACGGATGCACAGCAAAGCGCTAGGTCTCCCATCTACGGTCCACACTCCCAAGAAAGACACTCAGAAACATCGGGATGACTTGTCTGTAATTTGTACCAACGTTCCTGGGTTAACATCGAATTCTTTGAAGGGGAAGCAGGTGGATGACCTGAATTAATGGAATGCCGGAAATAACCTCCTTGGTATCCTGACTAAACCCTACAACTTGAAAAGGATCACCCACCACCCGAATTCCAAACATTATGGCGAATCCAGGCTTCTTCTGCTTTTGCTAATCTCTGTCGACGAGGTGGAAGCAGCGTTGCTTTCGATTGCTCGTTTCCAAAAGGAAATTAGTCTGGTCCGCGTCTTTCAAGACGTTCCCCGGAGCGTGCGCAAGCGAGCAAGGCAGAGTTTAGAAGAGTTCCGGTTAAACGCCACAGCCAGAACCGTTTTGTCTACGGTATCCCCCAGTCTCATGAGCAATATGGATTCGAAGCAAAGGCACAAGACCAGGAGCATTGGCGCTATAACCTTGGGTCCCTTCTCTTGAATGACCATGTTGCTTCTTCTCTCTCGAGACTGCCAAGATAAGAAAGCTACAAATGGTGAGGCCCAAGGGTACTTAAGGTTGTATTACCATCTAGGCAGATGGCACTTACTCTACTGGATCTCTGGCATTCGCTTCGGAACAGATTGCCACCCGAGCTCCGGTTCAAAGCCTGGAGCGAAACCATCGTCTAACTTAAAGCACCATCACAGTAGGCAAACGACTTAGTGATCTTATCCGAACTTCACACGGGAAGCAAGTCTGCAGGAACTGAGGATCTCCCTGTGCAATCCTGCAGCCACTCCCCGTGCATTGTGTAAACTGAGTTGTCAGAGGGGCTAATTACATTGACCTCTTACCCAACTCCAAGCGACTCGCCGATAATGCCACAAAAAATGGCTAGCGTCCGACCATACAACGGTCGGTACAACCTATCGTTCTAGCCACAAGTGTCTCGGATCGTTGCTGAGAACCAAAACACTTTCCTGCATGTACCTGAATGCCCAAGGCCTCCTCAGCAAACTCGTCTAGCTTCGGTTGCTCCAGGCAACAAACGCTTGGGATATCATCTCCATAACCGGGATATGGCTACACTCAGGGTTTACAGATGCCGAGATCGCGATGCAGGCTATGTCCTTTTTCCGACGTGATCGTTCCAGAAGGGGAGGTGGTGTTATCCCATACTATCGTAACGACACAATGTGAACCACTGGATGATCCAGACATGCGGGGCACCGATTCGCTATGGTGACGTTTGCGTGTCAGACACGATGACAACTGCTTTGTGGTAGTCGTATATTGCTCTAGCGCTAGATTCCCACCTAATATCAGCACTGAAGAAATGCTTACTCCTAACATAAAACCACACTCTTATTTCCGACGATTTCAACGTGCACCACTTAGAAAGCTTGGCATCCCCAGCAAAACATACAAGGCCGAACTGCAAGACGTTATCGCAAGGACCCCGTTCTACAACCGCATCAGCTCACCTACCAGGTACAGAGCTGATAATAAACCATTGATACTTGAACTCGTATTTACAAATGAGGAACTCATGATCGACAGGCCATTTCTAAACACCCCACTGGGTTTAAGCGATCATGTCACTATACCCTATAACTATGTGTGTTACGCTAATATCCTGAAGAACACACAGAACGAACACGCACTATCACACATTACAGCATCTTAAACAACTTACTTGGGACGACTGATCGGGAGATCTTCAACGATAGCTCACTTGACAGTGTCTGGATTCAGTTTGTTGGACTCCTCAGCAATCTAACCACAACTGCTTCGGAAACAAAGTGGGTTGGCTGCACCAATCCCTCCTCTTTCATCAGAAGTACAATTCGCCAGCGCAGGTCAATAAGGAATGCAGGTTAACACACATAAAGAGCTCGAACTTGTCCCGAAACCTACTGAAATTACTTGACCCAGCGCAACCACTGTAACATGCTTGTCCGTGAGGACAAATGAACTCACTAACAACATTTGCCCTGTAAATTTGTCATAAACAAAGTGCTCATATGGTTGTCGGCATCCGGTTTCGGATTTGCCTGTCACTGTGGCCAGCCACAGAAGGCCTACACCTACAGAGAGACCACGGTTAGCTTGCGCTGCACCACCCACAGCTCCATGCACAAACCCCATATCCGGTGTAAACCCGATGGAATAAGACCGGGAGTCATGCGGATCGGAGCCACGTTTCATCAACGGAGACGGTCCACACTCCTTCACAGGCAAACACAAGCACACTGTAATTGGGGAAACAAGCGCACACAAGGCGGTGGCTGGACCGTAGTCCGCTCCACATTGCATGCATGGGACCACACTTCGAGCCTAACACGACCACAAGGACAGTGCACCCCGTCCCCTCCAACAACGACCACTGTCTCCTGGAGCCAGTATGAACGAGATAGTAGGTAATAGACAAGTAGGCACCTTGTCACATGCACATCAGCGCAGCCTCACCGGGGATATCAAGCAACAGCCAATCACTTGAAACGACAAGATGAAATAAAATAAATCCAGTAATGCATTGAGATACGGTGGCATAACTCTTCGCTAAAAGAGCATATAAAATAAGTTGGCTAGTCACGAATCCGCGATAAGTAAGAAATGCCGAAAAGTTACCTAAACATGTTACAAACGCAACAGTTACCGAAGGTAAGCGCAATCAGCGTAAGCAACGTGGCAGTTAATAGAACATTATTCAGGTAGGCAGAACAAACCAAATTAAGTGGAATACACTATCCAAACAACCGGTACTCTCATCTAAAAAGCACAATAAATTAGTAAGATACCACTTCTTTTTAATAAAACCATGCTGTTCTGCTCCAACTGGATTATGCTCAGTCAGTTGCTCACAAATCTCACTGCTTACAAGCGTTTGCAGGCACTTCAGCATACTGCTGGCCAAACTGACTGGTCTATAGTTAAGAGGCACCGACTTAGAACCCCATGTGAATGACAACAATCGTCAGCTCCTTCCAATCACGTAGCAGATTGCTTTCTAGAACCGTGTGGATGTCGGAATGGTAGCACACTCGGTCGCCGTAACCAATGTAGCCATTCGATGAAATAAAAGTCGTCTACGGAAGTTACTAGTCCACAGAACAGAAGCAAAAATTTGCTTCACTCACGTTATTTAGAATGGCCTCGCGGATATGAAAGGAACACAACAATGGACTACTGCTTGCGCTGAGCGCATTTGTGCAGGCTTTTTCTCCATAAAGCAAGTGCGTACGGAGAAAGCATGGCCCCATGGCAGCAAGAAATGAACCGAAGTATTTTAATAACGATTTGAACCCTTACGCGCAAGTCCATAAAAAGCTGGTAAACAGTAACCCATGCCGTTTGTTATCAAGTACTAGCACAACTTGAAACTGTAGCGAAAGTTAACGACGAAAATCGTACGTACCCCAGAAGGTTTGTACCATGCATTGCATCCACGCAGACAACTTGCGAAAATCGCCGAAACATTTGCATTTGCTGATTACGAGCAAAGCATATGTGCGTAAGAAGGCCGTTTTCAAAAATGGTTTTCATTAAACCATCTTGTTCCGCGCTCTAAAAAGTCTACCGCATATTGACTGCCAATAATAACATGAGGTTTCACCTGCATGACACAAGCGAGCGCACTCTGCGGCGAACGTTACTGAGGTCGTCGCGAATGACGTGTTTCCCGCATGCATTCTTGATATATTGCTTCATACCTCACCTTGAGGTGTTGTGTCAACTAGGTCAGCGGATTGCCTGAATCCCGTGAGTCACCAATGTAGAGAGTGCCTTCCGATATAGAAGCGGTTGCATAGATGCTTATGGGCCAGATCGAATGTTAGCACCTTTAGCTTATGGTCATCGCGAGCAACCTTGACACGAGCACTGCAATCGGTGTCTGGAGAACTGAATTAAGACGATTAAATGAATTATAAAGCACATACCAGACGCGCAATATTCCTTTACTTCAGGTTTTGCGGCGCTTATAGCGCAAGCGTTTATAAACGATGCGACCATACTGCACGCTGAAATGCTACTTTTGCTACTACAGCAGACAAAATTGACATTGTTGCCAAGCAAAAGACGTAAATAGCGAATAGAATGTATCGAAGCAATAGAATGAATGACCAAAATTGATGCCCTAGAGGTCAGCCAATATGGTTGCAATTCGAAATAACCGCCAAACACGACTTACTCCATTAGGCTTCATGTAAAATATCGATGAACCTCATTTTTAGCGAGTTCGGTTCTTTTTTTAGCAAATAGGTTACGTAGTCCAATTTTACGTGCAAAATTGATGTGACATTTTTGCCCACCTGTCCAGTAGTTCATACTGTGCCGCTGCGTCGCACGCCAATTATGCAGCTATGGAAAACTAATTGGCGAAGCATGACTGCGAATAACCGCAAAGACAACTGGTCAGATGCAACCTTGTCAACACCATACCATCGGTCACAGTGTTCCAGGAAGTGGTGCTTTTTCGCCTGGTAAGCGCTCTCCTTACAAAAGACCACAACGATCTGGACTAGGCTCTGCTGACTCAGTGCTATGCATCGCAAACATCGGGAGCGTGATAAAATTGCTCATCCTTATTAATTTAGCTCTTTCCATCACCAACTTGTCCATTTCTCTGACCTCCTGCATTTGTTGTCCCACATTACCTGTAAGATTCCATCTCACTGCGCTGTTTAATCCAATCTCGCCTGAAAGATCTCGTGCTCCACGACTTATCTCAGACCACTGCTACGTTATCAAGCAATCTGTGGATGACTGACCGCTTTGTAAGTATTACTTTGTGAGCCTCTTTGGCTTCTTCGTTATTCATCTTGACCCAGTCCTTTCATTATTGCACTCTATGCATCCATTCTTTCATCATTCGAACGGCCAGCTCTCAGTGCCCTGCCAAGACTTAAGTTCCTTCTCTCTGATTGATACTATGCTAAGGTAACTTAAGCGGCAAACGCTCTGCACACTCAACACTATCTTACCCTTACCTCTAGAGCCCGCTAGATTTGTTTATCGTTCCTTGTTATAGCCTTTTCCCCACCTTTAGTGTACCCCCTACTCCAAACGCGCAGCCTAATCCAGTCCCGCTTGCACGGCCTCCTGCTCTCCGAATTCATTCAGACTTTGAGACCTTACCTCTCTTGTTTCGGCTGACCTAATGGACTGTTCACATTACCCAGACAGCCTCGTTCACTTTTTCAGTTTTTATCAATAAAGCCTTTCTCATCCCTACCCTGTCCTTTCCTTATCGCGGTCTCTGATTACATTTTTAACTGAACAGCCAACTCTTTGCCCTGCCTTGCTCTAGTATCATCCCATTGTTCTTCCGCTTTCTGGCTGCCTTTATACTACCGAGATGTATACGATCTAATTGTTGCATACCCAACGTAGTTTTGACGTCACCTCGAGAACTGCTGGACTTTATCATACTTTAATAGCAGGGCCACTTACATCCCTAACTTGCCCATCCTTGCTGACCCTTACCATTTGGCTACCCAGTTTAATTGAACGACTTAGTCATAATTCGCCTACTAATCTAGTCTCGGCTGGTTGGCCCCTTGCTCTCCGACTTCGCTGAGTTCACGGAGGCGTCATCGATCACAGTTGAGATAACCCAACATCTTTTATGGAACCCATGTACTTGAGGTATTTAATGTACAGGTATACATAATATGAGTTTCATTACTTCAAGCACCCTTGCAAGATATCTTATTTTGCTCTATGTTCCGGATGTAATGTTGTTGTCTGTTTGTGTAACTGCCTTTGTTGGTCGCACTTTTGCTGAGATTTCCAGAGGTTCGGTGGCCAGAAACCGATGAAATGTCCATTGCTTTGACCTCAAGACGTCAACGAAGATTAATATTTCTTTATCTGAAAATGGATGGTCAATTATTCCGCTGTTTTATTACTTAGTGGAGAGACGAACTACTTAATTTTACCTTGGGTGGATGTTGTTATACAAAGACCTTAAAAATTAGGTGCAGCTTGCCACTTTTCCTTACACTTAGTACCCGGGTGCTCTCTCGCTGACATTAAACGTCACCTCAGCCATTTCGCCTGACTTCGGAATGCAGGTTTTCCTGTCAATCTTATGTTCTTAATTTGGAAACATCCCAACACTAGGCTACATTTCACTATGGTCAGGACAAATGGATTCGGCCCCTTTTATTACTCGACAAATAATTTTCACTTACCACACATCTGGAACAGTTTCCCTGACTATTACCGTATACCTGGCCATGGATGCCTATGTTTCCAATGCATACAACTTACCCCGGGGGAATTTCGGTTCAATATTTCGGACAACTTGCTACACTTTTGGTCCAGTACAATTGGGTTAGACCAGTTTCTGTGCTCTACTAATGCCTCAGCACCATATTAGTTTAGATACTCCCCAGTGACATTCCATAAATAAATGAATAAATATTTTGTTTCTCGACGATGCGAGTGCTTAATTCCATGTAACCGTCCAAAAATGCTTATTGCATGGCTTACCGACCGAACGGGCAGGACCATACCGTCAGGACCTGATGGGGCCCATACATGGAACACTGCCTCGCCCATCATGCATCCGCCAGCGGAACGTATGGCTGTATCCTGGCTGCGACTAGGAACACCTATAATCAGTCAATAAGAAGCATTGCCAGATACAGTGGGTTGTTCGAATGGATCGATGGCAGTGTTTCAGGATGTGGTGGGTTTTCGCCTGGCAAGCATTCACCTTAAGAAACGCCATAAATGTCCGTTTAACAACACTGCGACGTGGCACATGTGACGCACAAACGGAGAAAGTTACAGCCCATCACTTCACAATCACATGCTGACTAGAACCACATACCTCCATTCTTACTAGCCCCGCCACCTTCCTGTCTGCATATTTCGTCGCCACGTCTCTTCCTGCGCATTTACCGCCTCAGATGTAGCTCTATGTACCTTCATATATGTCAGTTGCTAATTGGCCTTAATTGCTGCGTTTTCATTAAGCTTGATTACTAGCTACTTTACTCCGCCTTTTCCAACTACATTGGATATGCTTACCGCAAAATACTACTTATATCTTCTATCTGGCCGATAAATTGACATCTTTAAGTTTTATAGGCTCAAGGATCAAGTAGTTTACTCTCCAATTCTCCTCTCTGGGCGCATACGTTGTGTATCCGGTCAGCACGCTTGCCAACTCGCCTAGACACACAAACACACCACACACAAAGCGCCTAATTCTCTGCTTCCCTATTGATTCATCCTACTCCTTGCGACACTTAATTTACGCACCTGGTTAGACATTGTTCAGCTTACACTAGTTCGTTTACCGGGGTGACCCTCGTACTTCGGCTCGTGCATTTGACTTCTCAACCACAACCCTGGCTCGCGGCTTACAAACTTACACCATGGAAGTGCATCCTCCTACAGTTTACTGGTCTGTTCTGACCTTACGTCCTAACGAAAGTGCATGGGCCCAATGGAACACCTCGGTTACAAACTACCTTGACCTTGTACTTGGGGCTCCTACCTACACTGAAAGCCAGAAAGTGAAGCTGTTGAGCCACCTACTCGACGCTGAGGGACGGCGTCAATTTGATGCGTTTGAGCTCTAGCCTCAAGATTCTTTAACAAAAGCACCAGGTGTGCAGGACAAGTCATGGTGCCAGCGTACAAACCTCTTCATGGCTCGCTTCAAATTCGGCCGACTTACACAAGAACCATCGGAAATGCTAGACAGTTTTGTTGAGCGCCTCATTCGTGGTGTACGATTATCCAACTATACCGAGAAATAGACTCGAGGGCGTTATGCTAGTGCAGCGGTTGACTAGTGGAATCACCAATAACCCAATTCAGGAAGGTCTACTTTCGCAAGACGCTGCCAAATTGACTTGGGAAAAGGCTTTGGAATTAGCTTGCCTCAAAACATGTACAGCCAAACAGTTGCGATGTTTCGCTACCCATGGAGACATACAGGCGGTTTCCGGGATCCATCACTCGCTAATCGAATTCCAATCCCCACAGAAATTCTGCCGCTGCGGTAACCTACAGCATAAAGCCAATTATACCAAGTGCCCTACCTTAGAAATGGATTGCAAAAATTGCAATAAGCGTGGACGATTTCCCGTTGTTATCGTTCAGTACGCATTTCTCAATTGCATCCTACAGATTCCGTTTCTAGTCAGCAGGTACAGTCCTCTGGAAAGGTATTTTCCATTGCTAACGCAGGTACTGTGTCTAAATATTGTTCTGGCTGTCCAGAGCCTGACATTCGTACGGTTACAGCTATTGCACACGATAAAAAACAACACATGTTGCCATGGAACTTGATTCATCCACTCCTATCACTATAGTACCGAGCAGTTTTTACGCCATTCACCTACATGACATGCCTATACATCCTTCATCCTATCGATTTGACAGTTACACATGGGCCCCGGTAGAAATATGGTGAGTTGTGGGGTTTGTGTTGCAACTTGAGGCCGTGAACTCATCAGTTGCTGTGTACGTCACCCGCGGAAACAACCATCCCTTACTCGGACGCAACGCTATGGTTGCACTGGGAGTCACGCCGTCCCTATCTCGTATGCGTATCATGGCATATAACCTATCAGACTCACAGATACAGTACTCGAACAACCAATAGGGCGCGCTCCATACTCCGCTCACCGCAACAGTCTGAAGCAGGTTGCTTAACCGGTAGCTATTGCTCACCCACCTCTAATTCCTTTGGCCAGAAGTGAGGTTGTTTCGGCAGCATTATGGCAAATGATTGCACACGACCTCACTGAACCCACTACCGGTTCTGAAGGGGTCCATGCTACTGCTACGGTCTTCAAGTAAGACGGTACAGTGTGAATATGCAAGGACTTGCAGGCCCTAACTCTTTAAACCATGGTAGAAAAGTTGGTGCTTCCAACCGCAGATGAACCATTAGTCCAACTAGCCTGCGTCCGATTTTTTGAAAATTGGACCTTAGGAAGGATTTCTTCCGCATGCCTCCAATTAAGGAGTCAAGACCGTTGGCCGCATATTTGCTATGAACGGACTCTTTCAGCAATAGGTCTTGCCAGTGGGCACGAGTGCAGCCCCAGCAGCTGGGAAAACGTTTATGGTTCACTCATTTGCCAACTTACCTGGTCAAATAGTAGACATGGACAATATCTGTGTATTCGGTAGGACTCGAGAAGAACTTGCTTCACAACTGCACGCTGCGTTACGTTGACTACGTGATCTTAACCTTTGGTTAAACCACAAGAAGTGCAAATTTATTGCTAGTGAAAACGAGTTCCTGGACCACATTATAACAACTGACGGTATGAAGCCGTTTTGACAAGGAGCGTGCCACCACCGAGGGGCCTTGTATACAGCACTCTACTGAAATAAAGCATTTTCTAGGCATGTATTCTTACAACCTACGTTACCTGCAGGATTGCACGAATATTGCTGGGCTACTGCGTGAACTGACAAAGGAGAAGAGTGTATTGGTTTGGGGTCACCGCTAACAAAATGCATTTGAGGTGATGACACGCCGCACTGCTTCCACACTAGTCATGGCGATTTTCGACGAGACGTGTCCAACGATTGTCGCTACTGATGCATCAAACATGGGGTTGGGTGCTATACTATCTCAAACGCAAAAAGTCTTGAAACAGTTATTGCATACCCTCCCAGAAAATTGTCGGCGGCAAAACTTTCTTACTCTGCGGGGGAAATATAGCCCTTGTCTGCGTTGGGGCCTGTGAGAAGTGAAAGTTGTTCTTGTTCGGTAGACTCTTCACTCGTCGTACAGACCAAGCAGCGTTCACTAGCTAACTTATTGGGGCAACAAATGACAACAGGTCACTCCGGATACATCGCTGATATGCACGATTGTTAACATAAGTTTTTCAAATTAAATTTCGTCCCGGACTCGAAAACGAGGTGTCGGAAGGGCTCGCGTCTGAAACTCAACGAAACTGAAAATAATGAGGCGGATTACGGGAGGTTAGTGGTATTTTCCCTGAGTAATGAACCTATTTCAGCCCTGACTAAGGAAAAACTCCAAAAGGCGACTCAGGAAACTGAGACACTCTGAAGCGTTCCGGCGCTTCTGCTTAACCGTTGGCAACAAAATAACCAGATTACGGGCGCGTTTCGTCCGTGCTACGTGTTGCGTCACGAACGTCCATTTATAGATGGAGGTTTAAGGCGTAGCGAAAAATTTGTGACTCCTCGGAGATTGATACAAAAGAGCATGCTATGTGCTCACGAAAGCCACCCTGGTACCGTTTGCACGAAACGCAAAATTGACACCTGCTTCTGATGGCGCAGAATGGTTCAAGCCTCGGAAAATTGTATCCGTGCAAGATAGCGAATGATTTGTCTGGTTAGTAAGTTGTAAAAGGGTTGATAATCTTCCGCTCATGTCCAGATAAAGGAACTGTGTGCCTTGTATTGTTGTCGGTATATTAAGGTATATAAGGTATATTAGGTATATTAAGGTGGAAGAAAGCGATGTGGTCCGGCTGAGGATCAGAGCCAACCATAAGCATGTAGTCGCCTATTTTACAAGGCTGTTGGCGCTACGGTCTTTTTGGCGTAACTGCAGGAAGCGCTTAAGCTACATTTATTTAAGTAGTGGCAAGGGCCAGTGAGCTGGACATCAAATGTCTTAGGTTGACCACTGAGAGTGCCGCTGACAAGAAAGGAACAAGCGGAAGGAAAACCGGCGGTGACTTAGAGCTGTACGTAGGCACCTGGTCCTTGCGGTTGCAAACGATTTAACGTTTTAGACGGGGCGTTGTCTCCTAAACACTTAGTTATCGAAAAGCGTGTAAACACTAGGTTTGAGGCTTAAGGTATGTGTCTAGTGATCCGGACTGTGAATATGGTCCGGTTTGCATCACTATACGGCAGTCTTGCAACCGAGTTAGGGGTAATGGTCAACAGAGTTCAGCTGTGAAACAGAGTAGGGTTTATGTGACCTGGGTAAACTAAGCTAATGACAAGTAGTACAGTGTTAAATGGGCCTGGTTGTTAGGATACTTAACGGTATACGGTTACTACTGAACCTGAAGCTTGGAGCCTTGATTTGGGTTGCTAATTGAAGCAGACAAGTCTTGGAGCCGTCATCTTTGCCATTGGGCAATTTGTCTATTGAATGAAGTCTAGGAGTAGTCATCGCCACTCAAGGCAGTTGGACCGATCCATTAGTTGAGGTTTTCCGGGCGAGGGGATTCGCTTTAGGTTGGGGAAGGGAAGCTTTGGGCAGTGGTTTGGAGGCTCGGACCGGTGGTACGCCTCTTCTTGCTCAGGCTGTTTGCACTTGGTCAACTCGATATTGGGAGTGGGCAGAGGGGATGTAAAGAAGGTATCACTCTGGAGGTTATTCTAGCGAGGACTGTTTCAGTTTATCAGGCAAGGTGAATGAAAAATAGTATAGGTAAAGTGTAGAAGAGTAGGCAGGGAAGTAGGAGTTGCTTATTCACCCACCAGTACGTATAACTCGTGGCAGGCTTTGGAGCCAGGTTAAAGTGAAAATTATGTACGGACGGCCAAGATAAAGTAAATTGGTGGTTAGAAAGTTCTGCACGTCCAGCTAGCCGATGTGACCGGCATGGTTAGCTTTCGTTCCAGTGAAATGAGATCTAGAAAAGTGAATGCTTTTATAGCAAATGCGGTTGAAGAGATGCTTCTGGATTTTCATAATGCCTCTTTACTAGTGTTTCCAATGATGTTCGGCATACTTATAACCCAAGTAAATCTAAGTATTGAGACCAAGAGAGGATAAAGTGTGAAGCAAAGTGCTTGATTCTGGTAACTGTGGGTCTAGTAGTGATTGCTTCGTCGACCAGTTTGAGTACATCATTTTGCTGTAGCTGGTGCAGTCAGCGATGGCAGCATTAAGCCAGTGGGCTTTTGGCCATCTAGTTGGAATACTTTGGGTGGTATAGAGCAACTAATCCAACCGATTGAAAGCGATGGAAATTAGGTAAACCCAGTGGAGCAACGATTGATGGGGAGGGTTTGTGGTATTGTATGCTCGTACCATTACGCTAAATGTGGAGGCCAGCTGTGAAGAATCTTGGTAAGTGCCGGCAAATAAGAATAGATACGATACTGCATTGGTCCGGAAGTATTCAGAAAGCAAGAGGTAGTGGAAGCCACGATTCGCCTAATGGTTGCCTGGGGCAGGATGAGGGCAAGTATGAGGGTTATGGGATTGAGTAAATTAGAGGGAAAAGACGGGTGATGATGTGGATTCACTCAGGAGGGACGCAGGAAGTCATCCGCTCTGGAGGGACCAGGCTGAGAGAGGCAGCAGTGATCTAGTGGCTCTTAGTAGACTGGGGAGTATACAGGCAGAACCAGGACCGTCCTAAACATTGCTGACGTGCTAAGGTTTGCATAATGACCGTCAGACTTAGGCTAAAGGGTTGCGTTTAAGGCTGGGGTAAAAAACACATTGATGTAGGGAGAAGGTTAAAAAGCCAATACTTATGGACTGAAGTGGCTATGCGAGTGATCAGACTTTCTTAAGCCGAGAAGTCCGCAGTCTATAGCTTGTAAGTTAGTCGGACATGAATAAGACCATTATCAGTACGGTCGAGAAGTCAAGCATAATGGATAATAATGTAACGACGAGGCTAGGATGTAAAGTACCCGGATAGCAAGAAACAAGTCAAGGAAAGATTAGCATAATGGTTGCCATAGACAGGATGGGGACAAGTAGGATAGCCTTGAAAATGATCAACTTAGGAGAGAATGGCAGAGTGATGATCGATGCAGGTAAGCATCGGCTTTGGGGAGACCAGGCTGAGTGAGGCGTCAGTGGTTAAGAGTGACCTGTAAGCCCAAGGTGCTTATATGTCACGCGGCTAAAAGGATTGTAAAATAAGGTGTTTAGCATTCTACTTTGGTCCTGGGTTCGATGCATGCTATCTCTATCTGACGAAATGAAATAACACCAAAACGCGTCATGGAAGTGCGGGGTTTTTGGGTGGGCAACATCCGAATTCCATCTACTCTCGCTACGGCCCTGGTTCTCGGAAGACCAAAGTTCATTACAAGGGGAATCGCGGTCAACCTGGAGATTGCGTGTCGCAATCCATCCAACGTGTGCTTCAAAATGAGCCTCAAAAGCATTCTACTTCTGCTCCGCATTTATTATTCTGTTCCGTATTAAAACAGACTGCTGATCTTCCAAACGCCGTTCGGATTATATCTGTCGACCCAGATTTTGGCTTCTTGTTTACGTCCAGACTAATGAACGCTAGTCGCCACATAGGCAATATATCCAGTATCCTTCTACTCTTATTCCCATCTACTTGCTCCGCGTTCATTCCTCTCAGCGTAGCAGCTTTTTCATAGTTAACATATCTGCATCTGCCTGCTGCTGAGTACCACCAACGCCGCTTACTTAGGGCTGTTAATCTTACAAGCAGCGCGCTACCTTCGCCCCTTTTAAGCTATTCGTCTCGCCTACTTACCAACCTCGAACTCTAGTGGCATGTCTTCTTAATCTCTACCGTCTTCGTCTCTCTTTGGACCAAGCGCTTTGCAGAATTTTCTTCTTACGCAGTAGTTGTAGGCTGAGCCACACCCAAGACGTGATGTAAGAACGCACCTGTAGATCATGTATGCCAAACACAATTGCATAGGTAACAGAGTTCCACAAAGATAGGCACCGCTGTATGCCATCGAGCTTCTATATTGCTTATCCATACGTTTCTGCCTGTGTGTTTTGCTTTGCTGCCTCTTGTACATGGCCTGCCTTTGCAGAAATATCCACAACTACGTCGGCCGACGCATGACATTTTATTCTCTGGTACTGGCTGCTCCATCCTCAATAGCCAGCTGATTTGAAACATTTGAGCTCTTAAGCTATGTTTCGAGAACAGATCATCCTTCTGACGATTCCAACTATCGTTCCAAATAAACTGTCTTCTCACCATTTTAAAAAGATGTCGCCTGCAAGAATTCAAAGCAGATGGGTTTAGGTTGCCTTACAACCACAGTGCCACAACTTACGCACCTGAAATTATGTTTTTACATGGGTCCTTTGTTCCACTATGGAAGACAGATTGTTCTGTCACGATTATTTTACGTTGTTCTGGACAGCTTTGATGCCTCTGACCGACGTTCGAACAATTGGGTTCAGTGCGGCTCATTTTTGCAAGTGCATTTTTATATTCCTTTTATCTAGAGCTGTCCTGATGGCATATTAGGGCGCTCTCCATTAGCTATGAAAGCAATTTCTCTTGATAAAAACATAACTACGGTGGAATTCTGATCCCTTTCTATGGACAAAACTATTCTTTTACGTAACCCGCACACCGGGGTTCGGAATTTTCACTCTTGCAATTTTACCCAAGGTCAGAAAAGAAGTGATGGGAACTTCCTGGGGATCCTGTACTGGGATGAGGAATCGCACTGTCTCCTAAGATTGGGCGAACTTAGCCACAAGAACCAACTACACCCACCAACTGGCATGTCCAGTGTGCTACCTGGGCACGAAGACTTCACACCAGGACCAGTATACCACAACAGAAAAGCCAAACTCCATCCCTCGAAATCCTTACTCACCTGCACAATCCTTCACCCGATTCTCCAACACACTGGACTTTTCGACCGGCTTCAATGGCTAATGGTTGACCTTGACAGGCATTCGGTTGGCCAATGTAGAAAGTTGAGCGTCAGCGACTACGAATAGTTGAGTGAACAAGCGGTCCGTAACATACGTTGTCAGTCACACATTACCAATCAGACGGATAAATGGTCGTGTGCCAAGACGTAGTGCATTTTAGCCTGCAAGCGTGCTCACTATAAAAAGCTACAAATGTCCGTGTAACAACACTGCGACGTGGCGGATGTGACTCGCCAATGCATCATCACAACCCACAAATGCGAACCAGCAAGTTGGCCGGAGCTACATTTCACTATTATTTGATAGTACACTAAAAGGTATTACACATTCTGTACATTCCGTTGCCACTCTACTTGTTGCGCTTTTACTGCTAATCTATACAACACACCTGAGTCCAGACTGCCGCTGCATAACTAAGGATCTTGTTCCTCACCAGTGCCTCTCTCCTTTCAGTAACTGCTCTGACTTTTGTGATTAGCTTTCTTCATAAAAAGCAACTTGCCTTTTACAAAACATAATCGCTTGTAAAGTCTTGGTCATGCCTGATTTAGCTTGCTTCAATAACTTGGAGAATAAACTGTTTATTTATTTATTGTTTATCAAAGCTCCAACCCTAACCGCATCTTGTGTATTTTAAAGCATTCTACTTTGCTTTCCTCAAGCCAATCTATTCCCACACAAATGAGACTGGCGATCTTCTAATCGCCGCCTGACTTCCGTCTCTGCACCACTTATCACCCTGCTGGCGTGGGTCAAGACTGTGGAGCGCTAGTCACTACAGAAATAACACGTTTACCACTGTGTTTCTCTTATTTATACCTACCTGCTCTGTTTTTACCATTCGCTTCACAACGGCATTTCGCCAAATATTTACCTGCGTCAGACTTCCTCTGTCTTGTTCTAACCTCACCTATTTAGGACTACCTCTTTTTAAGGCAACATGCCGCTGGCTTTACTTTTGAGGTATATATCCTGCGTACTAAAAGATCTTGTATTGTAGGTGTCTGTTTGATTCCTTTCTAAAGGTCCCCTTTTCCATCGTAAACGCTGATCCCAACCTCATTTTATATATTCACAACTAACCTACGTCAGTCTATTCCTAACCACTATTGTTCCAATTAAACGTAACTTCCCTCTATATTTTTGTCTCTCCGGGCACTGAGTTTTATGCTGCTTAGACGCACCTCGCCCGCCACGCCCTACTGTCAGACAAATGTACCCTATTTGCTTAGGACCAACAAACCTATCTCTGTATTTACTTAACCTCTCGTTGCTGGTTCCACATTTCCATCCCACCTTTGGAACACCTCTTCCATTCAGCACCAAGTCGGGGGCAGGCTGATGCATTTTGTGTTCGGTCTCCTTTATGAAACGCATATACGTGTGATATTTAATTAACTATGTTACATGGGGTTCAAGCAATGTGACAACTATCATATTCTTGACTGCCCTCCGGATGCATTCTTCATGTCTGTTGTGTGGCTACCCTGGTTCTCTGAGTTTTTCTCCGAGCTTTTCACATATACAACGTATCGCACCCCTGGAACCGTTCATTGCCTCAACACTCCTCAACGAGGCCTAATATATATGTCTACCTGGTTATAAATAGAGGCTTATGCCGCTGTTGTAACGACTTACCGGCTGCGGGGGATGGCAATAACCACCTTGGATAAGTTGTTAGATGTGATATAGCGCCACCCACTATCCCCTGAGTTGCACGCTACGGTCGTACAAAGGACAGGGTAGCCCGTCATCAAGCAACGAACTTACCAAATCAGCGCTTAGATCCTCAAGTACCGTATCCTAACGAGTAAGACTGGCCCAGCTTTTTCCTGACTATTTGGTCCCGCCTAGCTACCAATTCTACGAGGTCACCGTTGAAGTTGTCCAAACTACGTTCTGATCGCGTAAGAACGGAAACTCCCTCGTCGCGCCGGGTTATTGTATGTTGAAACTCGCTTCCGGAGCACATCATTAGGAAGTCTACGGTTGTGGGTTTCGAGCGTCAATTAGATGCTCTTAGTTAGCTGTACGAAACATTCCCCTTCTCTCAACCGACCTGTATCTTGAGCTTTCTGTTCAATTTGTTCTGTTTCTTCTCATAGTTTCGTATCATCAGTATTTAGCTGACATTCACCCTCTTGTTTGCTTAGCTTACACTTCACTCTTTCTTACTTCACATAAATCGGTCTGGCAGGGACTGCTGGCAGGAAAATGTGCGCTGTAATTGGTTCGACGGGGTGTGATGGGGTCTTCGTTTTACACTTTTCAGCATCTGAAGCAGACTAATCGATTCCGGGTTCAACGATCCGCAAAAGAAGGAACATTCACGGGATTTTGAAACAGTTGGTTCCCTTGAGCATTTTAAACAACGCTGTGAGAAGACGAAAGCTGGCAGATGTTAACATTTCGTATTGTCTCGTCAGTGCCAATACAATAACGTCGATATTATGTAAAGTTATGGAGCGGATCTTGAAGCAGACTCTTCATCTCTACCTCGAGGAACTGAATCTCTTCTCTTGTGCACAGCATGGTTTTCGAAGGGCACGCTCATGTACCTCGAACTTACTAGTTGCTAAGGAGAAATGGGCGAAATCGCTAGATTCCGGCAAACGCTTGGACGTTGTGTTTGTGGATTTCAGCAAAGCTTTCGACAGGGTCCCACACGAACGACTTTTGCTTAAACTCCGAGGAATCGGTATTGCCGGGAATCTTCTCTCCTGGATCTCTGATTTCCTTCGCGACCGCACGATGCAGGTGCAAGTAAACGATACATTTTCCGCCCCTGTTCTCATGACTAGTGGAGTCCCACAAGGTTCGGTCCTCGGCCCTTTGCTTTTCAACATCTTCATCAATGACTTACCGTCAACACTCCAGGCGGATTGCCTAATCTACGCTGACGACTTGAAGCTGTGGATGGAGATATCCAGTATGGAAGATGCTGACAGGTTGCAATCGACACTCGACCTGCTACATGATTGGTCAATTAAGTGGCAGTTGCCAATGAATCATGAGAAGTGTTCAGTTCTCCCAGTTGGTGCGTCTTTCCCATTTGGAATCTATCATATTGGTGGTTCCTTGCTCAGAAACGCCACTCAGGAGAGGGATTTGGGAGTGGTACTTTCGTCTGACCTCAAATCTAATGAAGATACCAAGAAAAAGGTCGCTGCGGCCTACAGGATGTTTCACTCTATACGCAGAGCTTTCTCTCGCCTGACCCCGGTAATCTTCCGACTCCTGTTTACTTCACATGTACGTCCGCTTCTGGAATACGGGCTACCTGCCGCCTACCCTCTTACGAAATTTGAATGTGATATGATTGAAAAGGTTCAACGGCGTGGATCCAAATCTGTGGCTGGGCTGCGGGACCTGTCCTATTCTCTCCGACTCAAACAACTGAACCTCTTTTCCCTGGATTACCGTCGTCATCGCGGAGATTTGATCTTCACCCGACGTATTCTTAGAGGAGAGTTGGGGAGGGAATTACCAGGAATTCTTTCATCTCAAAACAGAGAGTTCAACAAGAGGCCACAGTTTGGAAACTGTTCAAACCGAGGAGTGATCGAGTGCGATCCAGCCTGGCTTTTTCCACTCGCGTTTTGAATGACTGGAACCGCCCTTCCGGAGTCCATCGTCGTTGCCGAGACCGAGGAACGTTTCAAGCATTTATTGGACTCTCACTTTAGTTTACGGGGATCCAGCTGTTTCCAATGCAGCTTCAGTGCTTCTCTGTGGGACCTTGTTCCGCAATGACACAGGCTATCTTCCGAACGATTGGGAAGTGACGGAGCTGACAAAGGAACTTCCTTCTGCTCTCTTATCCTTTCCATGATTCAATGATTCTAATAACAGGAAAATTATATATAACGAACAGCTAGGGGTGGTGACCGGATATACTAGAGGACAGGTGGTGGGGGGTACATGATTTGCCACCCCTTACGTCCATGGGAGCTTTAAGTTTACAAACAGCTGTTTTTGCACACAGAGTGCCGGTTTGATCCTGCTGATCGCGACAGCCTCGGCGAAATGTAGAATGCGGCTGTTAGCATGTCTCAACAAGATTGTGAATTGTGTGTCAGGGTTGAATGGATGACAAGTGGCCAATAAGTGTCTACCTATGGATGAGGCAGGTGGCTTTCGTGAACAGGTGGTAGATGAGGCGGAAGACTGGATAATTTCACGCTGCATCCACTTAGGTACATGTTCCCTTACTCTAGAATTCAACGTTCTCTCAGTACGGCCTATGTAGTGTGACTCACAACTACAAGTGAATTGGTAAATGCAGTGTGAAATGGCGCCGAAAGCTTGTCTTTCTCTCGTTGGGGGAACAGGCACTTTGTTGGTTCGGTTAATAAGCACAGCTTCAGCAGCGAAATAAGTCCTGTAAACAGCGGAAATTAATCGTTGATTCAGTCAGGCAACTACGCCGTATAGTTAGCCAGCGATGCAAAATTGCATGGTGCCGTGTGGTACTTTCTTTCCTTTCTTACTGCATCGCCCTGCGTCATTATCCAAGTTCGATTTTAAAACTGCTGCGTAAAAACAAACTCAAGCCGTCCCATGGCAACTTCAGACGCATTGCTTCCGCTCAAATAGAAAAGGCCCAAGAGGAGACCATTTCTCGTGACCCCAATGATTATGTGTTGAACCTGTCAAATGTTACGTTGGATAACTTACAATTGGAGGCATTGTCACTCGGATTGGATTATACCATTCATCCTGGTAAGCTAAACCGTTTGTTAATAGAGGCCCAGTTCGAGAAATTTTTATCAGTTAACAGACCTCCAGCCGGATAGTGCAGATAAACATAGCTGGTTTAACAAAAATTAGCCGATATTGCCCATGGGTTCATGTTGACTCCTGTGAATGAAGGATGTGCACTTACAAAACGTCATTCATGCACTTCGAGAGCTGTAGACCAAAGACGTACTAGTACTTAGACCGGACAAAGGCTCCGGAGCCGTTGTTATGAACACACGGCGGATTACGTGCAAAAGATGCAGGTTATACTTAACGAAACAGCAAATTTTAGACGTCTCAACAGAGTGGACGATATTTGCGACCTAGAAAGTCGCATCACAAATCACTTAAAATACTTCTTGCACATCGAACGATCGATGAGAGAACGTATAATAGCCTAAAACAAGTGGGTCCACCCACGCCGCAATATACGGGTTACCGAAGACTCATTAGAGTGGTACACCCCCTCTCAGACCAATTCTATCAATGGTAATAACCCGCAACATAAGCTGCTCGCTGGCTTGTGGACGTTCTCTGCATCCGGTTAAAGATATGCATGTTTATTCCAACAGTATCCAACAGACTCCTTTGATGCTCAATAGAAAACTTTGACAGCCATCTGACTTGTCAGATATGGTCATGTGTTCATTAGATGTGCACAATCATTGTTCAAAAATGTTCCACTTCATGAGACTATTGAGTATGTGCTGGTGAGTTGTCGGAACATTCCAGCTTAGCTCTCCCAATACCAACTGAGCTGTTGAAAGACAGCCTGCTACTTTGCACTGATAATATCAGTTTCAACTTCCGTAACACACCATTACCGCCAGAAAGATGGTGTAGCAATGGGGGGTCCATTGAGTCCAGTATTTGCGGATTTCTTTATGTCCATGGTGGAGGCAACGACTAGTGCAGAAATTTCCCGCCTTTCCTACTACAAACGCTATGTGGACGACATCTTAGTGTTCTCGTCATCAACAACAGAGATTGCACGTCTTGTCGAACATTTTAACAGTGTACATACAAATTTAAGAGTAACCAGTGAATTAGAATGTAACAACTGTCTCGCTTTTTTTGACGTACTGATTCGTCGTAGAGAAAACGGTTTCATCAAACAATCTGTTTATCGAAAATCGACATGGTCCGGGCAGTACCTGCATTTTACCAGCTTCACTCCAATGCGGTACAAGCGGACACTAGTCAAGACCTTGTTCAATCGCGCAAGAAGAATATGCAGCCCCGATTGCCTGGAAGAGGAACAGGAGCTGTTGACTAATACGCTCTTAAAAAACGGTTATCCTCGCCGGTTTATCGTAAAACATAGCCAGACGAGAGTAGCAAGAGAAAAAGTCCCCACTGTGGCCAAAAAGAAGATCTTTATAGAACTACCGTTTAAAGGTGATCTTGCCACCATGAGGACAAAAAAGCGATTATTTTCCGCTGTTCACAGGACCTATTTCGCTGCTGAAGCTGTGCTTATTAACCGAACCAACAAAGTGCCTGTTCCCCCAACGAAGGAAAGACAAGCTTTCGGCGCCATTTCACACTGCATTTACCAATTCACTTGTAGCTGCGAGTCACGCTACATAGGCCGTACCGAGAGAATGTTGAATTCCAGAGTAAGGGAACATGTACCTAAGTGGGTGCAGCGTGAAATTATCCAGTCTTCCGCTTCGTCTACCACCTGTTCACGAAAGCCACCTGCCTCATCCATAGGTAGACACTTATTGGCCACTTGTCATCCATTCAACCCTGACACACAGTTCACAATCTTGTTGAGACATGCTAACAGCCGCATTCTACATTTCGCCGAGGCTGTCGCGATCAGCAGGATCAAACCGGCACTCTGTGTGCAAAAACAGCTGTTTGTAAACTTAAAGCTCCCATGGACGTAGGGGTGGCAAATCTGTACCCCACCCTGTCTCTAGTTTATCCGGTCACACCCTAGCTGTTGTTATATATATTTTCCTGTTATTGTATTGGCACTGACGAGACAATACGAAATGTTAACATCTGCCAGCTTTCGTCTTCTCACAGCGTTGTGTTTAAAATTCACGGGATTATCCTATCGTTTCGGTCCCAAGTGAAGTTGAACTTGAACTGAGAAGAACAATCGAAATGGCAACATCTCGCAACAGTTGTCTGCTTTCTGCGATAATGTTTGGAAAGTGTATTATCTTTAATGACTCACCTCCTTACATGTGTAATGAGTGGTGGTAAACCAATGAAAAACATGTATCCAATCCGTTGCATGTTGGACGTGCGTGCGCACATGGGAACGTAAAACCGTCAACCGATGTTATCCATCGACTGTTGCCGAACATTGCTTTTAATGGATAATGAATCCTTAGACACACCTGTTTTATCTTTGATCAAAGTAGACCCATTCGCTCAATGAAGGCATATTTATAAAACCGGGCTTCAATAACGGTCAACCTCCAATGTTTCCCTTTGCTAGTTGGTAGGCACTGTCCTTCTAGGCATGTGCGAAATACCTTACTGATTATGGATTCAGATATTTCTTGATGGTACTACACGTATGTGGCGAAATATGCTTAAGCGCATTCTCAGTCAGTGGTAACCCAAAAGGTAACCCAATTGCGCAGGAATGGTAGTTTTCCAACTAGATTACCCAGTTGTCTGAAGACCAAGAGCAGTGACACTCACTGTGCATTTTAATGAACGTAAAAGTCAAACCCACCAACCTAATGAGAGTTACTCGTCACCCGAACTCTGCACATTATGGCGACAGATCCTGAATGCGTAGGTTTGTCCCCAGCTCGAATACGCAATCCAAGCCTGGCAGCCATGGCTGAAGCATGTTGGACCAACCCCAACATCGGGCTTCTAACTAAGTCGTTGGAATGCGCCACCTTCCGTACGAGCATAGGTTGAAACGTTTGGGAGTCTTCAGCTTGTGTGCTGTTCTTTACTGCAACTCAGCAGTAACATCCAACTTAGTGGTCACTTTTTGAAAGTAACAGAACTGTACAGCTGTCTGGCGTGCCGCAGAAATTTCTTTTCCAATCGTATGTGTCAACCATGGAACGCCCTCACCCATTAGGTTGTTTCTGCAATCACGTTAGCTATATATAAAAGTCGGTTGGATGACGCACTCCGCCAATTGCATTTTGTTGCTTGACGCTACTATCCATCCTACTCCTGAAAAATAGCTTGTATTTACTTTTTACGCCCACTGAAGATATGGGAACACTCGAAATGCAAGGCTACTTAATCAAAAAGGATAAGCTCAATATGTTGACAGTAAAACTAGTAACTGCTTTTTTCATTAACATTTATCGCTAACCCATCAGACCACCCGACGGGGCTTGTAAAGCAATGCTTCTTAGCCCGTATAAAATCATCATTCATTGAACAGGGATTGAGGATGAAGCAAATCACCCAGCTTGGATAAAGGAAGGAGGGTTAGATTCGGCCCCTACGATCAGCTTTGCAGATAACGCTACTACGAGGGTAAAACTCGCCCGCTTGGTAGCTTAAAAGGGTTGAGGATTCATATTCGTTCAGGTTTGGATCCGTCGAACCGAGACAAACTGAAATCCGCAATCATTGAGTTGAAGTAGCTTACCGATAGCGGAGAAAGTAACCACCGCTTCGTAAATTTTCAGGTAGTTTCCCGGATCCACCGAACCGGATCAACCAGTCGATGACTCGTTATGCGCGGATTGCGCGTAGCCTTCACAAATATTTGTAGTTTACTGTACGAAAGTGACGATCTATATCAGTTCGTTACCTCTCGTCGTCCGGACATACTGGGACTGGCAGAAACCTGGTTAAATCCTGTGGTAATTACCTAGAAAGTCCAGATACGTGACTACTCGTGCTTCCGGGGCGACAGATCATCAAGCGAGAGCGGTGGCGTACTGTTATACATTCGGTCTTCGCTGTGCGGGAGACTGTAAACACGTATCGAAGCAAAGATGATCTGTGCGAGCAACTATTGTGCTGGATCCGCCTGAGACAGGGTGAATTGTTCGTGGGTGCAGCTTATCGCAGCCCGCGAAGTCGATGTCTGGATTGGTTGCCACATGTCAGAAAGTACATGAGTCGACTCCGTTTCCTGCTTATGGGATATTTATCTTCCCACCAATAATGTAGCATGAAGCCCCACTTCTCTCCGGGCACTGGGAAATCGTGGCGCAATTTTGCGGAGTTGATATTTGCGACTGGGGCAACACAACATATCTGCTAACCGACGCGCGTTACACTGCATTCCGCTCCATCGTGCTTGGACCTACTACTAACGAGTTGCGAGCAACATGCGTATGCAATTCAGGTCCTGGAGCATCTGGCAGCCAGTGACCACTCGATTGTGTTAGCCATCTTAGAGCTTCCGCTGCCCCACTTGCGTCCATTGAAGCCGTCCTACAATTATTGGAAGACCGACTTCGATGGCCTCAATCGAGGCGCTAGTGAAATAGACTGGTCGCCACCGCAGGATTCATCTGTTGAAGCCTGTTGGTCTGTTATACCAGAGGATGTGCAGTCGTTTTTCGCACAGTTCGTACCCCTCAAATATAGCAAAGCTGGACCAGTGAAACTACACTGGTTCGTCAGGGAGTATGGTCAACTGGCTCGACGGTGACGCATATTGTGGAACCAATTCCTCGTGCTGGATCTGCTGACGATTATCAGACGTACAAAAGGCAGCGGAATCTATGCAACAGCACAAAATTCACGAAAACGTCGGCAGTTCGAACAAAAATAATAAACAATGCTTTATCATTGAGAATAAAGTATGTGATTGGCAAGCCGCGTAGGTTGGTTAGAGTGAAAATGATAATTGAAAGGATCATTGAATAAGTAACTGGTCATTTTAGGCGTCTAACGATTTATATGCACTGCTGCATAACGATGGTTTGAAATAAGAATGGGACGTGCACACACAAAATATTATAGAGCAGTTATAGGGAGAAATAAAAAGGAAATGAAGACTCTCACTCGTGTGTTGCTTCATTTGACAGATGTGATAATTTAAGCCAGTTTAGATACATCCATGCTACTCTCAACGACACATATGCATGTATCCTCAACGCCAGGTTGCAGAGAAAGCCGTGAAGCACATGGTTAGGTTTGCATTATTTCGTTCTCCAAGTGGAACGGACTATATCAACTAATGCAAGTTGAAAAGCCTATCATCAAGACATATTTGAATAATGTTAATGAAGGGACAAGGATGAGGTGAGTCGGAATGGCGTTCCAGGCACGGGACACACGGAGGTAGAAAACGTTTCGTCGAACATCACGTCGACTGTAATGCGTAGCCAGTTTGCGATGACGGCCTCAAATTGGTATTCTAACTCAGCTGCAACGATCGAGACATTAGTAAATTGAGTTCCTCAGTATTAACTAAAAAATGATGAGGTCTTGCTGACGTCAATATTCACCACTGCACAATCTCAGGGACTGCAGTATGCGCTGGTAGAACTGAAACAATCCTTTGACGAGTTTGGTCTCTCTACGTTGTGGTTCTTTAGTTGCATGGACGTCCGCTTGTGCCAGGGACGCCACGCTTGAATCGCATACTTAACGTGGAGCCTTACCTAGGTGTTCAGCATTTGCGGGAAGATTGATGGCTCAAAATTTCCGAAAGCGCTCCGGAAGAGTACAAGCTGTTGACTGGCTCTTTCAATGCCTCTTCTGCCTGCCTCAAGCAACCAAGATCGTACTACAAAAGCACCCCGAGGTCGTTTTCCTGGGCAACATGTTGCAACCGCTGGTCCCTAAATCAATATTCATAAGTATACCAATGTCGTATACTCACGAATTCGCACGTCGTCACGTTGTACTGGAGCAGGTTATCGGATGTCCACGTCCAAGCCCCGCCGAGATTGCTCTGCAATGCCATGTACTCTTCCGCTGTCCAGATGTCATGTCGTGTTTTACCATCATCTGCAAATAGTAAAAATTTCGACTGCAACACACTGGCAAAATCGTTCATGAATACTAGGAATAGATGTGGCCCCAGTACCGGTCCTTGTGGCACGCCACACTGGACGTCAATCGGGTCGGAAATGGAGCTGCGGACTCTCATATTCAGCTGACGTTGAATGAGGCAGTTGCCGATCGAAACGAGAACAGGGTCACCGATCCCATAGCTTCGAAGCTTGTGAAGGAGAATGCGGTGGTCCGAACGATCGAGCGATTTGGAGAAGTTCATATAGATGAGGTCGACTCCCACTCTGGCATCGGCCGACTCTGTCTAGTTTGCTCAGGCTAGGAGCAAGTTTGTAGTTCAAGACTGATTTTGGCGGGATCCGTGTGCTGGGACACTAGGATGTTGTTGGTCTCAAGGTATCCAATGTACGCCTCTGCGATCATACCTTCCATTAATTTGGATAACACTGGGAGGAGCGTGATTGGATGGTAGTAAGAGGTCAGTTGTTGTGGAGTTCTCCGAGCTGGGCAACTTGGTTGCAGACGTTTCACCCCCATTCGAGGTCTCCGCAAGATTACCACTTTGGTAAAACGGGGTCACTATTCCAAGTTTCTACATTATGGGAACCTTGGTTTCATCGAGACAACGATGAACGAACCAAGCTAATGGTTCGGCAAGGATCATGGCCGCGGTCTTCAATGCCTTTGATTTTATGTCTTCCACGCAAGGTGAGCTGTGCACAAGTAATGACATTAGAGTTTCCATCACATTGTCTTTCATAAACGATATGTGGTTCAACGCTGTTGGAGATGGAAGCTGTGTCAAAAGCGGATGAAACGATGATTCACTCCGGAAAGTATGAATGAAGTGTTGGCGAAGCACGTTGGCCGCATCATGTGTAGTTTGCGCAAGACCATCTGTTGCATGTATAATTGGGATCCCGCGCTGCACTCTGCGGAGCTTGTTGACGTGTCTATACAGAAAGTTGGGATTTGTACTGAATTTCGCAGCTAAGTTCTGTTGATGCTGGAGTTCGTCTTCGTGGATCAACTTGACGCAGTGGTTCCGTTGAGTAGCGTAAGCACCCTAGGTCAGGTTACTTGGACAGACGTTGTAAGCGTGTCAAGCTGAAACCCTTAAGGCCATGAAATTTCTAGTACGGCTCCTCAGGAACGAATTCACTTGCTTCGGGCGAAGGACTTTGCTTTCTGACGCATTTGCCACTAGTTCAGTGAATTGGGTGACGAACAAGATCCAGGCGACATCGGGCGGCTTCTCGGCCAGGAAGGACCAGTCGGTTCCTTGAACAAAGTTGGACAGTTTATGGTAGTGTGTAACGACATAGATTTCCACGTTATTCTCACCAATGTACTCCGAGTAACAGATGCAACGAAAGAGCAACATCGCGTGCTTGCTGTGGCCAAGTGGTGCATCTATGTTCCCAGGGTCGACCGTTAGTTCTTCGTTGGCGAGCACAAGGTCCATAACAGTGGATGTGTCACCCGTTCGGATCGTGTGGAAGAGGTGACCTGGTTGTACGGAGGTACATTGTCAATCACCTCTTACAAATCCGCCTTAAATTGTTCGCTGTGCGATACTGGAACTTCGATCGCGTGCAGGTTGAACTCCCCCACCAGAAGGACGTGACTGTGTGGTCGTGCCAGGATTCGTTTCATCGCAGAAGCTAGGCATTGATCTATTTCCAAGGTGGACATTGGAGCGCGGTAAACTATTGCTAGTAACCACACGTCAAAACTTCTTAGGTGCATACGACACCAAAGAGAATCGACGATTATCGTTTCTGCGTCCTCAATGCTAGCAACATGCAAGTCGGATCGATAATACAGGAGCACTCCCCTCCTCTGCTAGGTCGATCGTTTCGTATGGAATTCATGCCGGGTAGTGCAATCTCAGCATCCGTGATCTGCGTGTTCAACCAGGTTTCGGTGACCATAACTAGGTTCCAAGGAGTGGAGACCTGACGAATACTAAGTTCGGTTAGCTTGCTGAGGTGACCTTGTGCATTGGTATACAAGGAAGTGAGGGCATCGGTGGCCAGAAGCGTGTTGGTGTATGCTGGTTTCCGGTGAGGGTCTATGCCGAGCATTGAGTGTCAAGCTTCCCTTCGCTTTTTTGTAGGACCGAAGATGCAGGAGACCCTAGGGCCAGTGCAGGTTGTTGCGTAGTTCTCAGCGCCACCAACAGGGTGACCATCCTGTCCTCCTTCAGCTGAACGTGTTTTGGCATCGTTTCCGTTCTGAGCTATACAGTGACAGAATTGTATTGGTAAGTTGCTTGCTCAGTGTTACATTCCCTATCTGTGGCCCGGTGCCATTCGCCGTTATACTTATTTCGGATGGCAGCATGTTACGCTGTTTGTGCCACATTTTGATCAAGTGTTCTGCCATGAGTTAGGTGATAGCGGTACCCTTGGTGTCGCGCTAACGATAATGTTTTCGAGTGAGGGCACTTCACGAATAAAACGCTATTCATCTCGGGGGTACCGTGAACTTGGATAGAATTTCCTTTTTTTGTTTACGGAAGTCATCCGGATTTTGTTTGCGTTTCTGGCGTTCGCCCCGAAGAACATCCGGAAATTCTCGAACAGTGCATGTGGTGGTACGGAGGCGAGTGGCTGACAAGAGAACTGCCTCCGCATCATTACCTGACTGAAGTGTTACCTGGAGTAACCGCGGTTCACCCTAGTGTATGGAGTTTGGTTGACGGACGAGACGCATCATATTGACTGGTTTAGCTTGAAGCCATGTTAGTTGACACAGGGAGTCCCACTGGTTTTTGTCTCTTAGTATCTTACCTTTTATGGAGTTCGTCCAGGATTCAGTCACGATAGAGCATATAACGGTCAGAGAATTGTGGTATTGTTTCACGTTCTGCGTTGTGGAGGGACCAGTGGCTGCTTTCTCCGGTTGGACAACTGATGGGGTGTTGAATCCCGTGATGGTATTGGTAGTATTAACTCGTTTGGTAGCAGGCGAGGTTACGATGGGAGGTCCCTCTGTCATATGCGTAGCGACAACGGAGGCGTAGGTTGTCGGCCCTCTAACAGTGTTTAGTGTGGCAGGTGGTTCTAGTTAAGAATGTTTGGCGAACGCATCTTTAGGAGCAGCCGCTAGTGTCGCGGTGGTTAACTCTGGATAGTTACGCATACACAGTTCTGAATGGCAGCTTGAGATTGGGCATTGACTTCGAGGCATTGATTTGTCAGTTTCATGTGGGACAGCTTTCACGGCTGCTGCTTGCTCTACAATCTTTTTCAGCCTGTCGCACTTGGCACCAACACAGTTATACATCTGACGCGTGGAATAGACGTGCACTCAGTGCAGAACCCGACAGGATCGATCGCACTATTGTTTTTTAACTGGCTGGCGAGCACACCAAGGATGGAAGCATGTTTAGCGGTTTCTGCATTCTATTCCAAACCGCACAAGGTTAACACAGCTGTCTGCGCCACAACTAACGTTCAGTTGGAAAGCCTTAGGCTAAGCTTTCAGTGGGCAAGCAGTACGGGCCATTAGGACCGGCAGATCTGAGGAAGTTGTTCGTTGCAACCTCTACACTGGTATAGTGAATCCAAATGCTGTCGGTCAAGCTGGTGGTCTGGCTGACACAGGTTAGATTGCTGTAGCAAAATCCAAGATGGCGGACACATGCGGTCATTTTCGGCTCAGGCTCAGCTCGAAGCTGAGAACGCTTTTTGATGAAAACAGTCGAGTCTCCGTTGCTTTCCAATGTCTTGAGTGTGAAATTCTTTTCCACTCCCAGTGTCTCAGAGCTGCAAGTCATTGTAGCCTGATAATACAGGCTGTGGAATCAGTGACCCTGTGCTCGTTTGGATCAGCAATTTCTCATTCAACTTCAACTGAACGTGAGAGTCCACAGCTCCTTTTCCGACCCGATTAACGTCCATTGTGGAGTGCCCCAAGGATCAGTACTGGGGCCAGGTCTATGCCTAGCATTCATGAACGAACTTGTCAATGTGTTGCACTCGAAATTCTTACTATTTGCAGATGATGACATGACATCCGGACAGCTGAAGAGTAAATGGCATTGTAGAGCAAACTCGACGGAGCTTATACGTGGGTATCCGATAATCTGCTCTAGTTCAACGTGACGAAGTGCAAAGTCGTGAGCATACGCTAGCAACATACCCATGAATACCGACTTGGGGACCAGGAGTTGCAACATACTTCCCAAGAAAACGACCTCGGGGTGATCGGGAAGCACGATCTTGGCTGCGCGAGACAGGCTGAAAAGGCATTGAAAGAGCCAGTCAACATCTTGGACTCTTACGGAGAGCTTTCGGAAATTTTGAGCCATCAATCTTTTCGCAAATGCCGAACGCCTACGTGAGGCCCCACGTGGAATATGCGATTCAAGCGTGGCATCCATGGTGCAAGCGCGGCCTCCCTGCACTTAAAGCATCACAACGTAGAGAGACCAAACTTGTTAGACGATTGTTTCATCCCTCCCAACATCCGCAGACAGGGGTCCTTGATATTGTGCAGTGGTGAATATTGACATCAGTGAGGAGACCTTTACGGTTCTCCGCCGTGTATAATAGTGCATGCATAGTCACCGTACGCTCATACGAACCGGATTTACCAGCTCTACACAGTGATATATAATACGTAGAATTATATTTTACCACTAAAGTCCTAACTATCGTTAACTGAGTTGGCTGTCATCAGTGATTAAACACAAGCGGATAACTCATTCTCCTTGTGCCCATTGCCCTTCTGTGTAACACCATTCGGTGAAGAATTCTCGAGGTATTCCAAGAAGCCTAAGCTTATTCCAATCCAGGGTTTCTCAACGCGTATGTGAAGGTATTTGTGTTCTCTCAATCTGAACCAGGACCTACAACAATTTCCACTCGAAACGGATCTCAGTGTGTTGGTCCAGGAAGATTTCAGCTGCTCGGATTAGTCCAAAAAGGCATCGAAGAAGGGGAGGCAAATCGTGGGGCTTTTACAGAGAGCTCTCGGGTAATTCGAACCATCGATTTTCCGCCAAATACTTCCCGCTTATATACGCCTACATATTAAATATGCAATTCAAGCATACCACCAATGGCTAAAGCGGGATCTCACGGTCTTGGATCTTCCACAACGTCGGGCGACCAAAAATGTCAAGGGTCTGCGACACTTGTCACACGAACAGCGCCTCAGTGTGTTTGGCATTTTTAGTTGACGTTATCACCGTTTGAGTGGCGACCTAATCATGCTTTACTAAATATTAAACAACACTAATTACCCTCACCATCACCTATTGAAGCTGAGTCACAATAGGCAACTGAGAGATCAGCATCCGAAATTGGCAGAACAATACAGTCGGGTGGAGTGTTGAAGAAACTTCTTCTCGCTGCGTGTTTACCACACGTGGATTACCCTCTCAGAAGCTGTTATTCCAGCCCCCACGTTAGCCGTGTACAAAGCACGTGTCGACAGTGCACTGGTCGTACTACACAATATAACGCAATCCAAACGACCTATACAAGCTGCAGAAAAACGAAAACAATCCATCCCACCTCCATTTTTGCCCGGAAACCACAGACGATAAACTTAGATAGTACATAAAACGGACGGGAAGGCTGTAATCGGCAAGTTCGCATTTTGCAGTTGTTCACTATTTTCTATTCTCATTTTTGCCTTTATTTTGCTCACCCCTAATTGATCATCTGGCGGGACGTGCCAAGCTTCGACTTTTTTTATCCATAATATACCGTTGATCAATGTTTTACTTACTACTGACGAACCCAATTCACCCATGTCGCAATTTCTTGCAGCTGAGCCAAAATACTAACCTGAGAGACAATCAGCTCAAACTGGCTACGCACTACAGTCGAGTTGATTGTCAACGAAACCTTTCCTCTCTTCGTGCGTCCCGTGCTTGGAATGCCCTACCGACGCACGTTATCATTGCCCCTACATTAACGCTATTCAAATACGTCTTGATGACATGCTTTCCAACTTGCATTATTTGATATAGTCCGTTCCACTTGGAGGTCGAAATAACACAAACCAAACCGTGTGCTTACCGGCCCCATCCGCAACGTGGCGGTGAGGATATAAACATAAGTGTCCTTGTGAGTAGCATGGAGGTACCTAGACTGGATTGTCGTATCACGTCGGGCAACACATGTGTTGCAATTACCAATTTTTACTTCGCACGGATTTACTGAACTATAACTGCTCGCTACACTATTTTGTGTGTGCACATCCCATTTCCATTTCAAACGATCGTTATACAGCAGTACATATAAATCGGTAGACGCCTAAAATGACGATGCACTTATTCGTTGATCCTTTCAATTATAATTTTCACTCCAAGCATCCTACGGGGCTTGTCAATCACATGTTTTATTATCAGTGATAAAGCATTGTTCATTGTCCAACACTGAGCACAAATTGTACGACTAGCGCGCGTTGCGACCTTGTACGGATGTCACAGATGCACAGTGTATCAAAAAGCAGGACATGTTAAGGTGGTCATTAAAAATGATCAGTTAGGAGACTTGATGGACGCATATAGAAGGTGACTTCCAAGAATTTACACAGTCAATAACGAAATCATCAACATCCAACGAGACAATATGTACCAACGAGGTCCAATGTTGCATCACGTTTCTATGTTAGGCAGTCATCAGCGAACTTTGACGCTTCATCAAGCCAAGTATATCCTTTGCAAGCAACAAAAACCAACGTGGGTGAACAGAGAATCTAACAATGTGAGACTATCTTGAAAGCTCCATCAACCTTCGCTCTCGCTTGAATTCTGTCCTATGGGTTTCCTGCGCAAAATGGGTGTGCTACCACGGAATTGTGGTAGAAAAGTCTTGAGCACTGCCGTTCGTAGTGGTGATAATGACGACAGACTAAACGGAAAGTGAAATCGCGTCAACCATTAGGTACATGGAACGTCCACATTCATTTTTCAATGGATCAAGTGGACGTAAACCTCAGTGATTCCAAAGAAAGTCTGTGGTTCGTCACTGAATAACTCGCTGATGACATGGAATCTTGAGTATTTGATTCGTTTCTAAAACCGACCAAAGTATAATGACAGAGCGAGGACAGACAAACGGTGGTCAGACTGCATTCTTCTTCAAGAGACTGGTTGCGTATGCAATGTAAGGATAATTGGAGGATATCTGCAGAGGAAAGAAACTCATGAAGTCGATCAGGAGAAAGACTAAGGGCAATCAGTAACAAACGGTCTATCAAGGCTGGAGACGCTGAACGCCTTCGGAAAGTGTTGTGGAGATGTCATGGCTCTGCCAAAACTCCGCACCGAACGTCATTTTCCGACCTCCAGCTTCGCTATACTGTTGCCATGCCGTGTGGGTGACAGTTACCTCCGTTCATCTACCAGAAACACTTCTGGCAGGATACCGACTGTGTGATGATTCTGATATCGTTTCTCGGTGGCAATTGCGCTATCCAATCAAATAATTTTGCCAAAAGGCATTGGGTGGCAATTACGTCACCCCAACGATTACCATCCTACTGGCAGGCTGTTCCTTATTTACATTCCCCGGCGTCAGTAATCAAGTGCCATTCGGATTGGCTGCCGGACACTGTACTGGGTACTGCTTGGGTGGCTTATATCGTTCACTGTAAAAGTGGTTGCGAAGTGGGATGGACTTCACAATCTCATTGATACAAGTGTGTTGTGGAGACATTATAGCTACGCAAAACCGCGCCGGACACCTTTTCCCGTACTCCAATTTGCCAGTCATGTTGCAGTGGAATGGCGACGCGATGAGTTATCGTTAACAAAAATATCAGTCGGCAATTATGGAAAATGGTAAAACTACCATGCAAGTCAAAGCTGAATTTAGGGAGCACGCTGTGTGGTTGGGTTGCGACTCGCAACCTCTATTGAGACTTCGGTTCACTTTGAGGTCGACCTCAGTCATTCCGATCTCGAGGACCGTATCATGAATGGAAATATTTGGGTGTTGCTCTTCCAAACACTGGCACACCACGACCGCGGTTTCGTCTTGGTTTAGACTCATCAGGTGGAGATAGCCTGAGCTGGGGTGGAACTCAGAGCTTAGTAGTTCATGGCTGACGCACTGAACACTATGCTACTGAGATCCGCGAGCAACGATTGGCACAGCGGAAAGTAATTCAAAGCTGAATTTAGGGAGCACGCTGTGTGGTTAGGTTGCGACTCGCAACCTCTATTAAGACCTCGGTTCACCTTGAGGTAAACCTCGGTCATCCCGATCTCCAGGACCGTATCATGAATGGAACTACTAAGCTCTGAGTTCCATCCCAGCTCAGGCTATCTCCATCTGACGAGTCCAAACCAGGACGAAACCGCGGTCCTGGTGTGCTAGTGTTGAGAAGAGCAACACCCAAATACCACCATGCAAGTGGCTATGTGGACATTGGAATATCTCTCTGGATCACCACAACTGGCACGTGTGTCATCTGCTAAGTTTCGGTCCAACATATACTTTTCAAACCCCACATTACCTTCCTATGAGATGCCGTCCATGATTCTAATCTAACCCCAGTTTGCATATTTGCCCGCTTCCTGGTGTGCAACCTGCCCCATGGGTCACACCTGCTAGCCATCTGTTCATTCACGTCTTCGCACACACGGCCCTTTGAAGCCACCAGTGAACCTATCGCATTGTACCCCCCGATGAGCTGTACAGCGAACTCGCCATTGGGTAGCGTTTTGTGACCCAATAAAAGTGCAGTGGGATTCCGCTCACTGGATCTGGGTTTTGTGATTTGGCTGTACAGTCGCGGGTACGGTGATTTGCACTTTCTTTGTGTGCATAGTAAAGATGCGGTTGTTTCAGCACTGAGTGGGTATTGTTGGGGTATTGCATTTTGATAACCATTTGAATAGAACCGTAGTTAGCTTTCGGTTTGGTTTGGCCTGGGAGGTTTACGAGTTGCTCAATACCCAAGCAAATTTTTCGCTCACAATTATCTTTGTCCTACTAGGTGACAGTGTTACCAGGTCGTCCATTGAGTGGGCTCGTTAGTTATACTCTTGCTAGGTGGTAATTACCTCATTATAGAACGACCTTCGTTGCATTAGTAAGTGACAACTGCGCCACCCTCCCGGTAGTGAGGAAACTTGTGCTATAAACATTAGGCTATCCAAACCGTGTTCGATCTTCGCTTGAGCAGTAAAGATGATTCGCTGAAGGTCATTTCTTTCCCTCTCACGCGGTCGCGAGCAGTCGTGCAGTGTCCGTGTTAGTCTCACTAGAGAGAGGAAGAACCGTTGGTCGACTAAGTTATTCGCGGAGCTTGTCGATCCGAAATCGAGCAGTCACATATCCGCGCTGGACACATTCCACAAGATCCGAATGGTTGTTCCGACTAAGGGCACTGTATGGAAGCGGGGGTATGGACGCAGCTACAAAGGCAGTTCTGTTGTTTTCTGTGAAATCAGGCGTGCGTATGACGTTATTGTTTCTGAGTTGTTGATAGACAAGGTCGACGTCAATGCACATGTTTATCGAGTTCCTTGTAGGGAAGCAGACTTCAAAAACTCTCTTCCTTTCCTTATTCCTTCTTGAATCAGAAGCACTGTTTCGCTACAAACCGTCCATGATCCATCCACAAGCGTGTGCCATTGCAAGACACTTGGAAGACGCGTGATACGAGTGATTATCACCGATGCGCACAATCGCATCGATAAATACGAGGATACGAGGATATGTTTCTGAATAAATAAGTCTTGTTTTAACAACAAAATAAACATTAGATTTTCTTGAAGTACTCTCCATTAGCGTTCATGCGCAGTTCCATGCGCTCCACCAATTTGGAGAAGCAGCTAGAGTATGTCGAAGTAGATAACCTTTCAAACAGCTCAATATAGGGCTTTATTGCAGATTTCGGTGACTCGTAGCGGATCCCACAAATCAGGTGCATGACATTTGGGAAGACAAAAAGGTCACACGGGGACAGGTCTGGACTGTAGGGTGTGACCAGCCCCTGGATGCGTTCTCTAGCCAGAAAACCTACGACGATATGGGGCCGGTGCGCAGGTGCGTTGTCATGGTGTAGCAAGGTCCCTCGTGCTCGAGTCTTTGAACAACGTCTGGCTACAGCTTCCAGCACTTGTGGCTGACAGTGAATGGCATACCAGTCTCCGGTGACCGTCCGTTGCAGTACGAACGGTACAATAGCCATATGACAGGCCTTGACCACGAACACAGCCACCGTCTGCTTGGCCCCATTGCGCTCAGGCCGGAATTTCTGAGGCGGAGCCTCACCAACGGCTGTCCACTGAGCTGATTGTTGTGTGGTCTCGAGATCGAAACTGTACACCAAGGTCTCATCACTACTGACGATCTCCCAAACAGCATCGGAACGTCCATCATCAAACATGGCATACATGGTGCGGCACCAATACGCCCGAGCACTTTTCTGATCCTCACTAAGATGATCAGGCGCGCAGCGTGTAAAAAGTTATCTGAAGCCTAGGTTCTCATGTAGGATGGTGGGGTTGATCTCGATGAGATCCTGATAATTTTCTACAGCTGTATCACAGTCACCCGTGAGTCCTCCTCCAGTATCGCTCGCACAACAGCGTCAATTGTTTCCAAAGTTCTGGTTACAAAAACCTGATTCTGATGATCTCAGCTGTGGATAACAAGCGTTTCTTAACTCCTACGGAGTATGGTTTCGGGATGGTATAAATGACCACTGTATCAGTCATTTGCCTGAGCCTGGTGTCACGCTTCAACCAAATATTCAAGCAACGAATTATGTCCTTACGATGCCTTTTCGTAGCGACGCAGAGCAGTTTTCAGCGATCCTTTCAGATAAACGGCCTATTATGACTGACTAAAACATTGGTCAATGACAGGCCATACTAATCCAACCGGTTTTACAGTTGGTCCTAGAATTCGTCCCTTTTTACTCTGTTACTCGGGGACCAAGGGTCACGCCTTCACGTGAGAGGAGAACGCACTATATTGCCAACTGTCCAATAGTAGATGTTGGTCCATCTCAAAATGTCTCTTACCCGGTCACTTGGGTGTGAACGACCGGAGTGTTGGTCGTATGCATACATCTGAGTCTAGGTCTACTTGCAAGTGGCGTCCATCGTGAAAATGCTGGATGGGCGCGGATGGTTGAGTTGAAGTCAACCACGGCACGCCACAGAGCAAGTGTACCGATCGATACATACCTTGTTTCGGGCTGGTTGGAATGAATGCAGGCATGCATAATAAAGACAGCAGTGCATCATTACCGAGCTACTGCGGTAGAATTGTGGTGGCGCTTGGACACGCCTAACTGGTTTGAGCAAGGAGTGCTTACTAGATGCGTAGTGTTATCCCAGCTAATGACAAAGGGGTTATTGGCAACGCTCTTGTAGTCTGAAAGTTAGCTTCCAGCTATCCATCTTAGCAAAATAGACATTCTTTACAATTAGGCCTTGCAAATATTAAGTGTCGCGTTTTGTGAAAGGAGTCTTGAAAAGCTATGCCGCCTAAAGACTACTGGCTGCCGCATAGCCTATTCTTCCGTCACAGGCTTGAGCGTTCATTCCAACATATTCACTAATGAGGCAATATTCCATTAGCATGGCACTGAGCAGCTGCAGTGCTAGGCCATATGTAATCCTCGCGGATACTGAGATTTACGTATTCCACAAAACGCGAAGTTCATTGTTTTGAAAAACTGTTTAACAGATCGTGGGACCACAGCACACGCATGTGGGTTCTTACGCATACTGTCCACCACAAGCCAGTTATCCCTGCGGTAACTTTGCTGACACATATTGCTGCAAACTCCGAGTACCAAATTCCAAAGGATCGATAAGCCGCGCTTTCACGGTCTGTATTATTGAAAAATCGTCGGACCATTTTTCTTTTCCCTTTATGTGATCGGTATGTTATTATTTAGAAGCACTCATCCTACGCCAACAAACATGATAAAAATACAAAACCGCGTAGCCTATTCTCACATCACCATCTCGTTCACATCTTTCCCGTATTCCTTAGGCATAACCATGAAAAAAACTATTGGTATTATTAACTAAGTTGCATAGAAGTGGTCAGTCTAAACGCTGTCGCCTCAGCTTTGCCCGTTGAATGCATTCTTGCCCGACGCACCTTTGGCACCATTTACCCGTGCACCACTTTAGTCCAGAAATCAGTGATAACGGTGACTAAGTACATTAACATAAACAGCATAAAACGATGATATGTCCGTCAACGAAGAAGATGCTCAACTTGCCCGCCGGCGTTCTGCTCGCAGTGCGGAAATCGCTTAAGGCAACAAGCTGTAACTTTTCGCAAAGTTCCCCTTTTAATGGCGCCACATTTGTTGGCAATACTGTCTTACAGTTGTTCCAGTGAAATAGGCGTTCTCTTGTACACTCTTCTTTTCAAATAACCCCATAGGAAGAAATGTGCGGGACTCGCTCCGATATCAGTAGATGGTGTGTTCCTTAAATCCAGCAGCATTATGTAGGGATCTTCCTGAGTCTCCTTCGCCTTTGGAAGCACTTTCTTCGCCTCCTTCGCTGCGGACTCAACTTTACCCTTTGAGTGGCTATGGTATGGGCTGGTTAACCGGTTACGAAAATCCCACTTCTTGCTGAATGCACGAAACTCTGCACTATTGAATTGCGGCCCGTTGTCAGAACTCACCACCTCGCGTATTCCATGTCGAGCGAATTAGCACCGCAACTTGTTCACCACGGCCTGCGTACTAGTCGTCGTAAGAGCATTGATCTCGAAGTAGTCACTAAAATAATCTACCACAATCAAGTAGTTTCTTCTGTCGTGAGCAAAAATGTCCAGTGCAATCATCTGCCAGGGTCTGTCAGGAACGTCACGAAGCATCATCGGTTCCTTTGGTTGGCGTACGTCATGTGTCCTGCATGCCACACAATTAGAGTCGTAGTCGCATATTTGGCTAGTCATTCCGGGCCAGAACAACAGCTCTCTAGCTCTTGCCACGCAGTTGTTGGTTCCTAAATGTGCACAATGTATCAGCTCCAGCATCGAACGTTGCAGTGCCTTTGGAACTACTACCCTGTTATCTTTGAATATTAATCCATCCTGCCCATCCAGCATTTTCACGATGGACGCCACTGGCAAGTAGACCTAGACTCAGATGTATGCATACGGCCAATACTCCGGTCGTTCACACCCAAGTGACCAGGTGAGAGACATTTTGAGATGGATCAACATCTATTATTGGACAGTTGGCAATATAGTGCGCCCTCCTCTCACCCGAAGACGTGACCCTTGGTCCCCGAGTAACAGAGTAAAAAGGGATGACTTCTGGGATTAACTGTAGATTTCGTGGTTTCTTCCAATTTAGTCCTGGCTTTCATAAGCCAATCGGTTTTCTAATTTGCTCTATAATTGTAAACGCCTGAAGAAAGTTATCGAAAAGAATATTCTTTGCGTAATTGCGAGCATCTTATGTTGTGGCTAAACACGCCCCATCAGAATCCACCAATTGTTTTGTTTATGGACGGCTGTTCAGAGATTGGGTCTCCAAATTACTTGTCTCCACGACTTATCTTAAACTATCCTTGACCCACCTATGTTGCTACATCTACCACCAAGTGTTCAATGCCAAAAGGAACACAGACAGAACAAGTGCGGTGGAAACCGTTAAAAAACCTCATTTGTTATTGGGAAACAGTAAAATTTTCATTCACTGTTAGAGTAATTGAATAGTTTGCGTATTGCATTCACATTCACCCCAATTTTCGAAATTGTCTGTCCGTATGGTGCCGTATGATGAGATTTGGTTTCTGAGAGAAGATCAAAGCCGAATGACGAACCCAGCGGTGAAGTAACCACGATACTGTCCGGCTTACCTTGACTTGGCTGGGTGGGAGGAAATCCATACAGTCGGCCACAAAGATTTGGCAAGAATGATAAGTGGACTGATGGGATGGTCTAACAGGACGCACAAGTACATAAACACACGATTAAATGTTCCATATTGAGATCCAAATGCCAATCTGAATGTACCGTATGCCGTAATAAGAGGTGCATGCTGAACAATAAGACTGAACTAGCGATCATTCAGATGCCAATCAGTTTCTTTAATCAGTACATGGGTATCAGGCAGGCCTCATTCTCACGGAAGGACAGGAAGATGGATACCCAGTGGGACAATACAAAGTACTTTTTACACTCTGACAATATTGAGATATAAATGGATGGATGATAACTACTGAGACGGAAACATTTCATCCTGTATCGAGATTTCGTCAAAAACAACAGTCGATAAGAAGGAAACGGCTGTTGATGAGACCGGGGAGAGCCAATAGCTCACACTTAGAGCGCTCGGTGGGAGTGGTAGTGACAATAGTTGAAAGAGGCTCTGTTTGACAAAGTGAAGTGAGGTGTGAGGGAGGTCAGCTCGTGAACGCGGTCACAGAGTGTCTGAAGCGCAATTTTGTGGGACAGTTGAAGTGGACGACAGGGTGAAGCAAGTATTATTAATGATGGGAATCTGTGCATGTGTGGGTGTGGGTTTCGGAATCGGAGACGGCGCATAGTTTAGAGGAGAGGATGAGGAATATAAACGGATGATCTGAAGGGCGAGTCAAGGTGCCTTGTCGTTTCGCATAACCCTGGAATCGCAAGTTTCATCGTAGTCCACGCTACCAGTGTAGTCGTAATCAACATGGTTGCGCGAATACCGCCGCCGCGAGAAGAAATCCCTCATTCGGCGAACCAACTTTGTCAATGCGAATGGGCCTTTGCCAAGATTCTCCAAGTCATCCGCTCCGGTCATGCCAATTTCTTTCCGATGCTCCCATCGGGCCACCGCGCCCAACGGGAAGCATATGACACCGGAAACAAAAAGAGCCAGCCCACCAAAGATGAAAGTGTAGTCAAAGGTGCGAAACGTATCATAGAGAGAACCTGCAATGGAAAGCGGGAGAGAAAGGAGCAATGTGAAACTGAGCGACGCAGGATTCCCGCATCAAAGTGAGAGTTGAGCAGATTAGTAACAGCATAGTGGCCCAAATGTGAAGCTCCAGGCAGTCGGAGGCTCAGAACTCACGTGGTCCGTGGATTATGTGTCAGCATGTGAATAAGTTAGCTGTTGAAGTGCTGGGGTACAATTCATGCAGACTACTCGGTACAGTCCATGAGTAGGATGTCTGAGCAGGCGTGAAACTTTGGACCTCTCCACACCGGGTTCCCTTGTCCGGATCCCATGTGGAAACCCTACATGTGCGGAGGACTGCTTATTATGGGGACGACAAGCATGCACAGGGTACACTGGACTTAATGACGCACCTAGTCTGCATGCTGCTAAGTATCGCCACAACTGTCTTCATCAAGCCAACATAAATCAAGTAGGCTTTAGGTAGCCGGGGTGACCTCATATTCAGCATATGACAATCAATGTGAATGGGTAAATACACGAAATGGATGTAGAAAAACCAATGAAGCGTCCGACGGAGAATATGCGCACGTATCACCCAAGCAAACAACCGCGCACCACATGATTGACATTTATTGGATCTACAAGTAATGCTGACAAGCACGGTAGAAGTGCGATAAGATGCAGTACGAGGAAACACGACTCCTCCTGGAAGTTGTGTTATGAGCGCTCGTCCCCAGCCTTCCTCATTAGCTGCTTCCGCGTTTCCTCCTACTACACCTCCATCTACGGTCTCGGGGTGTCCCCATGCAATGTTAGACCGTTTAAGTGGTCAATCCGATTTACTCGTTTCCAACATACTACTTGCTACGGCACAGTAGTAGTTGCTCCAAGCGCGCCACAACCGAATGAGCGGTTAACATACCAAAATGGAATCGGTTATCAGGTCGACAATTTGGCAGTCATCAAATACCTAGGGTCGAACGCAGTCCGCAGTAAGTGAGTGCAAGTCCCCTCGTGGAGAAATCAATATGCTTCCTCAAAGAGATTGGAGGTGCTGTGGGTTCACTGTCATCGTTCCAAGTTACGACAACTGATCACAAAAGTGGTACCGTATCTTTAGTCAATAACCAAGAGAAGACACTGTGTGATGGATGGATAGTAGGCTGTAAACACTGTCTCAACTACGGACCGAATTGACTAAAAGTAGATGACATCTCAGTGCGTATCAAGATGGGTGAAAAATAATGTAGGTTATCCCCCGATTCACTTCAATCCAGTGAGGACCGAATACTAGCCATGAATTGAGGTGCAGCGAAGCAAGTTAGTTGGACTTAGGTCGTTAAAACAACAGCAAGCTCAATAAGAAACTACAAGTTAAGAGGAGTGTATAATATATGAAATCGTCAGGTGAAATAGTAGGGTCAAGTGGGAGTAAGCGAAAGAGTACGGAGAACGTCTCACTGACTGCCTGCCTCACTATGCCATATCTGATAGAGTGATCCCAAGGACCTACTATCTGGAAACACGACAAGCGCCCCCAACCCAACTCAATGTTCCTGTGGACTTCATCACACCCGTTTGCCGTATCAGGCATGGGTCCTCACATAGGATTTTATCTCACTATGCATGGTATTGGAGTGCAACCAAACACACCGAGACGGCCGGATCGCAGGTGTGACAGGTGGCTGGATGCCTTTTACCAAACTCCAAATGATGAAACTCCGTAGTACTACCCATTCCCTGATCCGGTCGAACATGGACAATTCTCCGCAAGCATCGGTAGTCACAAGCGGTCAGCCTATTTAAACCCTCAGCGTGATGTAACAACGTCTTTGCGTCCACAATGTAACATCGGATGCGCCGTAGCGATTTGGTTTCTTTACTTAGCCGGCAGGCTTATATCCTGCCGTTTCAACAAGTACATAATAGTATAGGTAGAAATTCGTTACATCTAGACGCACTCAGACAGCCGTCACACGCCCGGAAAAGCACTGTACTCGCATTTCATCCTTTCGGGAATCGTCAGCAGTGCGCATTCCATCGGACCCTGGTAGGGCTCGAACCCGCAACTCGACTGTTGCCAGTCCGTGGTTGAGACCACTGAGCTACGGGGACGGCAGCAACTATCGTAAATAAGTTACTAGATGTGATATAGCGCCGCTCACTATCCACTGACTTACACGTTACTGTCGTGCAGAGGACAGTCGAGTTGCGGGGGCGAGCCCTACCAGGGTCCGATGGAATGCGCACTACTGACGATTCCCGAAAGGATGGAACGCGCGTATAGTGCTTTTCCGGGCGTGTGGCGGCTGTCAGAGTGAGTCTAGATATGACGAATTTCTACCTATTCCATTCAACTCCCCCTACTACTCTTCTGTACTAAGTACATAATGCTTTGAAACTCGAGTCTTGGTAAAATATGTGGAAACCGCTTTGGTAAAGTAACGATCCAACTGGTTAGAGTGAAATACAAGTAAGACGAAATTTTCGGGACCTCAGAAATTAGTTCGTTGCAGCAAAACTTCGGTATACTAAAACGAGTCAGTACACGAAGTTATAGTATACAGTAATCGCAAAGGCCTTTAGAAAATGCGCAATTGTGAATATTACATCATACTGGCGTTCGTAATAGTAACATTTCACTGTATACTCCAAATGATGGGATATGACCTACCACCCAACAGTCTAGTCGACGCGTCTGAAAATAGTCCAACTTTCCGACTTTGTCGAACAGTGTTTCACTCATGGACACTGCATGCGCCTGATGAGTGGGAATAGAGCCAGGTTGTTCCCGGTAATACTGGTCTTTCCTATGTCACGGGGTCTCGTTACTCATCGATCAACTCCCAATCAGACAGCAGATTTATAATCATAGATAGTTCGAATTTCTAGTACTTCGTCACGACAGAGCACAGTGAGATAAAGCAAAGAGTGGAATTGTATCTGCAATGTGTGCCTGTCAACCCGCAAGTAACCACCATCCTGATGACATCAGGTGTGTCAGAGTTAAGCACACTCACTATGTGAGGTATCAGCTCTGGGAGTAGTAGTCACCGCAACAGCGATTGGAAATGCGCCGCAGTATGGCAGCTTGGGGTAGGAATTCCGTGAAGAGAAGCAGTAACCCGAATGGTTCTATGGTATGCCACCAGTGGAAACCGAATACGAGTGTAGGGACAAATGCTATATTCCACCCATCACGCAACTGAACCTGACGACGTGGAGTGGCAATTGGCGCTGTGTGTCACTTAAGTGGTGGAAAACAACCGATCTCGGTAGATCCAGTCAAGATGCTTTGAGCGATTATAGCGAGCGTGAAAAGTGGAAAAATACAGACGGAGAAAACATAGATGGACAAATGGACAACAACCCAGTGGAAGAAAGTGAAGCGAAAGGTTTTCATCGACGGATAGGGAGGAAAGCAGAGATAAAATAAGAGTCCACGGCCGTGACATATCGGACCACTGGTGTTGTGGACCATCCAGAGGCTCCACCATCCTGCGCACGGACCAGTCCGACTATGATTAAACCAATTTCTTCGCGTCGCTACGTTACGTTGTGGGAGTCCAAGTGATGCGGAAAGTAGTTCGTTGAGACAGCGAACACACACACACACACGATACAACATCAGCATCATCACCAGGTGGCGGAGATTGGTAAAAGCATCTCCAGCTTTTGCTATACGGTTCGTAATCTCATTTTCGATCCCACGGGCACTAATAGAGCTACTCAGGTACTTGAATTTCTGAACGACTTCTAGTTGATCATCACCAAGGGTCAACGCAGGATTGGGTCCATGCCAAGCTTGGAGAAGAACTTTGCATTCCGATGGAGCAAAGCATAGCCCGAAACGATTGACGGCCAGTTCTAATCGGTCCAGTGCTGCTTGGTACGTTTTGGCATTGTCACATACGAGAACAATATCGTCCGCATACTCCAAGTCAAGAAGTCGCTCACCAGGAAGTAGCTCCACATCTTCTAGGTCGTGTCCAGCGGACGCTGCTTCCATGACTTCGTTAAAAGCGAAGTTAGATAGGAAAGGTGATAGCGAGCAATCTTGCCTCATCTCACTGGAAATATTGTAGGGCGGCGACAACTTGCCATGAACCCTCAGTTTGCCCAAACTCTGCGCGTACAGCGCTCTGATAATGTTTATGTCATTGGCGGTCACACCTTTCCTGAGCAGACAGTCCCAAAAGGCACATCGATCCACCGAATCGGACACCTTTGATATCGAGGAACATGACAACGGTGGGTCGCCAATAAACATGGCGGTGCTCCAACAACTGATTCAAAGTGAAGATGTGATCGACGCAGCCCCGATCTCGACGAAAGCCGGCTTGCTCTTCGCGGATCTGGCCTTCACGAGCGCCAGTCAGTCTGTGGAGAACGACAGAGGCAAGCAATTTAGAGGAAATTGAGGTCGGACTGATCTCTCTATGATTGCCGCATTCCGAACGGGAGCATCCCTTGAAAATTGGGACTATGACGGAGCCGCTCCAGTCGGTCGGGACAGTTTCCTGCTCCCAAAGTTCCACAAGCAACTCGTGTAAATTGTCTACAAAAGCAGATCCACGAATTTGAAGTGGGCTGGGGGAATTCTATCTGCCCCTGCAGCCTTATGCAATTTCAACGATCTGATCTCACGTTCGACTTCGGAGCGTGAGGGCGGATCTAAGGAGACTGCTCAGGGAGAAGTGCGTCAATGCCCGAAAAGGAAAACGATAACCCAGGTTGGTTAGATTGCCTAGCAAAGTGTTCGGCCAAACTCTCCGAGCGTTCTTAAAGGCTGTGGAGCGGCTGCCCACTCTCGTCGCGTATGGTCTCGATAACACCAGGTCTCCTGCTGCCAGTTTCTCGTATCAGACGGAATAACTTACAATGATTATCAACGGCAGTGTCTGTTTCCATCTCCGAGACACGATGAGACCACCAGGTTTCCCGGTCTTTCTTCAGGCTAGCACGCAGTTTTACCCGGAGAATTTTGTGAGTCTCATTGTGTTCACTTCCAACCGAAATACGTCGGCGAGCATCCATAAGTTCCAGAGACTTGTAGAGACCCAATAACTAGGTTGGCAATTCGATTTGCCCCATAAAGCCATGCCTGCTGATAGTAACATTTGACGAATATGTAACCGGTGAGCTTCGACGGTGTTCAGTGGGTGCTTACTCAGCCCGGATGCCAGGGTACTTTGATACGCATTCAGTACACCTGGTTTCACCAGTTGGTTGGTGTCTATGAGGTCACAGTGACGTTGCGGACGTCCACCGAAACGCACCCGAGGGTCGGCACACAAGAACGTGATCGGAGTACACGCTCGTGCTCCAAATCGAGCGACAGTTTTGGACACAGCCTCTCCAGTGGTAACTGATCGCGATGTGATCACTTTGTGTCCATGGTTGGTCCGAAACTGGTGGGTGCCAAGTCACTCTTCTCGGGTGCTGTATCAAAAGTTTGAGCTCGTGAGAAAGAGACAAGCCTCTTCACATAGATGCAGCAACCGCACGCCATTATCATTAGGGGAGCCTACAACATGTTGGTCGCCCAGATGAAGCTCACCAGAGGACAATTTTCCGACTTGGGTGTTTGGATCGCCAGCCAACACCACAGTATCCGTGCATTTTCTGTAACGAAGGAGATCGCGAAGTTGCTGATAGAAATCATCTTTCACTGAATCAGTGCTACTGTTTGTAGGGGCGTAGGCTGCAATGACAAACAGGCACCGTTTGTTCCCGCGCGACGTCGTGTCATGGAACGAACCTGCTAATCTAACGGCGCACATCCGACTGTTGACTGGGATCCAATAGATCAGGGCAGCTTCAGCCCGGGGACACAAAACAATGCAGACACCAGCATGAGCTACATTTGAAGCTGCATCATCGCCAGACAGGCGCAATGTGAATGTGCCGTCAGTGTCGCATGTAAAGGATCACAGGATAACCATGGAGCTCGAGTCTTGCAGGCACGTTTCCGATAAACAGCAAATATCGATCGAAAGGGTCTCGAGTGTTCGGGCAAGTGTTGCCTGTTGGGCAATCTGTAGCAAAGTGCGTACGTTGAGGCATGCTAGGCTTGGCGAGGATCGAGGACGCCAAAGGGAAACGGATGAATTGTCGGTATCCGCTTGACGGGGACATGGACTTGTCGACAGGACAGCAGCAGCACCCTGCGATTGAATGTGAGTTAAAACTAGAAGACAAGCGACTATTGAAACAAGATGGGGGAGGGCCTAGAATTATGGCACTGAAAACGGGGGGGGTGAAAGTGAAGTTAGAACGGGACGTTAAGGATGGAAAAGCGCAAGAGGATGAATAAGAAGGCGGGAAGGCCTGAGTGGTAGCATACAAACCGCTATCCACCCCGCTCGATGTAGCAAATAGGGTGCCGTTTATTATCCTCTACGACGGCCAGAGCATCACGGAATTGTTAGAAAAAAAGCCATAGTGCAAGGCGTGGGCAGGATACTGTCAGGTTGCCCAGGCCTAGACAGGAGAACTACTAGGGTACTCAAACAAAGCCCTTGGTTCAGAAACCTTACCGCAAGGTAGCGGGGTTTTTGCACTGGACTACAGAGAGCCCGTTGTATGGAGTAAGGAGCCAGCCTCATGCCAACCCCCAACCTGGCGTCTAACTATTGACCAATCTAGTATGAGTGGCTCTGAAGCACCCAGCTCAATGGATCACTGAGGCACACAAACCATCGCACCATGTTAAGGTCCAGTCTCATCGCGATGGCACAAGATACAACAGCTATTAACTAATTGCGATATCACTCGTTCTAACACTTGTGCGTGTCATCACTATTATATTCTCCAGACGTGTGTTCTCCTCTTGTGTTACACATGTGTTCGTGGTGTCGAAATGTTGAAGTGGTCTATAGCTGACGCAACATCGCCGCTGCGCAATACTGGGTGGATCCTTGGTGCAATAAAATGATCACCCCGCGGGCTGGACAAAAAAGGCGCTATACTAGTAAGCAGTGCACATCAATGTGGCGAATGTGTAGAAAATGCAATTTGGCTGCTTTTCATATACAAACGACAGGGAAGTTTGTCACCCGACAGTCTGCTGCCAAGTACAAACTAAACAGCACTCAACTCGGTGAGCACACGTGACAACCATCAGTTAGCAAAGCTACCTGATGTCTTGAGGCTTTCAAGCCTAGTTCCCTAATCTTAGATGCACAGAGTGGAGGTGAGTGCACAAAAGCGCTGAAATGAAATCCCATACTCTAATTCGATTGGCAGTGGTTCACTGGGTTACTTGATCACTGGATGTGATCCAGTTGTTCAGAGAAGCAACTCAATAGACAGATCGCAACAGCGACTCGGTGGTGATGAGAACTGGTGCTACCGCCACAATTCCGAAGCAATGACTTGAATTTAGCTCGCGTGACACATACGCCAAATTGTTCACTGCTTTGTAGTACCTACTTCGGTAGCGTCAGAAAAGGACTGAGATGGAGCAGTCCAGGAGAACCAGGTTGTCCGTGTAGGTTGGTAGTTGGTCACTCGTCAGAGCTTGCAAAGTCATGCACGATCTATTCGGGCATGCAGGTCAAGGAGTACTGACCTAAGGTTGCTCCGATGAACCCAGTTGCTGTGGTGAACAAACAGATTCGCACGGTCTCAAGAATTATATGGAGGTTTCAAACATAAGATTGTTTATGTCATTGGCGGTCACACCTTTGCTGAGCAGACAGTCCCAAAAGGCACATCGATCCACCGAATCGGTGGATCGAGGAACATGACAACGGTGGGTCGCCAATAAACATGGCGGTGCTCCAACAACTGATTCAAAGTGAAGATGTGATCGACGCAGCCCCGATCTCGACGAGAGCCGGCTTGCTCTTCGCGGATCTGGCCTTCACGAGCGCCAGTCAGTCTGTGGAGAACGACGGAGGCAAGCAATTTAGAGGAAATTGAGGTCGGACTGATCTCTCTATGATTGCCGCATTCCGAACGGGAGCATCCCTTGAAAATTGGGACTATGACGCAGCCGCTCCAGTCGGTCGGGACAGTTTCCTGCTCCCAAAGTTCCACAAGCAACTCGTGTAAAATGTCTACAAAAGCAGATCCACGAATTTGAAGTGGGCTGGGGGAATTCTATCTGCCCCTGCAGCCTTATGCAATTTCAACGATCTGATCTCACGTTCGACTTCGGAGCGTGAGGGCGGATCTAAGGAGACTGCTCAGGGAGAAGTGCGTCAATGCCCGAAAAGGAAAACGATAACCCAGGTTGGTTAGATTGCCTAGCAAAGTGTTCGGCCAAACTCTCCGAGCGTTCTTAAAGGCTGTGGAGCGGCTGCCCACTCTCGTCGCGTATGGTCTCGATAACACCAGGTCTCCTGCTGCCAGTTTCTCGTATCAGACGGAATAACTTACAATGATTATCAACGGCAGTGTCTGTTTCCATCTCCGAGACACGATGAGACCACCAGGCTTCCCGGTCTTTCTTCAGGCTAGCACGCAGTTTTACCCGGAGAATTTTGTGAGTCTCACTGTGTTCACTTCCAACCGAAATACGTCGGCGAGCATCCATAAGTTCCAGAGACTTGTAGAGATCCAATAATTAGGTTGGCAATTCGATTTGCCCCATAAAGCCATGCCTGCTGATAGTAACATTTGACGAATATGTAACCGGTGAGCTTCGACGGTGTTCAGTGGGTGCTTACTCAGCCCGGATGCCAGGGTACTTTGATACGCATTCAGTACACCTGGTTTCACCAGTTGGTTAGTGTCTATGAGGTCACAGTGACGTTGCGGACGTCCACCGAAACGCACCCGAGGGTCGGCACACACAAGAACGTGATCGGAGTACATGCTTGTGCTCCAAATCGAGCGACAGTTTTGGACACAGCCTCTCCAGTGGTAACTGATCGCGATGTGATCACTTTGTGTCCATGGTTGGTCCGAAACTGGTGGGTGCCAAGTCACTCTTCTCGGGTGCTGTATCAAAAGTTTGTGCTCGTGAGAAAGAGACAAGCCTCTTCACATAGATGCAGCAACCGCACGCCATTATCATTAGGGGAGCCTACAACATGTTGGTCGCCCAACTGAAGCTCACCAGCGGACAATTTTCCGACTTGGGTGTTTGGATCGCCAGCCAACACCACAGTATCCGTGCTTCTTCTGTGACGAAGGAGATCGCGAAGTTGCTGATAGAAATCATCTTTCACTGAATCAGTGCTACTGTTTGTAGGGGCGTAGGCTGCAATGACAAACAGGCACCGTTTGTTCCCGCGCGACGTCGTGTCATGGAACGAACCTGCTAATCTAACGGCGCACATCCGACTGTTGACTGGGATCCAATAGATCAGGGCAGCTTCAGCCCGGGGACACAAAACAATGCAGACACCAGCATGAGCTACATTTGAAGCTGCATCATCGCCAGACAGGCGCAATGTGAATGTGCCGTCAGTGTCGCATGTAAGGGATCACAGGATAACCATGGAGCTCGAGTCTTGCAGGCACGTTTCCGATAAACAGCAAATATCGATCGAAAGGGTCTCGAGTGTTCGGGCAAGTGTTGCCTGTTGGGCAATCTGTAGCAAAGTGCGTACGTTGAGGCATGCTAGGCTTGGCGAGGATCGAGGACGCCAAAGGGAAACGGATGAATTGTCGGTATCCGCTTGACGGGGACATGGACTTGTCGACAGGACAGGAGCGGCGCCCTGCGATTGAATGTGAGTTAAAACTAGAAGACAAACGACTATTGAAACAAGATGGGGGCGGGCCTAGAGTTGTAGGACTGAAAACGGGGGGATAAAAGCGAAGTTGGAATGGGACGTTAAGGATGGAAAAGCGCAAGAGGGTGAATAAGAAGACGGGAAGGCCTGAGCAGTAGCATCCAAACCCCTATCCACCCTGCTCGATGCAGCAGATAGGGCGCCGTTTATTATCCTCTACGACGGCCAGAGCATCACGGAATTGTTAGAAAAAAAGCCATAGTGCAAGGCGTGGGCAGGATACTGTCAGGTTGCCCAGGCCTAGACAGGAGAACTACTAGGGTTCTCAATCAAAGCCTTTGGTTCAGAAACCTTACCGCAAGGTAGCGGGGTTTTGGCACTGGACTACAGAGAGCCCGTTGTATGGAGTAAGGAGCCAGCCTCATGCCAACCCCAACCTGGCGTCTAACCATTGACTAATCTAGTATGAGTGGCTCTGAAGCACCAAGCATAGCTCAATGGATCACTGAGGCACACAAACCATCACACCACGTTAAGGTCCAGTCTCATCGCGATGGCACAAGATACAACAGCTATAAACTAATTGCGATATCACTCGTTCTAACACTTGTGCGTGTTATCACCATTATATGCTCCAGACGTTTGTTCTCCTCCTGTGTTACACATGTGTTCATGGTTTCGAAATATTGAAGTGGTCTATAGCTGACGTAACATCGCCGTTGCGCAATACTGGGTGGATCCTTGGTGCAATAAAATGATCACCCGGCGGGCTGGACAAAGAAGGCGCTACACCAGCAAGCAGTGCACATCAATGTGGCGAATGTGTAAAAAACGCAATTTGGCTGCCCTTCATATGCAAACGACGGTGAAGTTTGTCACCCAACAGTCTGTTGCCAAGTGCAAACCAAACAGCACTCAACTCGGTGAACACACGTGACAATCATCAGTTAGCAAAGCTATCTGATGCCATGAGGCTTGCAAGCGTAGTGCCCTAATCTTAGATGCACAGAGTGGAAATGGGTGCACAAAAGCGATTAAATGAAATCCCACACTCTAATTCGATTGATGAAGTCTGGATGAGGGCAGTGGTTCCCTGGGTTACTTGATCGCTGGATGTGATACAGTTGCTCAGAGAAGCAACTCAATAGACAGATCCCAACGGCGACTCGGGTGTTGATGAGAACTGGTGCTACCGCCGAAATTCCGAAGCAATGACTTGCATTTAGCTCGCGTGACACATATGCCAAATTGTTCACTGCTTTGTAGTACCTACTTCGGTAGCATCAGAAAAGGACTGAGATGGAGCAGTCCGGGAGAACCAGGTTGTCCGTGTAGGTTGGTAGTTGGTCACTCGTCAGAGCTTGCAAAGTCATGCACGATCTATTCGGGCATGCAGGTCCAGGACTACTGACCTAAGGTTGCTCCGATGAACCCAGTTGCTGTGGTGAGCAGACAGATTCGCACAGTTTCAAGAATCGTATGGAGGTTTCAAACATGAGATTGAGCACGCGCGACAATATGAATCGAGGGTGCTCATTTGAGGTAGGGAAGACTATCACGGTGGGTAATCAATTAGTATGACGGAGTTCAAGCACCTGGTGAAGGGTGAACATTCGGGCAATGCATTTTCCGTCGAGACAGAGGCCACCTTACCGTTCAGTGACTCCAATCTCGCGATGATACCTAGGGGAGCGTAGCGTGAGGTGAGCAGTTTGCAAACGTCGGCCGTGATTTCCTCAAGACACACTCTGACGCTTTTATAAAGATGGGAGTATCCGTTGGTGTGGAACAGAGCAATTTGATAAACAGTGAATATACTTCTAGCGTTGATCAGAAACGTTGGGAAAAGGCCATCATACGCAACAGTCTTATCACCCATTCCATCAACACCAGTTCGTATGCGATCCCGTCGATAATGTGAGATGTGACCTAAATGTCCAGATAGATTTAGATGACAGATCAAACGGTGATAATAGAATTGGTCGAATGAAGTACTAGGGTCTGAGCGTGATCAAGTGCAATACGCCGTCACGAAGGCATTACCTCCACATAGATGGTAAAGGGTGGAAGAACTCATGATCAAGCGCAATACACCGTCACTGAAAGTCCACATAGAACTTTGACTCTCAAACTTCGCAAGCTGGATCGCTTATTTAAGGACATGGCAGACCTATTCCCAAACCCTTTCGTAGTTTCCATACAGAATTGTACACACGTGTGCTCCGAACGTCTGCATCGCTAAACCTTTAAACTTTTGCCTCGCTCCATTAACATATCCTTGACTCATCAAGGTCAAATTTTCACCGGTGACAAACTGTGGACTGGCAAACTAGTAAAGTGTACGTTTCTGCACACTGCCGCGCACGTCTTCCAGCATCTGTCCTTTCTCATTACTATTGTAAACTTATTCGCAAGTTGTCTACCGTGTTTGATATGGATTATAGAAACACAGTAACAGGAATTTCCGTGTTATTTTCTCCGCCTAGCGTGCGTATAGCAGAGGTTCACTAGTCTACAGTTTGCCGTTCCCCTCTCGTGTCATTTACTTAATCTAGGCTTCGTATCGTCGCTACAATCACGAAGGCCCTAACTCCGGGTATAAGTAGGCACCGGAACAGAATCATCACTGCAAAATCTAAACCATATGTACGAAGACGATAACAGCCAGATGCGTTAAAACATGTGGTAGGTGATGTCGAATGCAACATTGAGAATCTCTTATGTGCCATAAATCGATCAAATCGCGAATGAAGCGAACAGCGAACCCAATCCAATGTTGTTGGGAAATGTATGAAAAACTGTTGCTGTGCGCTACTTACTCAACAATGGAGGGGCACCGACAATGGCCAGTCCCTGGAAGAGTAGGAAGAAGCCGAATGCATTTGTGAGACGATCCAATCCAAGTATCTTCACGGTCAATATGGTACGTACAACGATAAATGCGGCTGTGAAAAAGGAAACAGAAACGCAAGTGAACGCATACAATGGAAGCAGAAACGTCTACAACACGAGAGGATAGCGTCGACGGCAGAATAACTCACAGACTACACGCCAAAATCGGTTCACACCGTCAAACAAATACCGACTGCTTTGTTCGGGCGAATGATGTCGCAATTAGGCGCAATAACAGAGTAACGATTGACGGGTTCGAGAAAAATGAGATAGAGCGGTGACCTAACACCACTGCATGAGCAGGTACAAAGCAAGCAGTGAAGTAGGAACCAAGCTGCGAAGGGGAAGGATCAAGTCGATAATAAAAGAGTTGGCAGCAACAAACCCCGGACAGGGAGGAACGCAGAGACTCTACATATCGGTTATCCTAATGATAGAAAGCTACTAACCCATCAAGAAAATGCTCGATAAGTCGTACAGGGGGCAAGTGCAATTATGAATCGAAGGTTGTTTGCAAATGGAGAACATTGAAAGGCAGGATTTTGATAGCTTCTTCGAGGGAGAAGCTGCTAGGTGAAGAATCCCACGAGTTTCATTCACCGGAAGCAGGGACAAACCGAACGCGGGCAACAATCGATGGCCGGTGTGAATTCACCGTAACACCAGTGAATAAAGTCACCTGACTAAACTACGGCCATGGCAAAATGAGTATTGGCATGAGTATTAGAGGAGCGATAAAAATTCAGATATACTTGTGAAGGTGATCATAACTGCAAACTAACGTTAGGTTACGGTAATTCGCTGACGTTTGTCACAACGAACGTTTTTGTTCGCCCTATTGGCTGTCTAGGGGCCGCTGTTTTGGGTTCGGATCACAGTTCCGATCTAACGCAAACATTGTCACTTTCTGTTCTATATGTGCAACTGACTGGTTATTTAATTGTTCCACCCTTAGTAGCTTTAGCTGACCGCTCGCCACCGGTGCCCTGATTGCCATTAACATTCAGCGTCACGCAATATAACAGCGTCGTCTCCCTACGAAAATAACACTCTATTTTGCTCCTGTTTGTTCACGTTCTCAGTACCGTTAGTCGTTGGAACCAGTCGCTGGGTTCGACACAACTACGAGCACCCTCTATTCGAACGGCTGTGGTCGCAGTTGCTGGATTTCGATGACTTCAACCGCCACCAAAATATGCTTCATGATCTCATTTGGGTCCCGCTTCGATGCTGCGTAACACACCTTAGATGACCCAGTGGGACGAGACGAACGTCAAATCGTGATCACTTGCTCCAGCATGGAATTGTGCACACATCATCTAGTCGGTGCACAACGTAACCAGAAACGTTAGGCTACCGTCGTGTTACATTGGTCCAGAAGATGGGCGCGATCGATGTTGGGATCACAAACGATGAATGTGCCGTCCAGATACAGCTGATACGAACAGACACGTGATAAGGTATCGTGTCCAAACTGTTCCGTTAGTTACTCAAATCTTTAAAGATCGATTTTTGGTTCGATCCTGAGTGTTTTGTCCTGAACCGATTCAACACTACGCAGCACCAAAGCGGGACGCGAGAGGGAACATGAAGCACTGTTGGCAATCACTGAGGCCATTGCAATCCGACGACCAACCAGAGCCGTGTGAACAAAGGGCGCTCGTGCAAGACATGTTACCAAGAGCGTAGTTGCAGTCAGTCGACTCACTCACACTGATATGTGACAACGCGTTCATAATGAACATGGATTGTTACCACGTGCGATTAGCCCCAGCCCTCTGTTTACCGCATTGCATTGGTTGCACGAAACTCATGGACTACTCACGAGTAGGTGGATTTGATGGTATTTATTTAAAAAGCACGGAAAGAAGACGAAGGCTGGTAGATGCATGCATTTCGTATTGTCTCCTCAGTACCATTAACAATAACCGGTAAGCATAGATATAGCTAACAGTGGGTGCAACCAGACAAGCTTAAGGTGCAAAATGAATGACGGAAGTTCACACCTACGTCCAAGGCAGCTTTAGGCTAACAAATAATTGTTTCTGAACACACAAGGCGGGCTTAATCCGGCTAATTGAGACAGCCTCGGCAAACCGAAGGAAACGGGGATTAGGGTGACGTAACACAACTTTAAACGCTGAGCCTACCTCTAATTGGTGACCCGAGTCCAATAGGTGTTTGCCTATCGAGGAAGCCGGCAGTCTGCGCGAACATGGAATCTGACGAGGGCAGGCAATCTGAGCAACTTCACGTTGAACCCATCTTGGCACATGTTCCTTTATTCGGGAAGTCAGCGTTCTATTGGTTCTGCCTATGTAACTTTTTCCGCAGTCACATACAAATTGGTATACACAGTGTGAGTTGGCCCCAATAGGTTGAGCTTCTTTCGTTGGAGGTATGGGCAAATTTCGGGTTCGGTTGATAACGACAACTTGTGCAGCATAGTAACTTCCTTGTGTAGCAGAAATTATACGCTTAGTTGTCTTCAGCGTGGCTAAGTCACCTTTGAAAGGTAACTCGATATACACTTTCTTCTTGGCTGCCGTGTGCACCAAGTCCTTTGGTCCTCGCGGTTGGCTGTGTTTCTCGATAAATCTTCGAGGGTAGCCATTCGCCATTAGTGTTGCTGTAATGAACACCAGCTCATCGTCCAGACAGTCGGCCGAACAAATTCGTCTGACACGACTAACTAGAGTCTTCACAAGTGTCCGTTTGTACCGCACTGGTGTGAAGCTGGTGCAGTGCAGGTACTGACCGGACCAAGTCGATTTTCGGTAAATTGACCTCTTAATCAATCCATCCTCCCTGCGAGTTATAAGTATGTCCAGGTATGGTAGACAATTGTTTTGTTCTATTTCACATGTAACCCGTAAGTTAGCATGAGCACAATTGAGCCGTTCTACCAAATGTGTGAGCTGCTGCTCCGACGAACAGAAAGCCAAGATATCATCGACATATCTTTTGTAGTATGGCACCTGGGCTATTTCTGTAGAAATGCTTCTTTCTACCATCAACATGAAGAAATCAGCGAGCACAGGACCTAATGGGCTACCCATTGCTACGCCGTCAATCTGACTGTATGGTGTATTCCGGAAGTGAAAATCCACATTCTCCGTGCACAATAGTAGAGATTCTCTTAGCAATTCAGTCGGAATTGGTAGCGAACAGCCACCGTTTTCAGCTAATTCGCACACGTAATCAACCGTCTGATGTAGCGGCACGTTGGTAAATAAGGATTCTACATCCAAGGAACATATGAATTTGTCTGACAGGTTGAGTTCATCCAGGTCATCAATGAGTTGAAACGAGTCTTTAAGACTGTACGGATTGAACTGTTGTTTCAGCGGAGCTAGCAACTTCACTAACCAACGAGCGAGTTTGTGCTGGGGCGCGTTCATCATTGAAAGGATTGGCCTGAGTGGCACTTCACACTTATGTGTCTTAGGGGACCCATACAACTGTGGAATAGTGCTACCACTCGGCTTCAAACTATTAAATGTATCCAAGTCTATCACGCGGTGGAGGAGAAGTAATTCCAGGTGACGAATTATGCGCATTTCGACATTGGTTATGTCCCCCACTTTCGTGAGCCGTTCGAATTTACTCGCATCGTTGAGTATAACGCACATCTTCTCATTGTATTCGGTTTTATTCATGATTACCACTCCTGAACCTTTATCTGGTTTCATTACGACTACGTCCTTAGCTCGTAATTCACGTAAAGCCTGAAAATGTCGAGCTGTGATGGCACATTTTTCATTAATTGGCATGGTTTTAATCCATCGTAATCAGGGCTGCACACCGCGACATAAAGAGCTGTGCAGTTACTCACTCGGAGACTGTCCACATCCCACCTTTCATTGTTCTCTAATTACAAACAACACTGGATTCATACTTGTTTTAGGAGAATTAACGATAAAATCTTTCTTTTTGCGGGCTACTGAACTCGGAGTCGCAAATGCCTGAATCATCATCTTTACACCAATGTCAAAGGAAGTGTGACCTGGTAGTGAGAACCACCACTGCCATAGTCTACCAACTGTCCAAGCGGCCTGCCGTAAGTTGGTTACGATTGTTGTTCGGGTCATGCCTTGGGCAACACATGTGATGGTGGCTGAAAGCTGGGGCGAAGGGAATCACCTGCCTCAGTGTGGTTGATCAGGCAATCGATTGAGTGGGCGGGTGAGTTTTTAAAATCACAGCTAGTTGTACATTACCCCAGAGGTGTTTGCGTGTAGAGCCGATGTGAGTTCTTTCTCTTGACGCGGCTGGGAGAACCAGGTAAGCAACAACAACAACACACAATGCGTTAATCCCCATAAACATATCCAGTGGTTACGCGATAGAGAATCATCCATGTGAATGAGGGTTGTGCGTTGCTATCCTCAATGTTGACAGCTGATATATGAGGACCTGTTTGTCGAAACATCCGCTTCCATATTAAAACATCTTCGGTGAGGAGAATAAAGCAATTAAAGAAGTCTATGCCCAAAAAGAAGTAAGAGACGACGTGGGCAATGAAATGCCAAAGTACGAGGAAGGCATCAGTTTGCCCGATAAGCCGTTGAAACGTGTAGGTCTGAATAGTCAGGGCGATGGATTGAGACGAATGTGGAAATTAAATGGCAGATGTACTAGAAACAATGAGGCTGTGAATACAACCTACACGATGGAGACAGTAAAATGCGAGCAAACTCGTTTGCCAAAAAGTGTGGTTAACCAGTAAAGAAGCGAAAGTCGGAGTGAGGATAAGCAGACCGCTGAGTTCAGGCTCCTCTTAACATGTTGAAATAGGGGAAAGGAACGCCCACATCCGTTACACAGCTGGATCACGCTGGATACACGTGTGAGGCTCCGTTTTTCCGAGTCGAAGTCTGTGACTAGAAGCACACTCCCTCATCCCAAGAGTGCACGATTATTTTCAGTGAATAAGCCTATCAAACCACAGCCTAGTAGGATGGGGACAAGATTGGGGTGTAAACCAACAACACAGGAGTCACCAAGGCCCTAAATCGAAACATGATCGTAAGCATTGGTTTGCAAGGCCGTTTTGAAGGGAAAATATGTGAGGAAAAGCGTGTTGCTCGATAGTTGTCCATACGAAGTGCTGAAACCTAAACGTTGTTCGATGCTGGGTTCACATGACAATGCCTGTTTCGAAGAGGAGCCTTGTTCCGTCGTAAGCACCTCCGTTCATGAGTTCCGGCTTATGCACACCCGACATCAGTCGCACCCGATGTCAGAACCCGTTGTTACCGGAATTGTACTTAGCTTGGTAGCACGGTCAGATTGGGAGGAGCGAACTAGATCGTTAAGCTAACTGGACATCGCGGCTTTCCAGACGTCTACACTAAGACGCGATAGAACATAGAACAACCCACAGCCAGTGTGGAATAAACAATATTCGGACTGATCAGACTGATGCTTAACTGTAAGGCAACCATTAGTGGTTGTACGCAAGTCGGGATATTGCCGTGGCGCCAAAACCCATGCAAGAGGTGGCGCTCGAATTCATGGTACAGAGATTGCAAGCCAGGCGTAAAGAGGCGTTAAAGGACAACCTGCCATACCAACCTTGGGTCAAATACATCCATAGTACCAACGAATTCCTCTATAAAGAAAGCAGATTTCTCCGCAAGTCATTCAAGACGGTTCGCCCCTCGATTAAATTGGATTCAGCGTGGGTACACCCACGCAAGCGCGTTGGATACAAGTTTATTGAGATACGAACTATCGCGAGTGACTTATGGAAGAAAAGGATTTTCTTGCGGAGGAATTTGATCGCACTGTGTGTGCGAATGAGTGAGAGATGGCATAGTTACCCGCTCCGAGGATTGCTAAGTAGAGCACCGAATAGCCACTTCGCCTAATACGCGGTTCATCAGCTCCGAAAGTGTCATGAGACCGGGTCAATCAAAGGGTACCACGAATTGTACAAGTCGAATAGATGGTAACAGCTCCAAGCGAGCGACGTCCGAGAGCCAGCGTGTCTAAATAATCAAAGTGATGCGCGTTTCCGCCATCGATGAACCGTAATTCGAATGTGCCAGACGCGGATCACATAGCAACCACCCGTATTTTACTGGGATTGGCGGGGCACAAGCTCGTGGTAAACGCGTTTGCGTCACAGCCCGTGCAATATCATGCATGTGACAGACTACCCTGATGAGATAACTGGCCGTTGACGTCACAATTCACACCATGGTACAGCTGTTTTCTCGTATCACCTGGCACGTGTCCTTTTGCTGTGCGTGCGGTGCACGTGGCAAGAATTCCTCCCCACAGTTCGGACACGTGCCTACTGAACAGGATGACTCTATACCTGTTCAGGTTTTGGTCTGTTCCCCGAGCTGAACACTTTTGTTGCAGACGTTTCGTCACCCATCGAGGTGACTTCTTCAGTGCGTAGTAAGCAAAGGGAGTGATTTGTCGACTCTTACCGACGAGCGACTGACGTTTGAACTTGGCCACTTCGATTCACGCTCCGTGACCATTGCTAGTTTGCAGTCCGATCACCGCCTCTTTTAGACTCGTGCTGAATGACCCGCCTTAAGTTTTTTTTTGCAGTTGATGGTAGACCGGATCTAAGTCAATGCACATGTTCTGAAAACTGAATACTGTACTATAGTGCAAGTAGAAATGAATTCTGTACAACTCTTTCGAAATATGGTGAAAAACGTTATAAAAATTGCCAGCTGTGAATATGGTTATCGTCTTCATGTAACATTGGAAATATCTGACTCACGGTATTGCAGGACTCACAAATGTGACATGTCACCGTAAGTGTGCAATCGTTCTCTGAATCGAATAGTGGTAAAATATAAGTCTAACATCGTTTTGAACTGCTACATAGATGCTGCCTCCATCACACGTGCAGGCAAACTGTTCTAAATATTTACCACTCTCCGTTCGAAGCGCAGTGGGTGGGGATCACGCTTCACATCCGGCACGACAGGTTTGTATCTGTGTCCGCGTGTGCTGCATGGCCCCCGTAAGTGCATCATTGGCCTCAGCATGGGTAAGTCACCGAGATGTAGAATACGGTAGGTCATAATGAGGTCGACTCGCACCCGACCGTAGGACAAGGTGTAGAGTTCCAGTTTCTCGCACCGGTCTTCATACCCCCAAGCCACGTAAACTCGGGATGAGCCTGGTAGCAACATGTTGGACCCTTTCGATCTTTTGTGCCTCGCCTCGCGTAATCGGAAAGTAGGCGGGCGAACCGTACTCTAGCAGTGGTCTAATGATCGAAGAGAAGAGGCGAGTGGCAACCTCTTCACACCATGTGCCGAAGCTACGTTTGAGCGCCCAAAGCATGCGCAGTCCGTTACGATATAGCCTGTTTGTGTTGTCCACGGACTACAAATTGAAGCGTGAGAGTACACCTAGGTCCTTCAGGGAGGGTGTGGGATATAGCGGTTGACCGTCAAGGGTGTAGGTTCGGCCGTCAGCACCCTTCCCCAGGATCCTCCGTAGAGAACCATGCTTCGAGAAATTCTCTTTTCTTGTCTTTCCCTGCGCTAGGACCATTTTCTCCCAATCAAACATGTGTCCTTCTTCATTACGTGTGTCGAGACCAATGATGATGAGTAATGGTTTCGACAGGCGCGTTTATGTTCTTGTAAGTTCGTAGACAATTTTCTCCCCGTTTGGCCCACATATTGCTACATGCATTCTGATTTAGTGTTAGTTCTATACCTTTTCCCAGCCAACTGGATCCACAGGGCTTTCAACTTCTTGAGGAAATCGTGTTCCTCCATAGACCTCTCAAGATGCTCTTTAACGCTTTCAAGTTGAATCCAACGAGTGCAAACACTCCTAAATATTACGTGATGTTTGTTGAGTGACCAGTCTCAAATAAGCAGATATTATAACAGATGAGTACACAGTGTGGGATACTTTTGGGTGATTTAGGGGTGGTCACTCGATGGACAGTAGAATTTAGGAGCGTTCGCACACGATGGAGGCGACTTGATAGCGTTAAGGGTCATTTTGAAAGATCTATGGAGAAACAAACTTTCCTTAAGGAGGCATTGAAAGCATTATGGATGCATTTGGCTAAGAAAAGTATACTTCGCTCAACGTACATCTTGGCTAGTGCACCCAGGTATGCAATCATCAAATTCAAAACGAAAATCGACTGCGGTCACATTCACTTGGAAAGCTCCAGAGGTGCAATTTCTCCGGGGACTCAGCTTTGCATTTGCAAGGGAGCTCGAATTTTCGGTAAAACGGCGGATGACATCAGTCGGACTGGATAAATCTAGCAACCTCAATCAGCTTTAGAACAAAAACATGCGATCGAAAGGCTAGAATCCACGTCTGTATCACAACCGATAGGGTTGGCCGATACCGATGGGGAGATTCAGGAAGATATCGTGCAACAATCCTTCACTATCTTTCGATCGGTTTTATCATGCCTCTAAGGCAGGTCGTCAATCGGTCAACCCGCCAGTTAACCAGACGCAAATGCAGCATCAACAAAGTAGCCGGCCACTGAACTTGAGAAAAAAAATCGCCTAACGAGTATAAATGGTGTGACGAATCAGTGTGGCGACGGAGGCGTTGCTGCCGGACACCAAATGGTGTACTTCGGTATGGCTACATCGAGGCTCCCATCAGCTATGGAAAGCACTTCACGTGTCTTAGCAAACAAGTGTGACCAGTACCCTCGTATCGTCCATGCAAAGCGCGGCATTGTACGCTGACCGACGTTCCGAGTAGGGCTCGCAAAAGGCACGTCCCGAACCGATTTTCGCTAGTACTTGGATCAATGGACATTGGGATTTCGACCGACAGGAAGACATTCAGATATCCGATACATTAAAGCTCCGTGGTGATAGATGGATTATCTACCTTATGCTATCTTCCATCTGGACTTCTCTAAAAAGGCAGAAATTCTGGATTACCATTATACTGATCAGTAGCATGTTAAAGTAGGCAAATGGTGATAGGACGGTGACGTGATGAGAATCAATAGAGAGAGAGAGGACTCACCGACCACAAATCCGAAAAAACAAGCGTACGACAGCATCCCAGCGTAAGTAGTGAACAGGGGCACCATTGCGGTGGCGATACCTGAGAGCACCAGAGCTACATTGTTTATCACGAGCACGTCAGTCCAGGGTTGATCAGAAAACCAACCTGAGATGACGGGAAAGGACGTGGCGGGGAATCACGGTATGACCTAAAGTCCAGGGTGAAAAAGCCGAGACCACACAAAATGCAATGCCACCAATGGTTGTAAACACATCGGGCCCCATGGCTCAACCCAGTTCAGTACAGTTAAACAACCATGATGCTTGTACCGAAGTGCGGTGGATCTAGTTACCACGAATAGCATCACCAGGATAAAAACAAGCAAGAATGGTGAGATACACGAGGAAGAGCACATCAAGAATAGAAAGAGAAGGGGATTAGGAAAAAAGGGAGTGAGTTACTCGGGGGTGGAATATACACAGCAAGATGCACAGAACCGAATGTAGGAGCGCCACTGACTACGCGATGTCTAATAGGGTCCCCAACCACTAATGTGGACCATTCAGGGGTTCACAACTTGAGCTGTACCCACGAATGCCGCGGATTTTTGGATCACCGTGTGTTGGATACTACTTTTGCTTCGCATTACTGTGTTATAAATTTTTCTATGTGCATTTTGCACCAATATTCTTCTTTTGATGTATTTTCTAATCGGTGCAAATTTGGTGGAGATTGTTTGGATAACTCTGCAGATCTCATTGATCCGCCCGACTGCCATCTCTGTCCGTCATCTTGGATTTGCTCTAGCTTGTGATGCCGTCTCAAGCTACTTGTGGTTCGTGTTCGAAAATTGTTGGACATAAGGCTCATGCACTTCGGTGCTTCGGTTGCGATGTTTTGTTCCATATTTCATGCATTGGCTTATCCGTTGACGTGTTTCGAAAATCTCTCGACATCCGACATCGATCTTTTCAAGTTATATGTGATAAATGTCGCAGTGAAAGACATCAGAATACACAGCGACCGCCAACAACTGCGGGAAAATCTCTTCCAGACAGAAACAAACCGTTCACCACGTGGGGTCAAACGCCCTCGAGAAAGTACCTATGTCACCTCGTCTTCTCTTGTCATTCCGTGATCTGCACCACCACCAGCGTCTTCGACCCCGGCCGAGCCTCAGGTTCAATGTTCCCCACCGATGGAAGACTCAGACTTGGAATCTACGAAATTTCGCTTCACTGATCGGTCCGTGAATTTCTCAGAGATCTTCTGTGAACCTCTAAACACCGAGGATCCATGGACCACTCAAAAGCGCAAGGGGCCACGTAATCGAGTTCACGTGTCCCCTGCTGATAAACAACAACCCAAACAGATAAGCGCCTCTAGTTTTGCTCCCACAGGTTCATCACTGATTTCACTGAGGCGCCATAATCTCATGATCCTCCACGTACCAGTCAAAAAATGAAAACCCTAAGATACGTTATGATCGCAGTGTTGAGTTCCTCCAGGGGCTCATCGATAGACTCGTGGAAGTGGATTAAGACAATGTGACGATTAAACAAGTAATCCGACTTGGCCAGAAAACTAATCAGTCATGTCGACCTCTTAAAATCACCTTTGCTAATCACAATATGCTGCAGCTCATACTGCCTCGTCTATCAAGGCAGGAAGTCATAAAGATTCACATCCGCCGGGAATTAGAACCCGAAGACAGGGATATCTTGAAGACTGAGACTATAGAGCTCAAACACCGTACTGAAGACGGTGAGACTGACTTACAAATTATAGATTTTCGGGTGATCAAGTAAGCTTTACGAACCCGTATCAACCGGTTGCTCAACCTCCAGGCACGTCCAGCGGTACCACCTAAGACCTCCGTGTGGCATTCTCCAGTGTGTGCAACCTAATGAAAAACGTGATGAACTATGCCGCTTGGCTGTCTCGGAACAACCGGACGTTTTAAGACTCGCAGACGTGGCTAAACTCTGATGTCATACCCCAAGAAGGCGCGTTGTCAGGATACTCTTGTTTCCGAGGCGACCGAAAATCAAAGGCTCACGGTGGTATTCTGTTGTACATAAACTCGTTATTATCTGTCAAGCTTATCAGCCCCCATGGGAGCGAGGAGCGGGCAATTGTGGCGCAGCATTCGTCTCAGACACGCAAAACTAATAGTGGGTGTTATCTACCGTAGCTCATTAAACCGTTGTTGTAATTGACTACCACATATACAGAAGTGCATAAGCCGCCCTCAGTTCTTACTGATGGGGGATCTAAATTTACCTAAGATATTCTAGCCAGATGTTCGGTTTCTTCCCGGCCATGGCAAAATTGAGGCTAAATTCGCTAAAATGACTATTGAAATCGGGGCAACGAAACATGTCATCCAACCGACGCGCGTAACTCCGCACTCGGCATCTTGTTTGGACCTAATGTTTACGAGCTGCTAGCAGAGCTGAACGAGATCAGAATCCTCGAACCTCTGGGGAACAGTGATCACTGCTCCATTGTGACAAGCTTAGAACTGTCGTCACCGTATTATAACCAACGGAAGCCGACATTCAACTATTGGAAGACGAACTTCAACGGGCTCGCCCAAGCCCCAAGTCAGACTGATTGGACACTACCACAGGATGCGTCGCTTGAGGCCTGTTTGTCATTAATGAAGGGAATCTTAACTCGCTCTGTACTCGGTTCGTTCCCCTGAAGTATTCAAAAGTCGGACCTGTTAAACCGCATTGGTTTGATACGGAATATAGACAGTTAGCGCGACGGCGTCGCAAATTTTGGGATAGATACATCAGCTCGGGTTGTGATGAAGATTACACGGTGTACAAGAAACAGCGAAACTTATGTAACGCCGCAAAGATCAAGAAACGCCGGCAGTTCGAAGAGGAGCTAGCATCCTCAGCCACAGCTGCACCCAAAAGAATACTCGCCTACTTGAAACTTCAACTGAAACCTGGGGGCGACCTACCGGTCTTAGAGCTTGGACGGAAAGACGCTCATTTCAAGCGCGGAGCGCGCGGACGCCTTGGCTACACACTTCCTCACCGTATTTTCTAGTAAACCGGCGGCTGTTCCAGTACCGGCACAGGTTGCGCCAGTCTTGCTCGACAGCCTACAATATGATGCAATCGAAGTGTATCAGCTACACGTCAAGTGCAAAGCCCCCCGGACGAGGCGGACTTCACTCACTAATACGCAAGTCCCTATCGAATGTCATTTCACCAGCTGTGATAAAGCTATTCAATAAATCACTCTCTGAAGGATCTGTTTCCAACGATTGGAAATGCTCAATAGTAAGACCACTTCCAAGGGTGGTGATCCGAGTAAAATAGAGAACTATAGACCAATCTGTTTGACTTCGACCTTATCCAAGTTCTCGAGAAGGCTGTGAAAATGTGTCTGCTGTCGTTTTTCGAATCGATGGACGTATTGACGCCAGCGCAACACGGCTTTACTAAAGAGCGATCCTGCATCACTAATTTGATGTACGCAAACGACCAGTGGGTACGAGCTCTCAACGAACGGAAGGATGTTGACGTGGTGTACATCAACTTTAGTAAGGTGTTTGACAGAGTGAACCACGAGGTACTCCTTCGTAAACTGAGGACTTACGGAATCGGTGACACGCTGCTTCAGTGTTTACACAAGATTATTGTGGGACGAAAGTTTAGAGTGCAGATCAATGACTATTTGAGATTGATTCCCATCGACTAGTGGCGTGCCCCAAGAAACTGTACTTGGGCCAGTATTATTTAGTATTCATATCAACGTTCTTCCGTAGCAGCTCCAGTCACCATGTGTCATGTTAGTAGATGATTTGAAAATCTGGAGGATCACTGAGATCCAGGACGACTGCGTCCGCCTCAACCATGACTTAGAGCGACTGTCAAGGTGGTCCACTGAAATGCAACTCCTTCTTAACGCAAGCAAGTCGGAGTTCATCAGTATCACCAGACGTACAGCCACTCGATCATACACCTTGGACTGCCAGTTGTCCACCCTGACACATCAGACAGAGACCTAGGAGTGCTCTCGCGACATGATATGAGATCACTAGAAAATACAGAAAAATTGTACCATGCAGGACTTCGTATGCTCTGGGCATTACGACGCAGTTTCTCCACATGGTCCGAAGAAACCGTCCCTCGTCTATTCACCTCGCTCATTAGACCAATGCTTGAATACAGTGTCCCAGCTTATCATCCGATAACCCAGTGGGAACTGAAAAGCTGGAGAAAACACAGCATATTGCAACTAGAATGATACCGAGTCTACGAAAGCTTTCGCATAAAAGCGTTGTGAAAGGCTCGGACTCTACCCACTATTGTACCGCCGAGTAAGAATTGACCTTATTATGACCCATCCAGTACCACAATTGAATCACTTCTCCATACTGCGGGCAATATATCACCTGCGGGAACCCTGTAACACCCGAGGGCATCGTTACAAACTCAGGGTCCCCAGCATGAACAAAGTATCACATCAGTTTTGTATCGAAAGAAGAATAGTAAACTTATGGAATACACTACTAGAAGGATTAATGCAGGTCGATTCTGTGAAATGTTTTAAAACACCTATCGACGATTATTTCGGAAATCGGTACTTTTGTGAAACGATACACATACAATGCCAAAAGAAGACATCGTATACCCGGAAATAACGACACCAATATGAATTCCTAACCGAACAAGGATAAACGATTAACTGACCAAACACTACCACTGACGATTCGCAATTAAATGTTTTCGATTTTTCGTAATTCGTTAGAGTTGTACAGAAACCTTTCTACTTACTCTTAAATACAGTCTCAGTCTCACATCCTGATCAGGTCTCTCGGTCAGTTTCTATGCCACGTCATCGAATGGCCTCTGTGCGATTTCGCCAAATTTGGTGCGGCAATGGCGTGTAATGCACATCGAGGGAGCCGGTCGATGGGCATACAGAGGACATGACCTAGCCAACGTATAGCGCGAACAAGCTTAAAAAAACACTCGAGTGCGGTAAAAGAAGATTTCTTGCCCTCAGGATTGTTCATCCCGGGTTCCCACCAGATGTGAACAATAGCGCGTAAGAACAAGGGGATCAAAGACTGTCAATTGTTTAATGTCTTCTGTGAGAGTTAAACGTGTTGCTGATTCTTACAGTGTCACAGGCCTTAACGCGGTGTTTTGCATACTACTACGACTGTTGATTGGCAGGTGGACACTATACCGCCAACACAACGATTTGCACATTGAAAAATCTTACGGCTTTTGATGATTTGTGCAGTAGTCATCTAGGTTACGCGACCCCCAAAGCTGGCACAACTACTGAGGTACATGAACAGATCGATCATTTCTGGTTGCTGTCAGACAATCCTTGTCCTACTAAGGAATCGTGCATGGTCAGAATATAGAACATCGAGTGTTCACACGGGTTAAATCAGTTGTTGTATCCGATCAGACAGACAACAGTACACATACATGTCTGATGACGGATTTACGCGTGCAAAAGCACAAAGTGGTGTGGAGGGGGCGGGGACAGACAACTTACCGGATACCAGACGGCTAATAGTGTTGAGAACGCCAAGATAAGCCAGTAGATACGCTGACTCCTTTTCGCCATAACCATGAACTTGTGCGTTGTCTTTCAGAAACTGATAAGGAACGATGTAACCTGTGAAACGGTGTGAAATGGCAACAACAAATATGCTAATGACAAAAGAACAAGTTAAAAAGAGATTAAAGATGTCAAAAGATGCATTTAGGAGAGGTCATCGTTTCAGCTCAGCGTCACACTTATCTCACAGCAGTGGGCAAAGCAGATTCGAGCGAAACATCCGACTGTGTCGTAGGTAAGGGGCTGTTGAAAAGTTCCGCTACGTAAACCGTTTGACACTTTCTGTCTGTTCTCAGCTTTAGTTATTTAGTCACATTTATTTATATGGCTAACTGGAGCTTGTGTTCCTGACAGATCAAGTACACGTTGCTGCGAGATTGACGCAGAAGCCTAGTGCATGTGACAATCATTTAGATGGAGATGTTACATGACCAGTGCGCGTTGTCTACACCTAAGAGGAGATGAGTTCTAACGTATGGGGACGGATCGCATTTCGACAGTGGCCAAGTTCGGACTCACCATAAACACAAGTAAGTGTTTGTCTTTCTCAGCCGTCATGAAGAATGGAATCCGTGAGCTTACGGCAGATCCAGATTGTTGATGAAGTCCTGGAAACCTGAAGGAAATCTTGCTACCTCGGAGGCGGACTGTCAACGGCTCTACAAATGACCAGCGAGCTTGGCATCCGCATATCGAAAGCATGGGCAGAGCTTGGCAAGCTAGAAAATCAGGCGTGGAAAACCACTAGCTAACCGTTGGGATTAGGTTGATAGTATACAAGTCGATGATGCTATCAATTCTTCCTTATGGTAGCGAAACATGGACGCTGTACCCGAAGGACATGCAATATTTGGAGCGCTTCTCTCAACAGTGCCTGCGTTGGATTCCGCGCATCCGTTGGTGTGACAGAGTTGCTGATACAAACAGTCCACGGGAACTGTATGCATGCAATGAAATGTTTTCCTTTGATGTGACACATGAGGTGATTAGAGCATGTCCACCGTATGAACGCGAGGAGAATACCGAAGCGTCTGATGCGTAGCCAACTGCGTGTAGGGAAGCGGGATGTGCGGGGAACCGAAGCTACGTTACCAAAGCATGATCAAGATGGGTTTATCCAAAACTAATGTAGGTTTTATATGTCGGGAAGCAAAGACAACGGATGGCCGCCGGTAGTGTGACCACATCAATAAGGTCGTTGCTTACGTCCGCAAAAAGGACTACTGCATCAGCAGGGAAAACACCGGTTACGAAAGCATCAGATGCCGCTGGAGCCTAGCCCATCGACATCATACACCTGGTGATGTGGAGCATGTGGTCATGTGTGCCTCATTCGAGCCTTTGTGATAAGTCACCAAAGTGGCCGCGAAGAAACTAAAGCACATCGTCTGCAACAGTTACAATAATCCCACCTTTGCTTATTCGAGTAAAGGAACAAGCTGCCCATAAAATCTGTCCTCGACTGTCTCCGGTATAGTAAGGCCTTACTAGCAGCAGCTTTGGCGGACGCCCGCGACGATGTTGTGAGCGCATTGACACCGGCAGACTGGCGAAGCCAGCTGTTCTGAATGCCTATCAAATTACGCTGTCATCCGAGTTGGATAAACGCTCACTGGATGCAATTGAAGCTCACTGGTCTCATATTCACCAGGCCTTACTAGCAGCAGACAAATCCTCATGTGGTATGTCTAGTCGCCAACATGGACATTGGGTCTCTTCGCAGTCTCTGGAACTTATAGATGCTCGCCGGCATATTCCGGCTGGAAGCGAACACAATGAAACTCGCAAAGAGCTCCGGGCAAAACTCCGTGCTAGCCTGAAGAGAGACCGCGAATCCTGGTGGTCTCGTCGTGCAACAGAGCTGGAAATGGCCGCTGCCCTTGGGAACCATCGTGAATTATTCCGTCTGATACGGGAAACGGGCAGCAGGAGACCTGGTGTTAGTGAAACTATATGTGACGAGAGGGGACAGCCTATCCACAACTAATCAAAATGCGTGGAACGTTGGGCTGAGCAATTTGAAAAGCAATTTGATCGTTCGGAATTGTTAGATTTCTCGCCGACCACTGATCGCCCTGCTCCGTGGGCTGTTCCTTTGGATCCACCCTCTCGCTCAGAAGTCGAACGTGAGATCAAACTGTTGAAGTTAGATAAAGCCGCGGGACCTGATGACCTTCCTCCAGCCCTCTTCAAATTCGGGGGACCTGCTCTTGTGGATGATTTACACGAGTTACTAGTCAAACTGTGGGAGCAGGAAACTGTCCCAACCGATTGGAGCCGCTCCATCATAGTCCCAATTCTCAAAGGAGGCTCACTATCGGAATGCGGCAGCCATAGAGGAATCAGTCTGATCTCCATCGCCTCCAAATTGCTTGCCTCTGTCATCCTTCACAGACTGACTGGCACTCGTGAAAGCCAGATTCGTGAAGAGCAAGCTGGATTTCGTCGAGGTCGTGGCTGAATTGACCACATCTTCACCTTGCGTCAGTTGTTGGAGCACCGTCACATATATTGGCGGCCCACCGTTGTCGTGTTCCTCGATATCAAAGGTGCATTCGATTCGGTGGATAGACATGCACTTTGGGACTGTCTACTCAGGAAAGGTGTACCTGAGAAATATGTGAATATTATCCGAGCATTATATGCGCGTAGCTCGGGCAGAGTGAGAGCTTACGGCAAGTTGTCGTCGCCCTTTAATATCTCCAGCGGCGTGAGACAAGGATGCCCGCTGTCACCTTTCCTCTTCAACTTCGCTGTTGACCAAGTCATGGAAATCGCGTTCACAGGACACGACTTAAAGTGTGGAGCTACTCCCAGGAGAACGACTTCTTGACTAAGAGTATGCTGATGATATTGCCCTGATCTGTGACAGCTCACAAACGTGCCAAGCGGCACTGGACAGATTAGCACTAGCTGTCCGTCACTTCGGGCTTTGCTTCGCACCCTCGAAGTGCAAAGCGTTCCTCCAAGATTGGCCTGGACCGCCTCCTACGCTGACCCTTGGTAGGGATCAGCTAGAAGTCGTTCAAAAAATCAACTACCTGGGAAGTTGTATCAGCGCCCGTGGGATTGAAGATGAGATCACGAATCGTATAGCAAAAGCACGGGGCGCTTTTGCTAACCTTCGCCACTTGTGGCGCCGACGCGACATCACTCTTGCCTTGAAGGGTAGAGTGTACAATGCAGCAGTACGTTCGACCCTACTGTACGGTTGTGAAACCTGGCCGCTTAAAGCAGCGGACCTGAAGAGGCTAGTTAAGTTCGACCACCGGTGTCTTCGTAATTTAGCTCACATCTGGTGGGAACACCGCGTGAGCAACGAGCGTGTCCGACGCCTTGTTTATGGCACAGGAAAAGGAACTGAACCGCTCAGCACCGTCATTTCACGCATCAGGCTCCGAAGGTTCGGCCACGTGTTACGCATGCCAGCCCACCGACTTCCGCGACGTGTGTTGTTTGCGCGCCGGGGGTGTGGATGGAAGAAGAGGAGGGGTGGCCAAGCGATGACTTGGTCCAGAGGAATGAAGGCCCTCACTTCTGAGCTGGCCTCGGTTGGAGCGTCTCGGCTCCCTGGTTGGGGTCCGAAAGACGATGAACACGTTTGGCTGGACACACTTGCTGACATGGCTAGGAGCCGACCTCAGTGGCATTCGTGCTGTGAGTTTCTTTGTCCCACCCCATCCCTCTTAGCCTCCCCCTCCAACCACGATCTCATTATTTAGCCTTATATAATTTTGCATAGTGATTTTTTTTGCTGCACAGTAGCCGGCTGGTAGCTTACCGGAACGATGCCCATCCGTTACCGGTAGCTCAGCCAGCTTGTACCAGTTGCATATTTTTTCTCTTTTTTCTATGTATTGCGGCACAGTAGCTGAGGTGTTCCCCACCTCTAGCTAACGTGTGTGATGATGATGTCTCCGGTAGAGCGACGCGAAACAATAAAAAGACTACCTAATGTTGACTCCGATGGAGTTTCGAAGTCGAACTCACTTGTGCGGCTATTCACTTGGATACATGCTGAAGGAGAAATGTTCGTGTGCCTACTGAGAGCGACTCCAAGGTCACAAACGCCGAGAGCATCGGATTTCGTTGTAAAGTTTTGGGGCTCCAATCATCTGAACATGATCCAGGCGATCGCAAATACATTAGGATATTGCTGTCGTTTATGCATATATATATATATATATATATATATATATATATATATTCCCAATAGCCTACGAATAGGCATGGAACCATCAAAAACCATGAAACTCAAAGGAAGATACAGATATCGTTAAAAAGACATAACACAACACGGATGAGTCCATGGTTTCGTCAGAAGGCGAGGTACTACTCGGTTGCCCAAGCCGGAGTAGGGTGTTGACTTAGGGGACACCACCCCGAGCCTTTGGCCGAATGGCCAGCCCCCAAGGCAGCAGAGTGATTTCAGGGAATCGCGCACATTGGGAACCGGTGACTGATTGTCCAGTTTATACGCCTTTCGTTTGTTCGTTTGCCAAACAGGGGCTCAAAGAACCCCCACAATTTCAGCATTAAGTTGCTGGAATACAATGCTTCGCCAGTATGAAGCAAGGGGCAGTGATTTTATTTAGTGGCGAGTCATATCCGCCACGTCACAGTGTTGTTAAACGGACATACGTGGTTTTTTATAGGGAGATCGCTTTCCATGCGAAAACCCACCACTTCCTGGAACACTGCCGCCGAACGATTTGCTGGAACGGGATAATCCCGAACCACCCAGCTGGTATCCTGAGAAGGTTGTTCGGCAAGCCGGTCCCTTGAGCATACAGCACACGTTAACTTCGGAACAGCGCAGAGTCACACGGCCATCGAAAAGGACATATCGAAACGAGCAGCTCTGTGTGTGCCATCTTATGCGGCAGCGTTCAAATTAACGGAATACCCGACCTTACGTGTATTCTTTCGACACCCTAACGCTCGCTCCCACCAAATCAGTCCTCTTAATTAGAGTTGGACTTTACTAATTTCTTAGCGCGACAATGGTAACTATGCTTCGCTCACTTCAAGTTTGCTTATATATACCTCCTGTTAGCCGCGATATGCTCGGTGACCAGAAAACTCACTGTACGTTAGAATGGCAGAGGTGGCTGTAGTATCCTATTGTGCTAGTAGACATAAGCGGCGTTGATCGAAGGGGCTTCTACATCTTGTCTGTGTGCCTGCCTCTGCATTGGCGCCCTCGAGTAGTCGAGGTTGCCGATTTATCCTCCGAGCCTGTTCGCACATGTTTTGTCATCCTGGCCAGCCTGAGCTAAAAGTGTTCTCAATAACTGCCAACCGCTTTCGGCGCAGATCACTGCACCAAAGCACTCAAGCATGCACTCCACAATGGGAGATGAGAGGAGGAGAGAAAATCCGGTTTGCGTATGAATTCATGGCATTAAGGGTAGAATCAAATCAGCTCATAGTTGGACATAGAAACCAGTGAGAAAACGTCGAAAAGTAGGCTATCAAGCCACCGCGTTCATGCGATTAGTTATTAACGAACCCAGAGGGCGTAGCATAGACTCGAATGCATGGTGGCGGAAGTGAGCCACTTTTCACTGGACGACACACTGAGGATATCAGGTAGTTAAATGATGCGAACGACTGCACACACACAAACACACACACGACACACACACACACACATCACCCGTTAAGCTCATCCACATCTCGAGTTGTGAACCTCCACCATGATGTTTTGATCGACCTACCTAAAGGAGTTGGAGACTAAAAAAATGAGGGCGAATAGGTTCATGAGTGCACTGCGAGTGATAGCATGCAACCGCGACGTTCGTGTGTTAGTCTAACTGGCCGCAAATGAATGAATCGGGGTGGGGGGCAACTACAAAATGGGACAATGGATTTGTCAAGGATATAAAAACAAACGCTTTACAGTTTTGCGTAGGTAAAAAGAGTGAGATCAAAATCGGATGTGTCGAAACCAAATACGCATAGTGTTGCACTTATCACAAGTTGCACGTGTACATCCAGTTCGGTTACATTGTTCCTGTGTCCCAGTAAGTTGGGTTAAATCACGTAATGTAGGTGATGTAATGCATCGTCAAGTGTAGTTTTGAATTCGGACAACGTAGTAGAAAATATGACAAAGTGCGGAAGTAAGTTCCATTGCTGGGATACAAGAAATGAGCAAATGTTCCGGCTGCATCCCAGCTTCAAAAGGTAGCCTCTCATTGAAGTGTTCCCGTGATGGTCGGCACGGATGTTTAGGGTCGTTGAGAGTCTGGTACACAGATTTGGGATCACTTCGCAGAAGACGATATTGCTTGCTTAAAACTCCTAGAGTCTAGTATCAACTGGTATGGGAAGTGGAATAATCTCTTAACATTATTGTCGCCCTCCGTTGTGGTTTCTCAAGATCAACGAGGTCATGTTTTTGCCATTGGTGCCTTACCTGAATGGCGTGTTCAACGCGTGGCCTCACGAAATTGTTAAACATTTGCGAAAAGGAAGTAGGATTAAACTGGCCAAACGCCCTCCGCAGTAGACCCAAATGTTGGCTGGCCTTTTTTGCCACCATCTCAGCCTGCTTTGGGCATCCGAGATCATCCTGAACCACTACCACATGATCACACTCATGAGGAGCGCACTGCGGGACGTGCTATCTCATCCGATATTGGTAGGTGCTCTGGAGGCGTATGCTCATTATTATATTGCACTTGACAGGGTTACACTCAATTATGTTCTGTGTCGACCACTCGTTAGCCCTGTGGAGATCACCTTGCAGTGCTACTTGGTCGTCTACTCGTTTGATTGCCAGCCAAATTTTGAGGGCATCCGTAATGAATTGAAAGTTCTACGTGAACACTCCGCAATGTCGTTCATGAACACGTGGAATAATCGTGGTCTTAGTACCAAACCTCGAGAGACGCTACAATGAACCTGTATCGAGTCGGACTGGGTGCTACGAACCTGCACATTCAAGCATCGTTGAAGTAAAAGTGAATAAATCCAGTCCAGAATAGGTTCACTGATCCCGTAGCTCCGAAGCTCATGGGGCAGCGGTCAAAATTAACATCCCAATGGTCCCGGGTTCGATACCTGCTATCTCTATCTGATGAGATGAAATAACATCACCACCTCATTCTCCTTCACAATCTTCATGCTATGGAAACGGTGACCCTTTGCTGGGTTGGACAAATAACTTTCTCATTCAACATCAACTAAATGTGAGTCTACAGCTCCATTTCTGACCCCATTGACGTCAGTTCCACTGCTGATATACAAGAAATGAGAACAAGTTCCGGAAGTATTCCAACCAGGTATCCTGTGTGTCGCCAACTCCAAATGGTGGTCTCTCAGCGAGATGTTGTGGCTGAGTTGTTCTCACGCTATATCGACTGGGCCAGGATGGAGGTCGCCGTAGTAAAAAGAACTAGGTTGTTTGACTGGTTTCAATTTTACCGTTACCTATGGTTCGGCCACTATGTTCAGCTGTGGAGCCTTGGGTGCCGAACTCTGCGGTGATTGAATCCGAAGGGTAGCATTTAATAAGCTTAGATGCCTCTACCATCGCCACTAGGTTATCGCATTTCTGCGCCAAAGTAGCTATGCTTTTACTAAGTAGGTGGGTCAGACCTGTCGGAAACACTCAGCTTTGAGAAACACTGCGAAGTCGGCAAGTGCCTAGGCATAAGGAGCGTAGTATATGTGCATCTGTAATATCTTGCTCAGAAAAGTAAGAAAGAAAGGCGTCAGCGGTACGCAGTACCGATGCTTCGCTGTCACGCAACCATCACCGGTCGCACGTGGACTGATGAGACTGCGAGGGTCGACTTGCCCCTACGCAGGCTCGAACTTGCGCCGCCAGAGTGTACATGACAAGCCCGTTATCTTTGGGCTACGGGCTCTTTAGGCTACAGGCTCAGAAAAAATGCCGGCTGGTTTTGGAGTAACCGTTGTATGGATGGGGAATGTGGCACACAGCTTAGATAGGAGCACCGATTTACTCGGAAGTGATGCATCGGTCAGTTCAGTCACTGGAATAATATCTGAAGATTTTTCGGTATTGCTAAGAACAATTAAAGCTTAACACTGAAGTAAACGTACCAACCACTGTGATGACACCGGACACGTTTAGTAACTGGAAGGAGGGACTGCGTAGAAGGCTAAGTCCAAACATGCTACGCAGCATGGCCATGATGGGATTTCGTGCCTGAACTTCCTCCGCCTGCGCTGTCACCGTCCGGATGTAGGTATCCGCCGTCGGACTTGCAAGATACTGTGCACGGATTGGGAATAATGAAAAGAATCGGAAACCAAATTTACGATGGGCGTGTGTGGAGATCGTACTGCTAGACAAATAGGTGCGGGAACGAATTCTTGAAATAACTAAGCATCGAAGATGATCAGGTCAGCACGACCGCAGATGAGCGGCGCCATGAACCAAGACCAAATGGAGAATTGTGCCAACGAAATCTGTCATAAATGAGGGAGACTTGCCTAAGTAATGAGAGTGTGTAAAAGACAAGTGGATATCAATCCTCATGAGAGCCACACGAATAGGGAAACTCGACTGGAAGGTTAAAGACGGATACTGAAACTCTTCATTGCGACATGTGCAATGAGTGGGCACATGTTCCAAAGTGTGGGCTTGATGCGAGTGTGTGTATGTAGACGGGTGAGGAAAGGGCTCACATAAAACGATCCAGGTCAAGCTGTGGACGTGGAGCAGTGGGGACACATTGTATAAGATAAACACTGAGGAACCCGACAAAAATATACACGCACATACGCAGACAGAGAACATGCAGTATCATCAGACGTCTGCAGAGCCGTAAAATGTGGTGATTGTGGATTAGGAGAATGTCATACATTGCTATTTGAGCAAACGAGTCATACAGCGACCATTGCACGATAAACATTCATATAGTCAAGTTATAGAGATTAAATTAATAATGATTGTTATAGCCTAAGTGGTAAACATACAGAGGTCTGATACAATAGGGTTGACTTGGTGAAGGTTCAAACAATGAAAAAGTTAGTTAACTTAGAGGCGGTCAAGTTCGGAGGTTTTACTATAAGTACCGTGTAGCAGTTCATTTAAAGGAAATCATGAGCCAAAGGGCAAAACTGGACCAAACTCACCTCGTCCAATTGAAACACACTTCCGCTCAAAAATAAGTCTTTCCGATGCACCGGGCGGGAGACCTCTTTGCGTAATTCCTTGATGATCGCTCCACGCACGGCAGACTCGTCGATCGGGCCAGCGGCGGCATCTGTGCCAGCCCGTAGCGAAAGCGCTGAGGCAAAGAACAGAGTACTTCCAGTGTTATCCGGCTGTGATTGAGAAAAGAAAAATCGGGTTGACGGCGACTCGATGAACCGGTGGTAATTGATCCATTCAGGTAGGGAATAGAACAGTTCCCTACATTGCTTAGATGAATACCTTGAGATAAGCCATTAGCTTTTGTATAACGCTAGTGCTTGCTTATGTGTTTGAAACCGAAGTGTAAACTTTATAACAGAAAATCATGAGGTTAGAAGCTTACAGCAGAGAAATATGACCCTCAAAAAAGCCGAGGCTTGTTAATCTGTTCCATCAGTGTGCATTTTTTGCTCCATTAAAAATACTGCTTTTCCGAAATTTTTTTCAGATTCGCAAGTTTATCATTTAAAATACTTACCAGGTCGTTAGAATAATCGGCTAGATGGGGAGGCATTCTGTAGTCGACGTTTGTTGGCATCATCATCATGTTCATTCATATAGGTTCAGACAAAGTGAATTTATAATAACCAACGGGTTCAAACGAACCCGAGTGGTCCGAATGTGGACCTAATACCTCGAAGAGGGTAAAATCAACACACTCCGACAATTGGTAGGTCCAGGGCCCGCTGACCAATCCATACAGCTGGAAATTATTTGCTAGGATCGAGAATCTGATCAATGAGATGAAGCATCTTGGTTAGTTTCATAGTCAATCTCTACCATATTTCGCATATGTTTAGGACTACCCCAGATGTGCATGTGCGCACATGTGTGTATGTATAATGGCCACACATCCATCTCTTCCGAGTGCATAAAGCACCCAGTTGACTTGATTCGGTGGAAGAACGGACTCACAAATATAGAGAACCAGCCGCTGCTATTCCGTGGCTATTTTATGCGCTCCTTGGTTCGACCAAATGCACCTAAGAGATCTCTTGTTGACTACTTAGAAAATTGGGTTGCCTTGACAACTGGTGTATTAATAAATAAATAAACGTTTTATTCCTCGACAGTGCGAGGCACAGACCAATTGAGTGGTCTGATCAACTTGTACAACGTGATCGCATAATGTAGTTAATTTTTCGTGCTGTGTACAAAGGTTCCCACGTAGGTTTTGAAGTGATTAGCAGTTTGAAAGTATTAGAGAGTAAGAAACTGGGAACAATAACAAATGCAGATGTAACCAAAAGTTCAAGTAAAGTAATACGTCCATCCATGGAACGGTACCCAGGAGACCTGTTTCTATGCAGGGTATTCCCTCGATGGGTTTCACGTGCACTTCCATGCCCCAACCGGCTCTGTGCCGGTGTGGCAAAATAGTAAATAGGCCATCACCTGGGTAACAAATGTTATTTTCATAAGGGCTGTTTTGTGCATCCAGTATGGGCGATGAAGCCCCAGCCCGTTCCCTCATGCGGATCAGTCAAGTGTGGCACTTTTTGTTATAAGCCAGCGAGTCAGTAGCAGTATGATTTGCGTAGGTATAAGTTTTTTAGTTTGGAAGCTGTAATTTGTCACTTCAAGAGATCAGCCTAGTCATGACCAACAATGAAACAGGGAAGAATATAAAGTATGAGGAATTTAAAAAAAAACATATTAATCAATACAATCGTTTGCCAATCACAATTTGATGGAAAATCCTGGCGAGTGACGACGATGGTACGGAGACTTCAGCTTGAAAAGCATAGCGCATCAAAGGAGAAAACAGAATTGGTTAGACGGAGTGATAGGGGTAAGATCGTTGATAGGTACATACGCAGGACTTTAACTATATGTAGGTTACATTACACTATTAAGAAAAAATAGGGGATATGGCGACTTTCATGTGTATCCAGGACCTTTCTCATACAAATCATCTAGAGTCACCGTTTGGCTTAGTGTTGACCAGATATTTGAAACAGTCAGGTGAATATTAATCATGCGTCTGAATTGCGGATAGCTGGTGCAGTTTCTAATACTCGACGGAAGTTTGTTCCATATTAATGCATATCTTACGGAGAAAAAATTTGAGCGGAGCTTTGTGCGAGACTTTGGTATTTTCACTGTGCGCTCGCTGTTTCTTAGTTCATAGCGCATACGAGTCGGAAACTCGAGTTGTGGCTGAGCAGTGAAGTTTAACCCGAATAGTAAGCGGTATAGAAGGCACAGATTAAGTTTGAGTCTGCGTAGCCATAGCGGCTCCAGTTTTAGCGCCTCGCAACGCTCACGGTATGTCATAGTATTAAGCATGTTCAAAAACCTTTTTGTGAATGATCGTTGAATGTTTTCTAGTGCTATAATATCCACTTTTCTCAGATTACCATGCACTATCGTACAGTACTCAAGCTTCGGCCTAACACATATTTCAAAGGCTTGAATCCTGAAATCCCTGGAATCCCTTATGTAGGCGATCACTTTTCTGGCAGAAGCCTGCAAGAATATAATTTGCTCTAAAAAATTAAATGAGACAGAATATCTCAGACCAAGGTCTCGAACTGCGCCACACACAGGAATAGGGGTATCGTTTAAGGTTATGATGTTCGGAGGAGGGCCACAGCCGTGGTACAATAAATTACACTTGTCAGTGACAAAGTGCAACTTCCAGGAGTTACTCCAGAGCTCCAATGTAGACAAGTCAGACTGAATACAGGCTAAATTAGGACTATTTTGCCTATGGACAGAACAATACACTATGCTAACATCATCAGAGAATTGGAATGGCTTCCCGTACGAGATGTCATCAAGGAAATCGTTGAAATAGATTAAGAATAAAAGCGGGCCTATCACGCTACCTCCACTAGAGATTGAGTTGGCTTCAGATGCATTGTTACCAATTTTGACTATTTACTTTCTACCCTCAAGGTAGGAAGACAACGAGTATAGAAGCGAATTTGCGATACCATGGAGCATAAGCTTCCGCAACAATAATTAATGTGAGACACAGTCGAAAGCCTTTTGGATATCAAGAAATATTACAATGATGGCACTTCCGGCGTCCCTTGCTCTAGTCACATAATCAAGGTAATCTAACTGACAGACAGTGTATGACCTACCTTACAAAAAACCGTACTGAGGTTTACTGATAAGGCTCATAGAACTCAAATATTCGACTATGTGTTCTTTAACCAACCTCTCCATGATTCTGGAGATAATGGATTTGTGATGAGTTGGGCGGTAAGTTTTTAAATCTTGCATAGATCGGCTTTTGTGTCTTGGTATTATAGTTGATTGTTTTCAATCCAAAGGATACTCCCCATTGAGCATGGAAAATGTAAGTACCTTAAGCAGAAACAGGAGGATGTCTGGACCTCCGTGGTTGAATAGAATGGGCGGGATGTTGTCAGGGCCTGATGAGCATGATGGCCGATTTACTCTGTTGGTGATATATATCAATAAGTGTGAATTCAACAGTTTGGAGTGTATTACTGCCTTTATGTATCAGATTGAGTTGAAGTTCCTCTCTCGCACTAGTGCTATAAGTAGACATAAAGTAGTCACTAAAGATCGAACATATGATTGCGCGATCGGTTACGGCAGTTCCATCAGAGACTACAATCGTGTTGATGTAAGTTGATTTCTATCCTGGTTACGGTCTAAATGTTTTGAGACGCAGTCTACCATGTTGGCTCCCTTCAGTACCATTACCTCCTCAGAGCATAGCATTTTGTGGTGACCATGGTATAACGCTGTTAGCATTCTGGTGTGGAGCATCAGCAGAGTAAAATCGTTTGTTTTCCTTAACTATTTCTTTATTTTATGAAGTTTAATGGCTACCTTTTTCGAGATGCCTGCAGGTGCAGTAGTCCTATTCAACTTCTCAGTACGTCCTGGAGCCACAACTCCAACATAAAGTTGAATACGATGGTAGAACTCACCACTAGCAATTCGTATATTCTGTGCTAAGAAAAATGGATCCCAATTTGAAGACCTTATAAGATCCGAGAAATTTGGTAAATTCACAAAAGAGAATGGGCGGTATTTGATCCCTGATTCTATCGGTTTAGAAAGAATTTGAAAAGAACAACCAACGATGTTATGATCACTAGCCGGTACTCTGTCGCTGATGTATGTGGACACATCTGAACACCACATAGTAAATATTAGATCATGTTACCAAACAGAGTAGGCTTTTTGACGTGCTACACCCATCCCAGTCGAGCAAGAGTAGACATAAAAGTATTGTGTTTTTTCGGTTCACTGTTAAGGGACCATGGGGTTTCAGGCATATTAAAATCCCCAGCGATTTTTTTATTAGTGTATGAGAGGTCAGCAATAAAAGAAAAGGTGTATATTAAGTCATCGGTTACGGTGACTGCAGATGATGGGGATCTGTAAATGCAACCTACTAAAAGATTTGTTGGTTAAAGAGAAATAGTAATCCACACCGAATCAGGAAGTTTCCGCAGAAGTGGTTCATCCAGAGGAAGAAGCAAGTATATGTCTTTGACGTAGAGTATACAGCCACTACCTTTACCATAAAGCCGGTGATTATAAAAGATGTTATAACCCAGTATCTTGAACAAAGTGTCTGGCATCTCTGCTGAACACCATGTTCCTGTTATTAGTACTACATCAGGAGAGAAAAGGTGAAGAATATTAAGTAGGAAGTACATTTTATTTAACAATGAACGAGAGCTAATTAACAATAAGTACACTGCCCTTTTATCCGTTGGGTTGTCTACAAGAATCCAGGTACAGGACCCCAAAGAGGTGGTATTTGGAGAGGGTGGTGTGGAGTGGTGGATACGGAGAACATATAATCTGCGGAATTAGTATCAGGTTGGGGTGTGGCGAGTAAAACGCCACTGGATCCCCAAAATGGTCGGAAGGGCGAAATACTGGGAACATTTCGACCCACTGTGAGATTACAGTTTGCTGGCTGTTGCATATAACCTACCTACCTGTTAACGTTAGTTACATGTTGAGGAAGTTTGTGAGGATTTTGGTTGTGCCAGTTTCTCTCATCTCCGTGAATTTCACTAGCAACTGGTTCACATGATCCAATAGCTGGGTTGGATTGAGAGTACACTAAGGAACAGCGCCTGGCTAATTTGGGAGGAGCTCATCTCTGTCCGGCAGCTCATGTTCAGGGAGCTTGCATCCATGTTTTCGAATATGGCAAAGGCCCAACAAGGAGATCTGATTGCCGTGGGACGTGACACCAGCCCAGTGTGTGTGTGAGTAACCGGGAACAGAAACCCACGCGAGGATTCTGAGTTGGAAGCAAGCTAAACAACGAAATGACTACAAGTCGTACCTGGGCAATGCAGCCAGCGATAGGCAGTTGTTAGTTCACTTAGAAAATTAGTCAATTAATAGATCGGCATCTCAGCGAAATCGGTGGAATAGCGATCGTGGCGTCAAAGCGAAAGGAGTGAACCAGGCAAAGGAATGAGAGAATGTTATGGTGAATGGAAGCAACGCTCTCAGATGGATACGCGGGTGTGAAAATCTTAACATGGCGAAGCCTTTGAATTGGCCGTTGCCGATCTCCCCCCCCCCCAAAAAAAAACGGTTTTTTGCGTTTTCTACTGTAAACGCGTCAGTTTTGTTTGGATAGTTTGACGAATTCTTTGATTGAACAATTTCAAAATCGCTGAGGCCGCTCAACTCCACCAATTCGTTGAAAAAGTATCCGAAACATCGCAGCTGGTTGCCTTTATCCAAATGAAACGAGCTACCAATAAACGTTTTAACAAATGTTGGCCTTGTCAACTGGATGAAGAATCTTATACTTCGTTCTATCAATATGTGGTCGTTGCTCAAAGGTGATAGACTGATTACTTAAGTGACATCTGTGCACTCTTTACATTCCGTTGTTAAAATTGCAAAATTCTCATATTTACTGATGCAGTTTTATCACATTTGTGGTAGATAGTGTAAAGTGCATACATTTGTGTACATAAAGCTTAGCTTAACTTGACTTGAATAGAGTTGAAATCAGGTCATCGAACGAGGCGGGCTGCCTGACCACATCCCATAGGAGAGACCCGAACACTTGCGTTTTCAAATCCCATTAATAGTTGGTCACCTGCATTCAAGCGAAAATGAGACCAGATTGTAGACTGAAAGCCAGTTTGGGATAACCTGCCAAGGCGTAAAACCCCGTCCTTGCGACGAACGTAAATAGTGGGGGGATGTGTTGAATTAGAGGGTGGGTTCGCTGAGTGAATGGGATTAAAACATACCTTCAAGTAGACGACAGCCTTATCCGTCGGTCGGACTGTCACTTGCTGACTGCTCAGCTGAGAAGCTGTGGACGATAACCAGCGCGAACTCCCCCCGATGAAATTAGACGGTTTTCGAACCACCTGCCCTTTGTCCGATATCGCTAAGCTAGTTGCGGACACGAAGGGTTGACGGTTGAGTACGTCTTCGACAATGAGGTTCACCGTCTCGACGCTCATCAGCGGAAAGTGGTCCGCGGCGCTGATTGTCAGAGTGGATCCTTCGGGGACTGGGACCAGTTGATTGCCGTGTGAAGTGATCGCATCTGAGAACGGAAAGATTGAAATATTAGTGGGCGAGGATGAAGCACTCCCGATACGAACTAGTCACCTCGGAGCATTGCTGAGTGCGAATCACGGTGGCTATTCTCGTAGTCTTCATTGATGGATCAAATCAAGGGCAGAGTAGTAACTCCAGACAGAAACGAAAGCACCAGATTATTTAATTTATCACTAATTAGATTTGTCTCAGGATAGTGAGCGAAAGCAGTGCAACATACAACCGTGGAGTTGCCTGTCCTTTTAGTGAGAATCTCCTACTCCATCATCATCATCATCAATAACAGCAACACACCAGCCATTTGAACTGATCCTTCGCTACCGTACAACTACAATGACTTAATAAATGTAGAAGGAGAGGGAAGAAGGGGAACCTAGAATAAAGCCTTTATGCTCTGGGTAAACATTCGGAGTCAAGGCGCCTACAACTTGTCAAAAACATGTCATCACAAACAGCGGACTACCGTGAAAAGATAACGCGGCATTGGCAAGACAGCTTCCTTGTGGCTTTCCCTACCCCGCATCATAAGCAGTCATTATCACACGGATTACTCAGCATCAAACACACTACAAACAGGTAGTCTGGCTAGATGGCAACAGATGCACCACTGGTGTCGACTGCTAGTCATGTTCGGTAACGTCTCGAGCCAAGCACAAGCACGTAGACTCCAGCCTGGAAAGCGAGATGGACCAATGGCACCGAGTTCGGTCGTCAATGACTTCATTTCCCGCTGCCAAGTTAACTTCTGCCCACCCCGAGGCTTGCGCCACTCAACATTCGGCAAACAAAACTATGGAAAGCGAATCATCAGACAAATTTCATTTCTTGGATATAGCCCTAGGATAGGAGATCAGATGGCTCACTCGTTAGGTCGATTTATCATAAACCGGGTTGGACAGGGCAGTACTTAAATTTCAACAGCTACTGTCTCTTGAGCTATAAACGCTCGTTGGTTCGTACTTATTTTGTGAGAGCCCAACGAATCTGTTCGGACGAATCAAATGATAAAGAACTACAAAGCGTCATTTCCACCTTACGCGCTAATGGATATCCGGATAAGTTTATCGCGAAGTGCGGGACAGAAATAGCGAGAAAGGAAAAAACCGGCTGAGGTTCCAAAGAAGAAGGTCTTCATTACATTACCGTACAAAGTGGGACAGAATGATAGAAGGTTCTGTCATCGCTTATGCCAGTCCATAAAGATGTGCTACCCGCAGCTGAGCTCGTGCAGCTGCATCAAACCAGAAAGTTGCTGCACGAATCCAACCTGGACAGGCCTCACTCCCCAGTTACCGTCTCATGCGCCTACTAGTTTAAAACTGTACATGCGGTAGCATGTACATCGGCCGGACTGAGAGAAGGCTGTCAACCCGGATTTCGGAGCACATCCCTCGTAATCTAGCCTTGACTGGTGGGAAACTACCTGCTAGCTCAATTGCCAGGCACCTGTTCGACTGTACCATGTGCCAAAACCCACGAGAAGCATTCAAAGTTCTTAGCAGGCAAAGTAATTCTAACCTACTAAGGTTCGCCGAGGCTGCCGCCATCCGGCGTCTAAAGCCTAACCTATGCAAGCAACTGGAACTTGTGGCCAGTCTTGCACTGCCTTGGGAAGATGTGATTTTTCCTGTCGAGGCACTACCACAGCTGATTATCGATGCTTAAAACAAAGAAATAAACAAATGATTTATTCTCGACGATGCGAGACACGCCTTAAAAGGCATGATCATGATAATACAAGGCGTAACATCAATAATGGTACAGAAAGGTTGCAAGTTAATCAGTACACACTGGATATATGTGTAGTATGTATGTGGGTTCATGGGTAAGTCATGATGTTGAGTGAATTTGTTACTAGTACTGTTAATATGTTAGTTTGTTCGGCGAATTCGCCAACATAGGAATGGATCAGATGAGGTTTTTGAAGTGGTTGACGTTTGCGAAACGGGTGAGATCCTCCGGTATGGCAGGAGGCAATGACTTTATTTAGTGGCGAGTCATATCCGCCACGTCACAGTACTGTTAAGCAGACATATGAGGCTTTTTATAGGGAGAACGCTTGCCAGGCGAAAACCCACCACGTCCTGGAACACTGCAGCCGAACTATTAGCTGGAGCGGGATTTACCCGAACCACCCAGCTGGGACCATGTGGAGGCTGTTCGGCAAGCCAGCCTTTCACTTTCGCTCGTTTAAAGTTTTCACTATTAGTATGTACGCAGCTGTACGAGAATGCGCGGAATACGCTAAATTCAGTATATCAGGCCAACTGAAATGTCTTTCCTTCTTGCCCTTTTAAAACAAAGCAAAACCGTCCCTAGTAAGAGGGCAAACAACATTTGGCTTACGATCAAGTTAATGGTAGTCAGGAGGGGGCCGAAGTGTTCATCAAATAAGCAGGGGTACCAGTATAATTCACACAATGGTAATGGACTAAAGCTGGCTTCTCCCATATACGTTGGGCGAGCATGCCATAAGGTTTGGACGGGATAACATTCGGATTTCGGGTTATCATCATGTGTCTGGGTTAAGACACACAATCACAATGTGAACCGAGATGCACTATGATCATTCCGATCTCCGGGAATGTGTCCGAAGTAAGGAAGGGAGCGGGGTTCGTCGTTGTTCGTTCTCAACATTAAGTGGGGAACGAGTAGCAGTGAAAGCGATGGAGAATTTCTGATGCAAATAGTGAAGTCTGTTCATAGGAGAGAGAAGTAGAATACGACGGGGTGACAACACGTATACCAATCCCTATACGACTGCCTTGATTGGATGCTTGGTAGTCCCAGCAAGCCTCATGCGTTCCTAAGTCCTGAAAACATGCTCCTCGCGTTGGTTGCGTGGTTTTGATTCCGGTAATACCAAAATCATGCATAAATAAGGATGGATGAGGCATTCGCAGCTGAGTGAGTAAATGAGGTAGAGCGCTGATGAGTCTCACACAGATCCTCCAAGTGATCACGCGTACCGCTTAGGCCAGCTCCCAAACCAAAGTGAGGATGCACAAAGCGCTGGCCAGCACTTGTTTTACACCAATGCTGATCTCCAAAGGAACAGTTAAAATTGTGATGCTGAATGTGGAAATCAAAGCGTCGGCTCCGAGTTCCTCTCCCAGCTCGGGCTACCTTCTCCTGATGAGTCCAAATGAGGACGAAGCCGGTCGTCGAGTGTCATGTTGGGAGGCTGGCTTGCAGAACAACCTCCAAATGGTGCCAGCTGGGTGGTTGGGGATTATGCCGTTCCAGCAAAGCGTTCGGCGGCAGGCTTTCAGGATGTGGTGGATTTTCGCCTGGCAAACGTTCTCCCTATAAAAAGCCGCTTGTGCCCGTTTAACAACACACGTGGCGGATGAGACTCGCCACTAGATAAATTCACTGCCCCTCGCCTCACTCTGAGTGGCATCGTAATTCAAGGGTATGTTCGGCCCCTGGTCATATGCGGTCCTAAAGGCGTATGAACCATTTGTTTGGTCACCGGCTCCCAACGGGTTGCGATACACACTCAAATGCCTTGTAGGTTAGATCCTGGATCAAAGGCTGGGAGTGGGCCCCCCTAAGACAACCCACTAGTTCGGCCTGGGCAACCGGGTAGTATCACGCCCACTGACGAACCATGGATGAATCATCCCCTTCCCTCCCTCAATAAAAAAGATCAAAAAGACGAAAAAACTACGAGTGAAAAAATGGACAAAAATTGTCTATTTTCTTTGTTCATTTAATCTAGCCCTGTTTTCCTATTCCACCATGATTCCGATGGCACAATATCTGTACACAGATTGTGATCAATCTCTCTCTCTATATATATATATATACATATATATATATATATAATAAATTGGGAAGAGCAACATACAAACCCTTCCGCTTCGTATGCGGTCCTAGTAATGGGAATGATCGACAACTAGTTCAAAGTAAGCCGAGGTCTCAATAGAAGTTGCGTGTTGCAATCCAACCGCACGGCAGGTACTTCAAACCCAACTTTGAATCCCCAACCGTAGTGCCATATCTTGCATACGGATCTCAGTGGCCCAGTGATCAAGGCGTCAGCCGTTAACTAGTATGCCCCGAGCTCCACTCCCAGCTTAGGCTAGCTCTACCTGATGAGCCCAAAAGAGGACGTAATAACCGGTTATGCGGTGTCGATGTTGGAAAGAGCAACAACACCGAAGCACTTCCAATTCGGAGACAGCCCTTGTGATCGTAATGATCGAGGTCTACTTCAAAGTGAACCGAGGTCTGTATGGAGATTACGAGTCGTAATACAACCACACAGCCGGGACCTCAAATGTAGCTTCGAATTCCTTACCGCTATGCCAAGTGTTGCTCACAGACCTTAGAGCCATAGTGATCAATGCGTCAGCCATTAACCACTAGGCCCTGAGTTCCACTCCAACTCAGGCTATCTCCATCTGATGAGTCTAAACGAGGAGGTAACCGATTATGTGGTGTCGATGTTGCGAACAGCAACATCAAAACCCCTGCAGTGTCGATAGCCCTTTCCTCAGTGGGTTAGTTATGTCAATATCACTGGTAAAACGCAACGTTTGATGTCAGGAAAGTTATCAGATAGAATAATTTGTCTAGTGTGACATACAATGGGATTTTGCTTCCATTTCTCTGACTCACTCTCTCCTTTTTGGCATTGTTATTCATGTGTTGTGGCCCTCTGCGCAATGATTACTGGGCAAGTGTTATATATATATGTATATATATATATATATATATATATATATATATATATATATATATATATATATATATATATATATATATAGTACTGGCCAAACTATTATAAATTGTTTTTCAATCAGCGACTTTTTTCATCTTTCATCACATATCTTGTAAGAATCAAATGATGTAACTGTAAAATGGTTATATTTACCAAGAATAACAAATATCGAATAGACAATCATCAAGGTTTGTATTTCGTAAATGATAGTTTGGCCATTTTCAAAGAGTTAACACGCAAAGGCATAGTATGTGAGATGTTTTGTAAATGATGACAAATTGGTTGATGTGACGTGTACAGTAGTTATGTAAACGGACGGTTACATTTTTATCACACTTCGTTATTCACAGCTGTAGTCTACATTGCAGGATTACATTTGTCTGGTTTTGGATCAATTTATAGGTATGTTTAATTACTTTTATTGTTATTTTTCAAGGTGTCTTCTCAAGTAACGACACAACCGTATTGATCGACAGTTTTTGGATGGTGTTGACATATTAATGGGTAAATTTTGTGACCTAACCTCTCGAAAGAGTGCACAAATTGAAATTTTGTTGAAAGGAGATGTTAAAGGAGCAGAAATTGCAACCAAGTTTGGTGTCATTCCATAGTCTGTGTCGACTTCAAAAGAAACTGCAAAAGAATTTACCCCTGTCCCCTAAACGTTCCAGTAAATGTGATCGCAGAAGAGAAATAACTGCTCGAGACAACTCACTTCTACTAAGGGAATGCCTATGGAATTGCAAAGCAACTAGCAGACAGCTACAAGGGATGTTGGAACAGCATGGTGTTGCAGTTAGTTCTAGAACTGTAAGAAGATGACTTTTGGATTCTGGACTTCGAGCTTGCAGGCTTCTGAAGAAACAAAAGTTGACCAAACAAATGAAAGAAAAACGACAAGAATGGGCCAAACAGCTTCAAAAATGGTCCAAAGAAGACTGGGAGCGGGTAAGAAGGGGAAGTTTTATTTTCATAAGCGTTTTCAAGAAAAATTGTGTCTACATTACTGTTGCTGTGTTTTCTGCCATTTTCTGTGTTTCATTTTAGGTGGTTTTCAG